>OX463232.1:6257500-6867000 GCA_949820135.1 Sylvilagus floridanus
CTCACCATGAGCCTTCCTTATCCAGCCGGCCCATTGCCGGGGCAACAGTAAGTAGAGCATGCGCAGTAGAGTTTCAACATCAAGGTTCATTTCCATTAGACTGGTTTGAACTGACAGTTCTTAAGTTTCTTTTTTTTTTTAAAATATTTATTTATTCATTGGAAAGGCAGAGTTAGAGAGAGAGAGAGAGAGAGAGAGCTTCCATCTGCTGGTTCACTCCCCAGATGGCCGCAACAGCTGGGCTGATCTGAAGCCAGGAGATTCTTCCCGGTCTCCCACACAGGTGCAGGCCACAGCAGAGAGCTGGATCGGAGGTGGAGCAGCTGGGACTCAAACCGGCGCCCACGTGGGATGCCGGCACTGCAGGCTGGGGCTTTATCCGCTCCACCACAGCGCCAGCCCCAGTTCTTAAGTGTCTGATGCATCCATGAAGATGCATTAAATATTAAATTATCTTCTCTCTAGGGGAGAATGTGCAGATAACACAGGGAGAGCACCACTGTTTTCAAGTCAGCCTCATTAAGTCCAGGGTACGCTTTTCTCAGAAAGACAGCCTAGTCCTCTCTGTGGTCCAGCACGGGGCTCCAGGGCTCCCCCGCGGCTGCAGTTAAGTAAAATGAGACGGGGGTGGCCTGTGCCGGGGATGCGGCCATGAGCTCCCCCCCTGCCAGCGGGGGCAGCCCCAGTCGTTTAGGAATTACTTTTAAATTTATGGTTATGTGTCTATTAATATATTAATGCATTTTATAATACTTATTATTATAAAGTATAATAACATATTTTAGTAATATAAATTTCACATAGTTCATTGATAGTTTTTTTTAATTTTTATTTATTTGAGAGGTAGAGGTAAAGACAGTGAGAGAGAGAGACAGAGAGAAAGGTCTTCCTTCCCTTGGTTCACTCCGCAGGTGGCCACTATGGCTGGCCCTGCGCTGACCTGAAGCCAGGAGCCAGGAGCTCCTTCCTGGTCTCCCATGCTGGTGCAGGGGCCCAAGCACTTGGGCCATCCTCCACTGCCCTCCCAGGCCACAGCAGAGAGCTGGACTGGAAGAGGAGCAACCGGGGCTAGAACCTGGTGCCCATATGGGATGCCTGCGCCGCAGGTGGAGGATTAACCAAGTGAGCCATGGCGCCGGTCCTGCATCAATACGGTTCTAAGAATACAATGGTAGGTCCCTCTCTCCACCTTCTTTTCATTTCTAATTTTTGCAACAACATTTTGAGGTCAAAGGCTTAATGCTCCACCCAGTAAAGAGTTCAACAGGTAACAAGTATAAAGGCCACGAACCCCACGTCTTTCGTTGTTTTAAATCCAAAAGACAGAGCAAGTTTTTAGAGACAGAGACTTCTTACTTTGCACACCCCCGGAACAGCACCCAACGCCTGCCAGCACAGGTGAGACACAGCGCCCAGGACTCTGCTGCCTTTGGAACTCCTGGTCACAGAGGCCGTCTGCGGGCACATCGCCCGACCAGGAAAGAGCCTGGCTCGGCCCTGCTCACCGCCGCTCTCATCGCGTTTCTGGGGGGCAGCCGCGGCGCCCGGGCCTGAGAGACATCCCTGGGAAGGGCAGAGCGCGCGGTGTGCTGCCGCCCCCTTGTGGCCACATCGTTCCCAGTCAGCGGCACTGACACCCCGGGCTCCCAGCAGGTGCACAGGGAGGCCTGTCCTGGTGGGCAACCCCCTGAGGGCCTGTGCGAGCTGGGCCACGGATCAGCCCGAGGGCGCTCCCCTGGGGACAGTGGCTGCTGCCTGGTCCGGTGACCTCGTCCGAGTCTCCTCTAAACCATGGCGCTAATTCCACCTCGGGAACCCCACCTCCTGACACCCATCACACTAGGGGTTGAGGTTCCAAGGTGTGGGTTTGGTGTGTGTGTGTGTGTGTGTGTGTGAGAGAGAGAGAGAGAGAGAGAGAGAGAGCAAGCCACCTGCTGGTTCACTCCCGATGGCCACAATGTCCAGCACTGGGCCAGGCTGAAGCCAGGAGCTTCTTCCAGGTCTCCCTCCTGGGTGGCGGGGGCCCAGGCACTTGGGCCGTCTCCTGCTGCTTTTCCCAGGTGCATTAGCAGTGAGCTGGATCGGAAGTGGAGCAGCCGGGACTCAAACCAGTGCCTATATGGGAAGCCGGCGCTGCAGACGGTGGCTTTACCTGCTACGTCACAGCACCTGCCCCCTCTGCTTTTTTTTTTTTTTAATCTACAAGAGGTTAATGCCATGTAAGCACTTTGGCCATCTCTGCTGCTTCGAGGGGGTGTGCTTTAGCAGGGAGCTGGAGCCAGGTGCTCCAACGTGGGACAGTGTGAGACACAGGCATCTTACCCAGTGTGCTAGGCTCGGGACTAAATGCCCACCTCTGCATGACCTCTTCTTAGAGGTCTTTGCTTTGTTTGAGAGAGACAGAGAGAGAGAGAGAGAGAGAGAGAGAGAGAAAGAAAGAAGATTAATCCTCCATCTGCTGGTTCACTCCACAAATGGCTTCAACAGCTGCGGCTGGACCAGGCTCCACCAGAAGCCTGGATCTCCATCCGGGTCTCCCATGCAGGCAGCAGGGGCCCAAGCACGTGGGCCATCGCTGCTGCCTCCCAGGGTGCCCCTTAGCAGGGAGCAGGGAGGAGGAGGAGGAGGAGCTGCTGGGACCCGCCCTCCGAGCTGGGTGTGGGCATGCCGACCCCGTGAGCTGTCTGAAGACCCCTGGTGTCCTCGGCGCACCGTCCTCCACTGATGTCCTAGCAATCCATTCCTCGCTCTCTCTGCCACCAAAATCAGGCTTTGCAGGCTCATTTTCTTCTTTCAGGGCCAACTAATAAAATTCCATCGCATTGAAGATGCACGTCTTCACAGTCAGCCAAAAGGAGTTTAGGGAAGAGATTCAGCTGTCTCTTCTCCGCAGCTCTATGGTGGGAAAGAGAGAGACAGAGATGGGGGTGGGGGCACAGAGGAGAGGGACAAGTAGGGAGGGAGGGAGGGAGAGAGAGGGAGGGAGAGAGAGAGAGACAGAGATGGGGGTGGGGGCACAGAGGAGAGGGACAAGTAGGGAGGGAGGGAGGGAGAGAGAGACAGAGATGGGGGTGGGGACACAGAGGAGAGGGAGAAGTAGGGAGGAAGGGAGGGAGGGAGGGAGAGAGAGAGGGAGGGAGAGAGAGAGAGGCAGAGAGAGAGAGGCAGAGAGGAGGGAGAGACAAGAAGAGGAAAAAGGAATGGGAGAGGAGAGGGGAGGGAGGAAGGGAGAGAGATGGTGGGTGGAAGACGGGGGCGGGGGGCGGGGGAGAGTGTCCCTGCCAGAACCTAATCCCCGTCCCAGTGATAAGGTGATTGACTCATCACCCAGGAGAGCGTGTGCAGTGCGGCCAGTGTGGCCAAGGCCAGGAGTTGCTGATTACAGTTGCCGGGGCGCCCCCTTCTGTCCTGTGCAGTACAGTTTGCACAAAGGCATTGAGGGCGCAGCCACTGAAGGAGCCTGAGGTGTGATAAGCACCTGATGAGAAAAACAGCAGCTCATTAAAATCACTCTGCTCCAGTCTTCTGTTAGCTAAAAACACATTACTTTTTTCTTCTTCTTCTTCTTTTTTTTTTTTTAACAGGCAGAGTGGACAGTGAGAGAGAGAGACAGAGAGAAAGGTCTTCCTTTTGCCGTTGGTTCACCCTCCAATGGCCACCGCGGCTGGCACACCGCGCTGATCCAAAGCCAGGAGCCAGGTGCTTCTCCTGGTCTCCCATGGGGTGCAGGGCCCAAGCACCTGGGCCATCCTCCACTGCACTCCCGGGCCACAGCAGAGAGCTGGCCTGGAAGAGGGGCAACCGGGACAGAATCCGGCACCCCGACCGGGACTAGAACCCGGTGTGCCGGTGCTGCAAGGTGGAGGATTAGCCTGTTGAGCCTCGGCGCCAGCTAAAGACACATTACTAAGCTGGCATCTCATATGAGCCCTGGGTCAAGTCCTGGCTGCTCCACTTCTGATCCAGCTCTCCGCGATAGCCTGGGAAAGCAGTGGAAGATGGCCTAGGTGCTTGGGCCCCTGCACCCGCATGGGAGACCCAGAAGAAGCTCCTGGCTCCTGGCTTTGGATGGGTGCAGCCCCGGCCATTGCAGCTATTTGGGGAGTGAACCAGTGGATGGAAGAGCTCTCTCTCTCCCCCTCCCTCCCTCTGTAACTCTGTCTTTAAAAAAACAGCATGAATCATCTGAGACCATTCTCTGCAAAAGACGGAAATGCTTTTGATGGTGTTCCTAAATCTGACTCACGGCCAAGTGCTCATTTGCTTTATTAACATCTCCTACAGCACTGCACAGAGCCCTCAAGGGCAGAAAGGACTGTGTCTGGGGAAAGCCAGCGGCACCAGCAGCAGTCCCTGGCATCACCGAGACAGAGGCAGGCACGTGTCAGGGATGCACAGTCTGGGGCCGGCTCCCAGGACAAGATGACTGTGTGTGTGGAATGGACTTGACCTGGGGATGGAAGATTGTTGCCATTCACTTCTTCCTGAGGAAGTGGGTGCCCGTTGGTATAATACATCCTGTCTTCGAATCCATCCTTGGAAACCTGAGTCTGGAGCATTTGGACCCACAGGCCGGCCAGGGGCCCACGCCCTGAGCCATAGACTCCTCATCGGCTCAAGATCCCAGTAGGGGGCCTCCACCTGCTACGCCAGCATCCCACGTGGGCGCTGGTTCAAGTCCTGGCTGCTGCTCTTCTGATCCAGCTCTCTGCTAAGGCACCTGGGAAAGCATCAGAAGATGGCCCAAGTCCTTGGGGCCCTGCACCCACGTGGGAGACCTGGGGGAGGTTCTGGGGTCCTGGCTTCCATCTGGGCCAGTCCTGGCTGTTGCAGCCATCTGGGGAATGAACCAGCGGATGGTCTCTCCTCTCTTATTTCTCTGCCTTTCAAATAAATCAATCTTTTAAAAAGTATTTTAAAAGACTCAAAGGACTTGAGCACCTTGGTATCCTCCGGGGAGTCCTAGAGCAAAGGCATGAGTTGTACAGTATGTAACTGCAGAACAAGGCACGTCTGTGTGTGCGTCTCAGTCTCCTCATCTGCAGTGGGGCAGCTTGATGGCACCTTCCTCCCGCTCCAAAGACAAGCGTGAGTTAATGTAGGGAGTGAGGACTCGACGCCTGGATGGCAGCCATTTCTCATTTAGAACGTCCTCCATCTCTGCCAGGGAAATGAGACCTAAGAGGCCTTTGCTGTTGACTAATAGAGTGTTTAAAATGCACATTTGCATTATTAGCAAAAGAGACGGCTTGAAGAAATAAAGGGGCGGTGCTTGGCGTGGCAGTCAGCTTGGGGCACGTGCGCCCCGCGTCCGGGATTGGTTTCAGTCCCAGCTCTGCTCTCAAGCCCGCCTTCCTGCTAATGCAGCAGGAGGAGGCTCAAGTAGTCACGTCCCTGCCACCCCACGGGCTCCTGCGTTGGCCCCCGTTGTTGCAGGAACTTAGGGACTAAACCAACAGATAACAGACCTCTGACCCTCTCTCTTTCTGTCTCTCCCTCTCTCTCTGCTTTTCAAATAAATATGTAAAAAAAGGAGTGATACAGGAAACGTCCTCTGTAGGAGAACCACATATGGAGAGAGATGTTTTCTGAGCCGTAAAACTCGTTTAAGGCGTCTGATTTGATGAGGTGTTGAGAACATTCCTGGGAACATCAATCTTGTTTCCCGGTGTGGGGTGGAGAATTCCATGAATATTCATGAGCAGTACAGAGCCCTGCTCTCCTCGGCTGAAATAAATCCATACACAGAATGTTTTTTGGACAATAGCATCTTAGAAGACGACCAAGGCTTTAAAGATGACTATGAAGATGTCCAGTGAAAATACGCCCCAGGAAACACCTGGAGATGGCATTGGTTTTTCTCCTTGGTGATTCGTTCCCTGTTGAATTCTCTGTCTCCCCAAACAGTAACACAAGTGAGCTCTGTCAGGACGAAAAAGCTGGAGGGCATTTTGCTCTCTCTCCCAATGCATGTTGGAAAAATCCAATTAAAATCTGTGACTTGCTTAATTTCTTATTTTAACAAAAAAGCTTGAGGATTTTGTCATATTTAAATTAGCACATCGGTTCAATGCAGTCTGTGGGCTTATTTGGATTCTGATTTTAAAAAACTGATGAAGAGAGGATATTTCTGAGATAATTAGGAAAATTCTGAATACTGACCGGGCTGGTAATTTCAGCTGCTACTAAGAAAGTGTCCGGCGTGTTAATTTTCATGGTGTGCTGTGCCTAGGGTGGCTGTATATTTTTAAATTATTCTTAAATGGACAAGCACTGAAGTATTTTGAGATTCAACAGACGAGTTCACGAGAGCAAACACTGATACAATTCAGCTACCACATCTGTAGCTGCTGTTGAAATACAGAGCATCGGGTTCACCATGTCCCCCGCTCCCGAAGCCTCTCGGGCTGCTCCACGTCCATCCTTGACCTGAGGTGGTACGGCTGCAATTAGAACTGGCTTCCAGGCGCCTTTGGGTGTCCCCGGAACCAGACCCCAGATAAGCATCCGAGTCCACGTGGTTTGCTTGGCTACTGAAGGAGACACTGGTGGGGAGGGATGGAGTTTTCCAGCCCCTTCCACAGTTCCACGGTGGACCTCAGTACTGCCAGTAGTCTTGCTTTTTTTTCTTTTAATATTTATTTATTTGAAAGGCAGAGTTACAGAGAGGCAGAAGAAGAGAGAAAGTGAGGTCCTCCATCCGCTGGGTCACTCCCCAAGCGGCCGCCAGGGCCAGAGCTGAGCCAATCCTAAGCCAGGAGCCTGGAGCTTCTGGGTCTCCCACAGGGGTGCAGGGGCCCAAGCACTCGGACCATTTACGCTGCCTTCCCAGGTGCATCAGCAGGGAGTTGGATCGGAAGCAGAGCAGCTGGGACTGGGACCCGCCCTCAGATGCAGGATGCCTGTGTCACCGACGGCTGCCCAATCCACTGTGCCACGACGCCAGGCACCAAGTGCTGTCTTTTCACGTCTTATGGAAGCAGAGTTTACGCAGAGTGTGCGTGTGCTTGATGTGACATCACAAAGCCTGTGATGTCATTGCCACGGTCAAGGTTCTCACCACACCCCTCATCTCCTACTTCTTCCATATCTGCTCTCTTGGGGATGACCCTCAAGCAATTCCATTTAGGTAAAGCGCTCAAGATGAGGCAGTTATGGAGAAGCGCAACAGGCCAGCGGCCGCCAGGGTGTAGGGAGAGGCACCAGCTCTGCTCCCCAGGTCTCCGAGGGTCTGCAGCTGACGAGATGTCACAGAACCACGCCCTGGGAGGCAAGGAGGAGCAAAGCAAACCGACTGATGCGACCCCGAGAAGCGTGCACGCTAGGCACCCGCTGCGCCAACGCCGTCGCTAACGTGCTATCGTTGCATTCCCTCGTGGGAGCTGCCTGACGGACAGGGGAGCACCGTACAGTGCCTGCCCACTAGGACACACACAGCGTTTGCCTCGGCAGATACAATCAACCGAGGATGAAACACGTTCAGAAAAAATCTGCATCCTTTCTGAGCACATACAGACTTCGGTCACGATCTGAACGAGGCGAACACACAACATCATTTACGTAGCATTCGCGTTGCACCGGCACTGCAAGCGATCTGGAGGCGCCTGGAGTGCACAGGGGGGTGCCGGGCTGTGTGCCGGTATCACACCGTTTTACACGAGGCACGTGAGCATCGGCAGGTCTGGGTACCTGGCATAGTCCTGGGACCCATTCTCCCAGGGTACTGGGGACAGCTGTATGTGTGTGCGTGTGTGTGAAGCTAAAACTATTCCAAAATAAAAGTTGTTTTATAAGAGGGTTAGGGTTAGGGTTAGGGTTAGGCAGGAAGACAGACTCGGGGCGGGCAGAGCTGCGCCCAGGACTCCTGGGGAAGCTGTGGTCACCGATGTCTTCACGTTTCCTGAGTGAGTGGGAGAAGGAAGCTGCAGCAGGAGGTGCACAGAGACCAAGCGCCTGCACGGAGCACCTGCCTGCGTGTCCCTGGGCACGGAGGGGCGGGAGAGAGCTGGGCTGGCCGGGCCCCACTGTGCCTCTGGGCTGTGAAGCTGAGCACGGGATCTCGGCTCAGACAGAAGCAGCCCATGACCAGGGAAGCCCTGTGCCTGCTTTGCCTCGGTGAGTTTCCGGGACGGGCACACACGGGTTTGGACTGGTGAGAAAGCTCACGGGTGGGGGTGGGAGTGGAGCAGGGCCCACAGCAGGGGCAGTGCTGCCGACTCCCAGGCACGATCCCCCCTGCAGGGCCGTGTCGGAGTCTGCGGGCGGCGTGCTCACTTGGGTCGGTTCTGGGTGAGGAGCCCAGGGTAGAGGTGGGGACATGCTGTACTTCTATGGGAGGGGTGTGGAGCTGCAGCGGGCTCTCTGAGACCCCAGCCTGTGGAGTCACTGTGGGATTCCATGGGACACCAGCATCTGCAGGGTGTGGAGCTTTGTGACTGCACCCTCCCTGGGAGCCCGGGATGAACAGGGACACCTGTTCAAGCTGTCGGCTCCTGTCCCTGACCCCCAGTCCTCTGCTTTGCATTGGGTACCAACTCGCCACGTCTGCCCCGGTGCCTTCCTCCTTTTCTGGTTACAGCCTGCCCTTTGGGGTGGGGCTCCCCCCTACACCCATCCCCCCAGCAAAAGATGACATCACCCACCCCGTACTCAACTTCCGGTGGCTGCCGTGCCAAGTGTCACCGACCTGGTGGCTCCAAACAACCGAAAAATATTCTCTCACCATCGGGAGACCAGAGCCTGAAATCCAGGTGTCAGCCACGTGGATTCTTTCTGAGGGCCCTGGGGGAGGACCTGTCCACGCCTCTCCCAGCCTCGAGGGGCTCCGGGTTTCTCGGCACCCTCTGACTTGGGGGTGCGTTGCTCTGATCTCTGCCTCCCCCTCTCCGTGGCCGTCTCCTCTCTGTCTCCCCTCCCCCACCCCCTGTTTGTAAGGACAGTGGTCACATCCAGCTAGAAGGCCAGCCTATGCAGTGCGAACTCAGTGTAGCTCAACGCATCTGCAACAAACTGTGCTCTTTCCAAATCTGGTCCTGTCCACAGTGCCGGGAGTTGCGGGTGGAAGGGGTCTTTCTTGGTAGACACAAACCAATCCTAACGCCCTAGCATTGTGCCGGAGCTAGTCCGAGGCCATCAGGAAGTTCCTCTGACTGGCCCCGAGGCCCGGCTTTTCGGCTCTGCGAACGGGGCTTCCCAAGTTGCAAGACTGCGGCTGCCACAGCCCTGCTTCCGGGTTCTGGGTCCCACCCAGCCAGTGTTCAGCAAGCACAAGGCATGGGAGCTAAGAGCAGAGCGCCTCTCACCTCGGCCCAGGCCGCCCTGGGGCCAGGACCCACCGGCACTGCCTGAGGCTGGGCTCAGTGTGGGCTGCGTCTTACTCCAGGGGATATTCAATCTGTGATTAGATGGGGCTGGCGCTGTGGGGCGCTGTGGTGTGGCAGGTAAAGCCGCTGCCTGCAGTGCTGGCATCCATAAAGGTGCCTGTTCAAGTCCTGGCTGCTCCACTTCCTATCCAGCTCTCTGCTGTGGCCTGGGAAGGCAGTGGAACATGGCCCAAGTCCTTGGGCCCCTGCACCCACGTGGGAGATCCAGAAGAAGCTCCTGGCTCCCAGCTTCGGATGGGCCCAGCTCTGGCCAGTGCAGCCATTTGGGGAGTGAACCATGGATGGACGACCTCTCTCTCTCTGTCTCTGCCTCTCTCTCTGTCTCTGCCTCTCTGTAACCCTGCCTTCCAGATAAATAAATCTTAAAAAAAAAAAAAGGCAACTTAAAAAATAAATCTGTGATTAGAGAAGGTAAAAACACCAAAGGTAAATAAATTCCTTGACAGCGACTGAGGCGAAATTCACACGACAGAAAGCCGGTTGGTAGCACAGAGTGTATTTCCAACATTGTGCAGCCAACATCTCCATCCAGCTTCAGAGACTTTTGTAAAAGATTTATTTATTTATGGGAGAGGCAGAGTTACAGGCAGAGGGAGAGGGAGAGGGAGAGGGAGACGGAGAGGGAGGGAGAGAGAGAGAGAAAGGTCTCCCGTCTGCTGGTTCACTCTCCAAATGGACACAATAGCCAGAGCTGAGCTAACCTTCAGTGGAGGATGGCCCAAGTGCTTGGGCCCCTGCATCCGCGTGGGGGACCCGGATGAAGCTCCTGGCTCTTGGCTTAGGATCAGCCCAGCTTCGGCCATTGCAGCCATTTGGAGAGTGAACCAGCAGATGGAAGATCTCTCTCTCTCTCTCTCTCTCCCTCTCCATCTCCCCCCCCCATCTTCAAATAAATCTTTAAAACAAAAAAAGATACTTTTAAAAAAGGTAATTTTTAATAAAAGGTCATTTTTGTTTTTGCGGATTAACGTGGGAAAATACCGGTAAGGGATGGGATGCCCCCTGCCTGATTTCTCCTCGGGGATGCGCACACAGCTGCCCTCTCACCGAGGATTCTCTTGCAGGCCTGTGCCTGGGCTATGAAGAAGAGAGGAGGCCCAGTGAGTCTCCTCCCAGTGGCCGCCGCGTGTCCCCGGCACCCTCGCCTGCAGCCCCTCCCCCAGGGTCCCTTCCAGAGATGCTTCCCAAGCCCTCTCTGAGCGCCTGGCCCAGCTGGGTGGTTGAACCTGGCGGCAACGTGACCCTGAGGTGCCGGGTTCCCTTCCAGAACACCTCAGTCATGCTGGGCAGGTTGGGAGACCCCGGGTACAGGCAGGAGCGGAGCTCGGCAGGGGCCGCAGCCGAATTCCCCCTCGGGGGCCTGGAGCCCCAGGACGCTGGGAGCTACTTGTGTGCCTACAGGACTTCAGCCTCCCGTGAGTGGTCAGCACACAGCGAGTGTGTGCAGCTGGTGGTCACAGGTGAGGACAGCAGCCCCCCACGGGCCCCCCACAGGCAGAGCCCCCTTCCTGGGGTTGTACTCTCTGAGGCGCAGAAGGAGTCCAAGAGACGTCAAGACCCAGTGCCTTGAGTGTGGGGACCCCGGGGAGGGAGCCGCCCACAATAAGGCGAGTGTGGGAGAGGGTGTGAGGTTATGGCCGGTGCTGTGACACAGTGGGTTAAAGCCACCATCTGCAGCACCAGCATCTGATATGGGCACCGATTCGAGTCCTGGCTGCTCCCCTTCCGATCCAGCTCCCTGCTAATGCTCCTGGGAAAGCAGTGGAGGATGGTCTAGATGCTTGGGCCCCTGCACCCTCATGGGAGACCCGGAAGAAGCTCCTGGCTCCTGGCTTTGGCCTGGCCCAGGCCTGGATGCTGTGGCCATTTGGGGAGTGAACCAACAGATGGACGATCTCTTCTCTGTCTCTCCTTCTTTCTAACTCTGTCTCTCGTATCAATACAACTTTAAAAACAAACAAAATAACATTTAACTGGCATATGATAAGTGCACAGGTTTATGGAGTGTAATAATCAAATCAGGGCATTTGGCATTTGCATTTCCGTGAATATCCACCACTGCTTTGTGGTGGAGAGAAAAACCCAGTTCCTTTCTTCTAGTTTACAAAGCACGTGCTGAACTGTGGTGAGCCACAGTCACCCTCCGTGCTGGAGAACCGTAGAACTCATTCCTCCGACCCAACGGTCCGGTACCCATTGCCCATCTCTCTGTTGCCGCCTCCTGTCCCTGCCCGGTGTCCAGGGACCACTGACCACTGTTCTACCTTCTTCTTCCATGAGACCAAGGGAGTGAGAACATGTGATGTTCACCACCTGAGGCTTCCAGAGGTGATGCCTTGGAAAACAGTTCATTCCTGGGGCCGGCGCCGTGGCTCACTTGGTTAATCCTCCACCTGCAGTGCTGGCATCCCATATGGGCGCAGGTTCTAGTCCCAGCTGCACCTCTTCCAGGCCAGCTCTCTGCTGTGGCCCGGGAGTGCAGTGGAGGATGGCCCAAGTGCTTGGGCCCTGCACCCCATAGGAGACCAGGAAGGAGAACCTGGCTCCTGGCTTCAGATCGGTGCAGCACCAGCCATGGTGGCCATTTGGGGAGTGAACCAACGGAAGGAAGACCTTTCTCTCTGTCTGTCTCTCTTACTGTCTACAGCTCTACCTGTCAAATAAATAAAAACAAAACAAAAAACAGTTTGTTCCTCAGCTCCCCAGGCACACACAGCATGGGGTGTGAGGGCACATGGAGGCCCTGGGGTGGGTCAGGGGAGCAGGCTCGGGACCAGCCCAGGGGGTCGCCTGGTCCTAGGGCCTGGGGTGAGTGAGGCAGGGCCGGAGCAGAGCCCAGGGAAGGAGGCAGTGGACAATCTGGGCTCTGGACGGCTCTATTCAAAGGCTGGCCATTTTGGGGTTAGCTGACCTTGGGGGGGAGGGTCCCTCCGAGATCAGCAAGGTCCCGAGATGTCAAGGAATCGGCCGCGGGCAGGCAGTGACGCGCGAGTGGGCAGGGATGGGGGAGACGGTCCCTGCCCTTCTCACCTCCGGTGCCTTGTCCTCTGCAGGCTCACTCCCAGCTCCTTCCCTCTCAGTAAGCGAAGACCCCGGGACCCCTGCCGGTTCCAGAACCCTCCAGTGTCTGGTTCCTTACAACGGGACGGAGTGCATCGCAGCCGCTCTGCTGAAAACCGGGGTCCCGGAACCCCTGCGCGCGGAGCGGGTGCAGAAACGGCGAGCGGCCTTTGTGCTCCGGGGCCCCGGGGAGTTCAGCTGCGTGTACTACCAGTGCCACGCGCCACACCTGGGCTCCTTCCTCGGCAGCCTGGCCGTCCCGGCGACAGGTGAGGGCTGCGCCCCGGCCAGCTCCGGTCCTCACCTCCTGCGAGGATGGTCCCTCATGTCCCCGGGGATCGGCAGCCCCACTGTTTCTGTCCAAACGTGCATGCGAAGCAACTCCCTGTTCCTGTCGGAGAGGAACCAGGAAGAGTGACAGCGGGGGAAGGGGAACACTGGAGGTGGGCGGTGCCAAGGTGGCAGGAAGCCAATCGCGTGAGCCGTCACCCCAGACTGACAGTGGGCACATCAGCAGGGAGCCGGAGCCAGGAGCCCAGTCCAGGAACCGGACGCGGGCACTCGGCTACCTTACGGGGCCAAGTGCCTGCCCCCAACTCTACCTGCTTTTGGAAAAGGGGGTTGTTAGCTAACAAGAGGTGTTAGTGCTGCATTTCAGACGACAGGACTTTTTTATGATTTATTTATTCAGAGTTACAGAGAGAGAGAAAAAGGTCTTCCATCGTTGGTTCACTCCCCAAATGGCCGCGACAGTCAGGGCTGGGCCAGGCTGAAGCCAGGAGCCAGGAGCTCCATCCGGGTCTCCCAAGCACCTGGGCCCACCCCATCCTCTGCCTTCCCAGGCGCAACAGCAGGAAGCTGGGTTGGAAATGGAGCGGCTGGGACTCGAACCTGTGCTCCGATACGGGATGCCAGCGTTGCAGGGGGTGGTGGCCTAGCCGGCTGTGCCACAGCACCAGCCCTTGGATTGAATTTTAGACTCATTCTGAGATAATTTTTGAGGGAGAACTTAGGGGCGTAGGGGATGGACTGGGTTCATGGTGAAGGGAGCGACAAAAACTCTCCTTGCTCCTGGTGTCAGAGACAAGAGCGATGCCCCTTACTGGGACAGGGAAGCTGGACAAGGCCCGGCTGGAGGCAGTGGGGTCGGCTGCGTCACTCCTTGGTGATTCTCATTAACAAGAGTATAAGATCCAAGGCATTTCAGAGACGGCCACCCCACGCCCCGTCCCAGGCCCCGTCCAGGGAATGCAAACAGCTTTCTAGGAGGGCTGAGTGCTCTTGGTCCGTGGTTCTCACGTCAGGCGACTCCTCTCGCTTCCTGTTTTGCAGAGGATCATGGTGGTGGACTCGAAGCTCCCCGTGCAGGGACAGGTAAGACCCCTGGGGAGGAGACGTGACACCTGGGTCGGGATCTCCTCCATCTCCGGTGCACCAGAAGTATCTTTTTATTTTTAAGATTTAAAATATTTATTTGAAGGGCAGAGTTACAGAAGAGAGGGAGAGATAGACACAGAGAGAGGTCTTCCATCTGCTGGTTCACTCCCCAAATGGCTGCACTGGCCAGAGCTGGGCCTATCTGAAGCCAGGAGCTTCATCCAGGTCTCCCACGTGAGTGCAGGGGCCCAAGCACTTGGGCCATCTTCTACTGCAGGGAGCTAGATTGGAAGTGGAGCAGCCAGGACTCGAACCTGCACCCATATGTGGGTCTGCAGACTGTACCTGAGGGCCTCGAAGGATGCCCCAGGAGGGGTCTGTGTCCATCAGCTGTGTGGAAGCCGAGGGCCCCGGCCAGGCCTCTTCCCACAGCCTCTGACTTCTGTTTTCCCCGGGGCCAGGCTGCACCCCCTTGCTCAGCTCCAGCCCCCATCACACGTTGTGTCACTGATGTTGACAGCTGGTAAACCGTGGTGCAAGCCGTGAGCAGGGTGTGGGCATCTGAGGGCGAAGCCAGCTCAGCTGGTCACGGCTGGGCGGGAGAGACTGAAAGCCACAGTCAAACTCCGCCTTTGAACTGCGGGAATTTTCCTTGTGATTTCTATGCTTGCTTGCTTTCTTTCTTTCTTTCTTTCTTTTTTTTTTTTTTGACAGGCAGAGTAGACAGTGAGAGAGAGACAGAGAGAAAGGTCTTCCTTTGCCATTGGTTCACCCTCCAATGGCCGCCGTGGCTGGCGCACCGCGCTGATCTGAAGCCAGGACCCAGGTGCTTCTCCTGGTCTCCCATGGGGTGCAGGGCCCAAGCACCTGGGCCATCCTCCACTGCACTCCCGGGCCACAGCAGAGAGCTGGCCTGGAAGAGGGGCAACCGGGACAGAATCCGGTGCCCCAGCTGGGACTAGAACTCGGTGTGCCGGCGCTGCGGGCAGAGGATTAGCCTATTGAGCCGCGGCGCCGGCGATTTCTATGTTTTCTAAAGATTTATTTATTTGAAAGACAGAGTTACAAACAGGCAAAGGCAGAGAGAGAAAGAGAGAGAGAGAGAGAGAGAGAGAGAGAGAGAGAGAGAGAGAGAGAGAGAGAGAGAGAGTCTGTCTTCCATCCTCTGGTTCACTCCCCAGATGCCTGCCACAGCCAGGCTGAGCCAGGCTGAGCCAGGATCCCGCGTGGATCAGTGCAGGCACTTCTCCCGTCACTGCTGTCTCCAGGGAGTGCGTTCGGAAGCAGCAGGAATTGGGGCGGAGCAGGAATCCCAGTCAGGGGACACCTGCCCCTGCCCTGCTGCACCTACCCAGGGCCAGTCTTCCGAATGAATGATTCTGGTTTCTAAGAATGTCCATTTTATTGCTTTTTTGCCTCTGATGAATATTTTTCACTTTCCAAGAAAAGAAAAAGCCTCTTGTGTGTAGTCAACTTGCGTCCTCTTTCTAGAGTTCTGAAATTCGGGATCCAGACCCAAGAGAGGGCTGGTTTCCATAGCCCCAGGGGATGCTTCTGACCCTTCTTCATTCTGCAAACAGGTCCCCCCCCACCTGCTAGGCTACCTAGCTCCGTCCACAGGAGGGCTGTGGCCCCAGCCCCCTGCTCAGAAGTCCCCCACCAGGGTCTCCTCCCTGGTGCAGCCTGTGTTTTGTTTTCTGTCCCACAGAGTCAAAAGCAGCAGTGACAATGTCTCACGACCACTGCCAACCCCAGGGTTTCCTGTTTCCTTCTGGTCATCAGTGACACGTATTTTTTTTTCTCCAAAATTTCTAACTTTGTTGTCAGCTCATCATGATGCCATGGGAAGGAAATCCAGGAATCCGGGTTGTTCTCAGCCCAAGGAGCGAATATATGCGGTCTGTTCCAGTCAGACCCAGCAGCTAACTCTTCCTGATGGCGGGGGTCTGGGAGCCTGGAGAAATTAGCAGAGGGGCTCGAGTGCCGCTGTGAGGGCAGAAGGGAGGGAACGCTCGCTGGAGGGGCTGCTCTTGCATTCGCCGATACCGGCTCGTCACGGTACATGTAGCACCGTGGGGAACCAGTACCCCTTTATCTCACCACGGCACGGCACCCTGGAACACTCCAGGATGCTGCTCCCCGCCGATTTCCACGCCTGGTGCCCAGCACCGGCTGTCCTCACTTTGAAGGGGGCCGGGGCAGCCTAAAAGGTTGCCAGACCCGGATTCCAAACCCACACTGTGCCCGCAGGGCTTCCAGCGCGCCCCTCTGTGTCAGCATCCTTGGGTGCTCCCGAGCTTTCAGAGGGGGTGGCCCGTCCATCAGCGGGCCAGCGGTGACTGTGAGGTGGGGCAGCAGGTGCAGCCCGGTCCCCGGGCCAGACTCTGAAGGGGAGTTCCCCAGGCTGGGCACTGCTCCACCCTTGGTGCACACCGAGCAGTCACCTGTACTCTGTTCCCTGTCTGTGTATACTGAGCCATTCAGTTCCCTGTCTGTGTATACTGACCACTCTCCTCTCTATATATACTGACCACCCTCCTCCTCTCTCTGTATATACTGACCACTCTCCACCTCTCTTTGTGCACTGACCACCCTCCTCCTCTCTCTGTATATACTGACCACTCACCTCCTCTCTGTATATACTGACCACTGTCCTCCTCTCTCTGTGTATACTGACTACCCTCCTCTTCTCTCTGTACACTAACCACCCTCCTCCTCTCTCCGTACACTGACCACTCTCCTCCTCTCTCTGTGTATACTGACTACCCTCCTCCTCTCTCCGTACACTGACCGCTCTCCTCCTCTCTCTGTGTATACTGACTACCCTCCTCTTCTCTCTGTACACTAACCACCCTCCTCCTCTCTCCGTACACTGACCGCTCTCCTCCTCTCTCTGTGTATACTGACTACCCTCCTCCTCTCTCTGTACACTGACCGCTCTCCTCTCTCTGTGTCGCCACCTCACTCCACACTGTTGCTCTGACGCGGCAGATGCATCATGCATACATGGGGGCTCATACACACACGGTTCTGCTGAGCCCTCCCTGCGGGTGTCAGGAGCCAGAGCGCCTCTCTGCCCCCTCCCAGGCCCCAGCATCATCTTCATCACCGCCTTCAGCTGCCTCTGCATCGCGTTCCTCTTCCTCGCAGTCTGCCTCATCTACAGGCGCATGCAGCGCGGTGAGTTCAGAGGAAGGGCTTGGGGGTGCTGGCCAGGGGAGCGATCTGGGGCGGCTTTTCTCAGCAGGTAACGGTCCCCCCCACCCGCCTTCTGCAGGTGCCCCACGTGAGGACTCCAGCAGGAGGTGGGTGGATGCCCCTCCCAGCCCACCCCACTGTTCTGAGGCCCCGTCTGTCCCCTGTGATTGGCAGGCCCAGCCACACCGCCCACCTGTATTTCTCTTTCTCTCTCTCTCTCTCTCTCTCTCTCTCTCTCTCTCTCTCTCTCAGAACCAGTGGCTCCAGTTTTTCCAAGCAGGAGGACTCAGGTACGTAATAAGGAAAAACCAGAGAACCATGAACTAGACTCGGTCTGATCCCCGCATCCTCAGAACGGACCGGCCCCCTCTCATCCCCTTGCAGATTTCTCCGAGCCCGAGCCCGAGAGGAAGTCCACCTCGGTGAGTTTCCCACCTAGACATTCCCATGAAGGTCGCCCCCAGAGTAAAGCAGGACTCTCCCCGATAACCCGGCAAGCCTACTGGTCTCTCTCCAAGGGAAACGAGATCCCTACGCCAGAGAGACCACCGCACTGCCCAGGTGTCCACCAGCAGACGAACGGGTAATGACAAGGTGGGGTTCACACACGTGGATACTAGGCAGTTGTAAGATGACTCCTCCATTGTCAGCAACATGGATGGGAGTGAGACAAGCCAAGCACAGACAGACAGACGGACACCACGCCGTCTCCCTCCTGGCCAGAACTTAACAACGCCGACCAACGCCAACCACTTCCAAGTTAAGAGTATGAGGTGGTTTCCAGAGACTGGGGCGGTAAGGGGGAGGAAGAGGAGGGAGATTGGTCGACGGGTCCGGAATCACAATTATGCAGGTGGAGAGTGTTCACAGTAGGATGCTGCAGATCTAAGTGTCTGACTCCTGGCTTAGTCCTTGCTCGGGCTTTACCTATGCCTCCACATCACACAGCTGATGGGAGTCGTTAATCCCAGAGCGGCGGGGCCCGGCTCTACCGTCTCCTCCCAGTCCCTGGGTGGCCTTAGACAAACCACAAATTCACCCTCTGCCCGCGACTCCAGCATCCCATCCAGGCGCTGGTTCAGAGCCAAACTCCCCACAGAAAAGTCTGTGCAAACCCGGTGATGCTACGACCGCCGAGGTTCGTCAGAGTCCCCGGCAAATCCACCTGTCAGATGGCGTGGTCAGCGAACAAGTGGATGATCTGTTTATTTGTCCCCTTGCCTTTCCTATTAAAAAAACAAAAACAGAACCCTGTAGCTATTCAACGTCAGGACTCGGTGTATCTGGAGGTGAGTTTGCGCTTCAGAAGCCATCACCAGTCTCAGTCCTGGGAGCACATTTGTCGCCTCCAGAGGCTGCCCCCGCCCCATCCTCTAGGGATTCCCTGCCTTGGGCAGTAAGAGCCGTCAGCACAAGATCTATCCCCTTAGCAAGTTACCGGTGCACAGCATAGCGTTCATCGTGGGCTCCACACTGCACAATAGATCCATACTTCATTAATATCACTGAACTGGAACTCGGTACCCTTCAACCAACATCTCCCCACTGGGGCTGGCGCTGTGGCGTGGTGGGCTAAGCCGCTGCCTGCGATGCCAGCAACCCGTGGCAAAGCACCAACTTCAGTCCCGGCTGCACCACTGAGTCCTGGGTGCTCTGCTTCCCATCTGGCCCCCCTGCTGACTCACCAGATGATGGCCCAAGTGCCTGGGGCCCCGCCACCCATGTAGGGGACCCGGATGGAGCTCTTGGCTCCTGGCTTTGACCTGGCCTAGCCCTGGTAGTTGCAGCCACGTGGGGAGTGAGCCGGGGGATGTTTCTGTCTCTGTCACTCTGCTTTTGAAATAGTTCAACTAAAAAAAAAAAAACTCTCCCCACCCAGTTCCCAGCAACTACTCCGGTACTCTCTGGTCTATTTTTAAGGTTCAATTTGCGGCATTGATGAATACACTGTGCATCGCTAAGATTATAATAGCACAACGTGACATAACCAGCAGCTATGGGGCGGTAGCTCTTATTCTCAGATCTGCACCCTTGCACGAGTGTCACCACCGACCAGGAGGTCAGCCGGGCGTCCAGAATTTTCTGTGGCTACAGGATTGCTCTCCGTCCGCACCACATGTGGCCGCCATGTGCTCCACATGCATCTGGGGCGGTAGAATTTCACGCTTCATTTTAATTCACGTAAACTGAAGCAGCCAACCGTGTCTGGCTCTTTTCCTCCAGGGAGTGACCTGTGCTGAACTAAACCCTACTGCACCTGTGGACGCGGCTTCTGTGCCCACCGAGGAGCCCCCAGGCGCCTCGGAGCGCACGGCAGTGACCGTGTAGAGGAAGGACAGCGGGACTGCAGCAGCAGGATGAGCCGAGCTGGAAACGTGGGAACCCGGAGGATTCTGCACCCACGTCCTCACCCCTAGTAGTCAAACTGCATTTTCAAAAAACCGAAGTAGTGATGGATTACACTCGCCCAGGAACCCCACCCCATTACATTCACCCTGTTTTCCTCTAGAAAAGTCAAGGGAAAAGAAATCCACTCTGCAGCCAATAACCAGTGAGCACCTCCAGGAAGGAAAATGGCCAGGAGCTGGCGCTGTGGCGCAGCCAGTTAAGCCACTGCCTGCGATGCCGGTATCCTATCCAGGTGCTGGTTCAAGTCCTGGCTGCTCCACTTCAATCCAGCTCCCTGCTAATGAGCCTGGGAAAGCAGTAGAAGATGGGCCAAGTCCTTGGGCCCCTGCACACCTGCCTCTCCCTCTCTCTGTAACTCTGCCTTTCAAATAAATAAATCTTTGAAACAACAACATAGGCTGAGAAGAGACATCTGTGAAGAGGGAGGGTGCTTGTATCCCAAGAGGGAGCCCCGGCTGCACCACGTAGACGGAATCTGCCTCCAGAGAGAGCTGCGTGCTTAGCGTGGCTGCGGCATCCCAGACACGCGCGGGACACAAGCCACGAAAGCAGATGTCCAACTGTGGACAAAACAAACCAAGAACCGTGCACCAGTCCACATGGCTAAATGTGCCCCACTTGTGATTCTTCCCAGCGAGGTGGGGGTGGGGGCTCTGGCTCCAGGTCAAGGCCAGCCTCTCGTGTAGCACGAACACAGGGTTTTCTCAGTGCCACCACACTACCTCTCCCTGTGTGTCCTGGGGGATGGTTCTGGGGCTGAGGGCCCATGGGCAGTGGTGCAGGGGCTCACTGCAGAATTACAGTTGAGAACATGAGGGGCGTGTTATCCTGATGAAACTGACACATAAAATTGCACTTGCTGGGGCCAGTGCTGTGGGGCTGCAGGTTAAGCCACTGCCTGCAGTGCCAGCATCCCACGTGGGTGCTGGTTCCAGTCCCGGCTGCTCCACTTCCAATCCAGCTCCCTGCTCATGTGCCTGGGAAAGCAGCAGAGATTGGGCTGTGTGCTTGGGTCCCTGTCATCCACGGGGGAGATCAGGATGGAGCTCCAGGCTCCTGGCTTTGGCCTGGCCCAGCCCCAGCTTTTGCAGCCACCATCCCCTCACTGCCCCCAGCTTCCTCCTCCTCTGTGAACCAAATGAGCAGTCTCCTGCCTCGAGCATCAGCCACTGGACTTCAGTTGCCACCCATCTGGGAGAAAGGAGGGGTCCCAGGAGCCATAGCAGAGAACTGGGTTGGAAGTGGAGCAGCCAGGACTTGAACCAGTGCCCATAAGGGATGCCGGCACTGCAGGTGGCAGCTTTTACCCATGATGCCACAGGTTCACTAAAACATGCTTGTGGCTTTAAACTGCGCCGTATTCAAGCTCTGTAGAAGTCTGACCCGGCCGTGGCACAGTGGACGCCACCTCCCCTGGCTTCCTTCGGCCCTGGCGGTTTTCGTGGGACAGGCTGGGGAGGAGGAGGCACCTTCAGTTTTCCGAGCCGGGTGCTAGGCCAGGTAGGGAGAACGTGGGGACATTCCTGTGTCTCCATAACTCTGCACCTCTCCTCGCCAGGCAGAGACAGGTGTCCCCCGAGAGCTGCTGGGGGTGGCCCCGCCCACTGCCCCAGATTTCCCACGTCCCAGGAGATGGGACTGTCAGCCGTCCAAATAGAGCTAGGGATTTCCCAGGACACGGGGCAAATCCGGAACAAGCCAGGCGTGGGACAGATGCACGGGAGATGAGTCCATGGAGGCAGCAAACAGCTGAGCCCGCCTCATTCCGCACGCATGCCCTGGGCTGACCTCCGAGGTGCGACCTTGACTGCCATCGTGGGTCATAAAGACTTCAGCCGGGTTTTCAGGGTTCAGTCTCAAGCAAGGAAAGATGAAATTGTGTCAGCTCCGCCGTGCAGGTACTTGGGCTGGCCGCCCGCAGCATGCTCAGCTCCTCTCTATCTCCCCTCCGGGACCGCCTCCTCCCACTGCTCCACCTGGATCACCCCAGGACACCTGCCTCCGTCTCCAGGGGTCCGCCAGGTACATTTCCAGCGTCCGCCTGCAGTCTCACAGCCTGCCTGAAGGTGGCGCTCCTGCAGAGGATATGAGGCCTTCCGGCTTCACACCGCACATTTTCTGAGTCGTCAGAGCTGCAACTCAGGGTCCTGCTCTCTTCAGGGGACACCCTGCACCCCTGCCCGCTGGGCCCTGCCCTCCCCCGTCACGCCCGTGCTGGAGACCAAAGAGATCTGGCCTCACACCAACACCTCTTGTAGAACAGCACACAAAACCCAGACCAAATCAAACCCCTGTCACTCACTGCTCCAGGTGGCCAGGGAGCAGGGGAGAGGGGAAGCCAGGTTTCCGGCACGTTCTCTGGAAGCCGGCACTGCTTGGGAAGGCAGCCCAGTTGGCGTCTTCAATCTCAGGGCCTGCGTGGAGACCGAGGTGCAGTGAGCCCACCCCAGCGTCTGCCACACTTGTGGGGAGGAAACCTTGGACACGCCCATCAGGAGGAGGTCCCGGAGAAGAACGGGAGCAAACCAAGCCTCACAGACAGGACATGGCCCGCGACCACTCTTTCCAAGGTGCCACAGCCGTGGGGGCCTCCGGCGACGTCCGTTCCTTCATCAATGGCCGCGTCCCGCACACGGTTCCTGTGCAATCAGATCACACTCACACAGCAGCTGACTGTGTGAGGATTTCAGTTCTTCTTTGTTAAGGTTTCTTTATTTATTTATCAGAGAGAGAGAGAGAGAGAGAGAGAGAGAGAGAGAGAGAGATCTTTCATCTGCCGGTTCACTTCAACAGCGGGGGCTTGGCCAGGCTGAAGCCAGGAGCTTCTTCCAGATCTCCCTCATGAGGGCAGGGGCCCAAGCACTTAGACCATCACCTGCTGTTCTCCCAGGTGCATTAGCAAGGAGTTGGATCAGAAGTGGCGCAGTCGGGACTCGAACCAGCACTCCGATATGGGATGGTGGCGTCACGGCAGCAGCTTAACCCACTGTGCCACAGCACTGACCCCAATCAACATCACTTAGTTCCATTTTTCCATGACCTTGTGAGTAGCCTGGAGCACAACGCTGGAGGATAGATCAGGGTAGCTGCCCATCCATCACCTCCAACACTTATCGCTCCTCTGTGCCAGGAGCGTTCAACATCCCCCCTTGTTTCTGAGGGAATGAGGATGAAGCGCTTTGCCCACCTGACTGGAAGGAGATCCCACCCCCAGAGGGGCTTCCTAGCCCCCTGCATCCTTTCCCAGACCAGCTCAGCCCCGGGCAGCACCCTCCCCCGGGACCCTCGGCTGCCGTACGCTCTGTAAACCCAGCCTGGAAGAGAATGCGGGCTCGACCACGGTCCACCCCCCCGAGCGGGCTCCCTTGAATCAGCCTGTTTCGGCTGTGAGATCCCAGCTTGCCCCCTCTGTGTCTGCCCTCCCTCCCCTGCAGTATCTGCTCCGACACACCCCACACACGATTCACAGATCCAAGTTGACGCGCCGAGCTCCGGCACCAGAACTCATCGCTTCCCTCCGACCACAGCGTTGCACCCACTGGCTGCCCTCCCACACACATGCCTCCTCTCCCAGCCTCGGGCTGCACTTGCACGGGTCACCTCTTCGGCGTTCACCTCCACGGCGCGGGTGTCTCTGTGTCTGCCTGCTTGTGTTTAACCCTTGTCCTGCAGGCTCAGCCGGGTGCTGCCGCTGCAGGATTCTTACCTTGTTGCTGGATGTGTAATATTCCTCTGCGTGGCATGTTCTCTCTGCTCACCTGCCCGTTGACTGCATGCCCCGGCTGTCGTGATCAGCGCTTCCACAGCATGGAGTGCCAGTGTCTGCTGGATGGGCCGGTTTCTTTTCCCTGGGATGGGTGCCCAGGACTGGGTTTGCTGGATCAGATCAGACCAAAACACCAGCCTGTAAAGTGCAGCATTTCCTGCTGTGCCGGGATGCCCCGGTTCTAGCTCTGGCATGAGGACTGCTGACCACTAGAGCCATCCTGGCCACATGGGCGACCACATCGGGGATCAGGAAACAAGTCCCCAGCATGGGCGCTGAGTGCTGGGGGCTGACGGACATTCTGAGGGGCTTGGAAGTGGAGCAGTCGGGATGCGAACTGGTGTCCACGTGGGATGCTGGCGTTGCAGGCAGTGGTTTACCCGCTATGCCACAGCACCAGCCCCTGAGCAGACACATTTCTAAGTGATCCACAGGAGCCGGAGGATTCCCAGGGCTGCCTCTGCTGGGATGTGGTGGAGGAGTCGTGGGCACAGTGACGACGTGGAGCTAAGCGAACCTGCAGGAAGCCAAGACCTCGACCAAAGCCAGGCAGCCACAGGAGGGTGCCGGGCGGCCACCCCAGAGGCTCCCGGCTTTGTGGACGGGCACAGCACTTGCCCTGGTGGGTGGGCCTGGACTCCGCAGGGCACTGGAGCCCGTGGCCCTGTGGGATCTAAGAGGGCTCCTTGTTTTCAGCATGTCACTATTCTCTCTGGCAATTCTTCAGTTATCTCACAGATTTTTAAAAGCCTGTACTGCCAGGCAGCCCCCTATCTTCCTCATGGGAGGACAGGCAAATGAGTGGCTGGTGGGCACCAACCAAAGGACAGCTCTGTGCAGGAGGAAGGGGGTGGTGGAAGGCCTGGCTGGGAAGGTTTTTAAGCGGAGAACCGAAGGCCATGCCGACTGCGAGGAGGAGGACATGGCATGCAGCTCTGCGCCAGCATGTGCAAAGCCCCGGGGCAGGAGAGAGTCTGTCCTGTTCTGGTCCTAGAGCTGACACAAGGCCAAGTGGAGTTGGCGCAAAGGCGGCTGCTCAGCACGTGGCACGGGAGGGAGGGGCGGGGGCCAAAGCCTGCACAGCTCCAAGCCCCAAAAAGGAAATGCAGTGCAGCCAATGCTTCAGCTCCCGATAAGGGAGCGAATTCCTGGCGCTCCCTGACTGCAGTTCTCACACCTCGCCCTGCAGCGTGGAAGTGGAGGCTGATGGGGCGCGGGGTGCCGGCCCCTCCTCTAACCACCCACAGTGATAGCAACAGGAGACGCAGGCTGGGTGGCAGGAAGGGTCCTGGCCCCAGGGTCCCCTCTGGCCAGAGAGCAGCCCTCCTGAGATCCCCCCCACCCCCGCTACCTGGCCTCAGGCAGCAGATAGGACTTGCTGGGTTTTGCAAATTAAAACACAGGCTGCTCCCCTAAGCCCAACGTTTCACATAAGCAACAAATGTTTCACCATGAACATGCTCCATGCGGTTTTGGGGATGATGTCTATACTAAAAAAAAACACTTGGCTCAACAGGCTAATCCTCCGCCTTGCGGCGCCGGCACACCGGGTTCTAGTCCCGGTCGGGGCGCCGGATTCTGTCCCGGTTGCCCCTCTTCCAGGCCAGCCCTCTGCTGTGGCCCGGGAGTGCAGTGGAGGATGGCCCAGGTGCTCTGGCCCTGCACCCCATGGGAGACCAGGTAAAAAACACCTAGCACCTGGCTCCTGCCATCGGATGAGCGCGGTGCGCCGGCCGCAGCGCGCCATCCACGTCCGCGGCAGCCATTGGAGGGTGAACCAACGGCAAAGGAAGACCTTTCTCTCTGTCTCTCTCTCTCTCTCACTGTCCCCTCTGCCTGTCAAAAAAAAAATAAAAAAAAAATCACTTTTTATCTGAAATTCAGAATAATGGGCATCCTGTATTTAATCTGGTGACCTTGGTCTCTTTTTTAACTACTTATTTTATTGATTTGAAAGAGACACACGGAGAGAAACAGAAAGAAAGAGAATTTTCTTTCTGCTGGTTCACTCCCCCAGATGACCCGATGGTAGGGTCTGGGCCAGGCTGAAGCCAGGAGCTTCTTCTGGGTCTCCCACATGGGTGCAGGGGCCCCAAGCACTTGGGCCATCTTCCACTGCTTTCCCAGGTGCATTAGCAGAGAGCTGGATCGGAGGTGGAGCAGGTGGGACTTGAACCAGCACCCATATGGGATGCCGGCACTGCAGACAGCGGTGTGACCCACCACATCACAGCGCCAGCAATGCAACTCTTTAAAAATCTAAGTCAGGGGGCTGGCGCTGTGGCACAGCGGGTTAACACCCTGGCCTGAAGCGCCAGCATCCCATTTGGGGCCAGTTCCTGTCCCAGCTGCTCCTCTTCCGAACCAGCTCTCTGCTGTGGCCTGGGAAATCAGTGGAAGATGGCCTAAGTCCTTGGGCCCCTGCACCTGCATGGGAGACCCGGAAGAAGCTCCTGGCTCCTGGCTTCGGATGGGCCCAGCTACGGCCGTTGCAGCCATTTAGGGAGTGAACCAGCGGATGGAAGACCTCTCTCTCTCTGCCTCTCCTCTCTCTGTGCATAATTCTGACTTTCAAATAAATAAATAAAATCTTTTTAAAAAATCTAAAAGAAATCCAAACTCTGAGCTAGCTCCCCACGTGACACAGAGGAAAATGAAACAAAATGAATAGTACAGGAGCCATCGGCTGCTTCCTCCCAGGCTGCACGTTAGCAGGAAGCCAGGATCGGAGTGAAGCTGCCGCTTAAACCCAGGCCCTCCAGCGTGGGATGGGGGCATCGACCCCTAGGCTACCCACCAGCCCGCCCTTGAGGTGTCTGTTTTAGGGGCCCTGATCCCAACCCTGCACCCCCAAAGGCTGCACCTCTAACGCCCATCCCTTGGGGGGCAGATTTTATCATCAGTTTCAGGTGGGGGCACAAAGATTTAAACCATGGCTCCATAGGAGGCAGAAAAGCCGCCGCTGCGAAAATGTTCACTCTCCCTGGTGGACGGGGAGTTCAGGCACAGTCCAGGCTCCTGGGATGGCCCAGGCTCCTGGGGAGCCCAGGTGGGCACTGCCCAGAGCAGTGGGGGTGCTGAACCAGGGCCCGGGACAGAGGGTGGGGCCGGGAGCCCTGGCATGCCGGAGCTGAGCGAGGCAAGCCGTGCATCCTGCCCGTCCCCCCACAAAGCGCCCAGCAATGGCCACAGCCCTGCCCTCACCCAGGGAGGCCCCTTTTGGACGGCTGGGACAGGAGGAGTGACACGGGGACCCCCCCCCCCCGCTGAGATTCCGCCCCCTCCCCGGGGCCTTCTCCCCTTACCTGGCCTTCATACAACACGCACTCCACTGTCGTGACGGGAGAGAGCAGGGAGACAGGAGTTGGGAACGGGGGTCGAGCGAGCGGACCCTCCAGCCCATGGGGAGGGTCTTAGGGAGTCTGGGGCCCACCGTCTTCCCTCCCTGGGGTGCTGAGTACGGGACTGGTGCCTGGAGGAGCTGGCGTCAAACAGGAAGTGAGGAGCTCACCCAGCTGAAACCTGGCTGCCGAGGCTCAGGTGCGAGCCCTGTTAGGGAGAGCGGCTCAGGCCGGGAGGCGGCCCCCGCCTGCTCCCCTCCCCCAGAGCCCGCGGGTCCATCTTCCCAGAGGCGCCTGGCCCCAGACAGCTGGGCCACGGGGAGAACCAGAGGCTCACACCTCGGCTTGGGTGCAGGCTGTGCAGGAGCAGGGCAGGGGCCTGACTCCTCTCCCAGCCGTGCCCGGCGCAGCCAGCAAAGCCAGGTCCAGCTGTCCTCAGACCACCCCTTGTCACGGCTGCTCCTCTTCCTGGAAGAAGGCGAGGTGAGCTCCTTAGGACATGGCCGCAACGGCCAGGCCAGGTCAGGCTGAAGCCAGGAGCCCGGAGCTCCATCCGGGTCTCCCATGTGGGTGCAGGGGCCCAGGCACTCGGGCCGCCCTCTGCTGCTTTCCCAGGTGCATCAGCAGGGAGCTGGATCGGAAGTGGAGCAGCCGGGACTCGACCCACAGCTCCAGTACAGGATGCTGGCTTAACCTGCTGTGCCACACTGCAGGCCCCGCAATGGATAACAAAGTAGAACAAGTACAGCAATACTCTGCAACGAGTTACTTAAAACAAAATGGTGGGGCTGGTGTTGGGAGGAGGGAACCAGTGGATGCAAGACCTCTCTCTCTTCCTCCCACCCCGACTCTCAAATAAATTAGTTTTGAAGATAAGTAAATAGTCTATTTTTTGTTTTATTTTTAAAAGAGAAAGGTCTTCCTTTTTCCATTGGTTCACACCCCAAGTGGCCACTATGGCTGGCACGTTGCGGCCAGTGTGCTGCACTGATCAGGTGCCAGGTGCTTTTCCTGGTCTCCCATGGGGTGCAGGGCCCAAGCACTTGGGCCATCCTCCACTGCACTCCCGGGCCACAGCAGGGAGCTGGCCTGGAAGAGGGGCAACCGGGACAGAATCCAGTGTGCCGGAGCCACAGGCGGAGGATTAGCCTACTGAGCCTTGGTGCTGGCCTAATAGTTTATTTTTTTTTTAAAGAGGGGGGGGTGAGAGACCCCCTCCACCTGCAGAGCCTGGAAGAGACCTGGTGCTGACTCCTCACTGCCCCCCCAAGCAGCCTGCCCCCCACCTTTCTCCTCCTTCTCTCCTCTCTCTCGGGCAGCACCGTCCCTGCTCACAGCCTGCCCCTCCAGCGTCTGGTGTTGGCCTCACCGCAAGGGCTTGAGGTCCCGGCCCTTCGCCCTGCCTTCGCCCTGGCGTCTGCCGCATGAGGCTTCCAGCCCTCCGGCCTCGCCGTGCTTGGGCTGAAGGGGGCACCCTCTCGCCTCTGTCTTCCAGAGGGGAGCAGTGCCTGCCCCAGCAGCCGGGGGCCGATGGAGGACGCTCAGCCTGGAGGCAGAGGTACCCCATGGGAGCCCCGGCTCAGATCCTCCTATCGGGTACAGGTGGTGGCTCAAGCACTGGGGGCGCATGGCAGACCCCAATGGAGCTCCAGGCTCCCGGCTTTGGTCCGGCCTCATCCTGGCTGCTGTGGGCATTTAGGGACGTGAACCTATAGAATGAGAGAGTCTCTCTCTTCTGCTTTTGAAATACAAATATAAAACAAGAGACCTGCCCCTTCTCCCTCTCTCCCCCACCTTATATTTGTATAGCAGCAACATCAAGCAAAACTTTATCACTGTAGCCGTTTAAAAAATGATTTAACTTGCAATACTGTGCGGCCATCACCACTGTCTGGCTCCAGCTCTGTCCCCGCCCAGGAGGAAATTCGACATGGATCAGGAGTCCCTCCCTCCAGCCCGGCACTCCCCGGCTCTGCTTTGTCCCTGAAATCTCTGGACGCCTCCCGCACCGTGCTCACAGGGTCCATGGGTGTTGCCACTTTGCCAGGTCTGAGTGGCACCTGGCCCATCAGCATCCTAAGTGGCGGACGATCAGGGAGCACTCACTGCTCCGGAAGTTTCCGCCAGGATTCACTCGCTGATCCTCCCCACCGGTGGAGTGGGCAGTGAGAAAACAGAGGCGCAGAGAGGCCAGGCCACCTGTCCAAGGCCACCCAGCTAGGAAGAGTCGGCTTCGCTGAGCCGGGACTGCCTCCTCCTCCCTTTCGCCTGCGGCTCCGCTGCCGAGACACACCCCCGCCCACCGACAGCAGGTGCGCACAGCACAGACGCAGACGGGTGGGGGTACTCACCGGAGACCCGAAACCCCGCGGCACAGACGCTCGGAGACACGCAAACCCAAACAAGCGCGCGCCGAGCCGCACACACTCGGAAACACAGAGGAAGAAGTCACAAACGCCTAGAAACACACGCACAGATGGCACCCACACAGGACACACACAAGCCCAGCGAGAAACCAGTGAGTGAAACCGTGCCGTGCGGAGTGCGGCGCGCAGCCCGGGGCAGGCGCACCTGGCAGCCCGCGGGTGCACAGGGCACGCGGGCACCTGGGGCCTCCCCTCCACCTATACAGGTCCGTAGCTGCACCCTGGGATCGGCGCACGGCACAGGCCTCGGACAGAGGCAGAGACGAGGCCCCCCGAGAGCAGCTGGGGCTGGAATGAGCAGCGCAGAGCAGCTCCACCGGGGAGGGATTCACACTGAGGAGACCAGGACTGTGCAGCGAATCAGACAAGGGGAGCTCGGACCCAGGGCAGGGGTGGGGAGAGAGCAGGGATGGCCCAGCCTGAAACTGCTAAAGGGGTCAGCGCCTCTTCTTTGTCCTTCTGCCTTCTGCTTTTGAAAAATGGACTCCTAGGTTTAATATTATTATTTTTAAAGATTTATTTTATTTATTTGAAAGAGTTACAGAGAGAAGTAGAGACAGAAAGAGAGGCCTTCCATCCGCTGGTTCGCTACCCAGATGGCCGCAACGGCTGGAGCTGCGGCGATCCGAAGCCAGGAGCCAGGAGCTTCTTCCAGGTCTCCCACGTGGGTGCAGGGGCCCAAGCACTTGGCCATCTTCTACTGCTTTCCCAGGCCACAGCAGAGAGCTGGATCTGAAGAGGAGCAGCCGGGACTAGAACCAGTGCCCATATGGGATGCCAGCGCTGCAGGCCAGGGTTTTAACCTTCTGTGCCACAGCGCCGGCCCCAGGTTTAATATTATTGTTCTGAGAAGCAGAGAGAGAGTGAGCACTTCTCCTGCCCCGACGGTGGTTGAATCTGATATAGGGCGTGTGTGTCTTCTGTGAGCAAAGCCCCTGTGTATTCTCGCAGCTTCTCTAAACCTGAGCTGATGTTCAGAGGAGCTTATGAACCTACACCAGCAGGACAGGAAGGCCGTGGACCCCAGGGGGCCTCAGTCCTCCCGCACTGCTGAGGCTGGGATGCCAGACGGACCCGGTCCTCGCCTCCACTCCCCACCCAGGACGGAAGCCGAGAGCGGGCCTGGGGGCCACAGAAGAGGTGGGTGCTTGCAGTCAGGTTAGGGTTCCGCCCAGATCCCCTGTCTCTGTTACCTTTCCTGTCCTGACCCCAGAAATTCCAGAGTGAAGACTCCACTGGGCAGAGAGCCACTGCCCCAGACCAGAACGCACCCCACCCCCACCCCGCTGCGATGCCCCAGCACAAATGCCTGCCCTGGGCTGGCCGAACAAGACACATTGACATCTCTGCCACCCAGGCGCTTATCCCGGTTTATAATTACACGCTCCTTCTGTCGGCTGTGTGATTGACACCTGCTTCCGTGCGCTCCCTGAAGGCTGAGAACCGGGGAGCTAGGGGTGGCTGTGGCGTGGCGGCCCGCCAGGGGGGCTTCCGGGAGCTTTGCAGGGGATTACCAGTGCATTTGCTCCTCAAGATGATGAGTGAGGGGGAGGAAGGGCTGCGCTGAGCCCAGGAGCGTCTGCAGGGGAAGAGACAGAGGAGGTCTGGCACAGCGCTCCTGCGGTAACCCTGTGGCCGCTGTCGATCCAGCGCCTGACCCTTGCCAGGGACTTTCCGGACCTGTTCTGGAAGGAGGGGAGCCCATCTGGACCCAGCCCAGGACTGAGCACGTACTCAGAGCACAAAAGGATGAGGAGGAAGTTACACCCCTGGACTGGAGACCCGGGGTGCAGCCCCAGCTCACCAAGAAAGGGTCGCCCCACACTTCCTGCATGGCAGGGCTGTCTCCGCGGTGAGGGAGCCTCTTCCAGCCCTGCACTGGGGACTGGTATTGTGGCGCGGAGGGTTCAGCCCTGCTTGGCACGACACCGGCATCTCGTATCGGATTCTCCACTTCTGATCCAGCTCCCTGCTAATGTGCCTGGGAGGCCAGCAGAAGATCGCCCAAGTGCTCAGGCCCCTGCACCCACGTGGGAGACCCAGATGGAGCTCCATGGTCCTGGCTTTGGTGACACCCAACTTCTGGCCATTGGTGAGCCTTTGGGAGAGTGAACCAGCAGATGAAAGATCTCTTTGTCACTCTGCCTTTCAAATAAATCTTTCAAACATGTTATAATATTTATATAATAGGACATAAACACAACATTTGGTAAAGAATGTGCATACTTATCTGTAGTATTAACCTGACATGGGTGATGCCTCACGCAGGCACATGGGGCCCGACTTACCACGATTCAGTCCATGGTTTCTCCACTTTTTACTGCCCTGTGAAACTGAGTCAGCACACTCCACACCCGATTTCGAGGGTGACTCTTTCCCAGGAGTTGCGCCCTGGGTCACTGGGCAGGGGCAGAGGACACAGCTCCAGGTCTCCCCAGCCGTCCTGTGGGGAGCAACTCGGGCTGTGCCTGGGCCCCCAGGGGCAGGTGTTCCAGTTCACCTGGGGTCACTGGGACCCAACTCTGTTACAAGTCAAAGAGCTTCTGCAACTACCTTTATAATTCAATGCAGACGCGTTGCTGATCCAAGGATACAGAGTGTCATTTAGATAGGAGGGGCAGGTTAGAAGGAGCTGTCACCGGCTCAGTGGCTACAGTCAACAGTAGGGAACAGCTGAGAATCCCTGAGACATTGTATCTATGTTCAGTGTCACCACACACACACAAAATAAACTGGTGAGGCCATGGCTATGCTAATGAGCTTGCTTTATCACTCTGCAACATACACCTGTTTCAAACACAATGTCAAACCCCTTAAATATATGTGCTATCTGTCAATTACACCTCAATAAAGCTGGAAAAAAATAACAGCAGAAAATTTATTTCAGAAAAAACAATAACACAGGATTTCTCAACTTGGAACTCCTGCCATTTGGGACCAGCTATTCTCCATTACTCTATGGCCCTGTACAGGGTGGGGTGCCAGCAGCACCCTTGGCGGGCCAGAGACGTCTCCTGACAGTGCCCAGTGCCCAGCGTCCATCACTGACCGAAAGGGGGCAGAGGCGGGTGGGGGTGAGGAGGAGGCAGGGTGAGGGCCCAGGTGAGGGAGGACACAGGTGACCCAGGAGAAGAACTGGGCTCTGGGGGCCCTCAGTCCCAGGATGCCCCCAGCCACACCCTCTGCCTTCCCGACCCACCCTGTTCTGTCCTGTTTTACCATTTCAGGAAGGAGACGACTCGTGGAGGGCATGTGGCAAGGTGGTCAAGCTGTCCTCTGGGACACCTGCTTACTCGGGGTGTGTGGGTTTGAGTCCTGTTCCCCACTAATGCAAACCCTGCAAGGCCACGTGCCCTGGGCTGAGCGGGAGGCTCCCACACGGCCCCGCGGTCGGTCGAGGGCATGGGTGCCTCCGGCCTGGGTTCTGATCCTGCCTTCCCCACCGCACAGCTGAGAAGGTCACTTCACTTCCTGATTCTTGGTGCTGGGCCTACTCCTCCACCTTAGTGACTGGGGGACCCCACGCAAGGGCGGCTCCCGCTGGTTCTGCGGGTTTGTGACACTGTCCAATGGCTGCTTCCCTCATGAACCTCAAAACCTGTCTGGCCTCTCGCTGTGACCCAACTGCACCCCTTCTGTAGGTGGCTGCCACAGATGCACCCCACTTCTGGGTGTTGTGACCCAGGCACCAGTGCTGGCTCAGCCCAGGGAGCCCAAAGAGCTGGAGGCTGAAGGCCAAGATGGTCTGGGCAGGGCTTGCTCCGTCCCAGGGCTGTGCAGAGTCTCATCTCTGTCCCCTGCATACAAAGACCACAGTGACACCGGGGCTGCCCTGAGAACAGACCGGGCTCAGGCCCCAGTACGGGAACTTGCACAGGCAGCCCTGTCCCAGCCTGGCCCGGTGCCGGCTTGTCCGCCCTCCGTGGGGCCTCCCTGTGCTGGTCCCGGCCGATGGACGAGAAGCCCGCGGTGGGCTCCAGAGTAGACATGGGGACTTTCTCTCTGCCTGAGGACGCAAACCCCATCACAGACGTACCCCACGTCACAGCGGTTCTGTTTCCAAACCTTTAATTCCCAAATCAGATCACAGTTCCGTCAGATCTGGATTCTGAACCCTGAGGTGCAGGGTGGCGAATCCAGGCCTGGAAACCCAAGGGGGCTCCCCACTCCCCTCCCGAGACCCCAGACCTCATCCCCTGCCCCCACCCCCATCATCCACATCAGGTCCCCACCAGCCTTCCCTGGGGACCCTCGTTTGCAAAAAGCCTCAGCCCCTCCCACGCGCAAGCCACTCCAATCCAGCCACAGAGGAAAGCCACGGTCACAGAGGAAAGAGGAGGACACGGGGTGGGTCCCAGACAGGGAGGGTCACGGGAGGAAGAGGAGGCCTCGAGGAAGCAGGCCGCTGGCTCTCCTAGGTGGCCCCCGGCCTCCGCTTCACACAGAGGGAGCCCCAGGACTGGGCGGGCAGGGTGAGCAGCAGGAAGCAGACGCCCGCCAGCAGCAGGATGAGGCTGGCGCCCAGGCCGCAGCCCAGGGACCACGAGTACTCGAAGGCCAGCGGTGGGGCCGTGGGGGGCTCGGGGCCGGCCCCCTGGAGCAGGGCGCGCACGGAATGGCGGAACACCTCCAGGCTCACCAGCAGCAGCAGGCCTGCGGAGAGAGGAGAGAGGCAGCGGGGCTCAGGGTCTCCCCTCCCCCCCACCATGGAGCCGGGGAGGTCCCCTGCCGCTTGCACCCTTGCAGCCATTGGTGGGTGCAACCACACCTCAGGAACCTGGCTGCGTCTCTGCCTAGCAGGTGCAGCCTGTGCACCTCTGTCCCAGGTCCCCCAAAGAACACAGAGGCTGGAGGGGGCCTCAGGGCAAGTCTTGGGGTGCAAAAGCACAGCTCTCTCACAACGGGCATGTCTGGCATCACACACGGATTTCTACCTCATTCGCACCCAAATACACTCATCGTTTAATTCCACCCTCACAAACTGAAGTCCTCTCGTATTTACATACCTAATACGGCTTACATACGTAAAGACAAGTTATCTAGTGATGACTGAAAGTATGGGGGGTGCCCATGGGGGCGAGTCCCGGAGCCTAGAGTCCTCCATACCAAGGGACACCCGTGCTCACTAAACACCTCCTACGTCGCTGGCCACTCCGGGAGCAGGAGGTAAACTCAGAGCAAGACACACACCCACAGAGAGGGGAGACGTGGGGTGGGGGCGGCCAGGGGCGGCAGGGAGTTGATGGGAAAGTGGAGCTGAGGAGGTGCAGGGCCTCCCTGCCCAGGCAGCTCCCTGCTGTGCGCCTGGGAAAGCCCAAGGGCGTGGGAGACCCGGATGGAGCTCCTGGCTGCAGCCTGGCCCAGCCTTGGCCGTTGCGGCCATTTGAGGGATGGAAGATCTCTCCCTCTCTATCTCCCTCGCTCCCTCCCTCCCTCCATCCCTCTCTGCATTCCAAATACATCACATACATCTTTAAAAAATAAGGACCGTGACAGTGGCAAACGTCACATTCGACGTATTTCCTCACAGCTTGTGTTAAGAAAGTGGATCGGGAACCAAGAAACACACAGGCGTTCTCTGAAGAGTGATGATCGCCAGGCAGAAAGAGAAGCAGCCAGGCCACAGTGCCCGTTGATTCTTGGAGAAAACGGCGAAAGAGAAGGAGAGGAAGGAACAAGACAGCCACAGCCCTCCCCCTGGGGCTTCTGTTCTGTGGCAGGAGACGGATGGTGGACAGACGGAAGCGGCTCACCACAGGGGTCGGAGAGCAGGGTCAGAGGCACGCGCAGGCCGGTGCACACCAGCAACTGGGGGCCAGAGGAGCGGACCTGCCAGGCCCCCTCTTGTCCCCAGAATAAGCAGAAATGTTAACAAGATCGCTGCCATCTGAGAAGCCTTGGGAGGGTAGAAAGCGTAAAGGGACTTGTAGCAAGGGCGGGGCCGCGCCTGCGCGCTCTGATGCTGCCCCTGTCCTCCTCTCGGACCCCACAGCCCAGCCCCAACCTCAGCCCCGTTCCCCCACTGCCGCTGCCCTGAGAACCCAGCCTCCTGGACCCTGCGCTGTGGCTCAGGCCCCAGAACCGGCACCGGGAGGCGGCACTGTGCACCCTCCGACCAGGGCCGGCTCTCGAGGTCTTGCCCCCCCCCTCGCCCCCATTCACCAGGTCCTAACTGAGCTCCTGCAGCGAAGACGGGGCCCAGAGTGGCCACGCCCCTCTGCGGAGGGTGCAGGATGGTCGCCAGGGAGATGCCTGGAGAGGAGACCAGGTTCTGAGTTAGAGCGAGAGCGTGCGAGTGCGCCCCCAGGCAGCAGGGCCCTCAAAAGAACTGGAAGGGAGTGCGCCCCCAGGCAGCAGGGCCCTCAAAAGAACTGGAAGGGAGACAGGCCGAGGTGGGTGAGGGAGACCAAGTGAGGCCTCAGGGACCCAAGCCACGGAGAGGCCTCAGAAGGAAGCGGCCCAGCCTCAGCCTCGGCCGGGACTTCAGGCCCCGGACCGTGAGGCCCTCGATTCTGTTCCGCACCACCTCCCGGCATTCATTACGGCAGCCTGAGCACAGGAATGCAGACGTGAGCGGATAACGTTGGGTACTGACCAACGCTAAGAGCAAAAATAAGACAAGGTAGGGGCGGGTGCTGTGGCATAGCAGGTCAAGCCACCGCCTGTGGCACTGGCATCCCATGGGGGTGCCGGCTCACAATCCAGCTGCTCCGCTCTGATCCAGCTCCCTGCTAAGGCACTTGGAAAAGCAGTGGAGGATGGCCCGAGTGCTTGGGCCCCTGCACCCGTGTGGGAGACCCGGATGGGCTCCTGGGTCTGGATTGGCCCAGCTCTGACTGTTGTAGGTATCCAGCAGATGGAAGATCTTATTTTCTCTCTCTGTCTCTGTCTCTCTCTCTCTAATTCTGCATTTCAAATGAATAAATAAATCTTAAACAAATTAGACAAGGTAAGGGCCCAGCTGGCTATAAGGGACAGAAAGAGAGAGAGGGAGGGAGGGAGGGAGGGAGAGAGGAAGGGAAAGAGAAGGAGAGAGAGAGAGGGAGGGAGGGAGAGAGAGGAATGAGAGACAGAGAGAGGGAGAAAGAGCAAGACACAGAGAGAGATGGCTCTTTTATCCACTGGCTCACTCTCCAAATGCCTGCAGCAGCCAGGGCTGGACCAGGCCAAAGCCAGGAGCAGGAGCCAAGAGCTGGTGCTGAGATCCCCGGTGCCCCCGGCGCTGCGGACAGGCCTCCTCCGACTGCCCCCAGGGGACCCAGTGCTGGACCCCGCACGCCCCGAGAAGCCCCGAGAAGCCTCACTTCCTTCCCAGTCCTTCCTGCAGCTTGCAACTGGGACTTCCGGTGGCAGTCCTCTGCTCTCAGCCAGACCCGCGTCTTGCCGAGGGCACAGCCTTCCCTCCCTGCACACTCTGATGATGCTACATGCACGCTGCCTGCATGTATGCACACGTGTGCGCAGTAATGGCTAACTGAACAAAAGGAAAAGGGGGGACTGGGTTTCTCCTCCTTCCAGGGCGACAACAGTAAGAATGTGCTCATCGCTGGTTTCCATTCAAGCCTGCTCCTGAATGCCCTGGCTGCATCTTGCATTCAAGGTCACACAGTGATTCAGGGACAGCCTGAGCCAGAACCCAGCCAGCTGACTGATAGCTCAGCACGCACCCCACCACCCATGCACCGAACCTACCGAGATCCCACAGCAACAGAGCCCCCGAGTGCAGTGAAAGGAGACGTGTTTTGGAATAAGGAGACTTAGTTTCAGCTCCCATCTCCACCATCACTGGTTGTGACCGTGAGTGATACAATCTCGCTTCTCTGGGCCTTGATTTTCTCATCTCCACAGTGAAGAAGAGTCATCTACACCTAGTAAAGCTACTATACAGATTTGAGCTAGACTGACATGGACTCAAGTTTTATCACTGAGCGCCACTTTTCACAACTCCAAGAATGCAACAGCTTTGCAGAGTCCAGGTCTAAATCCAAAAACACTGGAGACACTTCCTCTCCCAATCAGCGTGACACTTGGAACTCTCCTGTCTCCGACCATGCTACAGCCCTGGGTCTTCCCTGGCATCCCAGCATGCAACAGTGCTTGGAGACTGTCCTTTACTTCCCAGCATGCAACAGTGCTTAGAGATCTGCCCCTGCGTCCCAGCATGCAACAGTGCTTGCAGACTCCAGGTCCAAATCCAAGAGAGTATTTGGATTCCCAATTCCCAGCCAACACCAGGGCTTAGAACGCTCCCATTTTAGAGACTCCAATGGTCCTCGAGCTTCCCCCATCTCCTATCTTACAACAGTGCTTGGAGAGCCTGCCTTCCAGTAGCATGCAAGGATCCAGACCTAAAACTCTGTAAAACCTCCCTTCTTCAGCCAGCAACAGAGCTTGGAAATTCTCCCATCTCTGACCCTCCTAGAATTCTTGGGCTTCCCCTACCTCCCAGGATTCAACAGTGCTTGGACAACACTCCTTCCAGCATGCAACAGGGCTTGGACATTCCTACCTCCCAACGTGCAACAGTGCTGGGACATCTCTCTTCCCAGCATGCAATGGTGCTTGGACATCCCACCTCCCAGCATGCAAAAGTGCTAGGACATCTCTCCTCCCAGCATGCAACAGTGCTAGGACGTCTCTCCTCCCAGCATGCAACAGTGCATGGACGTCTCTCCTCCCAGCATGCAACGGTGCTGGGACATCCCACCTCGCATCATCCAGTATCCTCAGCCTTCGAGCTCTCATCCCTCACCTGAGAGGCCAAAGCACACAGCTGCCACTCGGAGCAGGAACTCTGCACCTTTACTGAGCACCATGATGACAGAGAGGCACCCCAGGGCCATGACTGCCAGGCCCAGCACGGCTGTCACTGCAGCTGCCACGCTGACCTCTGTGAGGACGGCAGGGGGAGAAGCGGAGCACGTGGGAAGGAGGGAATGAAGGGCTCCTCTGCAGAGGCCCAGAACTGGAAAGACGATTCCGGACATAGAGAGGGGAGCTCTCTATGCCATCCAGCCCCGGGGCGTCCACTTCCGCCACTGCTGGAACTGAGGCTCAGACAGGGCCACAGAGCGAAGAGGGGCCAGGCAGGGCGGAGAGATACGGGAATGACTGACTGTGACTCGTCATCGGGCTCTAATTTATGTATGGAGCGGAGACACTAAGTCAGTGGGGCATACGCAAGGCTGTGCAAAGGCAGTGCCTTATGGGGCTGGGGTTCTCACTTCCCACCTGCAGATCCGGGAAGTCACTCCCTCAGCCCTCAGCTCCCTCCCTGGAAAGTCGGGATCAAAATCTCTCTCCAGCTGTCACTCCAGCTCTCCAGCTCAACAGGCTAATCCTCTGCCTGTGGCACACTGGGTTCTAGTCCCGGTCGGGGCGCCGGATTCTGTCCCGGTTGCCCCTCTTCCAGGCCAGCTCTCTGCTGTGGCCCGGGAGTGCAGTGGAGGATGGCCCAAGTGCTTGGGCCCTGCACCCCATGGGAGACCAGGAGAAGCACCTGGCTCCTGCCATCAGATCAGCATAGCGCTGGCCATGGCGGCCATTGGAGGGTGAACCAACGGCAAAGGAAGACCTTTCTCTCTGTCTCTCTCTCTCTCACTGTCCACTCTGCCTGTCAAAAAAATAAAAATAAAAATAAAATCTCTCTCCAGCGTATAGGAGGTACGGGGCACCCACCGGCACCCAGCAGGTGTCTCCTGGGTGTGCATGAGGATTCTTTAGCTACCTCACAGGTGCACGGGGGCCTGCCTGGGCTCACATGGCACCAGGGCAGAAGAGAAGGGAGGGGCGGGGAAGGGAAGGGCCTCATAGCCTAGGCTCTGCCCTGGGTCATGGAATCCTTGCCAAGACCCCAATCCTGGCGGGGACACTAAGGCACGGGGAGCACAGAGACCCCGCAGTTTGCCTGTGGCGAGGGCATGTCCGTGAGATGCTGGCGTGCACAGAGACACAGACGGGGCTGTGGCTCGCCTGCAGTCACACAGCACTGGGCACAGTCCCAGGGCACCGGGCTCTGGAGAACCATGCCCCCCGCTGCTGACCCTGTGCCACTGCTCCCCAGAGCGGTGACTTCTGCAGAGGCCAACACTCAGCCCGCGTCCCTGGGGGGAGAGCTGGGACCCCACCCCTCCCCCACGCAGGGTGCTCACCTTTCTTCGTGGTTCTCTGAAAGATACGGGCATTCTCCCCCGTGGTGAAGAATTTAAAATAGGTGCAGTTTGCTTCTGTGGGGGAGAGAGAGAGGGAGGGAGGGAGGCCGTGACGAGTGGCATTCTGGGAAAGCTCAGGGCTGGACCCTGAATGAGGCTCATGGGAGCCTAAAAAGGAGACATTGGAAACGCTCAGACACGGGTACCACCTGCCCCCACGCCTGCATCCAGGAGCCGGGATCCAGCTCCCAGCTCTGAGGTCCAGATCTGTGGCTGCCCGAACGCCTGAAAAACAAGACGGTGATCCCGCTGGGATCAGACAGGACACTTGCTTTATTCAGCAGAGGACACGCAGACACCGGAGACAGAGGGCCGCGCGCTGGGAACAGCTCTCCCTCTCGGGAGGGAGCCCCGCCTGCAATTCACAAAGGTCTGGCAGGAGGACGGCGCTGACCCAGTGCGGAGTGGGCACAGGACATGAATGGCGATTCAGAGAGCAGGTGCCAAAGGCACGCGCCGGAGCCAGCGGGGAGGGGCTGCCCCCGCCCAGGGACACTGGCAGAAGGGGCGGCGGATGAGAGGGAACCGCTGGGACTGCGGACTGGAACTAGCCGAAGTGGGAAGCTCTCACACTCGCTCAGAGAAAGGCAGGACAGCCACACCGTCGCGTAACATTTCAGCCAATGATGGCCACACACGCGTGAGCCTGGGCCAGAAAACTGTATTTCCCAGGGGCCGCTGCTGTGGCGGTGGGGAAAACCGCCACCTGTGACACCGGCATCTCATATGGGTGTTGGTTCGAGTCCCGGCTGCTCCGCCTCCTATCCAGCTCTCTGCTAATGCACCTGGGAAAGCAGTAGATGATGGCCCCAGTGCTCGGGCCCCTGCGCCCATGTGGGAGACCTGGATGAAGCTCCTGGCTCCAGCCTGGTCCCAACCCCAGCCATTGCCACCATTTGGGGAGTGAATCTGTGGATGGAAGGCACCCTCCCCCCATAACTCTGCCTTTCAAATAAATAAATCAATCTTTCAAAAAACATATGCACATAAACTAACACTATATCTTATCCAAGTCACAATACACATCCACATTTGTCTAACAGATTAAAGAGCTGAGTTAGAAATTAAAAAAAAAAAAAAACGTAAAACAAAGCACAAGATTTTGTGGTATAACCTCAGGATTCATTCAACTAGGTATACTTAAACCCAAGAAACCTCAACTTTTCTAAGCTGGGTTTTACAGCCAAAAGTTCCTGCAGGAGCCACCAAGTCTGAGCCACCCTCTGACTCTACACTGGGGGAAACTGAGTCACAGCACCGGAGAAGGCAGGCAGAGGGCAGGGGTAAAGGAAGCCGGAGAGGGGCCGCGCAGGCTGGGGAGGAGCCAAAGGACATCCCCATGCAGAAGTGGAACAGGAAGGCAGAGGACACAGGCACAGTTGCTGGCGCGGGGGGTGGGGAAGGCACAGGGGACAGCTGTGAGGCTGCAGGGGATCTCAGAGTCAGAGGGGACGCAGGGGCCATGCCCACCCCCACCCCAGAACAAGGCGGTTGTCTGGCATCCCTCGCCAGCTGCTAATTACTTAGGACATCCTGCATCTTGGCACCAAAGGATGTGGCATCCCCCCTGCAGAAGCCCAAAGGTGGGGATTGCCCTGGGCAGCCGAGGGGTGGTCTTTGGATCCTGAAGTGGGACTGGGAGGTGGCCCTAGGAGGTTGGGTCAGGGCTGGGGGGGTGTGCAGAGGTGAGGGCTCAGCAAGGAGGCTATGGTCCTTTGTGACAGCCCAAGGGGTGAGAGGACCACGGTGCAGGAAAGAGGTGATATGGGGTGTCAGCAGGGCACAGCAAGAGGGTCAGGGTCAGGGTCAGAGAAACACTCTGGGCATTTCGAGGGGACTGGGAGAAGAAATGAGTGCTGCTCCGCAGGCACCAGGCCCATCCTGGGATGCTGGGAGCCGTCTGTGCACGGCTTTGTGGGGTAGACTGTGTAGGTGGGGAAGAGGTAGGGACTCTCCCCTGGGCGGATGTCAGAGTGGTCTCTCCCCCGGGCTCATGGGATGGATATGCAGGCAGTCTCCACAGGGGCACAGGTGGTCCCTGAGCATGGGCACAGGGCACACGGCTGTCTCGGGAGTGCAGGCTGTCAGGGTGAGCACAGCTTGAGAGCACCAGCTGGGTCTGGGGACACAGCCAAGCTTTCTCTAGGGAAACACACTGGTGGATGGAGACCACACACCACTCGGGGATGTGGGCACGGGCTGAGCTGGGGCACGGGCTGAGCTGGGGTACAGGCTGAGCTGGGGTACAGGCTGTAGCTGGGGCATGGGCTGAGCTGGGGCACAGGTTGTAGCTGGGGTACAGGCTGTAGCTGGGGCAGGGCTGAGCTGGGGTACACACTAACTGCAGACAAGCTGTGAAGCACAGGTCTCTCGGGGTTGGCAAGAGTCACACATCTGTGGGACGTCTCCGTCTACCTCTCCCTCTGCAGGCTCTCTGGGAGCTGTGGGACATCTTCGTCTACCTCTCCCTCTGCAGGCTCTCTGGGAGCTGTGGGACATCTCCGTCTACCTCTCCCTCTGCAGGCTCTCTGGGAGCTGTGGGATGTCTCTGTCTACCTCTCCCTCTGCAGGCTCTCTGGGAGCTGAGTCGCTCCGTGGAGCACAGGCTCCTTGCAGGGTGCCAGTGCTGCCCTCAGGGCTCAAGCTAGCTGGGGCACAGGCTGAGCTGGGGTACAGGTTATAACTAGGGCACAGGTTGTAGCTGGGGCACAGGTTGTAAGTAGGGGCACATGTTGAGCTGGGGAAGAGATTGTAAGTAGGAGCACATGCTGAGTTGTGGAAGCGATTGTAACTAGGGGCACATGCTGAGCTGGGGAAGCGATTGTAACTAGGGGCACATGCTGAGCTGGGGAAGCGATTGTAACTAGGGGCACATGCTGAGCTGGGGAAGCGATTGTAACTAGGGGCACATGCTGAGCTAGGCCACAGGTTGTAGTTGGAGCACAGGCTATAGCTGGGGCACAGGCTGAGCTGTTGTACAGGTTATAACTCGGGCACAGGTTGTAGTTGGGGCAGAGGTTATAACTAGGGGCACAGGCTGAGCTGGGGTACAGGCTGAGCTGGGGTACAGGTTGTAGCTGGGGCAGAGGTTATAACTAGGGGCACAGGCTGAGCTGGGGTACAGGTTGTAGCTAGGGGCACAGGTTGTAGCTGGGGCACAAGTTGTAGCTAGGGGCACAGGCTGAGCTGGGGTACAGGTTATAGCTGGGGCACAGGCTGAGCTGGGGCACAGGTTGTAGCTGGTGCATGGGCTGAGCTGGGGTACAGGTTGTAGCTGGGGCACAGGTTGTAGCTGGGGCACGGGCTGAGCTGGGGTACAGGTTGTAGCTGGGGCACGGCTGAGCTGGGGTACAGGTTGTAGCTGGGGTACAGGTTGTAGCTGGGGCACAGGCTGAGCTGGGGTACAGGTTGTAGCTAGGGGAACAGGCTGAGCTGGGGTACAAGTTGTAGCTGGGGCACGGGCTGAGCTGGGGCACAGGTTGTAGCTGGGGCACAGGCTGAGCTGGGGTACAGGTTGTAGCTGGGGCAGGGCTGAGCTGGGGTACAGGTTGTAGCTGGGGCAGGGCTGAGCTGGGGTACAGGTTGTAGCTGGGGTACAGGCTGAGCTGGGGCACAGGCTGAGCTGGGGCACAGGTTGTAGCTGGGGCACAGGCTGAGCTGGGGTACAGGCTGAGCTGGGGTACAGGCTGAGCTGGGGCACAGGTTGTAGCTGGGGCACGGGCTGAGCTGGGGCACAGGTTGTAGCTGAGGTACAGGTTATAGCTGGGGCACGGGCTGAGCTGGGGTACAGGTTGTAGCTGGGGCACAGGCTGAGCTGGGGTACAGGCTGAGCTGGGGCACAGGCTGAGCTGGGGCACAGGCTGAGCTGGGGCAGGGCTGAGCTGGGGCACAGGTTGTAGCTGGGGTACACACTAACTGCAGACAAGCTGTGAAGCACAGGTCTCTCGGGGTTGGCAAGAGTCACACATCTGTGGGACGTCTCCGTCTACCTCTCCCTCTGCAGGCTCTCTGGGAGCTGTGGGACGTCTCCGTCTACCTCTCCCCTGCAGGCTCTCTGGGAGCTGTGGGACATCTCCGTCTACCTCTCCCCTGCAGGCTCTCTGGGAGCTGAGTCGCTCCTTGGAGCACAGGCTCCTTGCAGGGTGCCAGTGCTGCCCTCGGGCCCCCCACCCTGGACGCTCACCTCCGGGCAGCTCCGCGGGGCCGCAGGTCTCTCTGTCTGTGGGCACGTCGGCCTGCCACAGTCTCTTGGTGCACACCTTCCAGAGCCCCAGGTGGGCAGCCTCACAGACGGCACTGCCGTTGGCCTTGTAGGTGTTGAGCTCCACCCAGAACTCAGTGCCCACGGCCAGCACGGCCAGCGTGGCGCCCACGGCGGCCAGCAGCAGCACCAGCTTGACCTTGCCCTCGCGCTCCGGCGTCAGCCCGGGCCTCCGCTGCCCCCGAGCCCGCCGACGCCGGCCCTGCTCCTGCATGAAGAAGTTGGACCACATCATCGTCCTTCCGGGGTGGGCCGGGGCGCAGCTCGGCCTCCAGCAGGGACGCAGAGCCAGGCGGGCAGCCCAAGCCGCAGGGCTTGCAGGGAGTGGGTGGGGCTGGGTTTCCTTTCTTAGGATGCAGAAAGGCCCCAGACCTGGCTGGAACCTCAAACAGAGGGGTCGAGGCGGCCTCTGGGGCTTGGAGAAGAAAAACCCGATCCCATAGACTGGAGAACGCCGAGGCTAGAGGCTTGAGCCACAGCTGGGTGGGCTGACCCGGAGCACGTGGCCAGCACCCCCCAGGCTCAGAGCTTGGGGCACGCGGGAAGAGCAGCGAGGGCTCCCTGTGTGACTGCAGACATGTGGCCAGGCTCCGGGTCTGGGTCCCCTCGGGCTGGGAGAAGCAGGAACTGGGGTCCCCAGCGCCGGTGGGGGTCAAGAGGCAGCGGCAGCGCCAGCACCCACAGACGGGGGACAGGCTGGGGACCCGCGGGCACTCAGGCAAAGGGGACAGGAGCCATGCACGGAAGAGCCCAGCAGATGTCCACCGCGGCTGCCCGCCGTGGCTGCGGAGGGGAGGGGAGTCCCGCAAAGGCAGCTGAGGTCCTCAAGAGGCCGCACAGGACAGCTGAGGCCCGGAAGGGGGTCTCAGTCCCCTCCGCCCCCCGCCCCCGGGCCTCCCACCCGGGTATCCCTGGCCCGGGCCCCCGCGCTGTCCTGCCTGGGCGCCGCGCCGCCTGCGACCCGTCCGGCTCCGCCCGGCCCCGCCGCCTCGCCGCGCCCGGCGCCCGCCCACCCTCGGCCCGGGCTATTTCGGGCGCGCCCCGTAAATAACACCCACACCTGTCGCCCGGCGCCGGTTGCCATAGGGATCCCGGGTATTTTAAGGGGACGAGCGGGGAGGAGGGGCCGGAGCCCGAGGAACTTCAATTTCCTTAAGGGGCGAGCACTCTAGACCCCTTCCCGGCGCGGCGCGGGAGTCGGGCCAGGGCGGTGAACCTGGAATTCCCGCCCCAGCAGGCGGCCCCGGGCCCAAACTGCCAGGTCACATGGAGGGGCGACGATCGAGATCTGGACTCCGGAGTCTGAGGGGCCTGGGCTGCTGGGTCGGAGGGAGGAGGGGCTGGGGGCCAGGACTCCTGGGTCTGAGGAAGGAAGGGCCTGGGGGGCCAGGACTCCTGGGTCTGAAGGAGGAGGGGGCTGGGGGGCCTGGGCTCCTGGGTCTGAGGGAGGAGGGGGCTGGGGGCCAGGACTCCTGGGCCTGAGGGAGGAGGGGGCTGGGGGGCCAGGACTCCTGGGTCTGAGGGAGGAGGGGGCTGGGGGGCCAGGACTCCTGGGTCTGAGGGAGGAGGGGCTGGGGGGCCAGGACTCCTGGGTCTGAGGGAGGAGGGGGCTGGGGGGCCAGGACTCCTGGGTCTGAGGGAGGAGGGGGCTGGGGGCCAGGACTCCTGGGTCTGAGGGAGGAGGGGGCTGGGGGCCAGGACTCCTGGGTCTGAGGGAGGAGGGGGCTGGAGGGCCAGGACTCCTGGGCCTGAGGGAGGAGGGGGCTGGGGGCCAGGACTCCTGGGTCTGAGGGAGGAGGGGGCTGGGGGCCAGGACTCCTGGGTCTGAGGGAGGAGGGGACTGGAGGGCCAGGACTCCTGGGCCTGAGGGAGGAGGGGGCTGGGGAGCCAGGACTCCTGGGCCTGAGGGAGGAAGGGGCTGGGGGGCCAGGACTCCTGGGTCTGAGGGAGGAGGGGGCTGGGGGGCCAGGACTCCTGGGTCTGAGGGAGGAGGGGGCTGGGGGGCCAGGACTCCTGGGCCTGAGGGAGGAGGGGGCTGGGGGGCCAGGACTCCTGGGCCTGAGGGAGGAGGGGCTGGGGGGCCTGGGCTCCTGGGTCTGAGGGAGGAGGGGGCTGGGGGGCCTGGGCTCCTGGGTCTGAGGGAGGAGGAGGGGCTGGGGGGCCTGGGCTCCTGGGTCTGAGGGAGGAGGGGCTGGGGGGCCTGGGCTCCTGGGTCTGAAGGAGGAGGAGGGGGCTGGGTGCCAGGACTCCTGGGTCTGAGGGAGGAGGAGGGGGCTGGGGGGCCTGGGCTCCTGGGTCTGAGGGAGGAGGGGGCTGGGGGGCCAGGACTCCTGGGTCTGAGGGAGGAGGAGGGGCTGGGGGGCCTGGGCTCCTGGGTCTGAGGGAGGAGGGGCTGGGTGCCAGGACTCCTGGGTCTGAGGGAGGAGGGGGCTGGGGGGCCTGGGCTCCTGGGCCTGAGGGAGAAGGAGGGGCTGGGTGCCAGGACTCCTGGGTCTGAGGGAAGAGGTGGGCCTGGACACTGGGGGAGAGGGAGGAGGGGCTCGGAGGTCCCTGGACCTATGAGTGTGAAGGAGGAGGAGTTTGAGGGCCTTGACCCCTGGGTCTGAGGCAGGAGGAGGGGCCGGAGCCCTGGGTCTGAAGGCTGGATGGCCCCTTCCTGGGGTTGGCGGGCGGCACAGAGCCAGAGGGCAGCCTCTTCATCAGCTTTATTATTCGGGCACCCCAGGGGGCCGTCCATGCAGTTCCAGCTCCCCCAGGGGCAGGGACAGGACAGCTGTGTGGCTGGGCAGCAGGGCGTCCCGCAGCCCTCGGCAGCCAGCCCAGGTGGAGCCCCCTCTCCTCACCTCCTCCTGCAGCTGTGGGCTGCCCACCCCTGCCCCTGCTCTGGGCCCCTCTGTGGGAGGCACGGGGTCTGCCGCTGTGTCCAGAGCGAGGCCAGACACGGGGAGCAGCGCCCACCGCGAGACTGGGTCCCCGGCAGCCTTGGCAAGTGTACATCCCTGGCCTGATGAATGAACGGTGAATGGTTGAAGGAGCAGGTGCTGTGAGTGGACGGAGGGAGATGGTGACACCACACGTGTCCCAAGCCTGCTGTGTGCCTCGCCAGGGCCCCCTCCCTCCGTGTGGTGCCCGCCTCTCCTCCAGGGGCGGAGTCTGCAGGGCCAGGCACAGGCGGGGGCGTCCTCAGGAAATGCCCTGTGGCCTCCATAAATCAGCGCCTCCCTGCTCTTCTCTGCGGGCGCAGGAGCCGGGAGCCAGGCAGACAGGCGGGGATGCCCCCACTGCCTGTCTACAACAGCACCCGCCCATCCCCCTCACTTGTCCATGTCACTTCCATGCCCCCCCAAATGCTGGACTTGGGTTCCTCCTGTCGTCCCCTCACTCTCCCCTTCCTCCAGCAGGAATTCCATCCGGCCCTCGCCTGGAATGACGTCACCCATGCCCCGGGTACCCAGTCTCAAGGTCACTGCTCTCCAGGGGTCCCCCCTCCCCAGCCTAGGCCCTGGCCACCACACCCCTTCTTGGACCGCTTTGTGCTTTTGTCCTCTGGGACTCCCCTGCCCCCCCCCCCCACTTCTCAGCTCTGCTGTGCTACCTCCTCCCTCTTCTCCCCTGCCACAGGTGCCCCCAAGGCTCTGACCAAGGTCGCTTCATCCAGTCCTGTGGCTCTAAGGGTCTCTTACACACTGACCTCTCCCCCAAACTCATCTTGCAAATCCAGCTGGCTACCTGATACCCAGGCACCCTCGGCCCCTCCCCCCAGGTCCTCTCTCTGCTCCCCAGGGTCCCCCTTCCTGGTCACTCAAGGCAGCGGCCACCACGATGAGCAGGCCCAGTGCCACACTGGTTTCTGGTTCCCCCTGCCGTGACATCCACCCCTGCTGCTCTGAATTCCGTGCCCCGAGAGCACTCGGCACTCCCAAAACCTGGCCTCGGCACAGAAGTGTGGTTCTGATGTTACCTGGCGCGGCTTAAATAAACGTAGGATTGTGAAACCTGTCAAGGGTTGGCTGTTGGGTCTGGAATACAGTTCCGCAGTTCTCCCCAGGGCCGAAGTGCCCCCCCCCCGGCTCGGCACAGGCTCGGGGCCCTCAGAAACCTGTCATTTCTTGGGGCTTTGTGCCTTGGGGTGACCGGACGCCCGTCCTCCAGATTCTCCTGTCCCTGCCCTGCACCCAGCCCACGTCTCTGTCCCCTTGGCAGCGAGGCTTTCTGGAAGTACCTTGTTGGCAGGCGCCTGCTCTGCCCTGGTGCTGCATGTCCTGTGTAACTGTTAAAACGCTGGGCGTCCCCTGCGGACCGCCCTCTCAGCAACAGGGTTTGGGGACAGGGCCAGGGCCCCGTTCGCCTCCAGTGAAAGGTAAGCAGATGCTGAGAAGTGTCAGGGGAGGGGGGGGGTGAACGGCTGCCTGAGTGAGTGAGTGAGTGAATGAATGAAGGTCTCCAGACCCTGAGTGCTGTCTGTGCACCTGCCGGGCTCCCTCCCACAGGAGTGAGTGGCGCAGGTCAGGGTTCGGTGTTGTATCCAGCGTCTCCACCTTGGTCTCTGGGTCCCTGTCTTCCCTCTCAGCGCAGTGCACAAGAGGCAACCCCAAGGTCCCAGAGGCCCTCAGGTCAAATCCGACCAGACTCCTGTCCTCACCTGTACCGTGCAGCCCTGCCGCGTCTCCAGTCTCCAGCCTCATCGCCCGCTGCCCCAGGCTGCTCTCTGCCCGCCAGCCTCGCCTGTCAGCGGCACTAGGATAGCTCTTTTTCTTAAACTGGGGTAAGCCCCAGGGATAAAGCCACGCGGTGACAGCTCAGCTCTCCCCTACATCCTGAGCGAAACCTGCTCTGTCCAGGAGCCCTGGGTGGACACCCCCGGCCCCGCGCTCCCCACCCCGCAAGGCGGCCCCACCCCCTCCCCAAGCGCCTTCTGTGTACCTGGTACACAGCAGGTGCTTAATGAGCCCTTGTGCACTGCTGAGTGAAGGAGTGAGTGAGTGCCCGCGCCCCTCCTGGCTCATCGCTCCCTGTGCGTTATGGAGAGCATCTAGTGTGGTGTGAGGGTGGGACTACGGATTCGTGTGCTATGCGCCCCTCCGCAGGGGCCGGGCCGGGCCGGGAGTCCCTCCCTCCCCTCCCCCCGCCCGCCCCCACATGCACACAGCAGAACATTAGAAAGGAAACACCTCAAAACTGCAAAAAACGCCACGGCCCTTCCCCCCGCCCCCCAAAATAATAAAACGACGACGCGCCCCCGCCCGCGGCCCGCTCCCTTCGTCCTCCCTGGGGTCCCTGCTCGGGAGGGCGAAGGGGGGCGCCCCCGCACGCGCGCCCCGGGGTGCGGGGGGCGGCGCGGGGCGCGGGGAGGCCGCGCATCTCCGTCCGGCGCGCTCGCGGGGAGCAGCGGGGCGCCCGGACGCCGGCGGCCTCGTTGCACGCGCGCCCGCGCACGCGCCCCGGACGCCCCGGCCCCCCGCGCCGCGCCCTACACGGGCGTGGTTTTCCTGTTGAGCGTGTTGGTGTTGGAGGCGGCGGCCTCCTTGGCCAGGGTCCCGGGGGCGGGCGCGGCGGGCGCGGGCGGCGCGGGGGCGGGCGCGGCGGGCGGCGCGGTGACCGTGACCGTGACCCCGCCGCCGCCGCCGCCCGCCTCCTTGGGGAAGGTGTTGTGCAGCGTGAGGAAGCCGGGCGCCCCCGCGCGGTCCCGCTCGGCGCCCGCCGCGCCGCCGCCGCCGCCTCCCGCACCTGCCGCGCCGCCGCCGCCGCTGAACGCGCCCGCGCCGCCGCCGCCGCCGCCGCCGGCCGCCGCCAGCCCCGCGGCCACGCTGCCCTTGGACGGGTCGCGGCTGAGCGTGTACATGGAGATGTCCGTGGAGGCGAAGCCCGGGCCGCCGGGGCCGCCGGGAGACGCGTCCCGCGACGGCGACGGCTCGCTGGAGCGGGAGCTAGAGCGGGAGCGGCGGCGGTAGCGGAAGCGGTAACTGGGCAGACGGAGGATGGCCGAGGGGCCGCTCCCGCCACTGCCGCCCGCGCCCCCGCCGGCCTTGAGCAGGTCCGAGCGAGACTGGCAGTGCGCCTCGCGGCTGCGCTCGATGTAGATGTTGACGGCCAGCACGCCGATCACCTCGGCCAGGATGAAGGACAGCCCGCCGAAGTAGAAGGACCAGCCGTACGAGTAGTGGCTCTTCTTCTCCTCGTCGCGCTTCGGGCCCGGCTCGCCCGCGTTGGCCGAGATGTACACGATCACGCCAATGATGTTGCTCAGGCCTGGGCGGGGACGTCAGACGGGAGCCTCGAGGCCGCCCCGGGTCGGCGGCGCCCCGCCCCCGCCGGCCCGAGCCCGCCCCGCCGCTCCAGGCCCCGCCCCCGCCGGCCCGAGCCCCGCCCCAACTGCCCCAGGACCCGCCCCTGCTGGTCTAAACTCTGCCCCCGCCGGCCCGAGCCCGCCCCGCCGCTCCAGGCCCCGCCCCCGCCGGCCCGAACCCCGCCCCCGCCGGCCCGAGCCCCGCCCCAACTGCCCCAGGCCCCGCCCCTGCTGGTCTAAACTCCGCCCCCGCCGGCCCGAGCCCCGCCCCTGCTGGTCTAAACTCTGCCCCCGCCGGCCCGAGCCCCGCCCCGCCGCTCCAGGCCCCGCCCCTGCTGGTCTAAACTCTGCCCCCGCCGGCCCGAGCCCCGCCCCGCCGCTCCAGGCCCCGCCCCCGCCGGCCCGAGCCCCGCCCCTGCTGGTCTAAACTCTGCCCCCGCCAGCCCGAGCCCCGCCCCAGCTGCCCCAGGCCGCGCCCCTGCTGGTCTAAACTACGCCCCCGCCGGCCTGAGCCCCGCCCCAGCTGCCCCAGGCCCCGCCCCCGCCGGCCCGAGCCCCGCCCCTGCTGGTCTAAACTCTGCCCTCGCCGGCCTGAGCCCCGCCCCAGCTGCCCCAGGCCGCGCCCCTGCTGGTCTAAACTCCGCCCCCGCCGGCCTGAGCCCCGCCCCAGCTGCCCCAGGCCCTGCCCTTGCTGGTCTAAACTCTGCCCCTGCCGGCCTAAGCCCCTGTCCGCGGGGTCGCCTCGCGGACACACCCACGCTCTCCAGCTGCTCGGGGCCCCAGCACCAGCGATCCCAGGCCCCAGCCCAGCCCTGGCTGCAGACTGGGCCCCAGGTGGACTAGCACGCATCCCTTAAGGCACCGCGGCTGTCCAGGCCCTGCCCCCAAATGGCAACGGGCTGACCTCAAACCCCACCTCAGGACAGCCCATATTCCACCCCCAGGTGCTGGTCTGTGCTCTGGCTGGCCGCCCCTCTGCCCCAGGTGGTCTGGGCTCCACCCCGACGGACCTAAGCCCCACAGAAGGCCTAAGCCCCAGCCCCGCCTGCGCTGGCCGCTGAGGCCCCGCCTGGGTCCAGGCGCTGACTCCACCCAGAACCTGTCTGACCGTCGCGGCCCTGCCCACTGCAGGCCCAACCCCCTCCTCCGAGCCGCAGTCCAGCCCCCCGCCGCCCCTGCATCCCTGGACCCCCTCCTATCCGCGCGGGGCCTCCTGCAGGCCTCCCAAGCCCGCCCCGCCTCTCTCCTTCGAGGAGGAGCTCCTCGTGGAGCCCCCAGCAGGCTCATTCAGAGTGCAAAACGGGCGGGGGGCGGGGTCGAGCCGCCGCCTGAGCGCCGGTTCGAGTCCCGGCCGCTCCACTTGCGATCCAGCTCCCTGCTAATGCGCCTGGGAAAGCAGCAGAGGACGGCCGGGGTGCTTGGGCCTCTGCGCCCACGAGGGAGGCCCGGAGGACGCTGCTGACTCTGGCCGCTGTGGCCGCATGGGGCGCGAACCAGCGGACAGAAGAGCCCTCCCTCTCCCTCTCTGCCTTTCAAATAAGTAAATAAATAATTTAAAAAAGGAAGGGAAGCCGGGTCTTCCCCCTCAGGTCCTCGCCCCTCGGCGGGCCTGTTGTGGGACCCGCCTGGCGCTGGCCTCCTGGGACGCCCGGCTTCTCTCTCTGTCCCCTGATGACGCCACCCTCTCCCTTCCAAGTCTCCTGCGGCACCGCCCCTCCTCCAAGGGGCAACAGGAAGAGCGCCTTCCCCGACCCATCGGCATCCGCGAGGCTCCGCCCCCGGACGCAGACTCCGCCCCACCGGCATGCAAATCTCTCCTCCGCGCCCCGCCCCCTCGCAAGCTCCTCCCCTCCGTCTCCGGGGCCGCGCGCCGCTCCGTCCACGCCTACCTGGCTAGGCGGGCGGCGCGGGACTGGGCGGAGCCGGGGAGGCCCGGACCCCGGGGGCGCTCGGGGCGGGGTCGCCTCGCGGACACACCCACGCGCCCGCCGCCCCTTCCCTCTGCCTCTCACCTGCGGCCACGAACAGGATGCCTGCGCCCAGGATGATGTTCCGCTTGGACTTGTAGACGCGGGAGGCCGCCACGCACACGCCCCCCAGCAGCAGCAGGATGGCGCTGAGGATGGGGAAGATGCTGGAGGCCCGGACGACCCCTGCGGGGAGGGGAGACGGGGGTGGGCCGCCCGCGCCCAGCTCGTGGGTGGGTGTGGAAAGTCGCGGGCTCGCTCTTTTGCTGGGGCCTCCGGCTTCCTCCCCTCCCCATCTCCCCAGGTCGCCCCTTGCGCTCGCTCCTCGGGACCCCGACTCCACACAAGGGTCCCTCTGACCCCCACGCCTGGCTTCCTCCGTCTTTCCAGGGGTCTCTGTCCCCCCATACCTGGCTTCATCTGTCTGGGGGTCTCTGTCCCCCATATCCGTCCTCCTGGCTCCATCTGTCTGGGGGGTCTCTGTCCCCCCATGTCCGCTTGGCTTCATCTGTTTGGGGGGTCTCTGTCCCCCCATGTCCGCTTGGCTTCATCTGTCTGGGGGTCTCTGTCCCTTTATGTCTGCCTGGCTTCATCTGTCTGGGGTCTCTGTCCCCCATCTGCCTGGTTTAACCCGTCTTTCCGGGGGTCTCTGTCCCCCATGTCCGCCGTCTTTCCGGAGGTCTCTGTCCCCCTCACGCCTGGCTTCATCTGTCTGGGGGTCTCTGTCCCCCATGTCCGCCTGGCTTCTTCTGTCTGGGGGTCTCTGTCCCCCATCTGCCTGGTTTCACCCGTCTTTCCGGGGGTCTCTGTCCCCCCATACCTGGCTTCATCTGTCTGGGGTCTCTGTCCCCCATGTCCGTCTTTCCGGGAGCGTCTCCCCCCATGTCCTCCTGGCTCCATCTGTCTGGGGGGTCTCTGTCCCCCCATCTGCCTGGCTTCTTCTGTCTGGGGGTCTCTGTCCCCCATCTGCCTGGTTTCACCCGTCTTTCCGGGGGTCTCTGTCCCCCATGTCCGCCTGGCTTCCTCCGTCTTTCCGGGGGTCTCTGTCCCCCATGTCCGCCTGGCTTCCTCCGTCTTTCCGGGGGTCTCTGTCCCCCATGTCCGCCTGGCTTCCTCCATCTTTCCGGGGGTCTCTGTCCCCCATGTCCGCCTGGCTTCCTCCATCTTTCCGGGGGTCTCTGTCCCCCATGTCCGCCTGGCTTCCTCCGTCTTTCCGGGGGTCTCTGTCCCCCATGTCCGCCTGGCTTCCTCCATCTTTCCGGGGGTCTCTGTCCCCCATGTCCGCCTGGCTTCCTCCATCTTTCCGGGGGTCTCTGTCCCCATCCGCCTGGCTCCTCCGTCTTCCGGGGTCCTTCTCTCTCTCACGCCCCCATTCCCTTCCCCTCTTCCCTCCCTTCTTGCTCCCTCATCCGTCTCCTCCTTCCTCCATCTTTCTCCCTTTTCCCTATCTCTCTCTCCAGCCCTCTGCTCACCCCTACAATCGCAAGCAACCAGATTTTGTGATTTCTGAGCCTGGCTGAGGCAGCAGCCAATCGGGATTCAGGCTTTGCCGCGTTCTCGGGGCGGCTGCCAATCACAACACTGGCTTCCCCAGCCGGCTCCTCCGAGTGGCCAGTTCCCCGCGGGCCCCCGCGGCGCAGGAGCCAATCCCAGCCCGGGAATCTACCGCAAGTCACAGAGCGGAGTTGCCGCGGCTGCCAATCATCACACAGGATTTCCCCCCCCCCCCTCATCCCGCCCCGAGGTGCGAGGAGGGGGCGGGACAGAAAGCACTGAGCCAATCGGGAACCAGAGCATCTCAGCTCCTGGACTTGGATTGGTCAGGACACCCACCGCGCCTCCGCCCAGGCCCGCCCCGCGCGCCCCCGGACCGCAGCATCCCCACGTACGGAGCAGATACTCCGCGCTGTCGTGGTCGTAGTCCGTGTCCTCCGGGAAATGGTTGATCTTCACGCAGACGCCTCTTTTCAACCCTGGAGGGGGACGCGGTGGTGGGGGTGGGGCACCCGTGACGGAAGACCCTCCCCGCCCCCGCCCGTGCGGGGTCTGGGACAGACTCCCGCCTTCTCCAGCGTCGGCTTCCTCACTTGTTTGGGGATAAAGGCAGAGAGAAAGGCAGGAAGACCCCAGGGGCCCTGCAGCCCGCGCAGAGCCCCCCACCCGCCGCGGGCTCCTGTCTCCGGCCATGACCCCCATTCCCTCCCGGGACCCCGCGGGGTCTGCAGCCCCCCCCCCCCCCAGCCTTCTCTTCGGGGACAGTTTCTCTGCCTCTCGCCCAGAGCTGGAGAGAAAAGTACATCCGAGCCAACACTTGGTTGCCTGCCCTGTCCGAGCAGGCTTTGCCTGAGCTGGGGGCTGCCCTCCCCACGCTCTGAGCTGATGCGGTGGCCCGCAGCGGGCCGCTGGGGGGGGGTGGCTCACAGAGGAAGCACTGCACACGCATGCACGCACACACGCACAGTCCGCCCACATGCAATACACATGCACGCACACAAACATGCACATGCATGACACATACGCACACAAACATACACACATGATACATACGCACATATACATGCGTATGCGCGTGTACTTGTGTGCACACATACATACACACTCGTGCACCGGCACACACACCTACCCATGCATACAGATATGCTCATATACACATGAACACACATACACGTGTGCACCCATACATGCAGATACACGTGTGTGCAGAAGCACACATGCATGCAATACGCCACACATACATACATGTGCACACATGCAGCGCACACGTGCCCGCACACGCTTCTCTGGGCCGCAACAGCTCAGGGTTGACTTATGATCCCGGGGGGCACAGGTGTGACTCCTGTGCATCCCCAGGGCGTCGTGGCACTGGGCCCAACACTCAGGGGCCTGCAGGAAGGGCCACTGGGGGTGAGTGGACACGGATAGCAGGAGCGCAGAGCGGAGGCCCAGGAAGCAGAGAAGGAACGGGCCGGAGAGGCGTGGGGAGAATGCCCACAGGCTGTGAGGCCGCCGGGGCCACGGCTTCTCAGCGTCTAGAGAAACAGGTAGTGTGGTGGGTGACCTGTGGCGGCCAGTGCTGGGTGTCGGAGCCGCTGCCTCGGACTCCTTCACTCCCTCACGCTGACGTGGGCCAGCCGCTTCTGCTCCCGCACCTGCAGGGCTGACGCAAGGGCGGGATGCAGCTAGAGACCTGGTGCACAGTGACGTGCTTCCTCCACAGCGGTCGGCACAGTGTCCCCATTGCCCAGATGCGGAGACTGAGGCCCCAACAGGGCGCATGGAGCCGGAGCGGCTGGGTGGTGGAAGCAGGACTCCACCGCGCCTGGGCCGAGCACCTGGGCCATTCTCCCCTGCAGCCCAGGCTCCAGGGCGAGGCCATGCACACAACAGGTGCTTAATAAACATTCTCCATGAAACAGTGATTGGGCTTTCCCTAAAAGCAGTCAAAGCCACAGTGGGGGCCGGCGCTGTGGCCCAGCAGGTTAGACCACCGCCTGCAGTGCCGGCATCCCCTGTGGGCGCGGTTCGAGTCCCAACTTCTCCACTTCTAATCCAGCTCCCCGCTAATGCACCTGGGAAAGCAGTAGAAGATGGCTCAAGTGCTTGGGCCCCTGCACCTGTGTGGGAGACCCAGCAGATCCTGGCTCCTAGCTTTTGCCTGTCTCATCCCTGGTCATTGTGGTCATTTGAGGAGTGAACCAGCAGATGCAAGACCTGTCTGTCTGCCTCTCTGCCTCTCTCTCTCTCTCCCCCTCCTCCTCTCCCTCTCTCTGTAACTCTGCCTTTTAAATAAATAAAAACAAAATATCTTACAAAAAAAAAAAAAAAGCCTGAGCACAATGAGGTACCATCTTAAACTCGCTAGGATGGCTGCTATTTAAGAGAAACGCACACAGAGGAAATAAAATAACAAGTGTTGGCAAGGAGGTGGAGAAGTTGGAACTCCTGTGCACTGCTGGTAGCAACGTGCGATGGTGCAGCCACTACGGAAAACAGCGTGGCAGCTCCTCCAAACATTAAAAATAAAACCACCATATGATCTAGCAACTCCACTTCTGGGTGTGTACCCAAAGGAACCGGATCCAGGGACTCAAATAGATGCCTGTGCACCTGGGATCGTAGTAGCGTTCTTCACCAGAGCCAACAGGTGGAGACAACCCAAACACCCATCACAGATGAAGGGATAAACAGAACGTGGACCGCACAGGAGGGAATCCCAGGAGTTACGACGCCTGCCACGACGCACACGGACTCTGAGGACGTGGTGCCCAGAGACTAAGCTGGTCACAGAAAGAAAAGTACTCTGAGGGTGTCCTAACATACCCAGGTGCCTGGAGCAAACTCGCTGAGACAGGTAGCCAGGGCTGGAGGAGGGGGTGGGGAACCGTTTAGCAGGTGCACAGTCTCCGTTTCAGACTGGATGCGCGCTTAAAAGCATCGGGATGATTGATGTCTGATATGTCCATTACACAATTTCAAAAAAGAATGAAGGGATACGTAACTTCCACGCACAGACTCTCACCTGTCGGCGCGGCCATCCGGGTGCTGGGTTAAGACCATGGGCTCAGGTTTTCTCCTTCCCTGACGGGGATCAGGGTGATTCTCTCCAAAGTGAGCACATGGAAGGAGGCTGAGCGTGCAGGAGCACTCGGCACCCAGAGCCTCCCAGCGGGTGAGTGGTGACAGTCACCATGCCGGCCAACTCCTGCTGGGAGCCAACTGCACACCGGGCACTGCTCGGAGCATCTCACGGGTAGCGAGTTAAGCCGCTCAGAACTCTGGGCATCCTTAGTCTCTGCCCCCGGCCCCTTGGAGTCCCCTGGACGGCAGGAGCGTCTTTCACTCCGGTGAGGCAGCTCTTGGTCATCAGACAGAACCGGGCCGTGATTAGAGGCTCACTGAGGGGAGTGGGAGAGGGTTTGGTGGGTGGGTTAATGGTCACTAGAGCCTGGGTGACGAAGCCCCCCGAGGACCGCTGGGCTGCCTGCAGGCTGAGGGCGCAGCTCCAGGACCCAGCCCTTCCCAGAACTCACACTGAGGGCTCCTCCCCTGGCATCCGTGACCATGAAGGAGTGGGTTCAAGGAAAACCCTGGGACAAGCCTCGGAGATGGGCAGAGCCAGGATCTCCGTTTCACACAGGAGGGCATGGAGGGTGGGGAGTCGAAGGCACTACTTCCATGCTCCAGCCCCTCCACCTGGTGCACCCTTCTCTGCCTGGTGGTTCTGGGGACCCCCGGAGCCTCCATGTCCTCATTGGCAACTTCAAGCATGGGATCACGGTGTCTGTGCCACTGGCCTGGAATGGGCCGGGAGTTTTCTGAACAGAGCTTAGGCTCCATAGAAGTGGGCAGGTGAGGGGTAACGGGCAGCTCTGGGGGCAGCGAGGACATCGGTCTGGAGCAGGTGCACCCCTCACAAGGTTGGGCAGCCCAGGCTGAGCCCCTTCCCCTGTCTGCCCTAACAAGAAAAGTGGGGGTAAAACCTTCCCTGACCACTGTGTGGCTTCAATGGGTAACAAGGCAGGTGCCAAGCTGAGCAGGGTTTCCAGTGGTGGGAAAAGCCCTGGGGGCCCGGGGGCCTGAGATTCCCCAGGAGGGGGCCCCAGCTCCCCAGCACCCCTGCTTTGCCCTGAGAGACGCTAAGCTGTGTACTCCAGACCTGGCAGGAAAAAGAGAGAGAGAGACAGCGAGAAAATGCATACTCTCCCGGAATAACTTTTATATCGATTACCTGTTCGACAGATACTACTTTGTCTATACTGGGTTAAATAAAATGTGGTATTAGCATTAAGCCCACTCATTTCTTTGTGTTTTAATGCAGAGACTGAAAGGGTCAAGGCACATGTGTGGCTGGAGCTATACTTCCGTCGGGCGGTGCTGGGCTGGGGGCTGGGGCTCCTGGGGTCCCGGGGAGGAAGGGGAGGAAAGTAGCAATGGTGACAAGAACATAAACTGTCATCTGGGCCTCAGCCCCTGCTGCTAGCCCTTTAGATAGCGCGCCTTCGAGAATTTCATGACCCGTGTGCAATACGCAAAGAGCTGTGCATGAATTTCAAACCCTTTTTGGCACCCCAGTGGATTTGATTTTTTAACTCCCTGTCCCACAACCTCTGTGACGTCCCCAGCCCCGCACCTGGATCCTCACTGCCCCAGAGATGGAACAAGGCATGGGAAGAGAGGCCACGTGCAGGGCCCGAGGTCGGGGAGTGTGGCTCAGAGACACGCGGAGCCCAGGAGTCCCCAGGGGCTGTGGCCAAGGGGGTCCACCTCCTTCCTTCTGGGTAGAGCGAGGGGCCCAGTGTCTACACTCCTGGGTCCCTGACGGGCTGGAAGCCGGAGGGAGGGCTGCTCTGTTCTCTCCAGAGACCCATCACACCTGGACGGGCCGGTGGTCTGCATTTTGGCCCTGTAACTTGGGCGGGTCACCCTGCCCCTCCCAGCCTTCATCAGCAGCGCTCAGTGACAAGGGCATGGCCTCCACCTACCTCCCCCGGGGTTCTGGGCCACCCGCTCCCCTGGCTGTCCCCAGACGGCTGTGGCCAATGAATTCTCAGCCCCCTTTCCTGCCTGCTGCGCGTCAGCCTCATAGTTTGTTTTAAAGAGATTCACTGATTTATTTGAAAGGTGGGGGAAAGGGGGTGGGAGAAAGACATCTTCCATCTGTTGGTTCACTTCCCAAATGTCCCCAGCAGCAGGGCTGGGCCAGGCTGAAGCCAGGAGCCACAGACTCCATCTGGGTCTCCCACAGGGGTGGCAGGGACCCAAGGACTCATGCCGTCACCTGCTGCCTCCCCGGGCTCACCAGCAGGGAGCTGGCCCTGAGCGTGGAGTAGCAGGGGCACGGGGGTCCCCAGGAGGCTCAGCCTCTGTCCGTCAGCTGCCATCCCCTCCAGGCTGCCTCCTCCCTGAATCAGCTGGGAGATCAGAGCTCCCACAGCCCGCGGCGCCGGTCGGAACACCAGGGCCCCTTGGCCAAACCCACCCGAGACCAGGCTTCACCATTCTGAGATGACTGGGAAAACCTAAGGAGGCTACCTCCCGGCAGGCGGGACGGGAATCTCACATCTCCGCGTGCACAGCCCAGCCGCGCTCACTCGCTCGCTCGCTCAGGGAGCAAGGCTGCAGTGAGCAGAGACGGCTGTGTTGACCCCGTGCCGGACGCAGCCTCTCAGTGCGAGCTTTACCCACGCCGAGCCCGTGGTCTCTCTCCTCAGTAAGCACCAGACGGGGCTGGGAGCCTGGCGTAGGGGTTAAGACGCCGCTTTGGGTGCCCTCAGCCCTCTCGCAGAGCCTGGTTTGAGTCCCGGCTCTGCTGCCTGTTGGTGAGGGCTCCAGCGCCACGCGGGAAGCCTGGAGGACTGAGTGGCAGGCTCTGGGCAGGGGCTTGGCTCAGCCCTGCCCTGTGGCAGGCACGTGGGGGGAACCAGCCGTCTCTGTCTCTCTTTCTTTCTGCGCCTCTCTGCCTTTCAAATGCAATACGTGAACCTGCGTTAAGAATCGCACATTAGAGAGAGAAGAATGAGACTCAGGCTGAGGCTCCACAGAGGGGTTCTCACTTCGGGAGACAGCAACCGGGCCTCAGCCAGGGGAGGGGCTGCCGGCACCTGGTGGGAGGGGCGAGGATGCCGCTCAGCACCCCCTGTGGCCCGAGACGCCCCCTCCCCACAGCCAACAAGCAGAGGCGGGGGAGCCGTGTGTTCAAGACATCCAGACTTCCTCTCTCTGTCTCTCTCTCTCTCCCAAAGTCGCTCCATCAGTGATTCCTGCCCACTATGGATCCGTGCAGCTCCCCAGCACTGCGCTCCTGCCATACAGGCCACCTGCTCTGTTCCCCTTGCCCCCTGCCCCGCCGTCGCCTCTCCATGCCGTGAGAGCCACCCTGTCACAGCTGAAGTCGGCTCAAGGAACTCCTCTGCTCCACAGCCTCCAATGGCTCCCATCTCAGAGCACAGGCAAAGACCTTCACTCACTCTGCCCAGCCACACTCACACCCCAGGGCCTTTGCACGTGCTGCCTCTGCCCTGCACACACCCACACACGTAGCTACACCTCTCACTTCCTCTAGACCCCGCCCAAACGACCCCTGCTCCCTGCCCGCCCATCCTGCCAACTCCATCCCATACCAGAGAGGCTTCATTTGTTTACCTCTAGAATACAAGATAAACAGACAGGGGTTTTGTCTGGGGCTGCCTTTTTGTCTTTCCTCTGCCGCAGCCCCAGGCCAGAGGACGCTGCCTGACACACGTATGCACCCAGGAAAACCAGTGGATGAGTGGGCGAGAGCAGGGGAGACCACACCACCGTCCCCAGGACTCTCGGGTCCGTGCGCGGGGCTGGGGCCGACACTCAGGGCCCTGAGCCCAAACAGCCGCAGGAGGAAGACAGCGACCCCACGAGAGGCAAGGGAGGGGTGGGACGTGGCAGCGGGCGGGGGTGGCTGTGGTAAGGGCGCCTGCCCCGGCTGCGGCCGGCCGCCCTGCGCAGACACCCTGTGGCTCCAAAGAAGTCAACAGCGGGATCTTCAGGGTGAATTCTCCCTATTTTTAAATGCTGGCACTGACTCAGATTTGGGGGTTCACGTTGAGGGGTTCACATTGAAACATGCCACACGTCAGACCCAGAGCATCATCGGCCAGCAAGCCCCACCCACCAGACCCAGCTGCCCTCTGGACTCTGCCCTTTCTGCTGCTGGGTGACCTTGGGCAAGTGGCCTAACCTCTCTGGGCCTGCCTCTCCTCATCTCACCCACCTCACAGAGTTCAAGGAGACCACTGTCTCCTTGGCTCAGCGTGTGTGTGCCCAGCAATAGGAGGAGCAAGGGGCCAGGGGGAAAGAGGGCCTGGGGAGGGGGAGGGAGGGAAGGGAGGCTGTCGGCCTCTGGGGACGCTGCTCCCACTCCCGTGTGTTGCTGTGGGGTGCGGGGAGGTGGGGAGAGAGCGGTCACCCAGGGTGGACAGACAGACGGACAGGATGAACACTCCAGGCTCCACTGCCAGCCAGCCCTCCCAGACACGCGAGGAAGCCAGGCTGGGGCTGAGACAAGGAGAGGGAGGGCACAGGGTTGGGGGGGGGGAGAGGAAGAGGAGGGAGGTCAGCGGAGAAGCCCTGGGTTGGGGGGGGTAGAAGCAGGGGAAGGGGGGGAGCTCCAGCAGCGACTCTGGGAGGAATCCCCAGCAGAGACGGGACAGGACAGGGGCTGTGGGAGCTCCAGGCCACAGAGGAGGCCAAAAGGAGGCAGGAGGAGACGGGGGCCAGGGCAGGCCCAGGAAGGGAGGGAGCTCAGGGAGGGAGCCCCGGGGTGGCACCGCAGGGCGCCGGGGGAGCGCTGAGAAGCAGGGACGAGGCGGGGGCCTGGCCGGCGCGCGCCTACCTTCCAGGCAGCAGATGCGCCAGAGGCCCGAGTGCGTGAGGCCGCCCGGGTCCTTGCGCTCGGAGGAGCCCCCGGAGCCCCCGCGGTGGGCGGGCGGGTCCTCGCCGGCCGTGAGGTTGGTGGTGTTGCAGATGAAGGCGCGCGTGTACAGCCAGTAGTCGGTGCTGATGGCGATCGTCATGAGGCCGAAGGCCGCGAAGGCGCCCACCGTGGTCAGCAGCACCTGCACCCCCTTCTCGCACCACAGGCCCCGCTCCTCGTTCCAGCGCTTCAGCGACTCCAGCTTGACCACGGGCAGCCGGGGGGCCGTGGGCCACCACCGGGGCAGCGGGGGCGGGGCCGTGCCGGCGGCTGGGGGGGGTCGCAGCACAGGCAGAAGCGGGGGGCCGGCGGCCGGCTGGGCTGGGGTCGCGGCGGGCAGGCAGCGGCGGGGGCGCCGAGGGGGTCAGAGGGCGGCCATGGTCGCCGGCTGGTGGGGGTGGGAGCGAGAGAGAGGGGTTAGAACTGCAGGGACCCACCTCCCTAAAGCCCACTCCCACCATCCTGGCCCCTCGGCCTTCGGCTCTGCCTTGGAGAGCAGGCCCAGCTGTCCCCTCCTCCCGTCCCTGAGCCCCCTGCTCCTCACTGGGGCGCCCTGTCCAGCCCAGTGCCCCTCCACCCCCAGGTCTCGTCCCACGTGGATCCCACCACAGAAAGACCCCTACTCACACCAGGAGCCCTTACTGTCCAGACCCCAACTGTCCTACAGTCTCTGCCACTGGGGAAGACACTGGAACATCTCCTGGGAGGGAGCCCCTGCCGCTCAGGGCCGGGCGGGGGGGGTTCAGGGGGGCCAAGGCAGGTCCGCAGTGCTGAGTTCTCACCAGAGGACCCCCCCCCTAGAAAGCCTGGCTTAGAGGGGCTGCCCACCAGGAGCTCCCGGGAGCCCTCCGTGCCCCCTGCCCTCTCCCATAACTCACCCCAGCCCCAGCGCCTTCTCTGCCTTTGACTCAGAGAGAAATCCCCACTCTCTCCCCTCCGCTTAGCACAAACTCCAGGTCCCTGCTGCCTCTACGCCTCGGGCAAACTCCTCATCACCACCACTTTCTCCTCCATTAAGGAAATTCTCCTGGTGCGCCTCTTCCACTCACAGCACCTGCCGCCTCCGACCCCGGCGTCTCGCCCTGGGGAAGAGCCCCCCTTGCTGACTGCACCCCCACTCCGCTCTGCCTAGCACCGCCGCTCCCCATCAGGAGGGGAGAAGCCCCTCACTGGCCCACTCCTCCGCTCACTGTAGCTCCCGGGCTCTCCCCTTCCCAGGAGTGCCCTGCCCTCCCTCCCCCAGCCCCATCGCAGAGGGGATCTCACCTGTGCAGGAGCCCACATCTTCCTCCACATGTAAAAACTCCCCCCAACTGACAGTGCCCCTCAGAAAGATGCAGCCCGCGAGACCACAACTCCTGTCCAGTACCAGGAGGTGCTGCTCGGCACCCCAAAGGCCCACGTCTACACCCCCATACCCCCCTACCTGCCCTGGCTCTTCCCGGCAGGTGTCCCTTACCAGCTCCCTGACACTTCTTCCCTGACTTCTTCCCAAATCCCTTCTGAGGGAGAAGCCCAGGAAGCCTCAGAAAACCACCAGAAAAACCCTGGGGCCCAGGCCAGGGTGACCTTGGCCCCGCTTCCTTCCCGCCCCTACCAGCTGGTCCCAGACCCGGGCTGCTCCCAGAAGGGGCTGTGGAAAAAGGTTGGCTGGGGGTGTCTCCATGGCAACCAGGCCTAGTGCCCCACACAGCTCCTCCCTCCCCCACCTCAACTCCCGCTGCCCACTCATGGCCCAGGAAGGGGCGGCCGCTGGTGAGAGCCGTGGACCCTCAGCCCCCAGCCTCCCTCTCCCGAGCAGCCCCCTCCCCCCCCCCACTCCGAGTTTCTTCTCTCCCTGCTCTGTGGGCCTCCTCGCCCGGTCCCGTGCCCCTCGCCGCCAGCCTGGCCACCTCCATCGCCTCTGCTTCCCCTACCCTGCCCCCGGGTGGACCCGTGACCCTGCTGGGGCCAGAGGGCAAGGACAAGGAGGCAGATTCGAGAGAGGACTCGGGGAGACTCGGGACGATCTGCTAGGCGTCAGAGCCCTACTCTTAGAGATCCTCCGTCTGCGGCCACGCTGGCACCGGGACCCTGATCCTGCAGCTCCCAGGAGAGGGGTCACTGTCCCCTCTCCAGAATTGGGGGAGGGGGCTTCACAGAACCTTAATTCTACATCCACCCACCTCCAATTAATAAAAAGATCTGTCTCACCTCTGGTTACGACAGGTCAACTCTCCGAGGCACTGCGGAGGGGACGTCGAGCCCCCCCAGCCGGCACCCCCCCCAGAAAAACCCCTATGGCTCCCAATTCTCGCTGCTTCCCCCTCCCCCAGCGTGAGGGACCCAGGCGACCGACCTGGCTGGGGGGGGAGAGGAGGCGGCGTGCGGGGATCGGGGGTGTGGAGGTGGGGGGGCTGGGGCAGCACTGAGCCGGGGGCCCCCAGGGAGTGAGGGTCGGGATGCAAAAAAAAAAAAGGTGAGGAGACAATTTGGTTCTCGTGTCGCTGGGCAAAGTGCGGCGCTGGAGGACGAGGGAGGGAGGGAGGAGGGAGGGGGAGGGGAGCCGCTGAGGGATGGGGGAGCCACCGGCAGGAGAGGGGTGGGGGAAGGGAGTGACTGGGGGGGGCAGGGGCTGGGTGGCGGGGGGGGGGGGGGGCTGGGGGAGGAGGGATCTGGAGAGGGAGGGGGAGAGACCCAGAGACTGGGGGAGGCAGGGATTTGGAGGAGGTAGCGGCTGGTAGAAGGAAGTTGGAGAGACACCCAGAGAGAAATATCCAGACAGAGAGACAGAAGGGGGCCGAGACAGGAGCCCAAAGAGAGAAGCCAGGGGACCCCTGGGCAGTGGTGGGGCCGGGGAGGGCTGGGGGGGAGGGGGAGGGTGGGGGGGTCAGGATCTGGGTAACAGAAGGGAAGAGGAGCGAGGGAGAGAGTCATCAGCGAGGGGGGAGGAGAGACAGATGGAGAGAGACAGAGCGAGAGCGAGAGAGACAACAGCGCCAGGGAGAGAGGGAGGGGCAGGAATTGGGGAGGGGGCGAGAGCACAGCAGAGGGAGGATCCTGAGAGAGCGGGAGAGACAGGGAGGGCGAGGGAGGAAACAGCGAGCGCAGTTCAGGGGAGCACAGTCTGGGTGGCACAAGGCCCCTGGAGACCGAAAGGAGAAGGAGGGAGAGAGACCCCAAGAGAGAAGCAGATGGAGAGAGACTGGGGCTGGGAGCAGGAGACCCTGAGACCCCGCGACTGACCGAGCAGGCACCCAGAGGGAGCTAGGGGGGCGGTGGTGGGAGAGGGGCCAGGCTCGGACACACAGAGGAGGTCGGAGACAAAGGGTGCCCCTGCCCCCTCCCCCACCTGCATCCCCGGCCCCTGCCCCCTCCCCCACCAGCCTCCATCTCTCTTCAGCATCGCTTGCCGCCGCCACCGCCTCTTCCTGTCGTCATGGCAACAGGATCCAGGCGCCCAGCCAAAGCTGACAGCCGCGGCCGGAAATGAGGGGAGGGCCTTTTGAAATGACCCCAGGAATGCACCCCAGTGTTCTGAAACCCAAGGGACAACGCTCCTTCCCGGGGTCCTCTCTCTGCCCACACCCTGAGTCGCAAAGGGCAGAGATGTGGCTCCTCGACCCCCCCCCCCCCGGAATAAAACTGTATTAAATGCACCAGGGCGCTGAGCCTCTGGGTTTCAGCGGCTGTGTTGTTTGCTCCTTGCCCCCGGCCAACCCCAAGCTCCAGCCGGAGCAGGGAGAAAGGGAAAGAGTGGCTCCTCCCAGCCGGGCTGCGCTGCGGGGACAGCAGGAGGCAGGGACCTGCCTGGGGCGGAGGGAGGCTGTGCAACAGTTTTGCGAAGAACGACGGATCTTCCCGTCTCAGAAGCGGCCGGCGAGCTGGGGGCCGGACAGAGGAGAGGCACAAAGTTTGGCAACAGGGTGACCTTGGGCAGAGCACTTCCTGTCTGCAACACTCAGCGGTTCCTGGTTATAAAGGGACCAGGGGATGACAAAGATCTCAGCACACAGCCCCAGGCACGCAGCTCCTCAGGACGCTGTCCTCACGCAAATGCTATAAAAAGCTGAGATCCAGCCCCGCGTGCGCTGCCTGGGGCTGGGACCCACGCACTCCCCGCTGCCTCCTGGGACTCTCACGGGCTCCTCCAGTGCCGGCTTCCATGCGCCCATCTGAGAGATGAACAGACTGAGGCCCCAAGATCATGCAGGGCACCAAAATCAGGATTTGGGATGAGGGAGCTGCTTAGGGATGAGGCTCTGGGGGGTGGATCGTGGGCAGCAGCAGCTGGACAATCAGAGCCAGGGCGCTCGGTGGACGCTGCCTCCCTCCCGGGGTCGGCCTGTGTCCCCTTCCCTTCTGCATTGTTCATCCCCACAATGCACAGGTTCTCCAGCTTGCCCCAGCGAGACACACAATTAACACAGGAAGTAGGCACTGCTTTCAGCCCCCACCCCCATTTTCAAGATGTGAAGACTGAGGCAGAGAGAGGTAAGCACAGCCTGGGAGTGGCGCTGGGGGCCTCAGAGCCCCGGCTGCAGCTGCTGGATGGCGCTGTCGGGGGCCACCTGCCTGCAGGCTGCTTTCTGTGCCCCTCAGCAGGGACAAGGAGTCTCCAGACGTCACCCAGTGTCCCCTGGCCCAGAGCCGTTAGGGCAGGCGAATCGGAGCTGGCATTTAGCCTGCTGGTTAAGGTGTTGTGCCCTGTGCCTGGGGCCAGGGCTGTGGTATGACGGGTAAAGCCACCGTCTGTGACGCCGGCACAACACAGGGGCAGCAGTTCCTGTTCCGGCTGCTCCACTTCCCATCCAGCTCCCTGCTGATGCATCTTGGGAGGCAGCAGATGATGGCTGAAGCCCGTAGGTCCCTGCACCCACGAGGGAGACCTGGAGGAAGCTCCTGGCGTCTGGCTTTGGCCTGGCCCAGCCCCGGCCACTGTGGCCATCTGATGGAAGTCCCCCCGGCCCCGATCTGTGTGTGTCTGTGTATGTGTCTGTAACTCCAACTTTCAAATAAATAAATAAAGTTTTTTTTAAAAAAAAGATATTTGTGCCCACATTTGAGTCCCAGCTCTGGCTCCTGACTCCTGACCCCTGCAGCGCTGCTCCTGGGAGGCGTCCCCAGCTCCTAGCTTCCACCCTGGCCTGGGCACTGGGAAGAGAACCAGCAGGCAGGAGCCGTCCCTGTCTCCCTCTCTCTGCTTGTCCAATCAATCAGTAAGTAATTTTAAGGAAGCTAATGAGGAACTGTGGGAACCTACTTTTCTTTTATCGTAAATCAAAATGTATTCTGCTTTCAGACTTATTTATATATATATATAAGTTGAGAGAGAGAGAGAGAGAGAGAGAGCGAGCGAGAGAGCAAGAGAGAGAGAGCGAGCACGAGCCTCCATCTGCTGGCTCCCTGAAAGGCTACACAGGATGAGGCCTGCAGCTCGGAGCTCCATCCGGGTCTCCCACGTGGCTGCAGGGGCCCAGGCACTCGGAGCTCCATCCGGGTCTCCCACGTGGCTGCAGGGGCCCAGGCACTCGGCCGTCACCTGCTGCCTTCCCAGGCACATTAGCTAGCAGCCGGATCAGAAGCGGAGCAGCCAGGACTTGAACCGGCGCCCACATGGGCTGCTGGCGTTAGAAGGGACAGCTTGGCCATGCCACCCCAGTGCCCGCTCCTGCAATGCACATCTTAATCGGGTCAGTACAGAATCATATAACGTAACAATCAAGTGGTAAACAAGCAGTGACAATCAAAACAGTCCTGCCTGGTCCTTCCTGGAAAAGCCTTTTTGAGCTTTCTGCTGTTTTGTGTCTTCCTTACCATCCCTAAATTATGACCCCTTCTGGATGCGTCAGCGTCGTATGTTGTCCAGACTCCTCTAGGACAGGTGACGTGGCTCGTGTGCACCTCACAGCTTCCTCCCCTTCCTCCTCGTCTCAGCATTCTTACTCCTCTTGGTTAGTTTTGTGCAGAGAAGTGATACAGGATAACTGCATGGTCTTGTTTTACTTATTTGAGAGGCAGAGAGAGAGAGAGAGAGAGAGAGAGAGAGAGAGAGAGAGAGATCTTCCACCTGCTGGTTCACTCCCCAACTGGCCACAGCGGCTGAAGCTACGCCAATCTGAAGCCAGGAGCTTCTCTGGGTCTCCCACGTGGGTGCGGGGGCCCAAGCACTTGCGCCATCTTCCACTGCTTTCCCAGGCGCATTAGCAGGGAGCTGGATTGGAAGGGGAGCAGCTAGGACTCGAACCAGTGTCCATTTGGGATGCTGGCACCACAGGATGGAACCCGCTGCACCACAGCGCCAGCCCCCATGACTTTGTTTTAAATATTTATTTATTTGAAAGGGAGAGTGACAGGGGTTGGAGGGAATATTCCATCTTCTGATTTTTTTTTTTTTGACAGGCAGAGTGGACAGCGAGAGAGAGAGAGAGAGAGACAGAGAGAGACAGAGAGAGACAGAGAGAAAGGTCTTCCTTTGCCATTGGTTCACCCCTCAATGGCAGCTGCGGCCAGCGCACCATGCTGATCTGAAGCCAGGAGCCAGGTGCCTCTCCTGGTCTCCCATGGGGTGCAGAGCCCAAGCATCTGGGCCATCCTCCACTGCACTCCTGGGCCACAGCAGAGAGCTGCCTGGAAGAGGAGCAGCTGGGACAGAATCCAGCGCCCCAACTGGGACTAGAACCCGGTGTGCTGGCGCCGCAGGCAGAGGATTAGCCTAGTGAGCTGCGGCGCCGGCCCCATCTTCTGTTTTATTCCCCAGATGGCCACAGGGCTGGGACTGGTCCAGGAAGAAGCCAGAGCTCTATCCAGGCCTCCCATGTGGGTTCAGGGCCCAAACTACTGTGAACAGTCATGCACGCGTTTGCTCACCCTCCCTCTAGGGTGCTTGGCCAGGGATGGGGCTGCATGCCCAGCACACTTGGTGAAAAACCCTTCCCTGGCCATGAGCCACATCTGTGAGAATGTGGGTCTGTCCCGTGATTCAGCTACAGCTGACTTGAGCCTGGAACTCCTCCGGGTCTCCCACATGGGTGCAGGACCCTACATACTTGGGCCATCTTCCGCTGCCTTCCCAGGCGCCTTAGCAGGGAGCTGGCTCAGCTCAAAGAGGAGGCTGTCCTGGGTGGGCCAGAGCTAATCAGGTGATGTCTTAAATGGTCGTCAAGAAGTCAGAGCAAGGGGCCAGCACTGTGGCCCAGTGGATTAAGCCTCTGTTTACAACACTGGCATCCCCTAGGAGCACTTACTGGGGTCTCAGCTGCTCCACTTCTGACCCAGCTCCTGCTAAAGCACCTGGGAAAACAGCAGAAGATGGCCCAAGGCCTTGGGCCTCTCAACCCACATGGGAGACCCGGATGGAGCTCTGGGACTGGTCCAGGCCATTGCAGCCATTTGGGGAGAGAACCAGGGGATGGAAGATCTTTCTCTCCGTCCCTCCCTCCCTCCCTCCCTTCCTCCCTGTTACTCTGCCTTTCAAATACATAAATAAATCTTCAACAATGACAAAGTCAGAGCAGGTCAGAGCAAGAAGAAGCACACCCCACACAGCAGGGGGCTCCCCGATACAACCCGGCAGCTGATGTCTGGGCGTGAGGCCTTCTGTGACCCTGAGCCGGGGTCCGGGGGCGCGCGCCTGACTCCACAGGAGATCCCAGGTGTGTGTGGTTGTCATTACGCAGCCCGACACAGCCTGCAGACCCCCTGGCTCGGCGCAGGCCCCCAGGCTCAGGCCAGTGTGGCGGCAGTGCCTGCCCCCGGCTGTCCCTTGTGCAAACCCCTTCTCGGTCACCCAGTGGTGCCGCCAGGCTCTTGCTGACCCCGTGCCTCTACTGCTTAGCATGCTCTGTGGCTCCCATTACCCTGGGGAGGAAGCTCAGCCCCTTCCCTGAGAGTCCTGTCACCATGGGCACCGGGCTCACCTCGGCCACACTGGGCTCCTTCTTGAGACACCCCCCACCCCCGGCCAGCTCCCTCACGCTGTGTGGCTCCCTTGCCTGCAGTCTCCATCTCTCAGTCATGTGCTAAAGCCTCCACCTGCTCTTAGAGACCGAGGGTACATGCCTCTTCCTCCAGGAAGTCCCCCGACCTTGCCAGCTTGCCCCACTACACTGGGACTCCATCTGTGCTTCCTCCATGCCCTGTGCCGTCCAAGTGGGTCTGATTCGCTTCAGTGTGCCCCGGAGCCCCGCTCAGCCCTGGTGGCCAGCAGACCTCAGTCCGCAGAGGCCGAATGAATGAATGAGGGGGCGAGCGAGCGGGGAGAGGGCCCCTGCCCGGACCTTCTGTCCCCGCCCACCCCGGAGCCTGCTTCCCCAGGTGCTGCTGCCTGTGGCAGCAGCAGCTGGGGCTTTGTGTGGCGATGCGTCTTCCTGCTGCTCCAGGAGGGGACGATCAGCATTTCTGAAACGTCCTCATTCAGGCTGAAGTGGAAATAGCCCAGCGCGGGGAGTCAGGCGGCCTGTCTCAGCTCCTACTTCCTCTGCCTCCCCCAGGGGCCGCCTCCGCCTCCATCTTCTCCTCTGGGAAAGGAGGGGCAGGGGCGGGGCTGGTGACCCCCGGGTGGGGCTGGATTCAACCTCACACAGCCACAGGACCCTGCCGGAGCTCCGGAGACATCAGCAAAGCTTCTGAAATTGCTTCCAAAATGTTGCCATGACTTTGTTTTTTATTTGAAGGAGTTACAGGGGGTGGGGAGGCAGAGGAAGATTTTCTTTCTTTTTTTTTTTTTTGACAGGCAGAGTGGACAGTGAGAGAGAGAGATACAGAGAGAAAGGTCTTCCTTTTGCCGTTGGTTCACCCTCCAATGGCCGCCGCAGACGGCGCGCTGCGGCCGGCGCACCGTGCTCGTCCGATGGCAGGAGCCAGGAGCCAGGTGCTTTTCCTGGTCTCCCCATGGGGTGCAGGGCCCAAGCACTTGGGCCATCCTCCACTGCACTCCCGGGCCACAGCAGAGGGCTGGCCTGGAAGAGGGGCAACCGGGACAGAATCCGGTGCCCCGACCGGGACTAGAACCCGGTGTGCCGGCGCCGCAAGGCGGAGGATTAGCCTGTTGAGCCACGGCGCCGGCCAGAGGAAGATTTTCTATCCGCCGGTTCACTCCCTACATGGCCGCAACAGCCCCAGCTGGACGTTTGAAGCCAGGAGCGTCCTCCAGGTCCTCCACGCGGGTGCAGGGGCCCAAGTCTTCCACTGCTTTCCCAGGCCACAGCAGAGAGCTGGATCGGAAGTGGAGCAGCCGGGACTCGAACCAGCACCCATATGGGATGCTGGTGTTGTGTGTTGTGGCTTTACCTGCTATGTCACAAAGCGAGCCCACTGGGCTGATGCTTACAGGGGCCCCGAAACCCCTACGCCACTTATAAATCGATTTAGCAAAAATGCCAGCTGTGTTCATTAAAATAAAAGCAAAAAGGGAAACAGAGGCAGGGGAGAATGCACCACACATGGCCGGCACCCAGAGCTGGCTTTCCCAGCTTGCACTGGGCGCCTCTGCCCCCAGCCACGCTGTGCTAAGTCACCCCCAGGCGAGAGCCACCGGCCTGGAAGGGGCCACAGAAGCAGACGTCGCCTCTGGGAAGCCTTGGGACAGAGAGCAGCAGGGAGAGGAACGGGAATGTCGCTTTCTCCGTTAGCACTGAACCTTTCGGGGCAGGGGTGGGGGTACAGAGGGGAAAAGAGCAAATGGGAAAAACAGAACTCTAAACCATGGAGCGGGTGTTGGGCACCGCGGTTAAGACCCTGCACCCACGTCAGAGGGCCCGGGCCCAGGTCCAGCTTCCTGCAGATGCTACACTGGGACGCAGCAGGCGAGGGCTCAAGCGCCTGGACCCTGCCTTCTATGGAGAGCTGGTGGGAGCTCCTGGCTTTAGCCTGGCTGGGGCTTGGCTGTCGTGGTGTGTGGGGAGTGAACCAGAGGATGGACGATCTCTGTCTGACAGCTGCTCTGCCTTTATAAACAAATTCATTTACAAACTGTCATAAATAGTAAATGTAGAAAAAAATGAGTCTGCTATTACATACCTCTGTTCAATGGGCCACTTCATGGCTGTTAGAAGAGTGAGGCGAGGGCTGGCGCTGTGGCGTAGTAGGCTAGGCCTCCACCTGTGGTTGCCAGCATCCCATATGGGCGCCGGTTCAAGTCCTGGCTGCTCCGCTTCCAACCCATCCCCCTGCTTATGGCATGGGAAGGCAATGGAAGATGGCCTAAGTCCTTGGGCCCTGCACCTGCGTGGGAGACTTGGAAGAAGCTCCTGGCTCCTGGCTTTGGATCGGCCCAGCTCCAGCTGTTGCACCCATTTGGGGAGTGAACCAGCAGATGGAAGACCTCTCTGTCTGTCTGTAACTCTGCCTCTCAGGCCGGCGCTGTGGCTCAATAGGCTAATCCTCCGCCTTGCGGCGCCAGCACACCGGGTTCTAGTCCCGGTTGGGGCACCGGATTCTGTCCCGGTTGCCCCTCTTCCAGGCCAGCTCTCTGCTGTGGCAGTGGAGGATGGTCCAAGTGCTTGGGTCCTGCAACACATGGGAGACCAGGAGAAGCACCTGGCTCCTGCCATAGGATCAGCGCGGTACACCGGCCACAGCATGCCGGCCACAGCGGCCATTGGAGGGTGAACCAACAGCAAAAGGAAGACCTTTCTCTCTGTCTCTCTCTCTCACTGTCCACTCTGCCTGTCAAAAAATAAACAAATAAATAAAAATTAAAAAGTAACTCTGCCTCTCAAATAAATCTTTTAAAAAAGGAGTGAGGCAAGCAATGCCAATTTGAGTCACAGCTGCCCTGCTTCGTGCCCTGCACCAACGTGGGAGATCTGGATGGAGCTCCAGGCTCCTGGCTTCAGCTTAGCCCAGCCCTGGCTGCTGCAGGCATTTGGGGAGTGAACTAGAGGATGGAAGACAGCTCACTTGCTCTCTCGCTCGCTCGCTCGCTCGCTCTCTCTCTCTCTCTCTCTCTCTCTCTCTCTCTCTCCCTGTATCTATGCCTTTCAAATAAATACATAAATCTTAAAATAATAATAAAAAGGCAAAGCCCTGCACCTGCTGTGCTGCCCCTGGGATGTGGAACTGAAAGGCAAGCTCTGGGGGCAGCTGTTCAGCACTTCAGTGTTAAGTCACCGCCATAGCATCGACCAGCACTGCAGTGCCTGGGTTTGAGCCCTAATTCCACTCCAGACTCCAGCCTGCTGCTAACACATGCCCTGGGAGGCAGCCGGTGAGGGCTCAAGGCGTGGAGTCCCTGCACCCCTGTGTGAGAGCCAGATGGGTTCTGGGCTCTCAACTTCCATCCGGCCCAGCCCTAGCTCTTGCTAGCATCTGGAGAGTGAACCAGCAGATGGAAGATTTCTCTCTGAACACAGAATAGTGATTCCTGGAGGCTGGGAAGACTGGGGGTGCTGGGTACTGGGTACCAAAGCAGAGTTAGGCAGGGGTGAGTCCCGACCCTGCACAGCACAGGGGTGACTGCAGTCCCGGCGAGGCACTGTGTACCGAGGACCTGGCAGGCTCCAAATTCAAAGGAGAGGACCCGGAAGCACTGAGTGTCTGATCTGCTTGGATCGTGCTCTGATGTGTTTTTATAAAGACGCTCAATATTTCGAAAGGCAGAGAGAGAGAGAGAGAGAGAGAGAGAGAGAGAGAGAGAGAGATCTTCCATCCGCTGGTTCATTCCCCAAATGTCCACAGAGCTGGGGTTGGGGCAGACCAAAGCCAGGAGTCAGGAGCTCCATCTGGGTCTCCCATGTGGGTGCAGGGGCTCAAGCACTTGGGCCATCTTCTGCTGCTTTCCCAGGCTATTTGCAGGGAGCTGGACTGGAAGTGGAGCTGCCGAGTCTTGAACTCACGCCTGCTGCTGAGCCTGCCATGCTGGTGGCTCAGCTGTGCACCCCTGAGGACAGCAGGCCAGAGTCCATACCTCCTAGACCTAATGTAATGTGACCGTGCTCTCCATCAGCCATTCCCAAAGCGTGGCCCAGGACCACACACAGTGCACAAGGTCAGGATCATTTTTAATACAGTACCAGGATGTCATTCCCCTTTCACACTCCCTGGTGAGTCTGGAGGCTTCGTGAGGAATGGAAACAGTTGAGCGAAGGCACGAGCTGCTGAGACCCTGGGCTTCTCCTGGAGTCAACCCTGTGTAGATGTTCAAAGGGTACCTGAAGACTTTGTGGAGGGGCCGGCATTGTTGCCAGTGGGTTAAGCCACCACTTGCAATGCCAACATTCTACACGAGCCCTGGTTCAAGTCCCGGCTGCTCCACTTCTGATCTGGTTTCCTGCTAATGGCCTGAGCATTTGGGTCCCTGCCACATTCCTATGGAGCAAACCTGGATGGAGTTCCTGGCCGAGGCCTCGCATCGCAGCCATTGGGAAGACCTCGTTCTCTCTCTCTCTCTCTCTCTCTCTCTCTCCCCCTCTCCCCCCCATCACAGGTAATACCTTAACCCAATACACCATAATGCCAGCCCCAATAAGCTTATTCTGAAAGTTAAAAAATTTTGATTAATATGTAATAATTGTATATTTTTACAGAGTATAGTGTGATATTTCAATACATATACACAGGGGCCAGCGTGTGGAGTAGGAGGTCAAGTTGTTAACGGCAATGCCGTCGATCCACTTCTGATCTAGCTCCCTGCTATGGCCTGGGAAAGCAGAAGAAAATGGCCCAAGTCCTTGGGGCCCTGCACCCACCTGGGAGACCTCGATGGAGCTCCTGGCTCCTGGTTTTGGCCTGGCCCCGCCCTGGCCATTGTGACCATCTGGGGAGTGAACCAGTGGATGGAAGATTGTCTCTCCCCACCTCTCTCAAATAAACACATCTAAAAACATCAGCATAAAATTGAATATGCATAGAGTATTCCTCAAATTATACATTAAAGCCGGTAACTCTTCGGGAGAGTGGAATGGATTTCTGAATGCCGGGACGTGCCAACTTTTCACAGTGTTTCTTAAAAACTACAACAACTAATCTTTAGCTATAGAATTCCATTCCATTTTCAAAATGCAGGAAGTGCAACACAGAAAGCCAGCTGAGGTTCTCAAAAGAACATAAACTTGTGGGACGTGCCGTTTAAATTCTGGACAAACTCAGCAAATATCCAGCACGTGCGCCACCACCACCCATGCTGCTGGCCAGGCAGACAGCACCAATTGATCAGCAAAGCAGACAGCACCAATCGATAGGGACATTCTTTCCCAGGGAGCAGATGTTCAGAATCTTCCTAATACTGTGCTCCCAGAAGCCACAACGAATCAATCAGTCTTGACAAAGAAGCCGAAATATTTGCCATCCCAAATCTCAAGCATGACCTCCAGAAATTCCTGGAATCATCGAAAATGACTCAGATTGTTTCCCTTAGGGAGTGTGATCCTGCTGAATATGAATCCCTTCCTGCCAGTCTACCCCCACCACCCTCCCCATCCCAGAGGGATTTGGAATCCTTCCAAACCATCCCCCCCCCCCTTTTTTTAACAGAAAAGGAGACTGAAGCCCTAGAGATGAAAAGGCTTGCTCAAGGTCACAGAGTGAGTCGGCAGCGAATCTGCAGCAGTAACACATGGCAGTTAGGGGAGGTGGCTCCGGCCTGGTCGGACCCGGGCAGGAATTCTCCGGTGCATCCTGCCAGCTGGGCGATCTCACTTCCCGAGCCTCGGTTCCTTCATCTATGAAATGGGCTGGCTGGGGGGGGCGAGAGCATCTGACACCATGACTGTGATTGTTACGGCTGCTGACTGCCTCTCAAGAGGCGACCTCAGGCAGAGCCAGGACAGCACACCAGGAACAAGCCTGTGAAACCACTGGGCTCTCTGGTGACCCTCAGTACAGCTTAGTGGGTGAGACAGCCGGTCCCAGAACCATTCCCGAGCCTCCTTCCCCCACCTGTGGGAACTGGGCCATGACAGCCGCAGGCAGGGCTGCTGGGAGTGTCCGATGAGATCATGGATAGCGTGTCTGGCTCATGGGAGGGGTGTGACAAATGGCAGCACAGAGCCAAGCGTTAGGGAAGCCCTGGGCCAGCGCTGTGGCGTAGCAGGTAGAGCTGGTGCCTGTGATGCGGCATCTCGTGTGGCCACCGGTTTGAGTCCCGGCTGCTCCACTTCCAGCTCAGCTCCCTGTTGATGCTTCTGGGAAAACAGCAGAAGATGGCCCAAGTGCTTGGGCCCCTGCACCCATGTGGGAGACCTGGATGCAGCTCCTGGCTTCAGCCTGGGCCAGCCCTGGCCATTGTGGCCATTTGGGGAGTGAACCAGCAGAGGAGAGACCTTTCTCTCTGCCTCTCTGCAACTATGCCTTTCAAATAAATAAATAAATCTTTTAAAAAAGAAAGGGTTAGGCAAGCCCTGGCGAGGCGCTGGCTTGGGGAGCTGGTGAACTCTGTGTCATGGTTCTGCCCATCTCTGCTGTGGGTTCCTGGGCGAGTCAGTTCCACCTCTGGTCTTCTTCAGAGGTCTCTGGTCTTCTGGAAAATGTGTACTACGAAAACCCAATGTGTGCGCCCCAGAACGTCTAAGATTTATTTGAAAGGCAGAGTGGAGGGAGGCAGGAAAGGGAGAAGTCTTCCACCCACTGCTTCGCTCCCCAAACACTCACACCAACCAGGGCTGGTCCACGAAGCAGCCAGGAACTCCCTCTCCATCTCCCGCACGGGAGGCAGGGACTCCAAGTACTTGGAGGCACCCACTGCCTCCCAGGTGCAGTAGCAGGGAGCTGCATGGGAAGCAGAGGAGTCGGGATTCGAACACGGGCTGCGGGCATCCCCAGCGCGGCTTCACCCACCGGGCAAAATAGCCTGGGCTTTTGCTTGCGTTGGTCCAGGTCCCGCAGTACCTGCAGGAGGCGGTCGGTGCCGGCAACGGACAGGATTGGGAAGAGCCACACAGACCCGGGACTACAAAGCAAGGTCGCTCCGCAGCGCCCCCCAACCCTGGGGGCCGGAGACTCCCTTCTGAGCTCTTCCCCCTATCCAATCCGCTTCCTCCGGGCAGGCGCACACGTGTTTGAAATAAAGTTTATTGAAGTTTCTGTCCGTATTTACATATGATACACGGTAAATAACAGAGCCAGGCCCCCCGCCCCTCCCCTCCCCCTCCCCGGCGCCACCCCCCAGCCTCGTTAAAAATCGCTGCGTAGACGGGTTAACTGCGCGCTCCCCTCCCCCCTCCCACCTAAGACGCAAACTAAAAGCCCCCGTCCCGCCCCTGCCCCCCACCCCCCACCCCGGGGGCCGTCCCGGTTCCGTGTACAGCACTGTGCTCCCTCGCCCCTCCTCCCCTAACGAGGGGGCGGGCGGGTGTCTGGGGACCTCCCCCACCCCCGCATCTGTCCAAAGGGGCGTACGGGCCCTGGAGAGAGGCCAGAGGTGGGGGTCTGGGACGGGAAGGAGACTGCCAGAAAATGGAAGACAGAGGTTGGGGGGGCGTCGACCCCCGCTACTGCCCCTCCCTCCCCCGACGGGGCCTCGAGGGGGGAGAGGCGGGCACAGGTGTGGGCAGGGCCGGGGGACTCCCTCCACCTGGGGTCCCGGTCCCGGGGCGTTCGGTGTGCGAGGCAGGATGCACCTGGGGCTTGGGAGGGGAGGGGGACGAGGAGGCAGCCAGAGGCGTCAGACGGAGCCCCCACGAGGCGGCAAAGAGCCCTCCGGCGCGAAAGGATGCCCCCCGCCCCCACGGAGCAGAGACGGGGGCGGCAAGTGAGGGTCGACCACCCCCACACCTCCCTGGGCTGTGGCCCCGCACTGCTCCGGAGGGCCCGACAGGCCAGCGAGGAGAGAGGCCCAGGCAGAGAGAAGAGGGGCCGGAGCCCACTTACCGGCCCTGCGGCCAGGCTGGCGGGGCGCGCCGAGCAGGGGGACGAGGGCGGAGCGGATTGCCAGGGGAGGCGGGGAAAGGGGGCGGGCAGTGGAAGGGTGGAGTCATTTGGAAGTGAAAGGGCCCAATGGAAAGAGGTGATCGGCGAGGGGCGGGGTCATTGGGATAAGGTAGGGGACGGGGCGGGGCCTACAGACGGCTCCGCCTCCTCCCGTGCACGCGGAGGGCGTGGAGGCAGCGAGGAGGGGCGGGGGCGGCGGGCGCGCGGGCTCAGCAGGGCGAGGTGGAGATGTGCAGGTGGTCGGGGTACTTGATGGCCGGAGGGTAGTTCTGCGTCATCTGGATGGACACGTCGCTGGAGATGTCCGAGGGGCTGCGGCCGCGGCGCCACGCCTCGGGCTGCAGAAACTGGCCCGAGTAGTCGGAGCAGTCGCTGAGGCGCGGGCGGTAGAAGGCCGGGTGCGGACGGTACATCTCCTCCTCCGCGTAGCGCTTGGTGAACAGGTACACGGACATCACGCCGGCCCCCTGCGGCGAGGCCTGGTCAGCGCGGGGGCGCCCGTCCGGGGTCCCGCAGCCCTGTCCTCCCTCGGGAGACCCTCGGCCGCGCCCCCTCAGAACCCCGGGCCTCCCCTTCCTTCTGCGCCCCTCCGCGTTCGAAACCCGGTACTGGGCACCCACAGCACCTCCTTGAGCAGGAAGGAGGACGCGGCGAAGGCGAAGGACCAGCCGTAGCGATAGTGAAAGTACTGCTCCGAGCTGCTGGGCCTGTTCATGACTTCGTCGTTGATGCTGGAGATGTAGAGAACCAAGCCCACCACCAAGGAGAGGCCTGGAGGCAGAGGAGGCGCATCAGAAGCGGGGCCCAGCCCACCCCCGTCCCAGCCGGCGCCTTCCCCTCCTCGGGCTCCACCCATTTTGCGCAGGGTCTTGGTTGGGTGCAGGGAGCTCACCAGACCCGCCTGGAGCAGAGGGGAGGCTCAGGGAGCCCAGGGCACAGCACTCCCCGAGAGGGACCCGCGCTCCAGGGCCGGCTCACCTCCTCCAGGTGAGCCTCCCCTGGGGAGGGACTTCTGGGGCTATGAAGCTCCTGCCTTAGAACGGCCCACGCAGGGGCCGGCGCTGGCACAACGGGTTAAGGCAGGCAGTCCATGCGCCACGCGCGGGCGCCGGTGCCAGTCCCGGCTGCTCTGCTTCTGATCCAGCTCCCTGCTGGTGCGCCTGGGAAGGCAGCAGCCCCAAGTGCTTGGGTCTCTGCCACCCATGTGGGACACCCGGATGGAGCTTTAGGCTCCTGGCTTCTGCCTAGACCAGCTCTGGCTTTTGTTGGGAACCAACAAATAGATTTCTTTCTTTTCTCTCTCCCTCTTCTTTCTAAATGAAGTAAATGTTAAAAAAATTAAGCCAGCCATTCCTGATCAGTGTGTTCCCACAGAGTCCTACAGTGAATGTGCACGCGCCCACAGCAAACTTTGAATCCTCGCGGCCCACAGCAGAGGTCCGCAGGCCTTGGCCCAGGGCAGGGTCCAGCCGAGGGCGGCACAAAGAAAAACAAGCAAAGTTACAAAGAACGGAGCTGTGCGGCGCGTGGGAAGTACAGGGATTTCATCTGGCGATTCCTCCATGAGTTGAAGGGAGGACTCCGGCCTGAGCCAGCAGTGCCACGCCCGGGCACAGCGCTGCGCCCAGTGTTTGCAGCAGCGTCTGCCCAGATGCCCATCAGCTGATGAAAGGATGAACAGCCCGGTCCATATCCACATAGCTGACCAGTAGAAGGACGGCGCTTGGACAAACATCTATTAGCTGATGACAGTGTCTACATGGCTGGTCCGTGTCCCGTTTCTCCCTGTCCTTGTGCTTAGCCCACCAGCCTCCTCCCTCCTCCTTCCACCCATCAAGGTCACTTCTGCCTCAGTGCCTGTGAGCCTGCTGCTTGTCCCCCCACCTGGAATGCTGCCCCCACCCCCACTTTCCCAGGGCACCTCTGTAGCTGGATCTAGGTCTCCCCACACTTGTCACCTCTTTGGAGAGGCCTCTATGCTCTGTTTTAAAACGTGCTCCCTCACAAGAAAGAAGAGACATGCTGATGAGAGCGGTGACCAGATCTCATTTCTCAGCTGTCAGCTGGAAGGTGGAAGGCTTGCAGCACGCGTGTGGGGCGCCCAGGCGTGCTCTCCTGTCCCAAGTTGCCCCAGCAACCCCACTCCCAGGGATCTATCCTGAAGGCTCCCTCCATCGACACAAAGTTGCAGATGCACTGGTAACAGATTGCAGCACCATTTGGAGTTTGGAAGACACTGGCAGCAACTGAAATGCCGTTACATAGGGGACTGGTGGGACAAGCGGCGACATGTGCGCCAGAGAGCGCCCCCTACCAGTGTGGAACAGGGAGGAGGAAGATCACAGATGGGTCCAGGCTGAGTCGCAAAGAAAAGGAAAGAAGGAAGTGCAGAAGCGGCCCGGCAGGCCCGGGAGGGAGCTGAGGACACGCATGTGTACCTGCTTGTTTCTGCAGAGAGAGGCGGAAGGAAAACAAACAAGGGGCGGGGGAAGAGAAGAGGAAGGGCCTGGGGGGGAGCAGCCCGGCTCGTTTCTGCGTGGCTCTGCCCTCTGCAACGATGCCGATATTGTACAGATTAAAGGACCAGCCACGAGGATCAGAGGGGCACTCACATCACGTCACGAGAACAGGCAGGCACGCACTTGATCCCAACCCGAAGGCTGAGAACGAATAATAAAACACAGTGGGGTGGGGCGGCGCCGGCACCGGACTACATATCTCAGGCTGAGACCCAAACAGCTTGACACTTGCTCAGGAAGGGTGTGCCTGGGCATGGCCCGGGGTACAGCAGGCTTGAGCAAGTGTGTGTGTGTGCACGCACGGGCCTTGTGCAGCCGTCCGCAGGAAGGAATGCACAAACAAGGGAAGCGCTGTGGTGTGCGGGTTTCCTGATCAAGTCCTGTTATTGGAAGAGTAGGATCTTCCGAGCGTTGCGTCCTGAAGGACTCCTGGCCATGCAGCTCTTGGTCTCTGACAGCCTGTGCCAGAAGTGGCGAGAGCTCCGAGGCCTGGGGCAGGGGCCACTCCCGGGTAAGCAAGTGCCCGAAGAGCGACAGAGGTGACTCGGGAAAAGGCCCGGGAGCCAGGTTCCCGACTGTCACAGAGGGCAGCGTCAGCATCCGAATGACTTGCACAACACAGTCCGTTTAAATATGTGTCTGTCGATGAGTCCACACTGATATGTTTAAAGTAAATAAAGAACTAGGAGGGGGGGGCTGGCGCTGCAGCTCAATAGGCTAATCCTCTCCCTTGCGGTGCTGGCACACCGGGTTCTAGTCCCGGTCAGGGCACCGGATTCTGTCCCGGTTGCCCCTCTTCCAGGCCAGCCCTCTGCTGTGGCCCTGGAGTGCAGTGGAGGATGGTCCAAGTGCTTGGGTCCTGCACCCTATGGGAGACCAGGAAAAGCACCTGGGACCTGGCTCCTGCCATCAGATGAGCACGCTGCGCCGGTCGCAGCACGCCAGCCGCAGCGCCCATTGGAAGGTGAACCAATGGCAAAGGAAGACCTTTCTCTCTGTCTCTCCCTCTCTCACTGTTCACTCTGCCTGTCAAAAAAAAAGAACTAGGAGGGGCCAGCTGCGCAGCATGGGTTAAGCCTCCTCTGCAGTGCCCGCATCCCACATGGACACTGGTTTGAGTGCCAGCTGCTCCACTACCAATCCAGCTCCCTGCTAATGGCCTGGGAAAGCAGTGGAGGACGGTCTGGGTTCTTGGGCTCCTGCCACCCATGTGAGAGACCCAGAGGAAGCTCCCATCTCCTGGCTTTGGCTGGGTCCAGTCCTGGCTGCTGTGCCATTTGGGGAGTAAACCAGTAGATGAAGGATCTCTCTCTGTGGGCTTGTGTGTGTGTGTCACCTTCTCTTGCTAACTCTGACTTTCCGGTAAATAAAATAAAATTTAAACATGGGAGAAAGGGGGCCATTTTTCCTTAGCAGGCCGATTTGCGGCATGCAGGTGGGGAGCTGGAGCTTGGACAGCGCTCGGAGCGACGGCAGGTTCTGGCAGCGATCACCAGGGCATGTGAGATCGCTGATGACAGAACGGCTATTAATCACAAAGAGACAAAAAGCTTCCTGTGCTGTTAGGGGGCCTGGCAGGTGCCACCTTTGCCAAACCACGGGAGCTGACCTCACCAATAGCAGGCAGCAGGCGGCCAGGTGGCCACTGCCTCACCGACTCGGTGCCCAGCAGAGGACGCGTAATCCAGGCCACTGGGGCAGACAAACGGCCGGCCGCACCCCGGACTCCAGAGGCCCAGGGACCCCGGAAAGCCTGAGAGGAGGGCTCTGTGCCCAGGAGAGACTGCGCGGGCCAAGGAGCCCTCCTGGGGGAACGGGCTGCACGCACCCCGGGGGTCCCCAGAGCCCCCCTCCCAGGCCTCCACCAACTTCTCAGCTTCCTAAAGAGACGTGGGAGAGGGAGGAAAAAGCGAAGGCAGGCTCGCCAGGAAAGAGACGCCAGCGAGCGCCCTCCTGCAGGGGACACCAAGCATGAGTTCCAGGATCCCCACGCAGGCCTCCTCCGGCCTTCTTCTCGCTCCACTCCCAGAATGGCCCCCAGATCAAAGGCAAACACGCCGGCCTCCCCACTGGTGACACTGCACAGAAAGCCGAGCCGCTGAACTGCAGGAGACGTGAGAAAAGGAAGCCGCCGCAGTCGGAGCCCAGGGACAGCCTGACACCGAGCAGAACGCGGAGTCGGAGGCTGGGCTGAGCACAGCAGAAAGAGGAGGTGGCGGAGGCAGCAGAGGGGAGAGGATACGTTGGCTCAGCAATGTATTCCTCGTTGGGTTTTTTCTAGTCTAACTGTGAAGCAGTGAGCTCCCTGTATACAACTCCTTTTAAAGAAAGAAGTTAATGAGCAAAGAAAGAAAGAAAGGAGGGAGGGAGCGAGAGAGGGAGAGAGGAAGGGAGGAAAGGAGGGAGGGGAGGAAGGGAAGGAGGGGACAGGACAAGCCAGCATCAGCATGACACCTCAAAGCCAGAGCCCCGGTTAGAAGCATGACACCTCAAAGCCAGAGCCCCGGTTAGATCCTGAGTCGGGAAAAACGTGACGACAGAAGACAAGGTTGCGCCCCTGGCGACCTGCGGGCATTGCGTCACTGTCGATTCCCAGAGAACGCCCTGTTCCTAGAGACGCGGGCCAAACTATTCAAGTGGTCCCACCAACACCTAAGTTATCCATGTGAGTGTATACGTAGGCATGCAGACACTAATATATACAGATGTAGATATCACATATCCAAGGATAAGACACTAATATATATATATACGTTGTATGTAAATATCACATATCCAAGGATAAGACACTAATGTATACATATGTAGATAGCATGTATCCAAGGATATAAACACAAATGTATACATATGTAGATATCATGTATCCAAGGATTTTCCAAAACTGCAGGAAAGTGGAATGGAGGGGCCGGCACTGTGGCGCAGCAGGTTAAAGCCCTGGCCTGAAGTGCTGGCATCCCATGTGGGTGCTGGTTCTAATCCCGGCTGCTCCTCTTCTGGTCCAGCTCTCTGCTATGGCCTGGGAGAGCAGTGGAAGACGGCCCAGTCCCTGGGCCCTGCACCCACGTGGGAGATCTGAAAGAAGCTCCTGGCTTCAGACTGGCCCAGCTCCAGCTGTTGTGGCCAATTGGGGAGTGAACCAGCGGATAGAAGACCTCTTTCTCTGTCTCTACCTCTCTCTGTAACTCTGTCTTTCAAATAAAGGCCGGCTCCGTGGCTCACTTGATTAATCCTCTGCCTGCAGTGCTGGCATCCCATATGGGCGCTGGGTTCTATCCCACTTGCTCCTCTTCCAGCCCAGCTCTCTGCTGTGACCCAGGAGTGCAGTGGAGGATGCCCAAGTTCTTGGGCCCTGCACCCGCATGGGAGACCAGGAGGAGGCACCTGGCTCCTGGCTTCGGATTGGCGCAGCACCAGCCTTGGCAGCCATTTGGGGAGTGAACCAATATAAGGAAGATGTTTTCCTCTGTCTCTATTTCTCACTGTCTATAACTCTACCTGTCAAATAGAAAGAAAGAAAGTAGAATTGAAAGATAAGTTTATTTTGGTGCAAACAGTTTTTGAAATCCAGGTATAGTTTTTTAAGATGTATGTATTTATTTGAAAGGCAGAGTGGTAGAAAGAGTGATAGATACAGAGAGAGGTGAGAAGGGTCTTCTACCTGCCGCCTCACTCCCCAAATGCCTACAGCAGCCAGGGCTGGGCCAGGAGCTCCATCAGGGTCTCCCACATGTGCAGGGCCCAAGCGCTCGGGCCATCCTCTGCTGTTTCCCCGGCGCATTAGCAGGGAGCTGGATTGGAAATGGGGTCCAAACCAGCTTACACTCTACTTCACACCTTCCTCAAGCACAGTTCTGTCATGAAACACGTTATTCACGAACTTTTAAAACATCTCCTTGTCTATACACTTCTAAAAAAAATCTGCACCAAAATCAACTTATCGTTTGATTTCATTTTCCATGAGCTTTCTGAAGTCAACCCCAACATGTGCCTGCACCTTGTATTCTGTGCGTGTACCTGGTGCATGCAAACACGAGAGGATGAGAATGTCCAACGCAGCAAAATGCGAGAAATCGGATGCAGGCTCCGGACCCAGGAGCATTCGCTGCAGGCTTTCTGCGACTGCCCTGGAAGCTTACGTTTTTTTCCAAATAAAAACTTGACAATCAAGTAGGTATTCCAACTCAGGATTTTTTCCAAACTGCCAGACTCTGAAAGTCACTGACTCCTTGCAAAGAGCAGAACCCTGGAGAGATCTCACCAGCAAAGTCTGTGCAGGCCCCCGTAGACAGCTTGACCTAAGCCACTGCTGGAAGGTACGGGAGGACCAAGGCCACGCAGCACCTCTGCCTCTCTCTCAGCCACGTGGGATCTGCGTGCACACCTCACTCCCGTGTCGCGGAACACACACGCAAAGAGCAGCAGGTCGAACGACGCCGTGAGGAAGCTGCCAGACGCTCCCAGCCTGGGGGCACTGTGCCGGAGCCCGCGACCCGTCTCCACTGAGTCTCCTGACATAAGCGCACGGCCTGTGAACTGCTCGTGCCGACAGAGGAGAAGGAGCCGGCTCCACCTGCAAGGCCCCCAGCGCACACAGTCCCACGGCTCAGGCACCTGGGAGGGCAGCAGAGGACGGCCCAAGTGCGTGGGCCCCTGCACCCACAGGGGAGACTACAGGGAGTTCCTGGCTCCTGGCTTCAGCCTGGCCCAGCCCTGGCTGTTGTGAGCACTGGGGAATGGCGCAGTGGATGAAAGAGTTCTCTGTGTCTTTTCCTGTAACTCTGCCTTTCAAATAAGCAAAATAAATCTTTTGGAAAAAAGAAAGAAAGAAAAAGACCAGACCAGAATCCATCCAAGCTTCTTTGATATCTTAGTTTACAGGGAAACACAGGATGGATGAACTTAAATTAGACCACAGCCCACGATGGCAAAACCCCAGAATGTAGGAATTTTAGCCGATTCTCCAAAAGTAAATGGCAAGAAAAAATAGAAGGACAGGGACTATTTTAGACTAAAAGATGCTTCAGAGATCCATCAGTGAAACACACATGTGGAATTTGGGTCCTGACGTGCAACAAACAGACTGTAAAAAGGCATTTATGAGGCAAATGGGGAGGCCTGCACACTAACCAGAGATTAGACGACATTAAGCAATTATTGCTATTCGCCTGGGCCTGTGAGTGGCGTTGTGGCTGTAGTAAATAGAGGAGTACTGGAGCCTCGGAGAGGCCCTGAAATATCTGTGCAGGAGATGGGCTGATGCCGAGACTGGCTTTAAAATAAGGCAGAGAAGTGCAAGAAAGGGGGACACAGCAGAAGGGCTAAGAAAAGATTCGCCATATGTCGGTGATTGTTGGAGCTGAGTGAAGGATGCCGGCGATCTCCGTACTCCGTTCTGTCCGTGTTTTTATAAGGAAATATATTTTAAAATTCGGTGTTGTAAAAAATAAAATTCCTGGGGGAACTAATCTGGATGGCAAGAGACTTAGTAGCTCAGTGCCACGTGTGTGCCTCGACTGAGTGCTGGCGCTGCTAGAGCAGCATTCGGGAGACACCTGGCCCCGTCTGGAAGTGGATTGCATTACGCGACGGCAGTGTCGTAAGACTTCTAGGTGCCACAGGCACACAGGAGAGTGTCCCTGAAGTGAAACGAGGAATACTAACGTCTCTCAAAGAGACGACGTACTGTGATGCCTACAATGTAACTACCAACGGGAAAGCAGAGAGCCTGTGAGTGTGGTGTGTGGAAAGAGAAGAGGGAGGGAGCCATGGCAGAGAGAGGGCACAGCAGAGCATGTGGGCACTGGGGCGATCTGCATGGGTGGAACAGAACGATGGCTCCCTCTCACGGCCCTCTCCTCACCCTACTTTCTTGGTCACACCTAACAGCACCTGAACATTAAGTTCACAGGGCACCTGGCACAGGGGTGAAGATGCTGCTCAGGATGGCTGCATCCCACGCTGGAGTGCCTGGGTACAGGGCCCAGCTGTCCCAGCTTTGTTTCCCATCACCTTCCAGCCACTGCACAGCCCAGAGGCTGCAGGCGAGGGCCCAAGCACACAGACCCCTCCACCTGTGTGGGAGACCTGGATGGAGACGTGGCTCAGCCCTGGCTGTTGCAGGTGCTGGGGGAGTGAACCAGTGCATGGACGATTTTTCTCTCGCTCCATCTTTAAATAAATGAAAAATTAATGGAAATTTCTTTGAAAGTCCATGGAAGGGGCTGGCATCATGGCACAGGAGGCTAAGCCACTGCTTGCAATACCAGCATCCCACATCAGAGCACTGGCTGGAGTCCCAGACAGCCTGCTTCCAGTCCCGCTCTCTGCTAATACCCCTGGGAAGGCCCAAAGGCACGGGCCCCTGAACCCATGGGGAGACCAAGATGGAGTTCCCGGCTCCTGGTTTCAGCCTGGCTCAGCCCTGCCTGCTGTGGCCATCTGGGGAATGAACCAGTGGATGGAAGAGCTCTCTGTGTCTCTCACCCACTCACTCCCCCCGATTACTTTGTCTTTCGAATAAATAAATATTTTTAAAAGTTCATGGAAAGTGCATATTATGGAAAATACCATGCATGGATTTCAAAAATTTTATAACATACACTTATCTTTTAATGTCATTTTCTATGAACTTTTTTGAAGTTTCCTCATGTATCAAAGCATCATGTTAGACTCTAACTAAATGTGGCCTTCACAGAAGAGAGAAGGGAAAGGAAAAAGGTCCAGGCAGGGGGCTCCAGTGCTGCTCCTCCTCCCTCACCCCATCAGGCTGCTCTCTAGGGCATGCAGACCCCAGTGTGCAGCACAGCAGCCAGCACATGAGAAATCCCAGTTGGATGGGGAATAGACTCGCCTCGCTGCAGAAAATTCTAGAATAGCTTGTGAGCCACTCTTTAATCCTCTAGAAATCGTACTTCCCCTCTATCACTTCTAAAACTAATGTCTCTTTGCTCTGAATATCATGGGCTTTCCAGTTCTAACAATCCACAATTTTGACAGAGCGCCCTTAAAATCTTACAGGGTGGAAAGCCATCCCAGATAGGTCTTGAAAGATGGAGGAAGCCAGAAACCACACTCACTCAGGTCCTGTGTCAAATGCAGAGGAGGGGGCACAGCTGGCCAAGCTGCAGCTCGGAATGCCTGCATCCCACACCGGAGTGCCTGGCTTGAGCCTGACCACTCTGGCTTCCTGCTAACGCATCTGAGAGGCAGCAGGGGACAGCTCAAGAACTTGGGTTCCACCACCCATCTGGGATGCGGATGGAGTTTCTGGACACTTGCTTGGGGCATGCATTTGGGAAGCTCTTTTTCTCCCTCTCAAATAAACAAGCTTAAAAAAGAAACCACTTGTCTTGATTCCTCGCTCTCACCTCCATGACTGTTTTACTTCCTGAATCCCTCATAACTCAAAACTCCTGGCACTCGTGTTTCAGATATTGGCTTTTCTGGCCCCCAGGGCAGACGCTACCCCCTCACGGCCCCTGCAGCCCACAGCACAGAGCCCTGTCTTCCTGCAGCCGGGTTTCCAGGCTCTAGAGGTCTGTGCCCTGCTGACTGCTCCTGCCTCCCTCCCCAGAAGCAGCCAAGACAGAGCTTGCTGAGAAGGGAACACACTTCCAGGGAGGAAGAGATTTCTTTTCTTTTTTCTTTTTTAGTAAGTCATTCTCCTTCCTGGCACCTGCTCCTTCCCCCTGCTCCCTGTCTCTGCAATCCAGTTCTACTCCCTCTGCACCCCACCAGCCACACTGCTTTGTAATTCTTGGGGCACCACAGGCCAGCTGAACAAGATGCACACAGCTTCAGAACAATGGGATTTCAGCACCATGGAGAGCTGCCCTGGGGTCTGCCTTGGCCTCTGAGGCAGCCTATGCCCTCAGCACTCACTGTGAACTCTGCCGCCCCACCAGGCACTCTCCTTTCTTCTCTTTAAAAACTACCCCCTTGCCCTGTCAACATCAGCTAAGACGTCACCCCCTCCTGGAAGACCTCCTCCCCTCACCACACTACCCTACCAACTGTGTCACATTAACACTTCGTCCCTTTCCACAGGACACCAGAGCTGTCACTCATCCTCTACAGATAGTTCAGTGCTGGGGTAGGGGGGAACAGCTAAGCCACTGCTCAGACACCCTCACCCTATTCAAGTCCTGGCTCCACTCGTGTCAGCTTCCTGCCATGGTGCACCCTGACGCAGGTGGCCAAGAGCTGGGGCCCCTGCCACCCATGTGGGAGACCCAGATTGAGTTCTGGGCTCCTGAGTTCTGCCTGGCCCAGCCATGGCTGCTGCTGGCATTTGAGGGTAGATGGAAGTTCTCTCTCTCTCTGTTCATATGTGTGTCTGCCTTTTGAATAAAATAGGTAAATAAAAATTTTAAAAAAACTTTTCAGTGTGCTCGTCATACCAACAACTCCTCCGGAGCCTGAGGGCAGAAGGGAGAATGTGTCTGAAGGACTGCTTGTCCTTTGGGCATTTATACTCTTGGAGAAGGAGACAGAAAACAAAATGGGCTGGCGTAGTGCCGGCACCCCATGTCAGGGCGCAGGTCTTGGCTGTGCTACTTCTTACCCAGCTCTCTGCTGATGTGCCTGGGAACACAGCACATGATGACCCAAGTACTGGGGTCCCTGCACCCACATGGGAGACCCGGATGGAGTTTCTGGGTCCTGGCTTCAGCCTGGCCCAGCCCCTGTTGTGGCCATGTGAGGGGTGAACCTGTGGATAGAAGATCTCTCTCTCACTCTGTGTGTGTGTGTGTTGTGTGTGTGTGTGTCATGCTCTTTCAAACAAAATAAAAATAAACCTTAAAAAGGCAGATGACAATAGCAATAAGTGCTAGGAAAAAGCATAGAACACTGGATGTGATGGACAACACAGCGGGGCTGGGCAACTGCAGGTGAACAAGGGAAGCCTGAGCCTTGGGAGAGCAGGGAGAGAGGAGGAAAAGGCCTCGGGCGAGGCTGAGTGAGACCCAGTGAGGCCAGTGCAGCGATGCGGGGTGTCCCTGGGTTGGGAGCGAGGTCACAGCCCAGCGGCAGAAGCCCTTGTGGGCAGCCTGGAGCCCTGCACAGGGGCTGGTGCAGGGACACCTGCTGAGGGGTCAGAGCAGGGGTGCAGCCAGCTCTGACCCAGAGTGGCAGGCTGACTGCACCTGGGCTTTCACGGAGAGTCAAGGACAGGCTCTGGGATGCCGGGGGTTCTGCGACTGAACGAATAAGCAGATGCACACATCCTATTGGAGGATCAGGGGGAAAATGGGGCATGCACGGCGGGCCTCCTACTCCGAAAAAAGAAAATCAATGCCGCTCTAGCTTCTCCCCACTCCACCCAGCCGTCATCTGCTTCCATGCATTCCGCCGCTGGCGTCGCTCCCAGCTGTCCAGTCACAATGTCCTCGCATCTGCAGCCCCGGCTCAGACCCTATCCGCTACTGCCCAAACCGCAACATAAGCCTGCCCCTCAGTTTATCCATTTCCAGTCTCGTTCCCTCTACTCCATGCCCCACACAGACCCCTGAGGGATGTGTAAAGACTTACGTATTTATTTGAAAGGCAGAGTGAGAGACTGAGAGAGAGAGAGAGAGAGAGAGAGAGAGATCTTCCACCTGTTGGTTCACTCCCACAAATACCCTTAACAGCCAGGGCTGGGCCAGGCTGGGCCATCCTGATCTCCCACGTGGGTGGCAGGAGCAACGTGGGCCATCACCGCCATGTCCCAGGTGCATCAGCAGGAGCTGGGTTGGAAGCAGGGAGGGAGTGGCTGGGATTCCAATACAGGAAGCAGGCACTGGACGGGCAGCCTAACCTGCAGGAGGGGTGCTTTGAACACCCAGGTGTGAGCGTCCCTCCCTCAGCTTTCCCCAAACTGGATGCCCCGGACCTCCAACGACAACTGCTCTCTCTCCCTCTCTCCCAGGGCCTTGCTTTCCCTACTGGGAAAATGAGGCAGTTGGATCAGACCCTTCCACTCCAAGGTCAAGATTTCCCAACCTCCTAACTTACGGGGCCAGCTCTGAGGCGCAGCAGGTTGCACGGTGCCTGTGCTCCTGTCCCGGCTGCTCCACCTCTGCTCCAGCTCTGTGCTAATGCGCCTGGGAAAGCAGCAGAGGAGGCCCGAGTGCTTGGCCTTCTGCACCCACAGGGGAGACCTGGATGGAGCTCCAGGCTCCTGGCTTCTGCCTGCCCCAGCCCTGGCCATTGCAGACATTTGGGGAGTGAACCAGTGGATAGAAGATCTCTCTCCCTTTCTTTGCCTTTTAAGTAAATAAAAGAAATTAAAACAGCCCCACAAAGGAAGGTGTGGGCTCCCCATGGGCAGTGACGGTGGTGGGATTCGAACCCAGGCCACTCCAGGTTCACAGCCTGTGCTCCAGGAGCTTGAGAGCACACAGTGGATGCCTGGGGGTGCACTGTTGCTATCAGGTGCTGGGGTTCACTCTCTGTCCCAGACGTCTCTGTCGTTCTGACCTCTGCACCCTTTGTCTGCTGTCCAGCCCTGACTGTGCCCCGGCCCTCAGCTCGCCCATGGGCAGTCAGATCCTGACACGGCTCTGAGCGCAGGCTGGGTTTGAAATGAGAACAGAAGGGGTCCCCCAAAAAAATGCATGGCAGATGCACATCACGAGAAAACTACGCTTGCGTTTCACTCTCTTGCGGCACGATAAACTTGTCTTTGAATTCCATTTCTCCAGGCTTCCGGTACTTTCCATGCTACCCTGGCCCTGCCATGGACCATGTGCATCGCTGCCACGCACTGCGATCAAAAGGACTTTCCTTACGATGTTTGGTGCAGGTTGAATAAAACCCCCACGCTGCCTACTCCCGCCCCACTTTCCCTCTCTAGGCCACTACTTTCTGACACTCCGGGCGCGTGTCTTATTTTAGCTCAGTGTCTAGCTCCACACGCTGCCATGGGAGTCTGCACCCCGGTTTCCTTGGAAAAGGTCTCGGCGGGTTAGGGAGAAGGCGTGGGGAGGCTGAGCCTGGAGAACGTCGGGCAAGGAGCAGGGGGAGGCGGGAGGGTGGGGCGCTGAAGAGCCTCCCTCAGCTGTGTGCGCAGCCGACTGGAAGAGGGAGCCAGGCGAGTGCAGGCTTCCGGGCAGAACAGCGAGGGCACACAGGGCGGGGTTTGCTCATAAAATAGCCGGAGCATCCCAGGGATCCGGTTTGAGCTTAATTAAGTTATGGTGAATTAACTGGGATTGAAGAGTTGGATCAGCACGAGTTGGGACGCGCCAGGCCGGGTGGATGGAGCTCAGCGCTGGGCTGAAACCTGGAGAAACGTGACGCTCCAGGAAGAATCCGCTCCGCCCGGCGCTGGACGCTCAGCCTTCAGCCCCTGCACGAGCCTGGGCCCCAGTAGCGGCCGCCTCTCCAGGAAGTGCCGACCACAACTCTGCACGCTAAGGTTGGACCCCTGCCCCTGGAGTGTGGGGGTCAGCTGTTAGGGAGACGTGAACTGATACCTGGGAGTCATTCTGAAATGCGTGCAAGAATCAACAAGGAAGCCCCTGGGGATGGCTAGAAATGCAGATGGAAGATGACACTAAGTCTGCTGGCTGACTCCAGGTGGCGGCTCTGTGGGTCCCCACACCATCCTCTGACTCCGTTTTAAAACAGGGGCCGGTGCTGCGGCGTGGCAGGGCGGGAACACCCACACCGCCGGGGAAGCTCCGGCCCGGCTGCTCCACCTCCCATCCGGCTCTCGGCTGTGGCCTGGGAGAGCAGTGGAGATGGCCCAGGTGCTTGGGCCCCTGAGCCTGCGTGGGAGACCCGGAAGAGGCTCCCGGCTCCTGGCTTTGGCCTGGCCCAGCCCTGGCCATTGCAGCCATCTGAGGAGTGACCCGGTGGATGGAAGACCTCTCTCTCTGTCTCGCCCTGTCCCTCTGTAACTCTGCCTTTAAGATAATAATAATAATAATAAAAGAGCTTTTAAAAATCAAAATTAAAATGCTGCAAAGAGCCAAACTGACAGCCCAAGTATCCAGGGTTCAACACACAGCCCCAGGAGGCCCCGCCTCTCAGAGCAAATGACCCCGCCCCCTGCCTGTCAGCATCTGGATTGGCGAGGGCTATTAATAGCACTTACGTCACAGGCTGTCCTGAGCGACCCAACAAGAACGCGCGGTGCCCGATGGGTACCCGGCAGGCATCCGGCTGCGCACGCAGAGGCCGCACACCCCTCCAAGGCCACGCAGCGCGGAGCCCCACGGCCCCTCCACCCAGCCCACTGGCCCTGCGGCCGGGCTCACCCGAGAGAATGAAGAAGATTCCGGAAACGAAGGCCAGGATGGTTCTCTGAGGGCGGATGTGGCCGATGTTGCTGATGACGAAGGCGGTGAACACGAGGAAGAGGCTGACCATGGGGAAGGGGGTGGCTGTGCGCACCGTCTCTGCGGGAGGGACAGCGACAGGCGGCGGTGAGGAGGGCAGCCGCTCCCAGGCCTCCCTGGCCTCCGCCCCTGGCCCGCCCGTTCTGCCTCCACCACTTCTCCGGGCACGCCCACGGCCGGCCCCGCCCACCGCCAGCCCCGCCCCTTCCGGTTCTCTTCCCAGCCAGCGCTGAGGCCTAACCCTGCCCCTCCTCCTGACTCCACCTATTTCTCCGGCCACGTCCACAGCAGGCCCCGCCCCTTCCGGTTCTCTCTGTCACCTTCCCAGCCAGCCCTGAGGCCTAGTCCTGCTCCTTCTCCTGACTCCACCCACTTCTACGGGCACGCCCACAGCAGGCTCCGCCCACCGCCAGCCCCGCCCCTTCCGGTTCTCTTCCCAGCCAGCACTGAGGCCTAACCCTGTCCCTCCTCCTGACTCCACCTATTTCTCTGGCCACGTCCACAGCAGGCCCCGCTCCTTCCGGTTCTCTGTCGCCTTCCCAGCCAGCCCTGAAGCCTAGTCCTGCCTCTCCTCCTGACTCCACCCCGTTCTGCCTCCACCCACTTCTCCAGGCACGCCCACAGAAGGCTCCGCCCACTGCCAGCCCCGCCCCTTCCGGTTCTCTGCCGTCTTCCCAGCCAGCACTCAAGGCCTAACCCTGCCCCTCCTCCTGACTCCACCTATTTCTCCGGCCACGTCCACAGCAGGCCCCGCCCCTTCCGGTTCTCTGTCGCCTTCCCAGCCAGCCCTGAGGCCTAGTCCTGCTCCTTCTCCTGACTCCACCCACTTCTCCAGGAACACCCATGGCAGGCCCCACCCACTACCAGACCCCGCCCACTGTGACCCCGCCCCTTCCGGTTCACTGCCGTCTTCCAGGCCACTGCTCACGGCCTAGTCCTGCCCCTTCTCCTGACCCCACCCATTTCTCTGGGCAAGCCCACAGCATGCCCCGCCCCACAGTGACCACGCCCCTTCCGGTTCCTGCGGCCTAGTCCTGCCCCTTCTCCCGTCTAGGCCCCCCTGCTTCCCCTCACTCAGAATATTCTCCGTGTTTTCCGTCACCAAGTTGATCTCTGGTTCAAGGAAATATTCGGAAGCCACACAGCGACCCTTCTCTCGACCTGGGGGGGACAAACAGGCAGAGTGGATGCCAGGCCTCTGAGCCCCAGGATGGACAGCGGGGTTTAGGGGGGCCATGCCACCCCTGGATGGAGGTCAGGGCTGGAACCCTGGAGGGAGCTGTGGACCAGGACTCCCAGATCCCTAAAGAGCGAAAGACTTGGGGACCAAGCGGGTTAGGCAGCCGCCTGTGCCGCCAGTGTCCCATGTGGGCACTGGTTCGAGTCCCGCTGCTCCACTTCTGATCCAGCTCCCTACTGATGCACTTGGGAAAGCAGCAGAGGATGGCCCAAGTGCTTGGGCCCTGTACCAACGTGGGAGACCTGGATGAGGCTCCTGGCCCCCTTGGCCCTTGCGGCCATGTGGTAAATGAAGCAGCGGATAGAAGGTCTCCCTCCCTCCCTCTCTCTGTAGCTTTGCCTTTCAAATAAATAAACACGTCTTAAATAAAAAAGAGGGTAAGACCTAGGGGAGGAGGCAGTGGCTCTTTCCCCCTGCGCAGCTGGAACTGTCCGGAGGAGCGGTGCTGAACCCAGAGTCTAAGGAGCTCTCCAAGGCTGGGGGTGGGGAAGATCAGCGACCTGGACTTGTCTGGGCACCGGGCTCCTAGACCAGAGACGTGTGTTTCCAGGAGCAGTAACGGGGTCAGTTTCTAGATTTCTGGGTCCGAGGAGTGGGACTAGACAAGGACTCTTTGGCCCCCCGGGCAGGGCAGGGGCAGGGGCTGGACGGTGGGTGAGGGCCGTACCTGCAAAGAAGCAGACTCGCCAGAGCCCGGCGTGCAGCGCCATCTTGACCTCAGTGGTCTGGTTCTGCGGCAGCACCGTGCCCTCCTCCATGTACAGCCAGTAGTCAGTGCTGACCGCGATGCCCACCAGGAGCAGGCCACAGGCGCCAAACACGCTGCTCAGCAGGGTCAGGGCGCGGCTGCTGCAGTGGCTCATCCTCAGCGGCGGGGGGCGCCCTGCGGGGCCTGCAAGGCCAGAGGCTGTAGTGAAGAGCCCAGGGCACCGATCAGGGTCCCAGGCCCATGTGGCAATCCTGGGCATTGGACCCTGGCCAGAGGCACCAGCCCCACAAGAAACTGCCGTCTGACCTCTGTGTCCTGATGCATGACCCCAGTCCTGGACTCGGAGCAGAGACACCTCGTGAGTGGGCTTCCAGCTCTGACGCTGGGCCCCCAAACCCAGAACGAGGTTTCCAACTCGAACTGTCGGCTCAGCGCCAGAGATGGAATCTTGACTCCAGCCATCTATCTGCCTGTGCCCCAGGTCCCAAATACCATGACTCTGACCGGGAAGTCCAATTCCATGTTCCCAACCCCCAAGCCTCCAACCTCATGCCCTGACCCAAGGGCTTAGCCTTGGCAATGCCCCCCCCCCCAGCCTGAGTCCTTGACCCTGAGCCTGGGCCGGTGACTCAGAAACTGTCACGCATATCAATGACTTCAGCACCCCAGCCCTGACCCTGCCTTGATTCCGCTGTGCCCCAGCTGTGAGTTACCAGACTCCAACAAGGGCCAGAAAACAAATCTGGGCCAGGACCCAGATCCCAGGTTGATGGGGTGGGACACTGGGTGCTGAACAGTGTGACATATCCACCTGGTCCTTCCTCCCTGCCCTTGCCTTTAGCCCCTGAATCTGAGCTGCATCCAGCAGTCCTCAAAGTGGGTCACTGACCCAGGATCCCCAGTTCCTGACCCCTAACCTCAGAAGCTGGAGCCCAAGCTTACCTAAGACTTTAAACTCTCGGGCTCTTACCTCGGCCCTGCTGATTTCTAATCCACAAGAGACAAGAACTGGACTTGCGACTTTTGAACTCTGACCCTGAGCCTTGACCTCAATTTGGTGCCCCAGCCCGAGGTCAAGGCTCACAACCCGGATCCAAGATTCCAGGATCCTGATTCCACCTGCCGTGACCCAGAACATGGGGACCCACAGACCAGGAGCCGGGACCTTGACCTAAGGTCAAACCCAAGAGCTGGGAGCCTCCAAACCAGCATTCCACCCAGAGCACCCCCAAAGAAGCCAGAAGTCTGTCCTCTAAAGCCTAAAAATCCCAATCAGGAATTCCAAGGCCCCCAACTCCGGAAAGCCACATGACCCACCAGTTCTCCCGCCGGATCTCCCATGACCTCCTTCCGTACCCCACTGGGAACCTGGACCCCCCCCCCAACGCTTGGGGCCTCTCAGATCACCACCAGCGATTGCAACTAGGGCGTGAGTGTGGAAATCCCGTCTCCACAGCCCTCATTCCCCTCCCCCAGCAGAAACTTTCTGCAAGCCACACACCAGCCTGGGACGTGGGGAGCTCCCCCAGGGACCCGGGCAGCCCTGAACCCCAGGCGTCCTTTCAACCGCCAAGTTGCAGGCCCCCTAACTGCTCCCCAGACAAAGCAACCCATCCAGACGTTGAGACCCACCTGCCCGAACCGGACGCGCAGCGCTGGGAGCTCCGCCCCTCGGGAAAGACCCCCACCACTCATCGCAGCGCTCCCGGCATCTCCCAATCCCCCCACCCGACGCCCGTCCCCTGAAGGAGGCAGGCACTGTTCTGGCCGGTGCTGCCTCCCATCCCCCGCCAGCTGCCGGCTCGGAGCCCCGTCCTCTCCGCCGGAGTCGGAGTCGAGCCTGCTAAAGCCCGTCGCCCCGGCCGCCTTCTCCAGGTAGCTGACCTCGGCTCCCCGCCCGCCCTCGGACTCGGGATGGGACCCGGCCCGAGTTCGCCCTACAAGTCCCATCTCCTGCCGCTCTGCTCTGGCAGGTCCTCCTCTGGGACCCTCCCCGCGCCTGGCGCCTCCTTCTCGCCCTTCCTTATCGCGGTCTCTTCTGGATTCAGACACCAGGGTCCCCAAGCCCCCTTCTTAAAACCCCAAGTTCAAACTATATGTTGGGGGAGACGTGACTCCTCCCTGTCCTGCGGAGCCCCCTCCCCAGACTCGCACCCCGGCCTTCCCGCCCGGGCCCTCCACCTTCGCCCGGGGTCGCCTTCCTCCGGGACCCTGTCCTGCCCTCCCCAGTGCCGACGGCCTGGGAGACGCGGACCCCGAGTGCGGAGCCCGCGTGCCGGGACCCTGGGACCCGTCCTCCGGCATCGCCAGGCCCCACTGTCCCTCCATCCCCCCACGGCCTCGCGCATCTGGGCCTCTTGGCCGCCAAGAGCCCACCTCTGGAGCCCCTCGGGCCCCCTCTTGTCCCAGGCCCCACTCAAAGCCACCCCGAGGGGCGTCCCCCTTCCTCCCAGGACCCTCCCCTCCGCGCTCACCTCGCTCAGGGCTGGGCGGACGCTCCGGGCCACGGGCCCCGCAGCCGCATGACCGGCCCCGCGGCTTCCCCCGGCCACCGCCGCCGCCGCCGCCGCCACCGGGGTCGCCGGTGCCCGCGCCCCCCGCCCCCGCCCCGGAGCCCGGCGTACCGGCCCCCTCCCGGCCTCCCACCCCCCACCCCCCGCGCCCGCGGCCTCACTCGGCGGACGCAGCCGGGAGCGGGGACCGGCGGTCGCTCATTGGCTGCTGCGGAGGAGGGGAGGGGCGGGGAGGGAGGGGGCTGCGGGGAGGGAGGGCGCCGGGCCCGGAGGGTGGGGGAGGCGGGGAGGCCGAGAGGGGCAGGGGCGCCGAGAGGCGAGCGGAGGGAGACGCGCAGCCCGCGGACCCGGGGACGCGGCAGGCGGAGGCAGAGACGGGGACAGAGGTGGGGTTACGACCCCCCACCACCGCTCAGAGATTCGGGGCCCCGCAAGTGGAGAGGTCAGAGAGCCGGGCGGACGCTCGGAGGCCTGGGGCTGCCGGACGCCGAGATGCGGAGACCCCGGGCCGGGGGGGAGGGGGCAGAGGCCGAGAGAGACTGAGACCCCGAGAAGGGGCTGCCGCAGGGCCAAGCCTGGGGTCCCCCCCGGGAGCGCCGGGGCTCTAGCCAGGCCTGGGGCGGAGCAGGCGGGAGGGGGCGCGTCCCGGGCCGGGCCGGGGTCCCCGGAGCAGCGGGCGGGCGCAGAGCAGAGCCGGGTCCTGCAGCCGCCGCGGAGCCGGGAGCCGGGCCAGCCCCCCACCCCGCCGTGATGTCAGCGGGGCCACTCTTAAAGGGGCAGCCGCTCGCCGAGGGTCGGGGCGGGGGCGGGGTCCTGGGGGCGAGGGACCGGGGGCGAGGGGGGACAGCGGCGGTGATGCGCGGGACGGAGCAGCTTCAGCACCCAGCAGGACGCGGCTGTAGCCCCCGGGAGCCTGCAGAGGGGAAGGGACGCTGCGGCCCCGAGGGAGCCTGCGAAACTCGGGGCTGCATCCCAGCTAAGCTCACAGACACCCGCGCCCCGCTCCGCCTGCCTGCCCCGGCCCGGGACTACGTTTCCCATCAGCCCTGGTGGCCGGGGCCCGCTCTCGGGGGGCAGGGTCCACCGCGATGTCTCTTGGGAGATGTAGTCCGCCTGCTCTGCCCGCTCCACCGCGGACCGGAGCGCGTGAGCCCTCCGGCTGCCTCGGTCGCCAGTGCTCGGGCCCTTTCGATTTCCCTCTCGTGGGGTCTCCGCCTCCCACCAGGTCTCCCAAGAGAAAGCCCCTCTCGTCTCCCCCGAGGGGACTTAGCCCCAGACTCCCGGTCTCAGGCGCGCACGTCCTGCCCCCGTGCCACCCCCTCGCGCTCCCAGCTCGCAAGGAAACACCCAGCACTTGAGCATCAGCACCCCACGTTTATTGTCCAGCAGCTGTGGCCGAGCGGGAGGCACCGGGCAGGGCAGGAGGTTCCGATTCCGAGGCGGACTTGGAGCCATGCACGGGCAGACGGGTAGGTGAGCAGGGGAGGGTTTGGGACGGAGGAGTCGGGAGCGCATTGGGAGGACGCCTCCTCCGTGCGTCCCCGGAGGCCCCGCGCTGGAGCGGGCCGGGGGGGCGGGCCTCGGGGGAGCCCGCGTCTGGCACAGCCAACCCCACGAGACGGTGCGCGGGCGCGGGAGGGCCGGGGAAGGGCCGAAACGCGGCCTGGGACGCCGGGGGTCAGGGCGCAGTCCTGGATGCAGGGGCGAGAGCGGCTCGACGCCGCAGGACCTGGAGCGCGGCGAGGCCCTGGCGGCTGCACGCGGCGGCGGCGGCGGCGGTGGCCCGGGCCGCTCGGGAGGGGGGAGGCCGGCGCGCCACGGCGCCGCGTCTGGCGTGGGGATGGGGCGGCGTGGCGGCGGAGGGGCGCTTGCGCCACCTGGCGGCAACAGGTGGCATTACATGACGGGCACGGGCACGGGGCTGCTGGGGCTGCGAGCGTCCGGGTGCACGAAGTCGGGGTTCACGTAGGTGAAGCCCTGGAAGTCCGCCTGGTCGATGCTGGCCAGGACCAGGCGGTCTGGGGGCGTCAGCGCCGGAGCCGCCCGCGTGAAGAACTTGTCGAAGTTCTCGCCGCTGCGGCCGCACTGTGGGAGACGCGGTACGGGCAGGTGAGTGCGGCCTGGTCCCGCCGCACCCCGCAGAGCTCCCCACGTCCGCAGCCCCTCGGCACTAGGAACCGCGCCCACGGGCAGCCCGCCCCCTGGCACCGGGCTCTCTCGCGGCGGGAGGGCGGCTGACCGGGCGGGGTCTGAACGGGGGCGCGATCTCCAGCCTCTCCAGCCGCTCCCAGTCGATCCAGCGGAAGAAGCCGTGTGCACGGATGGTGGGCTCCCCGTCGGGCCCGGAGCCCAGGCGCTTCCCAGGGTGCTTGGTCAGGAACTGTGGGAGACAGAGACAGACGGACGGACGGACAGAGCCCCCGACAGGGAGACCCAGAGCAAGCGAGGAGCACAGGCAACGGGGTGGGGAGGGCACACAGATGGGGGGGAGAGCAAGAGATGGGGGAGCAGAGATTGGAGATCCAGATAAAAGAAGGAAAGGCGATTCGGAGTGGGGAGGGCAGAGACCCAGAGGACAGGGGGGGTGAGAGAGGCCCGGAGAGTGTGTGTGAGGGGAGGGGCAGGAGGGGAGCAGCGGGTGGGGTGGCTCACAGGTGCAGACACACAGGAGGCCCCATCAGGTGCACACAGAGGCAGAGGGGTGAGACAGAGCTCAGAGAGACCGTCAGGAGGCGTGGGGACAGGAGCAGCCTGCTGTAGCACGTGTTGGAGACCCCCGTGCCGCGGACCAGGCCCTTCGTCCTGCCTTACACTGCACGAGCTCGGGCGGGACTGAAGCTGGCAGGGCACAGGGGAGGGAGAGCTGCGGGGCTCATGTCCCCGGCCCGCCTAGGGCTGCCCAGGGCCGAGGCCGGCCTGGGAGCTAGCGTGGCTGCGGGGCAGAGAATGTTCTAGCGAGCCTTGGGCTGTGTTGGTTTTCCCAGCAGGCGGGAGCAGAGCTCCCAGGAGCAGTGGGGTGCGAGGCTGTGGAAGCAGGGTCCCCGGGGCGCTCTTACCCCCTTGCAGATGGCCACGGCCTCCCGGGACAGCGACTTGGGGTAGGTGACAGTCTGCTCCATGATGGCCTGGAACAGCTCCTCCTCATCCTCCCCGTCGAAGGGAGGCTAGACGTGGCAGGGATAAAGGCCAGAGGCCTTACAGGGACAGCCACACGCACACCCCTCCCCACTGCACTGCCCAGGCCGTATCTTTCTCCCTGTCTCCTACGCCTCCCCTGTCTTGGCTGCGTGCTCCTGTATCTGCTGGGTGATCAGTGGGGTGTTAACGAGGCAGTCTGTCCTATAACGAGAAGGGAGGAGAAGGCCTCTCCCAGGCCGATGGGCGGTTCCGGGCTCCCGGGTTAACAACAGCAACCCTTGGGGCCAGGCTTCTGAGTACGAGTGTGGGGCGCCTGGGAGCCCTGAGCTGTGGGAGTGTGGGCAAGTGCATCTTTCCTCTTTAAACCTCTAACTGAGCGTTGGCACTCCCCACTTCGTCATGGACGGAAACCAGACCGAAGGCTGCAGACACGTCGGGCCGTGGGCTCTGCTGCGGCACTGGCCGCCCCGATCTGCTTCCTGTCGCTGTCCACTCAGCGTGAGGATGGCCATGGGTCCCCACTTCACTGCTCCATACTCAGGCAAAGGCATACGTTTAAATTTAAAGTTTTTTTTTTTTTTTGACAGGCAGAGTGGACAGTGAGAGAGAGAGACAGAGAGAAAGGTCTTCCTTTTGCCGTTGGTTCACCCTCCAATGGCCGCCGCAGACGGCGCGCCGCGGCCGGCGCACCGCGGCCGGTGCACCGCGCTCGTCCGATGGCAGGAGCCAGGAGCCAGGTGCTTTTCCTGGTCTCCCCATGGGGTGCAGGGCCCAAGCACCTGGGCCATCCTCCACTGCACTCCCGGGCCACAGCGGAGGGCTGGCCTGGAAGAGGGGCAACCGGGACAGAATCCGGTGCCCCGACCAGGACTAGAACCCGGTGTGCCGGCGCCGCAAGGTGGAGGATTAGCCTGTTGAGCCACGGCGCCGGCCAAATTTAAAGTTTTGATAACTGTATCTCGTGGGATTTCTTTTTGTCATTCTGCTATTTCTGACAGTGCTGTCCTGAGACAGGGTTATGAGCCTCACCAGACCTCGGAAGGGGCCAGTAGCATCCCCCTCCCCATAGAGATTAAGAACCCGGATGCCCACAGAGCTTCAGGACCAAGGACAGTGCTGTGCGGCCCCAACCTCCCCTGCTGAGCTGCGAGCGGCTCCCCCAGCTCCTGCCTCCCTTACCTGTCCCGCCAACATCTCATACAGCAGGACCCCGAAGGACCACCAGTCGACAGACTTCCCATAGGGCTGGTAGGCGATGATCTGAGGGCAGAGTGGGAGGCAGGGAGTCGTGGTTGCTCCCCAACCCGGCTGGGACCGCGGAGCCCTCCCACCAGGAAGATCTGGGCCTGAGGTCCACCTTTGGAAGCTTTGGAAGGAAAGGTGTGCCTATCTAGAATATTCTTGGAGACTCAAAAGGCCAAGGCACAGATCCCGCCCATGTCAGGTGTGTGGATGCACACCTTGTTCCTCTGAGGGACTCTTTAAGAAACGGAAGAATTCCAGGCTCAACAGGCTGGAGTTGGAGTTTCAAACGCTGAGCGCTTAGGCCAGGCATGTGGCGCACTGGCTAAGCTGTCTCTCGGGAAGCCCACATCCTGTGTCTGAGTATCTGCGCTGGGGTCCCAGCTCCGCTCCCAGTTCCAGCTTCCAGCTAACGCGCACCCTGGGAGGCAGCGGGTGATGAGTCAAGTAGCTGGGTCCCTGCCACCCACGCCGGAGACCTGGCTCCTGGCCTCAGCCTGCCTCAGCCCCAGCTGTGTGGGCATTTGGGAGTGGACTGGCAGGTGGGAGATCTCTCTGCTCCTTCTAATAAATAAAAATATGATTTTTTTTTTCCTAAAGAAGAACACGTTTTTCTAGTTTTCTGCAGGTGAGTCTGACCAGCTGCCTGGTTTTGCGATCACTTGACAATGAGCACTCGGGCAGCACACTGCTCCCTCTAACGGATCGAGGCAGCACAGCCAAGACACGCTGCACCCACTGGCTGTGCCGCGTTACACCGGAACACTCGGGGCAGTGTCCTTAGGGACCCTGCTCTGCTCTCTCAGGGGCCCACACACACACACACACACACACACACACACACACACACACACACACACACGGCCAGCTGACCTAGTCAAAGCACTCACTCACACTTCCTGCTGAGTGTCCATCCGGGAGGCCTCCAGGACAAGCCCCGCCCAGTTAGAACGGCCCAGGAACAGGACCCTGAGACCCTTACTCCACAGGCCCCGCCCACGCGGCTCGGCCCCGCCCACGGGGCATGCCCGTGGAAGGTGCCGGCCTTACCTCGGGAGCTATGTAGTCCGGGGTCCCGCAGAAGGTGCGCGTGGTGGTGCCGGGGAACACGTTCTCCTTACACATGCCGAAGTCGGTGATCTTGATGTGCCCCTCGGCGTCCAGCATCACGTTGTCCAGCTTCAGGTCCCTGTGGGCGCAGGCAGCTGGGACCCCTTCCCCTCCAGGGCCCGCCCCTCACCCTGCAGGGGAGCCCTGGGCGGACGCCCACCTGTAGATGATGCCCTGGTTATGGAGGAAGAAGAGGCCGATGGCGATCTCCGCCGCGTAGAACCTGGAGGGGCGGGCGAGGGAGTCAGAGGGCCCAGGCTGGACCCTGCCCCTCCCGCCGCCCACGCCTCGCCCCTCCCCTCTGGGCTGACTCACGCCGCGTGCGGCTCCTTGAACTTGCCCAGCTGCTGGATGTGGTACATCAGGTCGCCCCCGGTGACATACTCCATCACGAAGTACAGGCGGTCCTGGGAGGGAGTGCGGCTCAGGGCGGGGCGCTCCCCCAGGGGGTCAGCACCCCTCTGTGTGCACTCTGGCCCCCCTCTGCGCCGCCTGATCGCGGGTGCTGACATCCGTCCGTCTCCTTGGGACTGAAGATCTGGATCCACACCGCGCGTTCCGCATCCAGAACACCAGAACCTCTTTCACGCACCCGCAAGTCTGGCCTCCCCCAGGGACCAAAGTCCTTCCTAGTAGCTAGTGCTTCAACCCAGGCAGCTGGTCACGCCCACGCAGAGCCCCTGGGGGCAGCCCATTCTGCTGTTTTGCTCGACGCCAGAGCAGGGGCCAGCACAGTGGGCGGCAGGGTAGGCGCCAACCTGCCCGCGCCAGGCAGCCCACATCACAATACCAGGTTTGAGCTCTGGCTGCTCCACTTCTGACTCGGCTCCCTGCTAGTGCACCGGGAGGGCAGCAGAAGACGGGGCCAAGTGCTTGGGCTCCGGCACCCACGTGGGAGACCTGGAGGAGCTCCCCTGGCTTGGGCCTGGCCCAGCCCTGGCTGTTACAGCCATTGGAGGGTGAACCAGCAGATGGATCTCTCTCTCTCTCTCTGCCACTCTGCCTTTCAGATAAATAAATCTTAAAATAACAGCACTGGCCGCACCCACGCAGAAACAGGCATCTCTAGACCCACTCAGGAGCCCATCTGCCCAGCCACGCCCCTCCCGAGCTCCGGCATGCCAGCCACGCCCACTCCTCGGCCACGCCCCCTCAGCGCACTGGGGCTGAGGGGGGCCCCTACTTCCTTCCTCACCGGGGTCTGGAAGGTGGAGTGGAGCTGGGTGAGGAAGTGTGGCCGGCCGCCGGGCCCTCGGCCGCCCAGCGCCAGCACGCGTTTCTCCACCAGGGTGCAGTCCACGTCGTCGTCCTGGACGATGACGTCCTTCTTCAGGATCTTGATGGCGTAGAGCTCATCGGAGCCCCTGCGCTCAGCCAGCATGACCTGCGCATGGAGGGCCCCCAGGGCCGGTCTGCTCTGGGAACTCCCCTTCCAGGGGCACGGAGAGAGGGGGCCGGGGGTCCTTCCTGTCCTCTCAAGGGGCTTGGCGCCCTGACCTTGCGGCCCCCTGCACCCCAGAAAGTATCCACGTCCTCATGCGTCTCCTCCCCAGGAACCCCGGCCGCCCACCCTAACTCCACCTGGGGCTCCCGGCCCATTCTCTCCTCACCCACGCCCACCTCCGGCTGGCATCCTCCCTCCCCGCCAAAACTCCCCAAGTCCAACCTTCCCGAAACTGCCTTTGCCTAGGACCATGAGGAAGCTGAAGTCGGAGATGTGCAGGCGTCCTGGGCTGGCCCCGAAGAAGCAGCGCTTGGAGTCGGTGGGACTGGGAGAGGGGGAGGGGATGGGGGAAGAAGAGGGGCCCATCCGCACCCGCTGTGAGAAAGAGGAGAGACAGACCCCGGGGCGGTCAGACCCCCGGCAGGCACAAGGACATGCCCCCAGGAGAACCAAAGGGATGGCGGGAACAGGAAGGAATGATGCCACCCCCCACCCCGTCCTTGGCTTAAGAACTTTCTGTGGCTCCCCACGGTCTGAGGGCTTGTTCATCACTCGGAGAACACGCAGACAGCTTAATACACACCACCCACGGAAACCCTGCTGGCACTCCTCCCCTCTCCAGAAGAGGACTCAGAGGCGTCACACGGCCGGCCGACAGCCAAGCCAGCCGCAGACCCACGCAGCTCAGCTCGAGGGCCTTGCTCTCCTGGCCTCCGAGCCAGCTCCCCAGAGCACCCGGTAAGAACAGACGCACTGCCAGGTGAACCTGAGTGAGGGCCTGGGACCTTGCATTTCCCACACGTTCCCCAGGGGGGCGCTGCTGCCGCCACTGGTCCGGGAACCACACTGGGCTTAAGTTCTGGAGCCTTCTCCACCTTTCCCGGCCTTGCCCCCAGGAGGGGGCTCCTGCGACTCCACTGCTGTCCTGCGTTCCTCGTTGTCCTTTCTGTGCGTTCCCGGCTCAGCGGGCAGAGGGACCAATTTAAAAATAAATAAACCAGGTCATGTCTCTCCTATGCTTGCAAACCATCTAACAGCTTCTGTCTGTGCTGAGATTTTGTTGCGTGCGGCTTGCAAGGCCTGGCCGTAGCTGACCCTGCAGGTCTCGGGATACCCCCTCCCCCCGCCGCCCACACCCCAGCCTCACACATCCTGTGCCTCAGGGCCTCGGGTGGACTGTCCCTCCTTCCTGAAAAGCTCTCCCCTCCCCCTCCCTCCTAGTCACCCCCAAGCATCCTTCAGAACTGGATGCAGCATCGCTTTCCCACGGAGGCTCCTCCCGACTTCTTAAACCAGGTCAGCCGCCTCGCTGCTACCATGGACAGCGCCCGCACTGCCCGGCTTAGCCATTTGCGGCTCGTTCTCTCTGCCGATTCCCTAAGGCAGGGGTCTGAGGCAGGGTTGAGTCTCGGTCAACAGTCACCGACTCACAGGACCTTGAGAAGTTCAGCCTGGGCCCCTGAATGGAGACCCCAGCGCTGCCACTTGCTGGGGTTACGTCCCCCGCCTCACGTCAAGACAGCAGCTCTCACACAGAGAAGCCCTGAAGACTCAAAGCGTTGGAATGCAGCGCTGTGCTGTTAGCCCCGGCCGGGTCTCCACCGTGAGGCCTCCCTCGGGTGCACGCGACGATCTCCCTCTACGTAACTGCTGGGGGACCCCGGACAAAGCACCCCCTCTCTGGGCCTGCATTTCCTCCCCGTTTGCTATCCTGTCACTAGGACAGTCCTTTCTCAGGATTGACCATGCGAGGAATTTAGCATGCAAACACGGGGACCACCGGAGTGTCCCGTGGTAGCTCTGCAGGGTCACAGGGAGGTCTCGTGGTGATTCGAAGCAGGCAGACCACAGACAGAGCTGGGAGGCCCTGCTGGGAGCCTCCACGCGCCGGGATACTCAGCTCTGCTGCTCGGCTTGTCGGGTCTTCTGGGAAGCCCCCAGGCTGTGTGCTGATGCCTCAGGGCCCCCTCGTTGCAGCCTCTCACCCCCTGTGTGTCTGAGGGCTCTGAGACTGTCCGCTCAGCCTGCAGATAAGCCCTTCCCCACCTGGGGCTTCCGAGTAGCCTTGTTCTGCATGGACTCCCCCCACTCCTTCTGCTCCTTGCTGTTCCTCAGGAGCCCTGGCCTGCCCCTCCCAGGCCCACACCTGCCCTTCCCCTCTGCCGCGCCCGCTCAGGTCTCTGCCCCACAGTCGCTTTCTCAGGGACCTGTTCCTGCAATGCAAAGAGCAGGCTTCTCCCAACAGCATCCGGCCCTCACCCACTGCTTCTCTGTCTCCGTGTCACTTACTGCCTTCTCCCGCAGCATCGTGTGTTTAATGTCTGCCTGTGAGCACAGGCCTCGAGGGGCTGGGGCTTCTGTCTTGTTCTTGCTACATGTTTACAAGGGGGCTTCAAAATACTTGCGGGAAAGGGGATCAAAGGGTCATCAGAATTTTCCCATGAGCCGTCTGAGGCCCACGCGTAGATCCTTGCACATGGGGCGCTCAGGAAGATGGGGGTGGAGGGGGACGTGCATCCCTTCCTTCTGCCGTCCCTCTCCTTCACCTGGGAAACCCTACGCTGCCTGCAGGTCTCTGCTGTGGACTCTCACAGGTGCCCGAGGCATCTCCACGACCACACACACTGCTGGGCGCTGAAGGCCACACCAGAAGAGGAGCTCCCCAGGGGACTCACTCCCCGTCCACCCGGGAGCCTGGCCCAGGAAGCGGTGTCCAGCCACGATGGAGAGGTCAGGCACCACCTCCTCAGGGAAGCCCACTTGACCCCAAGTCCCCACCAGGGGGATGCAGAGGACCCCCGTGGAACCCCAGGCTGGGTGACTGCCTCTTCCAGCCCCCTGGCTCCCTGTCACTTAGAGTCTGGGACTGTGTCCCCACCTCGGGGACCAGCTGGAGGGCCAGAGTCACCTCAGCATCACTGGGATTAGTCAAGCAAGCACAGGACGGGCCTGGAACAAACTGAGTGCTCAACTCGTGTGTGTGGAGTGGAAGACAGGAAGGGGGGCGGGACAAGTGGAACAGGGAGGGTCAGAGAGAGAGGTGAAGCGGCCTCCCTCAGTGCCTCAGTTCTACTCACCTCATACAACTCCAGGGGGTAGTTACAGGCCTGGGGAGAAGAAAGCCAGAGTCAGGGCCCCAAGACCAGTAGGAGATCACCCTGGAGCAGGGCTCAGGGTTTCTAACACCCTCAAGCCATGGGGATAGAAAGGAACTACATTTCCCATCAGACCCTGGGGCTAGTCTCCTGGAAGAGCAGAGGAAGGAGCCCCAATGCCTTCTGGGAATTGTAGTCCCAGGATCAGCAGGGAGCCACAAGGTGGATGGCAGGGTATGCCCGGCTCTGAACTGTGGGGTGCTGGGCTGGGCTCCCCTGGGGAAGCCGGGGTCTGGGTACCTCAAACTTCTGGAGGAGGCTGCAGTTGTCAGCATCGGCCACGGGTACATTGTAATATTCACCCTCCTCCTGGTTCAGTAACTTGTACCTGACATACAGACGGAGACCAGAGCGGGCGGGGTGGGGAGATGGGGCACCCGTGGGAGAGGCAGAGACATCCGAAGGGAGGACAGAGACACAGAGAGACGGACACAGAGATGGAGAGAGAGAAAGAGTGAGGTAAGGAGAGAAGAGAGCAGGAGGAGGAGGAGGAGAGCGGGAGTCCTGGGAGAGACAGTGGCCTGGAGGAGAGAGACCACACACAGATGGAGATGGCGACAGGCAGGCCCGCCCCCAGCCCCAGCCCCGCTCCTCACCAGCCATCCACGGGCGCCTTGAGCAGTTCTGAGACGCCAAAGGACATGGCGCCCATGAAGTCGTTGCGGGAAGTCCTGTCCCAATCCCACACCTCCACGCTGAGCCTGCGCTCCACGTCGCCTGGCTTCAGGTTGCTGGGGGAAGGGGCGAGAGACCGGCTCACGCTCCCTGCATCTCCCCTCCTGGACCCGGGTCTGCTTCCTCCGTGGGGGCCCTGCCCGCCTCCGCCCGTCCTGAAGGTGGTCTCTGTCCTACTATGGCGTCCCCTCCCTGTCCTGGCCTGCTGGTTCCATCTCTCCCTTCTGCCCTGCCTGTCCGTTCCTCGCCTCCCTCTGGTTTCTTTCCTTGCCACCCTCCCACGTTGGGTCTCTGTGGGTTTGTGCCTCACGGGGGACCCTCTGCTCTGCCTCTCTGGGTTTCTGTCCGTCCTCCCGGTCTTTCTCCCTGGGTGACAGCCGCTGTCTATCTCTGCACTCCCTCCCACCCACCTTTTCCTCCTCGAGGAATTTTGTCTCCGTCCAAGCTTCCTCTGTGGGTCTGCCCCCCTCGGGCCCTCTGCCGCCTGTCCCACCCACACCTCCCCAGGTATCTGTGTGTCCGTCCACCTCCTCTGAATCTGCTCCTGGATGCCCCTGTCTCTGCCTCTCCGATGGAGGTCGGGCTCGTAGAACCTGGTCTCCCAGCACCTTCCACTCTCGCCCGGGTCTCCTCTACCCTAGTATCTCACACCATCTGCTCCCTGGGGTCTTGCGGGCCACCAGGGCCCTCGGCTCATCCTCTGCCGGCCTCCCAGGCTGCACCCAAGGCTCACAACACAAAAGTCTCGTTCCACACGGGGTTCAGCGTGGCTTTCACGGTCCGGGTCTTCTGCTTGGTCAGGTTGCGCGGGTCTGGGATGAGCTTCAGCTTCACGTAGGGGTCAGACAGACCATTGGGGTCCATCGGAATGAGGTTTCGGGCCTCGCCAACTGCAGGGGACGGGCGGGGGTGAAGGGAGAGCCCAGCGTTAGAGGCCCGCAGCGCCCCCACCAGCAGCAGACAGGAATCGCAGGCTCTCAGGTCTTGCACCTCCCTGGTACCCTGGACACCCTCTCCCACCAGCCCCACAGCCCTTTCCCCACATTCGGCCCTGGGATTTGGGGCTGACAGGCCAACTGCCCGCCCTCGCAGGGATCCCGACACCTGCAAGGGCCACTGAGAGGCGCGGAAAGTCCGCAGAGAGCGGGGCTTCGCGTTTGGGGCGTGGCCTCCCAGCCTCACACCTGGAGAAGGGGGCGGGCCTCACCGGTGACGTGGATCTCATCCGCAGTGGGCGCCCGGATCTCCAGCTGCAGGCGCCCGCGGCGCTCCGTGTGGTCTACACCGCACAGCGAGGGCACGCTGCGCACACAGCGCCGATGCACGTTCATCTCGCAGCCTGGCGGGGCACAACTGGGGCTCGCACTTCCGCCCCGCACCCCATCCCGCGGCGCGGCCCCCGGAACCGCGGCCCCGCGCACACTCACAGGAGCACTTCATGCCCTGGTGCACCAGCCCGTAGAGCAGCGAGCCGCAGTGGTCGCAGAAGGTGGGGCTGCTGTAGCTGTGCAGGCGGAACTTGTGTTTGTTCCGGGGGTCCTGGGCGCAGAGAGATGCATCTGAGCGCTCGGCCGGCGCCCCCTCCCCTCGGCCTCCCGCAGCGCCACCCCAGGCGTCCACCAGGCAGATGCCTGGGAGCCAGGCGTGCTGGGCCCTGCACTCGCCAAACTCTTTGCGTTTATGCTCAAATGCAGGGGACAGACGGTCAGCAAAGGTTAATAAGGAAAAGCAGTGGATGGGCGGAGGTGGGCTGGGGCGAGCAGCAGCCGGGAGGGGCCTGCCTGAATCACAGCAGCTAGGGCAGCGTGCACCTGAGCGGCCCACGGCGGAGGTGACCACCAACATCCCACAGTCCCCACCCCCACACACAGCTCTGAGGGCCTAGGGCCTCCCTGAACCCCAGGACCATTCACTGGGCCTTTGTCAGTCTCTGCCCACTGCATGGTGGGCTTTCTCGGAGCCCCAGGTAGGGGTGCGGCTAGCGGCTCCTGAGTTGCCACCGGTACCGGGCAGGCCAAAAGGAAACGGTGAGGCCAGCCGCGCCCACTCCTCCTCCTGCCGCAGCACTGCCGTGGTCGCCATCCGTGACGTCACTGCAGTGGCAGTGCCCACGGAGCCCTGCGTGTAAGAGCTAGGTCGCTTCCCAGCTGTGTGGTTCTGGGTCCGAGCCTCTGCGTCCTCCCCTGCCTGGTGCAGACACATAGTCCGCATCTTGAGGCAAAGCTGTGTTTCCAGGGTGCATTCAGGACACCAGCTAAAGGCCGCCTGCCCGCCCTCCGCCCTCTTCGTCCTGGCTCCCCCACCCCGGGCCAGAGACTGGGGATGCGCTGGTTGTCACCGCGGGAGCATTTAGGACACTCTGCTCTATTTTAGGGGGGGTTCTGATTCAAGCGTGCACTTGGGGAGGTGGGCGGGGAGGGCACTGCTGGCTGCCGGTGGCCCCTGTGGGCAAAGTCCTCAGCCGGGTGCCCGACACAGCACGGAGCCACCGACAGAGCTGCTGCCCTCAGTCTCAAGGCCAAGGCACTGGAAAGGAGGCAGCCCTGGGCTCTGGCCGGCCGGAGAGCGTGGGTGTGGGTGCAGATCTCGACGCCGCACGCCTGCCCTTTCCGGAACCTCAGGCTCCCCCCTCAGGGAAAGGGAGCCCTGAACGGGTCGAATCAAAGTGATGCTGGCCCGACCCTGCCGATGCAGAAGCCAGCCACCTGCGCTCTCCTTTCTTCCCATCTTTATCAGGGACTCACACATGGCGTTCCGACTCCTGCCTCGGGGCAGCCCCACACAGAGGCGAGCCCCGGAGCCCCGGTCACAGATCAGGAAGAGAGGGAGCCTGAGCCCACGCGCGGTGAGGCTGGGACTCCAGGCCGGGGACCCTGGCTCGGAGCCTCTGCTGGGGTGGGGACGGGGAAACACCGAACCGAACCTCGTAAGCTGGGGGACATGGCCAGTCCTACACCGGCCATGAGCCTCTCAGAGAGCACTTGGGAAGGAGCCGGTGCGCCTGGGCAGCCGAGGCAAGCACTTGATGGTGCAGACAGATGTGGGCAGGCGATGCTGCTCAACGCCTGTCCCTTTAACGTCACATCCTCTATGGAAACTTCAGCTTTCTTGACTTGACAACAGGCAAAACGCCTCGGGCACCGTGCCTCTCTCTCCTCCGTCTCTCTCTAGCTTCTAGCTCCATCTGTACGTCACAGAACTGTCTCCCACCTTGTGTCGCCCCTGGCCGAAACCCAGGCCACCTGAGTTCCACTGAGCTGTGACTAGCCCTGCACTGCTGCGCTCGGGGCCGCCGGCCACATGGAGCGGTTGAAACTCAGGTCCGCATGGGTGAAATGGAACTTAGCTCTCTGTCCCCGGGCCCGGTAGCCCCGTTTCAGGGGCTTGCCAGCTGTGTGAGCCTGCAGGCCACCTGCTGGAGGCGTCTGGGGAGAACACGTCCGTTGGTGCAGCCTGTTCTGCCGGCTGGCTCGTGCTAAGTCATCAGCCCTGTACTACAGAGCAGGGGACAGCGGCTGGGAGAAAGCAGAGGAGGGACAGGGAGGGCCCAGGCTTGGCGGTCCTTGTACGTGGCAGAGGGGAGTCTCTGAGGGTACAGCGACGCGTGCAGCAGATGCGCCACACTCGCATGCACGTGCACCCGGGGGCTCGGCGGGCCCCTCTCCCGGCTCCTGAGCCCCTCTCTCTGAGTCCTGCCCGGTGTCTCTGGCTCTGACTCCCTCTGCCCATGTCTCCCGGCGCCTGTGATCCCCTTGCTCTGCCTCTGGGCTGCTCTCTCTGCTGCTGCACCAGTCGCTCTGTCCGTCCGCCCGAGGTTCCCTCTCTGTCTCATCCTGCCATCCCCGTGCCTGTGCGGATACTTCTCTCCGCGTCCCTCACCTGTGTCCCCAACCTGTTTCGGTCCCCCTCATGTTCCCCCTTTCCAGGCCAAGGGCAAGGAATCTGGGCCAGACTAGCTCCCCCTATCTCTCCAGCCCCCTCCCCGCCCGGCCTTAAAAATAGCAGGAGAAATTGGGACGGCCGCCGAGGGGGTGAGGGCGGGGGCGCGGCCCGAGGAGGGAGAACCAGGTGTCTGGGCACTCACGTCCGTCTGGGGGCCCTTCCCAGCGCCTGGACACTCGAAGGTCACGAATTCGTGGCATCGCCGGTGAACCACAAAGCTGCAGACTGGAGGGGAAGTCAGAGACACCGAGACGGGGAGAGATGGGGAGGCCCCAACAGATGGTCGGCAAGGGACTCACGGAGAACACGGGAGAGGGAGGGCTCCCGACAGAGAGCCAGAGGCGAGACCCCGGTGCACGGGGAGGCAGAGCCAGAGGGAAAGGAAGGAAGGGAGAGACCCCACCAACAGACACGGGCCCACCAAGACCAGGAGCCAGGAGGCCAGCAGAGCCGGGAGAGAGGTGACTAGGGCTGGAGTGAGTCTGGGGGCGCTGCTGCCGGCCACCCCGCCCCGAGTGGTGGTGCTCTGCGCAGTGCTAGCTGCGCTTCAGGACTCGGCCCCCTCTCCCGCCCCCCCAGAACTGCCAGCCGCTCAGCCCCACCCACCCATGGGTGACCCCACCCGGCTTGCCCCAGCCTAGGACGGCTGCTGTTGCCATGGCAACAGCCTGGGGGGCTCGCTCTGACTTTGCATCTCTGGCCCCCTTCCCCCCCTTTCAGCTCCCCTTTTCCAAAATCTTTCTGTTCCCATGGCAACAGATTCTCCAAATATCTGTCCCCACCTGGAGCCGGCCGAGGGAGGGGCCCCCAGCACCACCCCCGCGGTGGCCCCACCACAGGCTGTGTCTCTGCCACACCCCCCGCCCTGGCTCCCCCGCGCCTCTGGGGACCAGAGAGCACGTGCGCCACGCATCCTCTGCCGTGGAGCCCCCGCCCCCGCCCTCCCCGAGCGTCCCGCGTCCAGGGCCCCACGCTTACCTTGACATTGCAGGCCCTGTTTCCCAATGCCCCTGCCGGTCAGGAAGCCGAGGTCAGAGCCACAGAGGCCCCACACCCCCACCTCTGCCAGCCACAGGCGGTCCACGGCTCTGACCCCCGCCCCACCGCACCCGGGCGTCTGAGCTCCAGCCACCGCCTCTTTGTGGAACCCACAGATTTTGGTACTCAGCCCCTCTTCCCAGGAGTCAGGGACCACAGCCCCCTCCTCTCCCAGACCCAGGAGTCCCCCAGCCCCTCCTCCCTCAGACTCAGGAGTCAGGGACGCAGCCCCTCCTCTCCCAGACCTAAGACCCCAGCCCCTCCTCCCACAGACACAAGACCCCAGCCCCTCCTCCCTCAGACCCAGGAGTCAGGGACCCCAGATCTGCCTCCCACAGCTGCAAGACCCTAGCCCCTCCTCCCACAGACACAAGACCCCAGCCCCTCCTCCCTCAGACCCAGGAGTCAGGGACCCCAGATCTGCCTCCCACAGCTGCAAGACCCTAGCCCCTCCTCCCACAGACACAAGACCCCAGCCCCTCCTCCCTCAGACCCAGGAGTCAGGGACCTCAGATCGGCCTCCTCAGACCCAAGATCGCAGCCCCTCCTCCCTCAGGCTCAGGAGTCAAGGACCCCAGATTTGCCTCCCACAGCTGCAAGACCCCAGCCCCTCCTCCCTCAGACGCAGGAGCCTCCCAGCCCCTCCTCCCTCAGACCCAGGAGTCAGGGACTCCCTCCCCATCCTATAAGTCGGAGCCCGCACCCCTGCCCCTCTTGCGCGCCCGGCCCCCGCCCTCACCAGATAAAGTCGGTGCAGTGGCTGCAGAAGGTGGGCTGCTTGAAGAAGCGGGCGGTAAACTTGTGGCTCTTGACTTCATGGACCACCTTCTGCCTCAGAGCCCCCTTTCTGCAAAACAGGGGCCGGGGTCCCCCCTCTGAATCGCCTCCGCCGGGGCCCAGACCTGCCATGGCCCCAGGAACGTAGCGGGGACCAGGATCCTGCCTGTCTTGGAGGGGAACAGGTGGAAGCGAGGGAGCGGCCCGGGAGCCACAGCCCCGGCGCCGGCTCCGCCGAGAGGAGCGGGCGGGCGGGGGAGCCGGAGGCACGGGCGGCGGCGGGCGCTCCGGCTCCGGCACCTGCTCAAATGTGGGAGCCCCGGGTGGGGGGGAGGCGTTGCCATGACGACCGCGGGGCGGGGTTTCGGCTTAAAGGCGCCCCCGCCCTGAGCCGCCGGACAAGCGCCCTCGGCTCCACGCACGTGCGCCCACCCGCTCCCGGGGCTGGCTGCGGGGAGGGGCGTCCCCGGAGCGCGCTCCCCCGCCCAGCCTGAGTCCCTCGGCCTCGGTCCGCTGCTGTGGCGCTGGGATCCAGGCTCCGGGGTCTTCCTCTGACCTCTGACTTTGTATTTAAGTGCTGTTCTTCCCAACAGCCAAATAAGACTTGCACGTGTTTATGGGATACCAGCGGGCCGTGTGCCAGGCATGGATCTCAACCACCGAACACGGCTTTGTGTTGGTCCCATCCACAACCGTGTGTGTGTACTTGCTCACGCTCCTGCGCGTCGAACGCCGGAACCAACGCCTTGGCTGTAACCTAGGGGCGTTTACCAGCCTTTTCCCACCCCTCTGCAGGCTCTGGGAAGCACCACCCATTTTTAAGGTCTATGAGACCGCCAGGTCACTCCCCCCCCATTCCACCCGTGACACTCGCGTGCGTGGCTTACTTCACTTAATGGCCACCAGTTCCAGCCATGCAGTGGGAAAAGACGAGAGCTCACCCCTTTTCAGGGCTGACTAGTGTTCCAGCAGCCCGCTTTCTTAGTCCACTCACGGGAGGACGGGGCCGGCGGCTGCTGTGAACAGCCTGAGATAAACAGAGGAGTGCGGCTGTGTCCTCCGCAGCTGGAGTTCATCTTCCCGGGAGACACGCCCGGGGTGGGGCTGCTGGACCAGGTGCAGCTCCGCTTTCCTCACCGACACCTCCGACCTGCACCTGCGTCGGACAGCAGCCGGCCTACCGGGAGCAGACGCCTCTCGGCGCTTTGGTGGGCCCTCCCCTGGTGCCCCGTGACGCCGGGCATTTTGTCCCGTGCACCTGCCCCTTGGGCCTGTCTTCCTCTGAGAACTGTCTTAGATCTAACTGCCCCTAAAGCAGGATGTGCGTCTCTGCTGCTGAGTCCCGGGCTCTGACGCTCGCGGTCCCCAGGGCTCGCTCCCTCCTCTGCGTCTCGGATACACTCTCTCTCTGTCATTCTCTCTCTCTCTGTGAGTCTCTCATTCTCCCGGCCACGACCCTAGTCGCTCTCGGGGCTCCTCTGGTCTCCCCACTCAGCTCCGCCACTTCCCGCTTCCGGATCCCAACTCTGCCGAGAACCGCTCTGTTGCCAGGGGCAACCGCGGCCCGCCCCAGGCTGCGGAGCGCGGTGCCTTCTGGGACTTGTAGTCCAAGTCTGGGGCCCGGCCGCTCTCTGGACGCGGCAGAGAACTTCCACTCCCAGAGTGCCCCGCGACGCGGGCGGGGCTCTACGGCGGCGCCGAGGACTCTAGGCGCCTCCCCACCGCCACGCATTTTCTGGGACTTTTGTGGGGTTGGAGGGCCGGCTGGGATTCCGAAGGCAAAGGGAGCCAGTGGAAGAATCCGAGCCCTCTCTTGGGAGGACCCTAAACGTGGCCTTCCGGCCACCTCCCGGCGTGTGTCAGGAGGAGAGCTGAGCTGGGAACCCCACCGCGTTCTAGTCCTGCTCCCAGGGGTCTTCCCCGAGTTACCGACTCGTGGCCCCCTGGTTCTAGAACTGTCCTTTCTGGCGCCTTCCGGAAGGGGTTCAGGCCAGCGTTGGGGTAGGGGCAGCGTGGCCGAGAAGACAGGAGTGGGTGTGGGTGCCAGCAGCTGTTAGGAAAAGAGCTGCTTCTGGCCGAGGTGGCCTTCCGGGTCTTGGCTGGCCTCGCCCCTTCCGCGGGACCTCCCCGGCCCTGCAGCTGGCGTGGATGCAAGAGGCAGGCGGCCGGTGCAGACCCTGGGTCTCTGCCTGATGACACACCTGGGCTGCTCCCCAGGCTGGGGAACGGGCAGGGCAGAGGTGGGTCGCAGGAGCCGCTCGTCCCCTCTCTAGCAAAGTCTCTTGTGGACCAGGTGCCGTCAGGCAGGGTCCCGCCCCGGAAGGCCTTGAACCCCGGACCCCACAGGCACCATGGAGTAAGCGATTTTCTGGGGAGGGCAGGATCAGACCCGGATGTGGGAAGACTCCTCCCCGCCCCCTGGGGGGGGTGCCCAGGTGGGCTGGGCCATTGCTCAGGTGAGACGACCTGGAACTAGGAGGCAGAGCGGAGGTCCGGCCCCAGGAGCGAACGCTGACCTGCAAGCGAGGGTCTTGCAGGGAAGCTGCTGCACCTGTGTTTCCGAGGGGCTTCTGGGACTCCAAGGGGGGCGGAATTGAGGTGCGGTCAAGGTTGCCTTTTCCCACCGGCCCCAGGAATGTGGCCCAGGCCGACTCCTGGAGCTGCCCCAGTAACAACAGCACACACAAATCTTTCTTTTATCTTTATGTTGAATAAAAAAAAAGATGAATGTGGGAGTAGGGGAGGGGGCGAGGCTTTTCTCTACAAGGGACAGCAGGAGTTTTGGGGACCAAAAGCTCAGGGGAATTTAAAAAAAATAAAATAGACCTTTATACATTTATATATATATATATATATATATATCACGTAATGCATGTGAGTCCCCGAGAAGCAGGCAGTAGTAGCAGCAGCAAGAAGCGACTAGCACACAGAAACGCACGCAAGCAACGAACACGCCCCGGGCAGGGCAGCCGCAGCGCCACCCGCCCGCCTCCCCAGCCCACCCACCCGGAGGAGAAAACAAGAAATAAGGACAAAGCTTCCTTGAGAACAGGGCCACCCAGGCCTTCCTGCCCAGGGCAGCAGCAGCAGCAGCGGGCGAGGCAGTGGCCACCTTCCCCTGCCCGGGCGGGGCTGCTTGTCTCAACACCGAGGAGGAGGGTCTGCCACCCCGGACGGACACTGCAGGCAGCTGGCTTCAAGACCCTGTGCTTCTGGGTTTTTGTTGTTTTTTTTTCTGACAGCACAGAAAATAGTGGGGATGAAAAGCAATCCCCCCAAGCCCCCAGCCTGCTTCGAGATGGCCGCTAGGCAGTGGGGCTGTATAAGAAACCTGGCAAAATTTCTGGAGCCCATTTCAGGCAAGGCCGATTGCCAGGTGGGGCTGGGGTCTGTGCAGGAAGCCTCCCGCCCACTGGGAATTACTGACCTCCAGAAAAAAAAATTTAACTGAAAGGGGAGGTGCACCGGACACCCTCCTCCCCCAGGAGAAAGGGGTTGATCCCTAGGTTCTCCCCGACCCCCACCCCACCCCCCCAAACCCACACACATACACACACACACACAGACTAAGGCACAGCTAGGGCGGGCAGGCATGCTTTGGCAATGAGGCCTCTTGGGAGGCCCGTGGCATGAATAGCTGCAAAAGAAGGGGTGTGGGATGTGTGGAACTCAGCACCTTTGGAGGTGGGGTGGGGGGAGAGAAGGCCCAGGGCTCCATAGGAAACAGGCAAGGGGAGAGCCTGAGCGGAGAGGAGAGGAGAAGGTAGCAGAGGAACAAGGCAGGTGCGCAAGAGAGTGCAAAGCAATAGGGAGAGGAAGAGGGAGGGAGGGGAGAGGAGCTGGGAGAGGCAGCAAGGGCTGGGAGGGGGCCGAGGGACAGCGGGGCCCCTGGTGAGTCTTAGACCTTGACGAAAACCAGGCGGGCGGAGTACACCAGGTCGGCCACGTACGCCAGCAGGTTGATGGCCGTGAGGATGGCCACAGCCAGCCGGCGGTCCCAGTTGCACACGTAGTAGGCGTGTCTGCTGCTGCAGCTCACTTCTCTGGCCCGCCGTGGCTGGCCGCCGTACTTCTCGTCGAACTGGTACAGGGGCCACAGGACGAGGGCCGTGGCGTAGAAGAGGACGGACAGCAGGGCCAGCCCCGACAGGAAGCTGGGGAAGGGGATGGGCAGCACGTTGGTGCAGTCGCCCAGGTTCAGCAGGATGGCCACGGCGGCCAGGATGAAGCAGATGGCGTAGACGGCCACGCACCACTCCAGGGCCGGCTGGTGCTGGTACAGCTCGGGGCCGCTGATGAAGGTGAAGATGATGCAGGCCACGAAGGTCTCCAGCACCTTGAGCAGCCCCGGCACGGTGGCCATGTAGCCGGTGATCTCGCCGGGCCGCGCCCGGGTCCAGGCCACTTCGGTGGCGTAGGCCAGGCAGGCGACGCAGGAGAAGGTGGTGGCGGCGATGGCATGGTCCCGGGAGCGGCCGTGAGACATGAACTGCACGTAGGTGGTGGGGTAGATGATGGAGGCCGACAGGCAGAACAGGGCCGCGTAGCAGGCGTAGGTGATGGGGAAATTGCGCCAGGACAGGGGGAAGCGCGCCTGCAGGCCGCACATCTCCACGAGCAGGATGACGAGGGTCACGGAGAAGCAGAAGCACCAGGTGAACATGGACCAGTTGCCCATGGGCCCCGACCAGGCGCCCACGCTGGCCACCAGTGAGAAGGCGATGCAGGTGGACAGCAGCTGCAGCAGCCGGAGGAGGCCCAGGGGCTGGGTCAGCGCCCGGGGGGACCCCACAATGGTCGAGGACGCCAGGCCCGAGGACGTGGACGTGGTTGTGATGGTCGTGCGCGTCACTGTCACCGGCATGGCTGGCGGGAGGGAGAGACGCGGTGTGCCGTGAAGCCAGGCCAGCCTGCACCTCACTGGGATGCAAATGGTGGGGCCCCCGGGCTGGGGAGGGGACGGGCATGGGCATCCAGGGGGGAACTGGCTGCTCCCGTCCCAACCTGTGTCCGAGCTCGGGAGTCTGGGCCCCCTCTCCTCTCCCTGCAGCCCAGCTGCTGTGGAAACGCCACTGGTTCCTCCCGGCACAGACGCCCAGGGCCCAAGCCCTCTCCCTGACCTCCTAACCCCGATGCCTCGGCCATGTGACCCCTCTATCAGCTTCCTCCGTGTGGGCCTCCGTGGCTGTGCGCCCAGGCCCCGCAAACAGACTTCCTTCTTTCCCCAACGGAGACCTTCATGTCTGCCTCCACACACCCAGGGGCCAGTCTCGGCGCTCCCGGGCCCACACGGGTCAGTCCAGAGTCCTCCCCTCCCTTCTAGAACTCTTCTAGAACTGAACCCAGACCCTCCCCACTGCGACCTCCCTCCCTAGCCTGGACGTTGTCTGCCCAAGGCTCGCAGATCCCCCTTGCACCCAAACCCCCAGGCCTGCCGGCTCAGCGCGCCAAGCTCACACCTTTGGACTCTGGGTAAACACTTTCTTCCACCCCTTGTCCCAGACACCCTGCGGAACTGAGGGTCCAGACTTAGCGCCCAGGGCCCAGAGCCTTCCTCAGGTGCTCAAATGTCCAGTCTCCCAGCAGAAAGCCTCAGTCCCAGGAGGCCGCTCTCCCAGCCGGGGGCAGCCAGGACTTCCTGCTTCCAGTGCCAGGCACACAGCGGTGCAGGGCCTCAGACTGCACCCTGCAGCGGCCACGCCAGGACCAGCCCCAGCCCAGCCCTGGACACTCACACGGGGCCTGGGCCCCAGCCCTTCCGCCCTCAGACGCCGGGGTCCAGGCCCCCAGGCCCTTCTCCCTCAGATCAAGGGTCCCGGTCCCGGCCCCTGACCCATGGCCCCCGGCCCCTAGCCCCTCCCCCGCAGACCCAAGGGTCCAGGCCCGCAGCCCCTCCCCATCAGACCCCGGGGTCCAGTCCCCAGCCCCTCCCCCGCAGACCCCGGGGTCTAGGCCCGCAGCCCCTCCCCATCAGACCCCGGGGTCCAGTCCCCAGCCCCTCCCCCTCAGACCCAAGGGTCCAGGCCCGCAGCCCCTCCCCATCAGACCCCGGGTTCCAGGCCCGCAGCCCCTCCCCATCAGACCCCGGGGTCCAGTCCCCAGCCCCTCCCCCGCAGACCCCGGGGTCCAGTCCCCAGCCCCTCCTCCTTCGGACCCCCATGCACTCACCTGCGGTCTTAGCTGAGGCCCCACGGAGAACTGGCGGGTGGCGCGGGCGGCGCGGGCGGCGGGGTCACGCACGCACCTGAGCGGCTGCTCGGAGCACCTGAGGGGGACAGGACGTCAGCGTCCGGCTCGCGGGGCTCCTCCCTCCCGACACCCGGGCCCAGCCGCCCCGGCCGCGAGGCCCTGCGGCCTGGGCGCCTCCCTGCCGGGGGAGGGCCTGGGCGCGCCGCGAGGCCGCGCGGCTGTGGCCTGTGGCCGGGCGGCCCTGGGCGGCGGCTGCGGGGGCGGGCGGCCTGGCTGGGCCCGGCGCCTCCGCGCCTTATAAGGCCTTCAGACAGCTCCGCCAGCCCGAGGGCGGCGGCGTCCGGGAGGCGGGGGCGGGACCCCCGCCTTCTCCGTGTTTCCGGGGGTGGGGGTGAGCTCCCGGGTCCTTGGGGGGCTGTGGGGCGGGATCTTAACATTCCGTGCGTTCTGGGTCCCCGGAGGGCTGGGCCTGGAGCCAGCGCCCCAGCAGGGTCTCTGCGAGGGCAGGGGGCCGGAAGCTCCCCCCGGCGGGCGCGGGGCAGCCACGCGCCCGCCGCCGCCCCGCGCGCTCCCCGCGCCCCGCAGCGCCGGCTAAGAGGAAGCGGGCGCGGCCGCCGCCCCTGGCCGAGCGCGGAGGCCCCGGAGCGGGACGCGGGGCGAGGGGACCGCGCCGAGGGGAGGGTCTGCCCCCTCCCCACCCCACCCCCGCCCTCGGGCCCCGGCCGCCGCCTGAAGTCAGAGCTCAGGAATGCGCGCCCGGAGAGGAAGCCGGCCTGGGGTTCTGCGCGGGGCCCCACGCCCCGGCCACACCCGCACCCGCCACGCCCCGCCACACCCTCCGCGCCCGGCGGACCCCCTGCCCGGTGCTCGGCGTTCGAAGCTGCCCTGGAAGGGGAGGGGTGGGCAATGCTGCACGCCAGCCACATTCCCCTCCCCAAGCCCGGGACCCCAGCCCCAAACTTCTCCTTTCCTGGGCCCTCTGGGTACCAGATCCCAGCCGCCTCCGGCTGGCGCCCAGGAGCCCCTGCCCTCAGATCCAGGGGTCCAGGTCCCCCGCCCTTTGTTCCTCAGACCCGTGAGTGCGGACCACTAACCTCTTTCCTCAGACCCTGGAACTCAGCCCCTCAGCCCCTCCTCTCTCAGACCCTGGAGTGCAGACCCCACCCGTCCTGTTTCAGGAGTGAGATCTGGGTGGGTGCAGACCCCACCCGTCCTGTTTCAGGAGTGAGACCTGGATGGGTGCAGACCCCAGCCCCCCCCCCGTCAGGAGTGAGATCTGGGTGGGTGCAGACCCCAGCCCTCCCCCCATCAGGAGTGAGATCTGGGTGGGTGTAGACGCCACCCGTCCTGTTTCAGGAGTGAGATCTGGGTGGGTGCAGACCCCAGCCCCCCCCATCAGGAGTGAGATCTGGGTGGGTGTAGACGCCACCCGTCCTGTTTCAGGAGTGAGACCTGGATGGGTGCAGACCCCAGCCCCCCCCGTCAGGAGTGAGATCTGGGTGGGTGCAGACCCCAGCCCTCCCCCCATCAGGAGTGAGACCTGGGTGGGTGTAGACCCCAGCCCCCCATCAGGAGTGAGACCTGAGCGGGTGTACACCCAGCTCTTTGGCAGAACCCTAGCATCCCGGCCCAGCGCGTCTTTCCAGGGTTTCAGCCATTCTGAATCCCGGCCCATCCCTCCTCGGTCCGCACCCCAGGACCCCGGGCCGCGGCTCCCCGCCCTCCCGGTCCCCGCACCCTCAGCTCACCGGCCAGTGGCGGCTGCGGCCGAAGCGAGGGCGACAGCTGCAGACCAGAAGGGTCTGCGGGCCGGGTGGGGTTGTCGGGCAGGGGAGACCGCGCGGGCGGGGCCGGGGGCGGGGCCGGAGCCCCGGGCCGGGCTGCGGGCTGAGGCCGTGGAAAGGGATATCCCTGAGCCCGGGCTATCCCCAGCCCGCCCTCGGGGCGGGGCGGAGGCCGGACCCCACCCCCGATGGCTAAAAACTGCCGTGGACTGTGCGCCAGGCGGAGGGGGGGAAGGGGGGAGCCGGCCTGAGGTCACCGTTGCCATGGCGACCAAACAGGAAGACACAACAGCTGGCGCGCTGGGGGCTCCTGACAGCCCAGGAGAGGTCTCGGGGGTGGGCCAGAGGAGGCCGTTGCCATGGAAACCCACATGTTTAGGGTTTGTTTAGGGCCGAGCACTCCCCCCCACCCTGCCAGCCTCAGCCTCCCTCTCTCTCTCTCCCTCCCTCCCCCCCACCTCCGGGTCCGCTATGTGGGCCTCGAGGAGACGCAAACAACCTGGGGTCGCCGCGTTTTGGAGGCCTGCGGTCTGGGGTCTGTCTTGGGGGTCTCTCCAAGAGGGCCGAGTGGACGGTGTCGTCCCCCGGGCTTTGAGTGTCCCCCAAACAGCAGCTAGGTGGGGAGGGGTGGCCCTTGGGCCCCGTGCGTGTGTGCAGGGGACCGGCAGCAAGAGGGGCGCCAGGGTGATCCGGGTTGGCACGTAGGGCCCAGGGCCGGGGCGCGGGTGCACGGCCCCGAGCGCGCCCGCGGCTCCTGCTCCTGCGTTCACAGCGCGGACGCTGGCACAGCCCCTTGGGTCCCGCAGACAAAGCCGGTTTTGGCCGGCGTTCCAGGCTCCCGGACAGGGCGGAGGGCCTGAGCATCTCCGGAGCCCGGGGCCGCTGCCGGAGGGGAAGCGCGCGGGGCTGCTGGTGCGGCCTGGAGGCGCGCAGCGGAGCCCCGCGGGAAGAGGAAGCTGCCGGCCCCGGGGCGGAGGGGTGGCCCGGACGCCCGGCTCCCTCCCGCGCGCCTCACTCACCGCTCCGCAGTGCTCCCGGGCGCGGCCCTGTAGCGGCTGCGGGCGCTCCGCGACGCCGTGGCGCGGGCGCCGTTCGCGCAGCTGCGCTGAGCACCGACCAGCGGACGACTGGGCAGACTTCGCGGCCCGGCCTCTGCCTGCAGAAGCCGCGCGAGCTGCCGGGGGAGGGGTCGCGCCCTCCGGAGCGGGGAGAGGGCTGCGGGGTGGGGGCCCTGGCGGGCCGGGTGCTCCGCGTCGGCTGGAGCCCGGGGCGCCCTACGTCAGGGAGGTCACCTCTGTGCTCCCCGCCCCGGGCCTAGCCTTGTCAGGGAGGCCCCTGGACCCCGGTGGTGGGGGGAGCCAGGACCGGTGTGGGATCGGGCTCCCCAGGGACACCCGGGTCCGCTCGCCGCCTCCTCCTCGGCCGCTGTGGCCCAAAGCTCACCCGGCTGACCTGTTGTGCCCTGCGGTGGAGGCCTGGTTAGCGTTCCAGGAAAGCAGGACACAGAGGCAAACATTTGGAGAGTGAGTCACTGCGTGTGATGCAGAGGGAACCAGCAGGCTTTGTGGGCGGCATCCTTGTGAGTGCCCCTGGTCCGGTGTGTATCCGTCCTGTGTTCGCCCCCTCCCACCTGGCACCGTACCCCAAACCTCTGTCCTCCGGGAAAGCCAACACTGCAGCTCGGGGCGGTGGCGGGTGCGTGGAGCCTCCAGCACTTCCTGATCCACCGAGTGCCTTGATCAGAGGCCACCCTGTGTGGCTGAGAGGCGTGAATGGGGCCATTCAGGGCGCACACTGAGGCTGCTGTCTGGCAGGAGGGCAGAGGGCAAGAAAAACAAACAGAAGCAGAGTTACTGATTCCAGCGAGGGAAAACTGACTGCCCAGGCCGTGACGGGAGGCGTCCAGCATCACCCGCAGCCGCCCAGGTACTTGGCTGGCCTTCCTGGAACACGGGGCCGCACTGTCGCTGCTGCCCCAAGGAGGGGCCTTTGTGGGCGACCGAGCAAGCCGTGGAAGCCAGGCTGAGGCTGGCTGAGAGCCTCACCACGGTCATCTCATCTTCCGGATGGGGTAAATGACTTTCCAGCCGGGGTTTCGGGGAGAGCTCTCCTGGCACACAGGCTGTGCGCTGCTTCTGACACCAGGAACGTGGAGTCTGCCTTTGTCTTGTTTTTCACAGTAGCAGCTAAGTCTCCAAGTCTCCAGGTGCAGCTGGGTGTGTGGTGGATCCACTGAATTCCCACACTCAACACCCAGGGTCAGAACTAGGGGTTAAGGGCTCCGTCCCACAAGCTACCCCCACTTTATTATTTTTTAAAGATAAATTCCTATATCACTCCCCAAATGGCCACAACAGCTCAGACTGGGCCTGGCTGAAGCCAGCAGCCGGGAACTCCATCCTGGTCTCCCACGTGGGTGGCAGGGGCCCAGCACTGTGGCCACCATCTGCTGGCCCCCGGGTGCATCAGCAGGGAGCTGGATTGGAAGTGCAGAGTAGCCAGGACTGGAACCAGGTACCCCGGCATGGGATGCAGGCTTCCCCCCTGCACCTCAATACCCGTCTCCTGTCCCCACTTAACATGCTAATTGCAAGTCACCAGCCCCCTGTACCTCTGAGCATCTGGCTGGGAACCGGGGCCTCCCCAACCCCGCCTCGTGGCATTAGATGATTTGCTCAAGTGGCTCGTAGAACTCAGGAAGTCACTGTACCATTGATTTATTGTAAGGGATGCAAGACAGGAAGAGCCTGGAGGAGGGGATGCACAGGGAGAGTTAGATTGAAATCATTGGTAATGACTGAGTCTCCAGATCCCTTCTCCTCCTGCCAGGCCGGGAGCTACACCTGCAGTTCTATCTCCCTGATCACAGGTTCCTTCGGCTGCAACTGCAGGGGCTGTGTCCAGCTGAAGCCAGCAGCCAGGAACTCCATCCGGGTCTCCCATGTGGGTGGCAGGGGCCCAGCCGTCGTCTGCCGCCTTCCCGGGCGCATGAGAAGGGAGCTGGATTGCAGACTGTAAGGAGTGGAAATGAAAGAGCTCCTCCATACTATTGACAAGATACATACTGACTGCAGGAGAGCTGCATGGACTTGCTAAGAACCACCCCTGGCCCACACCCCCTCCTGGGGGCCTCAGGGCCCTACACGGACCCCCAGAGGTGTTCATGACCTGTAGACTGAAGGGTTGCCGTGGTCAGAGGTGGTAGCGTAACCGCTGTGCCAACCATGCTGGTCCCATTTGAACGTTTTCTTCATCATGTCCTGAGAGAACAGAACAGGCCTCGTACCGCCCCCCACCACGGGGGTCTGATCTCTTTGGCTAGTGGCAGAGGGCTCATGAAGGAGTGACGTGTTCACCTGCAGTGGGGACTCCCACTGTCCCCGAACCCCAGGACTCAGCCACTCCCCTGGAGCTGAGCTCTGCAGTCTCATGGGTGTGCACCCGAGCTCAGGCATTCCTGCACCTTAAGAGAGAATCTCTTACTTCCCTCTTGTTAAGTCTTCTTAAATTTATTTATTTGAGAAGCATATTTACAGAGAGGGAGGTCTTCCATCGCCTGGTTTGCTCCCCAGGTGGCTACAACAGCCGGAGATGGGCTGATCGGAAGCCAGGAGCCAGGAGCTTCTGCCAGGTCTCCCACACAGGTGCAGGGGCCCAAGGACGTGGGCCATCTTCTACTGCTTTCTCAGGCAGTAGAGAACTGGATTGGAAGTGGAGCATCTGGGACAGGAACGGCACCCACATGGGATGTTGACACTCCAGGCGGCAGCTCAGCCCACTGCGCCACAGTGCCAGCCCCAGGGTTGCTGAGTCTTATCAGTGTCATAGTGTCAGCTGACCACATTGCTACCTGGACATGCTGAAGGAGCAGGTTTCCTGGAGAGTGAATTGTGTAACTCAGAGAAAGGTCATCCTGGGTTCTAGGGACCCCTCTGGGGCAGGCCCTGGGCTAGAGCTTCTAGCTCACCACACTCATGGAGCCCTCAAACCACAGGGCCTGACTCCTTCACCATCTTTGGAGGCTAAAAATCTGAAATCAAGGGGTCAGAAGAACCGCTCACCATCTACAAGAGGGCTTCAAAATGTTCATGGAAAAATGGAATGAAGGGGCCAGCATTGTGGCTCAGTTGGCTGAACCATGGCCTGCAGCACCGCCACTGGCATCCCATAAGAGCACCAGTTCCAGTCCCGGCTGCTCCACTTCCTCTCCAGCTCCCTGCTCATGCGCCTGGGAAACACAGCAGGAGACGGCCCAAGTACCTGGGTCCCTGCCGCCCACCTGGGAGGCCCGGATGGAATTGCAGGTTCCTGGCTTCAGCCTGGCCCAGCTCCAGCCATCGCAGCCACTGGGGAGTGAATTAGCAGATGGAAGACCTCTCTCTCTCTGCCTTTCAAATAAATAAATACATTTTTTAAAAGAGTGGAATTAAAAGAAAAGTTTGTTTTGGTACAAAAGATCTTTTGAAATCCACATGAAGTTTTTTCATAATGTACATTGTCCACGAGCATTTTGAAGACCCTTCGTATGCATGGATTTAAAAGAAAAATCGCAGCAAAATGAGCTTATCTTTTAACTTGATTTTGTTACCTTTTTGAAGCAACCCTCTTTCAAAGATTTATTTTATTTATTTGAAAGGCAGAGTTTCAGAGAGGCAGGGCAGAGAGAGAGGTCTTCCATCAGCTGATTGACTTCCCAAATGGCCACAACAGCCAGGGCTGAGCTAGGCTGAAGCCAGGAGCCTGGGACCCCATCTGGGTCTCCCACGTGAGTGCAAGGCCCAGGCACTTGGGTCATCTTCCATTGCCTTCCTAGGCACTTGGCAGGGGGCTGACCTGGAAGTTGAGCAGCCAAACTGGTGTCCACGTGGCATGCTGGCATTGCAGGTGGCGGCTCTACCCTCTGTGCCACAGCACCAGCCCTGAGGTCCCCTTCTTTGGCCTCTAAGTGTAGGCAGAGAATGAAGTCCTTCCTCTTGGCGCTCCTTGTGGCTTCAGACACTCCTGTCCCTGCCCCTCACCTTCACATCACCTGCTCCTCTGTGTGTATCTGTCTCAACTCTCTCTTCATCCCTGTCTTATTAAGATATTTATCATTCGATGTAGGGTCCGCCTGAATATTCCATAAAAATCTCCTGGAGATCCTAAACTTAATTGCATCTGCAAAGACTCTTTTTTGCAAACGAGGCAACAGCTGAGTTTTGTTTTGTCTTCACCTACTTGAAAGGGGGAGAGAGAAATCTCCCATCTGCTGGTTCACCTCCCCAAATGCCTGCAATAGCTGGGGCCGGGCCAGGCTAAAGCCAGGAGCCAGGAACTCCATCCAGGTTTCCCATGGGGCTGGCAGGGGCCCAACCACTTGAGCCATATCTGCTGCCTCCCAGGCACATTAGCACAGAGTGCAGTAGCCTGCACTTGAGCAGCACTCCCATATGGGATCTAGACATTACAAACCTGGGCTTAACCCAGCGCACCACGGCGCCTGCCCCTGGACATGTTTGGGGCGGGCGTTCAGAGCGCTGCCCATCCCAGGGGAAGGCAGACTGTTCCTCTGTTCTCTGTGACAGAGACACATGGCAGACGCCCAGGACTGGGCTGACGTCTTCCTGTAAGGAGACCACATCTGGAAAGGCAGTGCCCTTGGAATGACCTTCTGGTGTCCCAAGCCAGCGGAAGGGGGAGGGTTTCAGAGAGAGTGTCCAGTCTCTGTTCTCCCAGGGAGACTGAGTTTCCTGCACAGTTGGAGGAGGAGCTTGCGCAGCGCCTGGCAGAGGGAGGGAGACTCCAGCTGGAAGCCGACGCCCAGTCTCCACTCCCACCTGCTTCAGCTCCTCGCTGCTGTCTGCGGAAGCCCTTGCTCCTAGCTCTGAACTGCACCAGAATCAGCAAGAAATTCCCCAGAAAAGCAAGTTCTTGGGGCCAGCATTGTGGCGTAGTGGGCACTGCAGCCTGCCACGCCAGCATCCCGTATGGGCGCTGGTTTGTGTCTCTGCTATTCCACTTCCAATCCAGCTCCCTGCTGATGGCCTGGGAAAAGCAGCGGAGAACAGTCCAATTGTTTGGGCCCTGCACCCATGTGGGAGACCTGGATGAAGCTCCTGGCTCCTGGCTTCAGCCTGGCCCAGCCCTGGCCATTGCAGGCATTTGGGGGAGTGAACCAGTGGCTGAAAGATCTCTCTCCTCCCTCCCTCTCTCTCTTTCTCTCTCTCTTTGCCACTCTGCCTTTCAAATAAATATATCTTTCTTTTTTTTTTTTTAAAAAAAGCAATGTATTAAGAGTTCCTCTTTCTCTTTGCCTTTATTGAAAAAGGTATTTTTCTGGGCCATAATACTTAAAAAAATGGTTTATGCAGATGCTGTGATGCCATTCCTGGACCACAAGCCCGCCTGCATCTCCAGGATTGTTCTAACCAGAGAGAAGTTGTGTTCTTTCCACACACTCCTCTGTGTCTTTTTGATCTCTCTCTTTTTTTTTTTCAAGATTTATTTATTTGCTTGAAAGGCAAAGTTAGAGAGAGGCAGAGAGAGAGAGAGAGAGAGAGAGAGAGAGAGAGAGGTGTCTTCCATCCCCTGGTTCACAACCCAGTTGGCCACAATGGCCGGAGGTGCACCAATCCAAAGCCAGGACCCAGGAGCTTCTGCCAGGTCTCCCACATGGGTGCAGGGGCCCGAGGACTTAGACCATCTTCTGCTGCTTTCCCAGGCCAGAGCAGAGAGCTGGATCGGAAGTAAAGCAGCCAGGACTCAAACCGGCGCCCATGTGGGATGCTGGCACCGCAGTCGGTAGCCTTACCGGCTATGCCACAGCGCCGGCCCCTGCTCTTTCACAGAGAAGCTTCTTCTGGTAACTGCTGTCGCTCTCCCTGTCTGGAGAGCTGGTGTCTACCAAAGCACACTTCATCAGCTGTTTAGATTGCTGGGCAGGCGTTTAGGGGTTAAGACACCTGTATCCCACAACAGAGCCCTGAGTTCAAATCCCAGCCCTGGCTCCTGACTCCAGCTTCCTGCTAACACACACGCTGGGAGCCACAAGTGTGGGCACAGCCAGCTGGGTCCCTGCCACCCTCATGGGAGACCTGGAGGGAGCTCCTGGCTCCTGGCTGTGGCTCCAGCCTTCACCATTGCAGGCATCTGGGGAGTGAACCAATGGATGGGAATTCTCTTCCTCTCTAATACATGAATAAAAATAAAGATCCGTTTATTTTTAGCTGCGGTGAAATACACGTACCCTACAAGTTACCCTCTTCATCGTTTTGGACTCTATCGTTGTGTGGCATGCAGTATATTCAAATTATTATGCAACCATCACCGCCATCTGTCTCGGGAGCGTTTTGCATTTTGCAAGACTGAAACCCTGTCCCAATACAATAATAACTCCGCCAGCCCCCACCCCCCAGACCCAGGAAACCACTGTCTGTTTTCTGCCCCTATTAATTTGACTACTCTAGGTGCCACAAATGAGTGGAAACGTATTTCATTGCCTTTTCAATATTTTGAATAGTCTCCCCTTTAGAAAGAAACAGATCCTACAAGGCTCCCCCCACTAATTTGCACATCCCAGTGATCACTCTCCTATCTTCCTTTTTATAGAACCAAGAAAACAGTCTGAATTATCTGTTTCTCTGTAACCAGCTATGCAGGCGGAGTGGCTTAAAGCCACACGCCTTTCTTATCCCACAGCTTCTGAGGGGTCTGGCTCGGCTTAGCAGGCTTCTTTGTAGGGCTATGAGCAAGATGGTGGTGTGGAGATTCATGGGGAGGGATCTCTCACTGGCCGGGCTGATTTCCTTGTGAAAGAGGCTCACAATGAGAGACGAGGGTCAGTCGGTTAGCAGAGTCGGCCAGAGGAGCCCCCCGGTCCTTCCTGTACCACCAGGGAAGCTTGAGACCATGTGAGTGCTAAGCTTTCCCCATACAGACAAACCTTTGCTGTGGCACAGTAGGTTGAGCCTCTACCTGCAGTGTGGCATCCCATATGGACACCAGTTCATGACTTCACTACTCCACTTCCGATCCAGCTCCCTGCTAACGCACCTGGGAAAGCAGCGGAGGATGGCCCAAGTCCTTGGGTCACTGCACCCATGTGGGAGACCCAGAAGGAGCTCCTAGCTTTGGCCTGGCCCAGCTCCAGCTGTTGTGCCATTTTAGGAGTGAACCAGCCAATGGGTGATGCCTGTCTGTCTTTGTAATGCTGCCTTTCAAATAAATAAAAAATAAATATTTTTGTTTTTAAGATTTATTTATTTACTTGAAATGCAGAGTTGTGGGGGGGAGGGGGCTTCCATCTGCTGAGTCACTGCTCCCCAGATGGTACAACGGCTGGAGCTGGAGTCTGATCTGAAGCCAGGAACCAGGAGCCTCCTCTGTGTCCTCCAAGTGGGTGCAGGGGCCCAAGGACTTGGGCCATCTTTCACTGCTTTCCCAGGCCATAGCAGAGAGCTGGATCGGAAGTGGAGCAGCTGGGACTCGAACCGGTGCCCACATGGGATGCCAGCAACTGCAGGCGGTGGCCCCACCCACTACAACACAGAGCCAGCTCCTAAAAATAAATCTTAAAAGAAAAATAAAAGATGAACTTGGTGGGGCTGGTGCTGTGGCTGGTAAAGCTGCGCCTGCAGTGCTGGCATCCCGTTTAGGTGCCAGTTGGAGTCCCGGCTGCTCTGCTCCTAATCCAGCTCCATGCTAATGGCCTGGGAAAGCAGTGGAAGGTGGCCCGAGGGCTTGGGCCCCCACATCCACAGTGGGAGGCCTGAAGGAAGCTCCTGGCTCCTGACTTCAGCCTGGCCCAACCTCAGCCATCTGGGAAATAAATCAACGATGGAAGATCTCTCTCTTTCTCTCTCCCTCTCCCTCCCTCCCTCCATCCCTCTGTATCTCTTTCTCTCTGTGGAACTCTTTCAAATAAATAAGTAAATCATTAAAAAAAATGATGAACTTCATGTTGGCACTAGAGCATAGTGGGTAAAGCCACCACCTGCAGTGCCGGCATCCCATATGGGCGCCGGTTCAAGTCCTGGCTGCTCCACTTCCAATCCAGCTCTCTGCTAATGCACCTGGGAAAGCAGTAGAAGATGGCCCAAGTCCTTGGGTTCCTGCACCTTCTTGGGAGACCCAGGAGAAGCTCCTGGCTCCTGGCTTTGGATTGGCCCAGCTCCAGCATTGTGGCCATCTGGGAGTCAACCAGCAGATGGAAGACCTTTCTCTCTGTCTCTCCCTCTCTGTGTCTATAACTCTGCCTCTCAAAAATAGATAAAATCTTTAAAAAAAAAAGATGAACTTATAAGTGAGGCACATTAGAAATGGACAATAACTGAGAATGAAATAGAACAATTACAACCATATACTGCAATAGAACTTATGTGAATATGTATGTATGTATGTATTTATTTGACAGGTGGAATAAGAAAGAGAGAGGGGGGAGAGAGAGAAAGATGGCACATCTCTGGCTCACTTCTCAAATGCCCACAATGGTCAGGGCTGGGTCAGGCGGAAACCAGGAGCCTGGAGCTCCATCTGGATCAGTGAGAGACGATGGCACTGGGCCATCATCTGCTGCTTCCCAGAGCCAGAGCTGGAGTGGAAGGGAAGCAGCCGGGATGGGAACTGGCGCTCTGCGCTGGGATGCCGGCCTCATGCTCTCACCATCCTTGTCATGGGAGATGAGGCTGAGAGGAGGCACTTTGGGGCTTCTCTACAGCACACTGAGATCACCAGCGTGCCTGCTTCTCTGCTCGGGCCCGGGGTTATGAGAAGTCAGCAATGAGGGACTGTGACAGCCGACGGCATGTGCAGGGTGGGTCACGTCCCGGGTGGGACAGAGTGGGCTGGTGTGAGGTAGCATCTCGTACTCAGCTTGTTTGCCATGAAGACTTAGGAGCCGTTTCTGGAATTTTCCATGAAGTATTTTCAGACGGGGATTGACTGCTGGTGACTGAAGCCACGGAAGGCGAACCTGAGACTGGGGGTGTCTGTGATATTCATTTGTTATGGTAAGACTGCTTGCTGGCAGATTGTGAGAGGCTCATTAAAACACACCAAGTTATGTGGGCTTTTCAGTTTGCTGTTTTTGGGGTTTTTTTCGGTTACGTGTTTTGACTTGGTAATGTATTTAAGGGGATGCAGTGGAGTCTCATCCATCCCAGTTGCCCAGTAACCCTCCCCTCGTTCTACTGATTTGTGTATTTCTAGAAATATCCACAAACACACACACACGTCAGTATGTGTATAATAGCATGCACTGATATATGACATTTTCTATGTATTTTTAATGCATTGTGTCATATAATATATGTATAGATAATAGTGGGGGTTTTTTAGAGATTAATTTGTTTGAAAGAGTTACACAGAGAGAGAGAGATAGAGGGAGGGAGGGAGGGACAGAGAGAGATCTTCCACCCGTTGATTTATTTCCCAGATGGCTGCAACAGCTGAGGTTGGGCCAGGCTGCAGTCAGGAGCCAGGAGCTTCCTTTGGGTCTCCCACGAGGGAGCAGGGCCCAAGCCCTCGGGCCACCTTCCACTGCGTTCCCAGGCCATCAGCACGGAGCTGGATTAGAAGCAGAGCAGCCGGGACTCCAACCAGTGCCCACATGGGGTGCTGGCATCAGAGGTGGCAGCTGTACTCACTATGTCACGACATTGGCCCCAGTTGTACATTTTTTAAACAATCTTTATTTTTTTAACAATCTTTATTTTTTTAGGATTTTCATTTATTTATCTGAAAGGCAGAGTGACAGAAAGAGAGGGAGAGACACCCAGAGAGATCATCCATGTGCTGGTTCAAGTGACTGCAACATCCAGAAGCCAGGAGCCAGGAACTCCATCCAGATCTCCCACGTGGAGGGCAGGGGCCGGGGCACCTAGGCGCATCGGTAGGGAGTTGGATTGGACGTGGAGCAGCTACAGTCACAACCAGCACTCACGGGGGAGGCTGGCATCAAGGTGGCGGCTTTACCTGCTACGCCACAGTCTGGCCCCTGGATAAAATTTCAAGCAGACACTACACGAATCTTTTTAAAATACGAGCCTTCATCCCCACATCTCCTCCTGCCCAGGCGCTTCTTGAGTATCCTTCCAGTGTTCACACACACGGAAATCCACAGAACAGGAATAAATATGTGTGTGTTTCTCACACAAAAGCTCCCATCCTCACTAACCATCCTGCGACTTGCTTTTCTCACTGAGGGTTGTACCTGGGCATTTTTCTCAGGATGGATTTCTCGATCCTTCTATAAAACCACGCATGGGGTAGCAGCATCAGAGCGGACCGCCATGCGTCCGGTCTGCTGCAGATGGAGACGGACTTTTTTCCCACTTGATAAGCACGTTCCGGCAGGGGAGTTTTTACAAATCAGATTTCCTTCCTTAACTCCCCCACCCCCAATGCAGCCCACGTCTGCAAAACAGAAGACTGTAGCCTGAGTTGCTTCGGGGATGACAAAAGTCACCATCTGTTAATGCAGTGCATCGTGAGGGAGAGGAAGCCGCCCCTGCCTGCAGGAAGGGGGGGGCAGTCCCCGAGGGTCTCCTGCCAGCTGCTGCCTGCTGTGGCTCCGCCTCTGGATCCCCAAGCTGAGGGCGCTGCGCTGAAGGACAAGACCCAGGGAGGCTGGGAAGCAGGCCCAGGAATGTGGCAGGGAGCCAGGAGCAGACAGCAGAGAGAATGTTCCTCAAGCCCCGTGCAGCCACAGCCGGGCTGGGGAGCCGCCGCGGCTGCCGGCCACTCTGGGCGCTGCCTGTGCCGACGCCGGCTGGCTGTGCCGTCTTTTGGAGGTGGTTCTTGTGCAACCTGGTTAGTTCCTAAGAGACAGGCTGTCACAAAAAGAGCGAGCCTGGCCCCTCAGTCTCTCTCTGGCTTCCTGTCTCACCACGTGATCTCCCCACCCAAGCACTCCCCCTTCAATGCTTGCTCCCATGGTTTCTGTTTATTTCTTAGAGATTAGTTTATTTATTTGAAAGGTAGAGAGGGAATATACATACATATATAGACAGAGATGATAGGGCCCGGTGCTGTGGCACAGCGGGTTAACGCCCTGGCCTGAAGTGCTGGCATCCCATAGGTGCACCGGTTCTAGTCCCGGCTGCTCCACTTCCAATCCAGCTCTCTGCTATGGCCTGGGAAAGCAGTAGAAGATGGCCCAAGTCCTTGGGCCCTGCACCCGCGTGGGAGATCTGGAAGAAGCTCCTGGTTCCTGGCTTCGGATCGGTTCAGCTCTGGCTGTTGCAGCCATCTGTGGAGTGAACCATCGGATGGAAGATCTCTCTCTGTCTCTACCTCTCTCTATAACTCCGTCTTTCACAAAAAAATAGAGATGATGATGATGATGATGGTGGTGATAGAGAGGTAGAGATCTCCCATCCCCTAGTTTGCTCCCTAAATGGCCACAACAGCCAGGGGTGCACCAGGCTGAAGCCAGGAGCCAGGAGCTTCATCTGGGTCTCCCACATGGGTGTCAGGGACCCACGCACTGGGGCCATCTGCTGCTGCTTTCCCAGGTGCATTAGTAGGGGGCTGGATCTGAAGCGGAGCAGCTGGGACTCGAACTGCTATGGGATACCGGCGTCGCAGGTGGCAGCTCACCCCCTGTGCCGCGAGCCCTGTGCCACCTGTCACATCTCTCACGCTGCTGGAGCCTCTGAGCCAGCACGGGCCGCCTTGCTCCAAAGCAGGAGCGTTCCACTGGGGACCCAAACCAGGCAAAGGTTTTCTTTCTTTTTTTGTCAACACTACTTTAACTGAACAAATCACAACTGTATGTATTTACGGGATACAACATGATGCTTTGACAGCAAGGAGGCCCGGGAGAGGCTCCTGGCTCCTGGCTCCTGGCTTTGGCCTGGCCTTGGCCATCGCAACCATTTGGGGAGTGAAGCAACAGATGGAAGACCCCTCTCTGTCTGTCTTCTCTGCTTCTCTTTCTTTCTTTCTTTCTTTCTTTCTTTCTTTCTTTCTTTCTTTCTTTCTTTCTTTCTTTCTTTCTTTTTCTTTTTTTGTTTTGACAGGCAGAGTGAACAGTGAGAGAGGGAGAGACAGAGAGAAAGGTCTTCCTTTGCCATTGGTTCACCCCGCAATGGCCGGCGCAGCTGCTGCACCGCGCCGATCCGAAGCCAGGTGCCAGGTGCTTCTCCTGGTCTCCCATGGGGTGCAGGGCCCAAGCACTTGGGCCATCCTCCACTGCACTCCCTGGCCACAGCAGAGAGCTGGCCTGGAAGAGGGGCAACCAGGACAGAATCCGGCGCCCCGACTGGGACTAGAACCCACCGTGCCGGTGCTGCAAGGTGGAGGATTATCCTAGTGAGCCGTGGCGCCAGCCGACTCTTTCATATAAATAAATAAATCGTAAAAAAAAAAAAATATTGAAACTGTGGCCAGAGCTGTGTGTAGCAGGTAAAGCTGCTGCCTGTAATGCTAGCATCCCATGTGGGCACTGGTTCTAGTCCCGGCTGCTCCACTTCCAATCCAGCTCTCTACTGTGGCCTGGGAAAGCAGTAGAAGATGGCCCAAGTGCTTTGGGTCCTGCACCTACAAGGGAGACCCAGAAGAAGCTCCTGGCTCCTGGCTTCAGCCTGTCCCAGACCTGGCTGTTGTGGCCATTTAGGGAGTGAACCAGTGGATGGAAGACCTCTCTCTCTCAGCCTCTGCCTCCCCCTCTCTGTAACTCTTAACTTTCTCATTAAAATACACAAATCTTTTAAAAATTGAAATCTACACATAGATTTTTCATTATACCCATTTTCCAAGAACTTTTGAAGATCCCTCATATGTATATCACATGGAATGGCTTAATTAATTAAGGCTAATTAGCATGTCTATCCTCTCATTTGCTGACTGTTTTTTGTAGCGAGGCATTTGCAGTTTAGTCTGTCAACTACTTCACATATATGATACAGGGGCCACCGTTGTGGTGCAATGGGTTAAGCCGCTGACATGGGTGTCAGCTCCAGTCCCGGCTGCTCTGCCTGATGCAGCTCCCTGCTAATGCTCCTGGGAAAGCAGAGGAAGATGGCCCAGGTGCTTGGGTCCCTGCACCCACGTGGGAGATCTGGATGAAGCTCCTGGCTCCTGGCTTCACCCTGGGCCAGCAGCAGACATTGTGGCCATCTGGGAGAGTGAACCAGCAGATGGAGAGACTCTCTCTGTAACTCTGCCTTTAAATGATTAAATAAATAAGTCTTGGAAAAAGGAGACGGAAGACACATTCTCGCTGGCCGCAGTCACCTGCTGTGCAGTCTGTCTCAAACTGGCTCCTCCGTCCTAACCAACCTGTGCCCTGTCCACCCTCTGCTTGCTCCTTGCTGGTCCCAGTCCAGGAGCTCCCGTGTGCTGAGGTCTCCCTCTAGGGGCTGTGATGGGAACTGCAATTAGCCCCGGCAGTGGTAATGCCAATCATGTCCATTCTCCTTTCATTCGGCCTCTACTTACGGGCTCTTCGTGGGGATGGCGCAGGTGCAGGGAGCAAGGCAGTGGGTGAGACAGACGGGACTCCCTGCAGGGAGAGAGAAAGACAGAGAATAAGCAAGCCCGGGAATAAGACGGTTTCAAACTGGGGAGCACCCTGGGTGGGGTCCGGATTGCTGCAGACTGATGGGGTGGAGGAGGGGCATGGGAAGCAATGATTGTTGCTTCTAGGATGAGTTTTCCTACTGACTTAGCAGACTTTTAACTGAAAATTAAAGTGTTTGTTTATGGCGTACATGGTATTTAAAATCTTTAGTTCTTTTCTATTTTTTTTTAAAGATTTATTTATTCATCTGAAAGAGTTAGAGAGCGAGAGAGCGAGAGAGAGAGAGAGAGAGAGAGAGAGAGAGAGAGATCCTCCATCCACTGGTTCACCCCCCAGTTGGCCACAACGATTGGAGCTGTGCCTATCCAAAGGCAGGATCCACGATCTTCTTCTGGGTCTCCCACGTGGGTGCAGGGGCCCAAGGACTTGGGCCATCCTCTGTTGCTCTCCCAGGCCACAGCAGAAAGCTGGATCGGAAGTGGAGCAGCCGGGACTCAAACCGGTGCCCATATGGGATGCCAGCACTGCAGGCGGCAGCTTCACCCACCATGCCACAGCACCAGCCCCAAATCTTTAGTTATTTTCTTTTAATTTGCAAGGCAGAGAGAGACAGAGGAAGAGAGAGAAACAGAGATCTTCCAGCCACTGGTTCACTCACCAAATGGCTGCAACAAACAGCGCTGGGTCAGGCTGAAGCCAAGAGCCATGAGCTCAACCTGGGTCCCCTACGTGGTGGCAGGAGCCCAAGCACGTGAGCCGTCACCTGCTGCCTCCCAGGGTGTGCGTTAGCAGGAAGCTGGATCAGGAATGGAGGAGTTGGGGCCAGCGCTGTGGTGTAGCGTGTGAGGCCACCACCTGCAGTGCCAGCATCCCATAGGGGCGCTGGTTAGAGACCCGGCTGCTCCACTTCCAATCCGGCTCTCTGCTGTGGCCTGGGAGAGCGGTGGAAGATGGCCCAAGTCCTTGGGCTCCTGCACTCAGGTGGGAGACCCGGGGAAGCTCCTGGCTCCTGGCTTCAGATCAGCACAGCTTTGGCCATTGCGGCCATCTGAGGAGTGAACCAGCGAATGGAAGACCTCTCTCTCTCTCTCTCTGTCTGTCTCTGCCTCTCCTCTGTGTAACTCTGACTTTCAAGTAAATAAATAAATCTTAAAAAAAGAAATGGAGAAGTTGGAACTCAAGACAGGCAGTGATGCAGGATGCAGGTTCCCGAGCTGAGTCCCGGCTGCTCCGCTTCCAATCCAGCTCCCCGCTAATGCACCTGGGAAAGCATCGACAGATGGCCCAAGTGGTTGGTCCCTGCACCCACATGGGAGACCCGACTGGAGTTCCGGACTCTTGGCTTCAGCCTGGACCACTGTTGCGGCCACTTGGAAAGTGATCCAGTGGATGGAAGGTCTGTCCCTTGCTCTCTCTCACATCCTACCCTTCAAATAAATAAATACTTTTTTTAAAAAAAGGGCAAAGCATTTTTTTAAAACATAGAATAGGGGTGTGTGTGTGTCACACCTGCGTCCCACGTACAGTACCTGGCTTAAGGCGCAGGTCTGCTTCCCACCCAGCTTCCTGGGAGGTAACAGGTGCAGGTTTAAAGAGGGAGCTCTCACCTGCTGATTCGCTCCCCAAATGCCTGCTGCAGCTAGGCTGAAGTCCAGAACCTGGGACTGAATCCAGGTCTCCCCAGAAATGCTGGAGCCAGGGGCGGAGCCAGGACTTGAACCCAGGCCCTCTGGTGTGGGACATGGCGTCTTAGCCACTCGACCAAACGCTGCCCCAGGGGCTGTGACTCCCTGGCCAGCTGAGTGCAGATGTGGTGTGTCCGAGGAGACCCACTCAGGACCTGTGGGTCACTGGACAACAAGGACGTTGCCTAAGAATGCACCCACAGCGACTCCACCACAGACACAGACTGGGACAGTGTAGACATGGCCTCTCCGTGTGTGGCTGTTGCTGGCATGCCGGCTGGGGTAAAGGAGCGAGAGCTGAATAGCGATGAATAGTAGGATAAGCACGCTGCTGTTTGTGCTCAACCCCAAGCATCATGTACTGGATACAGCTGTACGCACGGTACTTGTGGAGACCTCCGGGAGAGAAGCTCTGGGGTGGCATGCCCTGAACCCCGTCTCTGCCTGTGACTGACTCCTGCGAAATTAGTCTCGAGGTCAGGATTCCCTCCCCATCTTCCTTCCACAAGCAGTTAAAGGCATGTCCATCCAACGGCGTGAAACAGCTCTCAGTGTCCGGTTCGAGTCCCCGCTGCTCCACTTCCCACCCAGCTCCCTGCTAACGCACCTGGTAGACGGCAGGTGATGGCCCAAATCCTTGGGTCCCTGCCTCCCTCGTGGGAGACCCAGATGGAGCTCCCGGTTCCTGGCCGGGATCAGCAGTCACCATTGTGAGAGTGAACCAGTGAACACAAGACCTCTCCCTCCCTCTGTGTCACCTTTGTTTTCAAATAAAAAAAATGAGTAAATAAAATGAATCAAAAATGCTTGAGACAGCACCTTGTCTGCTTTCCAGCGCTCTGATCCTTCATCTGGTATCTCAGCGCCCTCTAGTGGCTCACAAATCCCCTGCAGCCACAGGCGGGCGCTTGGAGGGACCAGGTGAGAGGTCAGCCTCCCACCCCCCCCCACCCCCCCGGAAGAAAATCATTCCGAATTTGGTCCCCACTATCCACGGAAGCCTGCATTCAAACAGCAACTCCTCGGAATGGGCGTTCGACACAGAGCTCAAGACGCCACCCCAGAGGCCTGCATCGCACATCGGAGGGTGCCTGGTTCAAGTCCAGCTCCCTGCTAAAGTGCATGACTCAGGCGCTTGGGTCCCCACCACCCACAGGCTGGGAAACACAGATCAAATTCTTGGCTCCCGGGTCTGGCCTGGTCCAGCCCCAGCCATTTCAGGCATTTGTGGATGATGAGTGAAAGCGCGCTCTCTCTCTCTCGCTCTCTCTCTCTCTAATAAATAAAGCAACTACGTCTTAGACAGCTGGGACTGCTTGTGAACTTTTCTCTATTTTCGTTGGCTAACCGCTTGGACTTTGGTTTTCTATTTGGTTCACACAGGGAGGGGGCTACCGTAGGGATCCCAGACAGAAAAGCGAATCCCACAGCAAGCATCTGCATTTAGAATTTCACATCCATGAACTCCAGGCCGCAGGTCATCATTCCTGAACACCCGTGTCTTCACACGTTAGCAGTTCTGGGGCAGGGATGTGTGTGTAGGGGAAGGCGTGGTGCCGCCAGCGCCAGCCCAGGCTCAGACACACCACAGCCATCCCTCCAGCCCCCAGGCAGCGCTTCTTTGTGTTGTGAACATTCAGAACCCTCTCTACTTAGCTACTTTTCTAAGATTTATTTGAAAGGCAGAGTTACAAAGAGAGAGAAAGAAATAGGTCTTCTGCCAGCGCCATGGCTCACTAGGCTAATCCTCTGCCTGCGGCGCCGGCACACCGGGTTCTAGTCCCGGTCGGGGTGCCGGATTCTGTCCCGGTTGCTCCTCTTCCAGGCCAGCTCTTTGCTGTGGCCCGGGAGTGCAGTGGAGGATGGCCCAAGTGCTTGGGCCCTGCACCCCATGGGAGAGCAGGAGAAGCACCTGGCTCCTGGCTTCGGATCAGCGCGATGCGCCGGCTGTAGCGTGCTAGCCGCGGCGGCCATTGGAGGGTGAACCAATGGCAAAGGAAGACCTTTCTCTCTGTCTCTCTCTCTCACTGTCCACTCTGCCTGTCAAAAGAAAAGAAAAAGAAAAAGGAAATCGGTCTCCTATCCACTGGTTCACTCCCCAAATGGCTGCAATGGCCAGGAGCCTCTTCCAGGTCTCCCACGCAGGTGCAGGGGCCCAAGGACTTGGGCCATGATCTGCTGCTTTCCCAGGCACATTAGAGGGAGCTGGATGGGAAGTGGAGCAGCTGGGACTCCAACTGGCATCTCATGCTGGCTTCACATGCTGGCCCACACCCCACTCTCTTCTGGGTTCCTTCTGTGCCTTTGGGGGACAGTCTGTGACCCTAGGGATCCTGGGCTGCAGGTCCTGTGCTATCCAAGATCTGCATGCTGGCTGCAAGGGTGTGTCCTGTTTGTGAAAAACCCAGGCCATGGGGCCAGCATTATGGCGTAGTGAGTAAAGCTGCCGCCTGCATGGGCGCTGATTCAAATCCTGGCTGCTCCTCTTCCGATCCAGCTCTCTGTTGTGGCCTGGGAAAGCAGTGGGAGATGGCCCAAGTCCTTGGGCCCCTGCACCCACGTGGGAGACAGGGAAGAAGCTCCTGGCTCCTGACTTTGGATCAGCGCAGCTCTAGCCCTGCAGCCATCTGGAGAGTGAACCAGCAGATGGAAGACCTCTCTCTCTCTCTCTCTCTCTCTCTCTCTCTCTGCTTCTCTGTAACTCTGCCTTTCAAATGAATAAATAAATCTTTAAAAAACACAAAAAACCCAGGCTATGAATCAGGCAACTCCTTCCTCCGCCACAGCGCCCCCTTGTGCACCGACCTGTACCTGCGCCTGCCCCTGCAGTGCACAGGGGACAGGTGCCCGCCATGAAGCGCTCACCCCTGCAGAGGCCCCCCGCCCCCACTCCAGTCCAGGGCCTGGGCCCCAGATGGCCGGCAGTCAGGCAGGGCTTGCCTTTAGATGCACCAGTGAAGGGGTCACTACTGCTCTCATCGCACTGTGCTTTTCAACGGAGGCTATTTTTACCCATGCTTGAACACAGAGAAGAAAACAGTTGATGGCAAAGCTGGTGGAAACGTGACAGCCGGAGGGTCAAGGTCAACAGCCACAGGTCCCCAGGGGCGTGGCCTCAAAACCACGAAGGCCATCAGAAGCCTGGCAGTCTGAGAAAGCCTCAGAGCCAAGAGGACCCAAGAAGACGGCCACGGGGGCAGAGGACGCCAGGTGAAAACGGGAACTGAGACACCCGTGGGCTCTAGCTAACAGCGATGCAGATGCTGGTTCCCCGACTGTGATGACTCACAGTGATGCGCCGGTGCAGGGCACCTGGGCTGCGGTCCTGTACTGTCCTCTCCATCTTTCTATAGCCCTTAACTTGCTGGGTTTTCTTTTTTGAGGTCTATTTTATTTATCTGAAAGGCAGAGTTACAGAGAGAGAGCAAGCGAACAAGAGAGAGAGAGAGATGAGAGAGGGCTTCCATTTGCTGGCTCACTCCCCAAATGGCCACAATGGCTGGAGCTGAGCTGATCCAAAGCCAGGAGCCAGGTCTGGGTCTCTCGGGCGGTAGCAGGAGCCCAGTGACTTGGGCCATCTCCCTCTGCTTTCCCTGGCCATAGCAGGTGGTAAGATTCAATATTGGCGGGGCCGGTGCTGTGGTGTAGTGGGTAAAGCCGTAGCCTGCAGTGCCGGCATCCCATATGGGCGCCGGTTCAAGTCTTGGCTGCTCCACTTCCGATCCAGCTCTCTGCTGTGCCCTGGGAAAGTAGTAGAGGATGGCCCAAGTCCTGGGGCCCCTGCACCTGCGTGGGAGACCCGGATGGATATCTTGGAAGAAGCTCCTGGCTTGGGATCTACGCAGCTTTGGCCATTGTGGCCATCTAGGGAGTGAACCAGCAGATGAAAGACTTCTCTTTGTCTCTGCCTCTCTGTAAATCTGTCTTCCAAATAAATAAATAAATCTTATTTTTTAAAATTCAATATTATGGGGCTGGTGCTGTGTTGAACTGGGCTAAACCTCTGCCTGCAGTGCCAGCATCCCATAGAGGTGCCGGTTCTAGTCCCAGCTGCTTCTCTTCCGATCCAGCTCTCTGCTATGGCCTGGGAAAGCAGTAGAAGATGGTCCGAGTGCTTGGGCCCCTGCACCCATGTGGGAGACAAGGAAGAAGCTCCTGGCTCCTGGCTTCGGATCGGCACAGCTCCAGCTGTTGCAGCCAACTGGGGAGTGAACCAGCGGATGGAAGACCTGTCTATTTCTGGCTCTGCTTCTCAAATAAATAAATTTATATTAAAAAAAAAACCCTCAATATTATCCACAAGAAGCTGAGTTTTCCTGATTGATTAGGGCAGGGTGGAGCCTGGGGGTGAGACTGGGCTCTGTCCCTAGAGTGATGGGGGAGGGGCGCCAGGCAGCAGCTTCCTGCCAGGGTCTGCGGTCAGGGTGAGGACACAGCTCACAGGGGAGGAAGTTGCACAACCCTGGGCTGAGGCTGGCGAGGGTGCAGCTGTGACCCGGAGGGGGCACCCTGGGCAGTGAGGGCCGCAGCAGGCTGCGGCCGCGGCTCTGGGGTGCTGCGTGGCCGTCTGCAGGTGCTGGGCTCTGTGCCTGCCTTCCCCTGCCTCCGGGGCATACATTGCTTCCTTTTTTTTCTTTATATTTGTTTATTTATCTGAAAGGCAGAGAGAGTGAGAGCGAGAGAGAGAGAGAGAGAGAGAGAAAGAGAGAGAGAGGTCTTCCATCCGCTGGTTCACTCCCCAGATGGCCACCATGACCAGAGCTGGACCAATCTGAAGTCAGGAGCTGTTATGCCCAGTTCGATTGTCCCCAAGACCACCAAGGAGTTTTATTACAGGCCCGGGTCTAGACTCAACTGTCACCGACACAACGGATTTGAATTGACAGCCCCGACTCTTCAGTTAACGGGGCTTTTATATGGTTTTCAGAGACATTCTATACATTATAGCACCATTCAGCAAATCATCTCATTCCTCAGGAAACGCAAAGAACATCTTGAAAAACTGATTAGTGGCCGGTGCCACGGCTCAATAGGCTAATCCTCCACCTGTGGCACCAGCACACCAGGTTCTAGTCCCGGTCGGGGCGCCGGATTCTGTCCCGGTTGCCCCTCTTCCAGGCCAGCTCTCTGCTGTGGCCCGGGAGTGCAGTGGAGGATGGCCCAAGTGCTTGGGCCCTGCACCCCATGGGAGACCAGGAGAAGCACCTAGCACCTGGCTTCGGATCAGCGCGGCGTGCCGGCCGCGGCGGCCATTGGAGGGTAAACCAATGGCAAAGGAAGACCTTTCTCTCTCTCTCTCACTGTCCACTCTGCCTGTCAAACAAAACAAAACAAAACAAAACAAAAAAAAACAAAACTGATTAGTGTATTGAGCAGCGGGAATGGACCTAGTGAAGGTGGTTGGATGGCTTTGGGGTTGACGCCTTTTAAATTGATTGGCGAAAGTATAGGGTCCGAGCTGCTGGGGTGTACGTGACAACCTGCAGGGTTTGGGGACGTTATCAGTCACCTTTACTGCCTGACAAGACACCTGGAACTTTAGGTATTCCCCTGCTACCTGCTGATTGGCTGTTGCTAGGAGATCTTATCGCAGTGGAGTCCAGTTATTTGTTTTTAGGAGCTTCTGGCTCAGGGTTCAGGGTCTGGTCAGGCCCGAGTTACAAGATGGAGGCCTAGTCCAAAATAGCTGCACCTTGATCTAGGCTCAGGTCTCTCAGAGCCAGGGCTTCTTCCGGGTCTCCCAAGGACTTGGGCCATCCTCCACTGCCTTCCCAGGACAGCAACAGGCAGCTGGACCAGAAATGGAGCAGCCGGAACTTGAACTGGTGCCCACATGAGATGCCAGCGCTGCAGGTGGCGGCTTTACCCGCTATGCCACAGCACTGGCCCCAAACCAAGGCTCCTGAGATGAGGACGCCCCCCAGGGCTGCTGGGGGAGGCGGGAGGGTTATCATGGTAGATAAGCCGTGATGCTGGGAGCAGAGGCACGTGAGGGCCTCAGTCTAAGGGACAAGAGAGGCATCGAGAACCCGGGAGAGGCAAGGATATGAATTCTCACTGGGAGCCTCCCAAAGGAACATGGCCTCCTGGCACCCAGAGTTCAACTCCATTTAGAATCTGTGGCCTCACACTGTGAGAGAAGAAATGGGCATAGCAGGGGCCGGTGCTGTGTGCCAGTGGTTACTCTGCTACCTGCGACACCAGCATCCCACGTGGGCACCGTCCCAGTCCTGGGTGTTCCACTTCCGATCCAGCTCCCTGCTAACACGCCTGGGAAAGCAGCAGCAGGTGGCCCACGTGCTTGGGCCCCGGCTACCCAGGTAGGAGATGCGGATGGAGTTCCAGGCTCCTGGCTTTTGCCTGGCCCAGCCCCGGCTGCTCTGCCCACTTGGAGAGTGAAACAGCAGATGGAAGATCTCTCTTGGCGTCCGTCTCTCCCTCTTCTCTAATTCTGACTTTCAAATAAATCTTTTTAAAAAGCGCCAGTCGTACACAGGAATAGGAGCTGCGTTATCTCAGTGGGAGGATGTGGTACACATACCGCAGTGCTGGGAGGAGATGAGCCAAGTGAAATGAGCCAGACACGGAAGACAGGGCACGGCGAGGTGCCAGCTACGTGACCAGGCGTGCATAGCACAGAGTGTGGTGGCACCAGCCTCCAAAGCAGGAGTCTCAGAGACCCGCACACAGCACCCTGTCCACACTTCACAACACCGTATTACACACTTGAACATTGTTCTGGGGACGCTGGCGTGGTGGCGCAGTGGATTAAGCCCCCAAGGATGGGGGGGCAACACTGGCATCCCCTGTCGGCACCTGCTGGAATCCTGGAGGCTCCACTTCCGGTGCAGGCACAGGAGCCTCTAAGGGCTGAGAGGAGAGCGAGTGAAGGCAGACTGGGCGGGTTGCTCCTGCTGCTCCCTGGAAGAGGCACGTGGGCTGCTGGGATGACGTGACCTACCCCAGCAGTCCCTAGGGGACAGGAAAAGGAGGAAGGAGAGACACAGACAGAGTTCGTGCAGGAGCTCGGGAAGCAGAGCGGAAGTGGAAGTCTTGTGTGCAAGTCGATGGTATCCAGGTTTCCTAATCCTCCCCAGCTTCCTCTTGTTCAAGGCAGCCCCGCTGGCGGGCAGGGCCGGGCAGTCGTTTCCTCTGCCCCGCGCCCACGGCGCCCCCATGCTGCCCACCACGCTCGGGGGCGGCCTCTGCCGCCTGTCCGCCTACCTGGAAGAACTGGAAGCTGTGGAACTGAAGAAGTTCAAGCTGTACCTGGGGACGGCAGCAGAGCTGGGGGAAGACAGGATCCCCTGGGGACGGATGGAGACGGCCGGGCCCCTGGACGTGGCACAGCTCCTGGTGGCCCACTGCGGGCCAGAGCGGGCCTGGCAGCTGGCTCTCAGCGTCTTTGAGCGGATGCACAGGAGGGACCTGTGGGAGAGAGGACAGAGAGAGCACCCGGCCGGGGGTAAGGAGGTGGCAGGGAGGAGTCGGCCCTGGAGCCCACAGTTCCCCCACTCTGCCGTGGGGACCCCTGAGCCCACGAGGCCCGGGGTGCTGGCTTCGTGCCGGGGTCTACGCTGGTGGGGAGATCCAATGAAAGAGTAGGTTCTCCTCCCACCAGCCAGGTGACCCAGCGCAGCTCTGATGGCGTCGGCCTGGAGGTGGCGCCAGCAGCCCCAGGGAACGCTGAGTGCCCCAGGCTGCCCCTTCCCCACTTCAGAGCCAGTCGCAAGCCCCAGGGGGGTTCAGACCCACCACCCACAGCCCCCTCCTCAGCCCAAGATCACCTGTGAGAGCTGCTCCTGAAGCCTGGGCCATACCTACGCTCCCTGGCTCATGGCACGGGCGTCACAGGAGATGGACCCGGCCAGGTGCGGGACAAGGCATGGAGCTGCCACGCCCGCTCGGGGCACCACCTTCCAGGAACCCCCAACGTGCTCCCGTCCAGAAGCTCCTGGAACCCCATCCTTGGGGGCTTCTGGGGCGACCCCATGGCCTAGGCCTGGCTGGCTGAGCCCACGCCCCCACCCCTCACATGGGAACACTTGGCTCAGTGTCCACCCAATCCCGGCTTCCCACCAACGCAGACCCTGGGAGGCACTGAAGAGGGCTCAAGTGCTGGATTTCTGACACCCGCAGGGGAGACGAGTTCCTGGCTCTGGCTTTGGGTTTGGCCCGGCTCTGGCTATCTTGGGCATTTTGGAGGGAAGCAGCAGATGGGAGCCCTCTCTCCCTCTACCGTTGTTCTTTTAAATAAACAATGGCCTCCAGGCTGGGGGTGGGGGGTGTGGAGGTCCCGACCCTCTAATCTCTGGTGAGCAGCCCCTCCCTGAAACTCCCTCGGGCTGCCCTGCGTCACTCATTCCAATACAAAAAGCCACCTCCCTGGAAGATTCCGGGGATTCCAGGAGACTGGAGACAGACCAGATGCTACCATGTTTGTCACAGTGTCACTGTGGGATGCTGGTGGTCCCAATTCAGCCAAGGGAGGGCGGGACCCAGACTGATAGAGGGGACTCACTGGAGGAATGGAGGTGCCAATCACCATGAGCAGGACCCAGAGGGAGCACAGGCCCCAGGGAACAGGGAGGACCCCAGTTTTCAACAGTGTGAGGCCATGGGAACCTGCTGGGGAGATATGTAGGCATTGATTTATTTATTGGGAAGGCAGAGTGACCGGGACGAGGGGGGTGCAAGAGAGAGAGACTCTTCCATCCTCTGCTTCACCCCTCAAATGCCCAGCTGGGGTTGAGCCAGGTCCTGCGGTTGAACCAGGACCTGCATCCAGGTCTCCCACATGGGTGGCAGGAGTCCAAGCACTGGTGCCATCATCTGCTGCCTTCCAGGCGCATTCGCAGGGAGCTGGGGTCGGAAGCAGAGCTGGGGCTCCATCCCAGGCACTCCACTATGGGATGGGGGCATCCCAAGAGGCAGCTCCATTCACTGAGCCCCAACACCTGCCCCGCAGCTGACCATCTTGAGCGCCAGCTGATCTCCCCAGTGTCTCTTCCAGATGCTGCGCCTGGAGGCTCATCTTCGCTGGGGAGCCACCCAGTGTGCCTTCTGGAGGTATCTCCCGACGCCCCAAAGCCAGGTGAGCCCTGCACCAAGGTCCTGTCAGAAGGGGTGGGACTTCGTGTGACAGACACCCGGGGAGGGGCGGGTCCAGCAAAGGGGAAACTGATTCAACCCAGGTCTCTCACGTAGGTGGCCGCGGCCAAGGACTTGGGGCATCCTCCACTACTTTCCCAGGCACATTAGCAGCGAGCTGGATCAGAAGTGGAGCAGCCGGGACTGGAACTGGTGCCCATATGGGATGCCAACATCACAGTGGGTTAACCTGCTACCCCACAGCACTGCTCCAGAAGCCCTGTATCTCATACTCATCGGAAGTTCTCTAACTCTGATTTGTTTTTAAAGCTTTACTGATTCATTTGAAAGGCAGAGTTACAGAGAAGAGAGGCCCCTGGAGCCAGGCCCAGGACTCGGGCTGGGTCTCCTGTAGGCGGCAGCGATGCCAGCACCGGAGCCACCACCTGCCGCCTCCCGGGGCCTGCGTTCGCGGGGAGCTGGATCAGAAGCACAGGGACTGGGAGTTGAGCCAGGCGCTCCAGCACGGGACGTGGGAGTCGCAAGCTTGGGCTCAACTGCTGCCCCAAACGCCACCCTACTGATGTTATGGACATGGACAAATCCTAGCTCTGTTCATGGTGGCATCCTGATACACACGCACGCAGGCGGAATGGTTCCGTGCAGCCCATTCACTTCTCCACCTCCTCACTTAACTGTCATCCTTGTGGTCCAAGATTATTCTAAAATACCCATCACTATGGATTGTAGTTACTCTGGTGTCTAGTCAAAACCTTACATTCTTTTTTTTTTCAAAGAATATTTGTGTTTTTTAATGTTTATTTGAAAATCAGAGTTAGAGAGAGAGGAAGCGATCTTTCATCTGCTGGTTTACTCCTCAGATGGCCACTACGGCAGGGGCCTGGCCAGGCCAGAGCCAAGGGCCTGACACTCCATCCGGGTCTCCCACGTGGGTGCAGGGGCCCAGCACTTGGGCCATCTTCTGCTGCTTTCCCAGGCCACAGCAGAGAGCTGGTTGGAAGTATAGTGGCCGGGTCTGGAACTGGTGCCCACATGGGATTCCAGTGCCTCAGGCCAGGGCTTTAACCCGCTGCCCCACAGCGCCAGCCCCCAAGTAAATCTTTAAAGAAGTCTCGGGTTAAGATGCCTGCAGCCCGTATCTCAGTGCCTGTATTTGCACCTGGCTGCGGCTCTGGACTCCAGCTTCCCGCTAACGCAGAGCTTAGGAAGCAGCCGTAATGGCTCAGGTGATTGGTGGGAGGCCTGGACTGAGCCCCCCGTTCCCAGCCTCAGCCTGGTGCAGAGGGGAGCTCTCGCTGCACCTGTTCCCCTCTTATTTCTCTACCTTTCAGATCCATCATTTCCTGAGAAAATGCTTCAATGGGTAAGCGTCGTTTAACGTATATTCTATCCCAGGTACAAGAGCACCTGCATTCGGTCCAAGAGAACTGGGATCAGACTCACACCGCTTTTTGACCTTCTGTTGGGCAGTTACGCCAGGCCTCTGGGGACATCCAGACGCAAAGGGATGCCTTTTTGTCCACATCAGGGTCTCAGCGCCTTGGCCCTGTGGACGCGGCCGGCCCCAGGCAGCTTGGTTCCCAGGAACCCTCTGCGGTGTAGGAGGTTGAGCAGCACCTCTGGCCTCTTGCCACTAGATGGCGGTAGCAAGCTCCCCATAGTGTCAACCACACCCATCTCCAGACCCGTGCCCACTGTCCTCTGGTCCAAGCAGCTACCCTGGCTGACGTGGTTCTAGATGGCGCATCGACGTCCCTCCCAAGGCCAGCGTCCCGGAGAGCACAAGCAGAGGGTTCACCCCCAGGGTAGGTGGGCATCTGCTCGGTGTCAAAGGAGACACAGATGCCTGGGAGCCTTGCTTCTCCACTTCACCTCCAGATCACACCGCGACCTTGTGACAAACGCAGGCTGAGACTCCGGCCCCCTCCCTGCTGCCCCACCCACTTCCAGTCCCAACAGCTACACAGTAGCTGCCCGGCTTCTCCATGGTGAGGGCTGCAGGCCTGAGGCTCCTGGTAGACAACAGCGGCCAGGAGACTGCAAATAACTGTTGGGGCCAGCACTGTGGTGTAGTGGGTAAAGTGCCGCCTGCAGTGCCGGTATCCCACATGGACACCAGTTCTAGTCCCGGCTGCTCCACTCTGATCCAGCTCTCTGCTATGGCCTAGGAAAGCAGTGGAGGATGGCCCAAGTCCTTGGGCTCCTGCACCCACATGGGAGACCTGGAAGAAGCTCCTTGGCTCCTGGCTTTGGATTGGTGCAGCTCCGGCCATTGTGGCCAATTGGGGAGTGAACCATCAGATGGAAGACCTTTCTCTGCCTCTCTTTCTCTCTTTAACTCTGACTTTCAAATAAATAAGTTTTTTAAAAAATAATTGCTTATTTGAAAGTCTGAGTTACAGAGAAAGGGGGAGACACACACACGGGGTGAGGGGGCGCTTTTATCTGCTGGTTCACTCCCCAAATGGCCACAAGGGGCAGTGCTGGGCCAGACTGAAGCCAGGAGCTTCTTCCAGCTCTCCCTCGTGGGTGCAGGGCACTTGGGCCCACTGCTTTCCCAGGAGCATCAGCAGGGAGCTGGGTCGGAAGTGGGGCAATCGGGACTCGAACTGGTGCCCATACAGGATGCTGGCGCTGCAGGTGCCGCCGGCCCCTCACGCTTTAACTCACCACCCCACTGGATGCTGCCGACGCCTCTTTCACGCCTCCTCCGTCCCTGCCCCCCAGATCCCCGGGAGGCCTACCGGGATTACGTGCGCAGGAGGTTCCGGCTGATGGAAGACCGCAACGCGCGGCTGGGGGAGTGCGTGAACCTCAGCCACCGCTACACCCGGCTCCTCCTGGCGAAGGAACACTCCAGCCCCTTGCGGGCCCAGCAGATGCTGCTGGACACGGGCCGGGGACACGCGAGGAGCGGGGGCTACCAGGCCAGCCCCATCCGCGTGGAGATGCTCTTCGAGCCAGACGAGGAGCGGCCGGAGCCGCCGCGCACTGTGGTTCTGCAGGGGGCGGCGGGCATGGGGAAGTCCATGCTGGCCCACAAGGTGATGCTGGACTGGGCCGACGGGCGGCTCTTCCAGGACAGGTTCGATTTCCTCTTCTACGTCAACTGCAGGGAGATGAACCAGGCCGCCCCGGAGCAGAGCGCGCAAGACCTGCTGGCCAGCTGCTGGCCGGAGGCCGGCGCGCCCTTGCGGGAGCTGGCGCACCTCCGCGGCCGCCTCCTCCTGATCCTCGACGGCTTTGACGAGCTCAAGCCCTCCTTCCACGAGGCGCGGGGCCCCTGGTGCCGCTGCTGGGAGGAGAAGCGGCCCACGGAGCTCGTGCTCAGCAGCCTGATCCGGAAGAAGCTGCTGCCGGAGCTGTGCCTGCTCGTCACCACCCGGCCCTCGGCGCTGGAGAAGCTGCAGCGGCTGCTGGAGCACCCCAGGCACGTGGAGATCCTGGGCTTCCCGGAGGCGGAGAGGAAGGAGTACTTCCTCAGGTACTTCCGGGACGCCGCGCAGGCGGCCCAGGCCTTCGGCTTCGTGCGGGACAGTGAGCCGCTGTTCACCATGTGCTTCGTGCCCATGCTGTGCTGGGTGCTCTGCACCTGCCTCAAGCAGCAGCTGGAGGACGGGGGGCTTCTGGGACAGACGTCCAGGACCACCACGGCGGTGTACATGCTCTACCTGCTGAGCCTGCTGCAGCCCAAGCCCGGCACCCCGGCACCCCGGCCCCCACCCAACCACAGGGGGCTCTGCTCTCTGGCGGCCGACGGCCTCTGGGCCCAGAAGGTGCTGTTTGAGGAGCGGGACCTGCAGCGACACGGCCTGGACGGGGCGGACGTCTCCGCCTTCCTCAACACGAACATCTTCCAGAGAGACATCAAGTGTGAGAAGTTCTACAGCTTCATCCACCTGAGCTTCCAGGAGTTCTTCGCGGCCATGCACTACGCCATGGAAGGCACCGAGGGCGGGGCAGGCCCGGACCAGAACCTGGCCCGGCTGCTGGCCGAATACGGGTTCTCGGAGAGGAGCTTCCTGGCCCTCACCGTCCGCTTCCTGTTCGGACTCCTGAGCGAGGAGACGAGGAGCTACCTGGAGCGGACCCTGTGCTGGAAGGTCTCACCACAGGTCAAGGAGGCCCTGCTGCGGGCGATCCAGAGCAAAGCCCGGAGTGAGGGCTCCACCCTGCAGGCCGGCTCCCTGGAGGTCTTCAGCTGCCTGTACGAGATCCAGGAGGAGGAGTTCGTCCAGCAGGCCCTGAGCCACTTCCAGGTGGTCGTGGTTGGCCACATTGCCACCAAGATGGAGCACATGGTGTCCGCGTTTTGTGCCAAGCACTGCAGGAGCGCCGTGGTGCTGCACCTGCATGGGGCTGCCTACGGCATGGACGCGGACGACGGCACGGGATGGACCGGGGCCCAGACACCACTGGCAGAGCTGTAAGTACCAGCCGGGGCCGGCTGGGCGTGTTCATACTCCTAACAGCTGGTGTTTGATGGATGGGGGAGTGCCCTCCTCCAAGACACTTGGCCATGTCTAGAAACACCTTGGGGGAGACGGGTGATGTCACCGTCGCGTAGTGGGTAGGGCTGGAGATGTGGCGGAGCGTAGCATGATACACAGGGCAGTCCCCCGCCACAAGAATGACCGGGTCCCTAAATGCTAGTAGCGCCACAGGCGAGCACCCCACTCTTGGACAACTTCATCCATTGGGACGGAACTGAGTCTGTGTTAAGGAGACCTGGGTTGGCCAGCACGCTTACCCAGGACTTCAGTGAGGGTACCTCAAGGGGCTGGCGCTGAGGTGCAACAGGTGCGGGCCCGGATTGCAACACTGGAATCCCCTACGGGAGCACGCGCTGGAGTCTCGGCCACTCCGCCTCCAATGCATGGGTGCCCAAAGTTTTTTGGACCAAAGTAAACTTCTCTAATTCTGTTTTCCACGCACTTTCTGCGGTACCCTCAGGTGTGTGGACCGGGCCCTCTTCTCAGACTGAAGATGGTGTAGCCCCATCCGCCCCCAGCCACTGCCAACACCCTGAGGACAAGGGAGCTAGACCCTAAAGGAGTGAATAGGTAGCTCTCGGCCAAGTCAATGGTTAAGAGTTTCCACTGGAGGAGCCAACGGGGCAGTGTCACTGGAGTGACCTGGGGGCGATGGACAGCATCAGAGGTGGGGGTCGGCGAAGGGAGCTCGGAGGAAGTGACTTTGGGGCCAGGACTTTGGGATGGCTTGGGTTCCCCAAGAGGCAGTCTCGGGGAACGTGGGTGAGAGAGGAGCAGACACAGGAAGGGAACGCAGCAGCGCGCTGACTTCTCGTGCTCGGCAGCATGGGAGCGGAGGGGTTCCCGCTGCAGCTCCACACGGGGCACGGGGCAGAACCGGGGAGGGGAGGGTGTCCACTGTCTGCCCGCGCAGACAGAGCCTGACCTGGGAGAGCTCAGGAAGCGGGGAGCGGCCTCGGAGCACAGGGAGAAGCCACGGAGAAGACCCTGGGGTGCAGGGAGCCGGGAGGTTGGTCAGCCAACAGCCCGCTCCGATCAAGGTTTGCTTCCAGCGATCCAGCTACAACTCCAAATGGCAAGCGGGGTCGAGGCTGTGCTGGCGGACCCCTCCCGGACAGGAGACCAGGAGACGCCGTCGGTGCGTGCCGGTGCAGGGACTCTGAGGGATTCAACTTTAGGTTGAATTTCCTTCCTCTGAGATAGCTCCTCCCAAAAGCTAACAGAGGAAATGCGCATTTGGTCTCCTAAAACCTTGGCCATACCCCAAGCTGTGGGGATGTCAGACCCATCTTTTTGAGTTTTTCCTTAAAAAAAATTATTTGAAAGGAAGAGTTGGGGGGAGGGGTACAGACAGTGAGAGAGATCCTGCATTTGTGGGTTCACTCCCCAAATATCCACAATGACCTAGGCTGGGCCAGCCTGAAGCCAGGAGCCTGGAACTCCATCTGGGTCTCCCACGTGGGTGCAGGGGCTCAAGCACTCGGGCCGTCTTCTGCTCTTTCCCAGGGGCACTGGCAGGGAGCTGGAAGTGGCACAGCAAGGACTTGAACCAGCATCCACACGGGATGCCGGCGCAGCTGGTGGCAGTTTTACCCTCTGTACTGCAATGCCAGTCCCGGACACGTCTTCTGCTGTCATTTGGTCATCGACCCTGGTTCCTATCACACAGCTCCTAATGCCCTGGGGCTCCCTGGGTACCAGGGGCCTCCTGGATGGGGGTCGGTGCCAGAACCACCAAGCCAGGACAAGATGCCGGGAGCTCATCAGCATGGAGAGAGGTCTGGGGCTTGAGTCAATGTCAACCTTGCCTGTGTAGTGAGGCCTTGATAAAGACCCCAGGGAGCTGAGTTGGGAGCTCCTGGGTTGGTTCACAGAGAGGCCGTGGAGGCTGCACGCCTCTCCCACTCCCTGTGCCCCTCCCATGGCCGCCAGCTCCTTTATAACAAACCAGTAACGTGTGCAGGTGAAGCCCCACTCGGGCCACCACATCCCAAGGGGAGTGCCTGCTTCAAGTCCCAGGTACTCTGCTTCCGACCCAGCTCCCTGCTAATGCGCCTGGGAAAGCAGAAAATGGCAGCTGAGGTACTTGAGTCCCTGTCTGCCCATGTCGGAGACCCGGACAGAGTTCAGGACTCCTGGCTTCAGCCTGGCCCAGCCCTGGCATCTGGGGCCGTGACCCAGCAGCTGCAAGACCTCTCTCTTTTCCCACATCGCTCTGCCTTTCAAATAAATAAATTATTAAAAATGCAGAACCAGGTCCTATTCCAGACCTGCTAAATCAAAATCTGCATTTTTTTAATCTGGGGAGATTGCCACGCATATTAAAATCCTGGCCAAGCACACGCCTGCTGCATTTGCCTTATCCGGAGCCCGTGGCAGACATCACTAGTTGATTCCAGCACTCTGCCCTCAGGAGCCCACATGTGGCCTCCATCTTCTTTAAGCCACACCCACCAACCCATCAGCGTGCGGCTGAGAAGGAAGCCGGTTTCTGTCTCTGACCCAAGGATGCGAGCCTGGGTGGCCCCCTCACTGGCTACGGGATCAGTGAATTAAACTGAAGGCAGTACAGTGCTTCTTACGCCACGAAACCATTCCGTGGCAAGCAGCGGAACGAGACCCCGGCCTCTCCTTCCCTCACGCAGAGCCGAGAGGAGCATCCTGCCCGACGCCTACAGCGAGCAGCTGGCCGCAGCCCTGTGCTGCTGTCCTGACCTGGTGGAGCTGGCCCTGTACCGCAACGCCCTGGGAAACCGCGGGCTGCGGCTGCTCTGCCAGGGCCTCCGACACCCCGGCTGCAGACTCCAGAACCTGAGGTGAGTCCCTCGTGTCCCGCCACTGCCACGCCAGGGCTCAGGGGGCCAGGCTGGCTGCAGCCGAGGGCGGCTTTGGCCTCCAGCCCTGACGTCCTCCCTGCCCTCGTGACCTCGTCGTATCTTAATGACCACACTGAAGAGCGCATCTCCGTGGATCACACATCAGACATCAGCATCTCCCGCTTTCCTTATGTTTTTAAAAATTTATGAAAGGCAGAGTGGCAGAGATTTTCCTTCTGCTGGCTCACTCACTCTCCAAATGGCTGCAACAGCCAGGCTGAAGCCAGGAGCCAGGAGCTCCATCCTGGTTGCCCATGTGCCCGAGCACTCGGCCATCTGCTGCTGCTGTCCCAGGTGCATTAGCAGGGAGCTGGATGGGAGCAGAGAGCAGCTGGGAAGTGAACCAAACTCCAGTATGGAATAAGGGTGCCTCTAGTGGTGGCTTAGCTCACTGCACACACCACCCTCCCGTCACTTCCCTTATTCCTCTCCAGTCCAGTCTCCTGCCACCTGACCCCTACCAGATTCCAGAAGTCGTACATCTGCCCAGGGCCTTCCTCTTTCCCATCAACTCTTGCTAAAGTGTCACTTTGAAAACACTCTGCAGCACGGGGCAAGTCAAGGGGACACTGACCCCACCTTACAAGGTAGGGTCTTCAAGGTACGTGCAGCCGTGCTTCTGAGCCACTGCAGCCCGAGAGGCGGTGGCCTCCTCTGTAATCTGAAGTTGGGGTAGCATCGGGCCTGGCAGTTAGGGTACCCCCAATCCACACAATAGTGTTCGGGTTCACCCTTACTTCCAGCTTCCTGCAAACGCTCACCCTGGGGGCCGGCGCTGTGGCGTAGCAGGTAAAGCCGTCATCTGCAGTGCCGGCGTCCCATATGGGCACTGGTTCAAGTCCCAGCTGCTCCACTTCTGATCCAGCTCTCTGCTATGGCCTTGGAAAGCAGAAGATGGGCCAAGTCCTTGGGCCCCTGCACCCACATGGGAGACAGGGAAGAAGCTCCTGGCTCCTGGCTTCAGATTGGCACAGCTCCAGCCATTGCGGCCATCTGGGGAGTGAACTAGCAGATGCTCTCTGTAACCCTTTCAAATAAATAAATAAATCTTAAAAAAAATGTTCACCCTGGGAGCCAGCGCCGTGACATAGTAGGCTAAGCCTCCGCCTGCACTGCCGGCATCTCATATGGGTGCTGGTTCTAGTCCCGGCTGCTCCTTTTCCAATCCAGCTCTCTGCTGATGGCCTGGGAAAGCAGTGGAAGATGGCTCAAGTCCTTAGGCCCCTGCACCCATGTGGGAGACAGGGAAGAAGCTCCTGGCTCCTGGCTTCAGGTCGGCTCAGCTCCAGCCATTGTGGCCATCTGGGGAGTGAACCAGTGGATGGAAGACCCCCCCCCCCTCCGTCTCTCCTTCCTAGCATCTGATGGCAGTGTTAAGAGTCCGTGTTTTCCATGGACGAATGGGCAGGCAAAACACATCACACATATGCATGGAACATTATCCAGCCTTAAAAATGAAGGGAACCCTGACCCACGCTACGACACAGATGAGCCTTGAGGACACGGTGCTAGGCAACATAAGCCAGTCACGAAAGGATAAAAGTTACAGGAGCCCACTCCAGGCGGAACCCAGGGTGATCTAAGTCACAGAGACAGACAGGAGAGCAGTGGTTGCCGGGATGGACTGGGGTACAAGGGGCTGAGGCGTTCTTAATGGGCTCAGAGTCTCAGTTTGTTATGGAGATCGACTACACTAAAAACGGCTGACGTGACTTCCTGCTGTCTGTATTCTACCAGATTACAAAGGAAAACTAGAAGGGGCACTGGACGCGCAGACTCCCGTGTCCCCCCTCGCAGTACCTGGTCTCACTCCTCGCTCCTCTGCGTCTGATGCAGCTCCCTGCTAACGAGCACCTTGGAAAGCAGCAGGCGAGGGCTCGGGCGCTTGGGTCCTTGCCACCTGTGGGAGACCTGGAGTGAGTCTCTGGCTGGAGGCAAAGATGCATTGTTTTGTCATCAAAGATAAAATTGTAGCATTTACCACCTACGACACAGGACTTTGAAATCCGTACACATGCACTGTAGAACTACGCGGGAGAATCCACACGTGGATTCCCACACAGACGCATCATTTTCGTGGTGAGGACATTCAGTATCTACCCTCAGCATTTTCCAAGAATCCAGTATAGTGCTGTCTCATCGCCCTTTAAGAACTGGAGTTCAATTTACACACCCGAAAATCTGCCCGCCCCTCGTTCCAGCGTGCAGTTCTGTGCTTTCTGTAGTGTCCTGTGATGGCACAGAGAGCGCCACTGGTCAATTCCAGAATTCATTCTTCTGGAAGGAGTCCCTGCCCCCACCAGTCCCTGGCAAAGCTAACCTCCTGCCTTTCATTAAAAAGACAAAAAAAAATTGTTCGAAAGGCAGTGTTACAGAGAGAGGGAAAGACAGACAGAGGCACACACAGAATCCTCCATCTGCTGGTTCAATATCCAAATGCCTGCTACAGCTGGGGCTGGCCTGGCGGAAGCCAGGAGCTCCATTGGGGCCTCCCACGTGGCTTGGGGTCCACGCACTTGGGCCATGTTCCCCTGCTTTTTCCCAGGCCATCAGCAGGGAGCTGGATGGGAAGAGAGAGGGGCAGCCGGGACTCAAACCATCGCCCACACGGGGTGCCAGTGCCGCAGGTGACGGTCTAACTCGCTGCACCCACGTTCTTTCCTGTATTTTAGAGGAGAGAAGTGTTCCTCAAGAGGGAGGGAGGAGGTGAGGGACAGCATCCACAGCTCCGCGTCTCTTCTCTCCTCCCCCTGCAGGCTGAAGAGGTGCCACATCCCCAGCTCCGCCTGCGGGGACCTGGCTGCAGCTCTCACAGCCAACCCTCACTTACTACGGCTGGATCTCAGCGGCAACAGCCTGGGGCTTCCGGGCCTGGAGCTGCTCTGCGAGGGGCTGCGGCACCCCCGGTGCAGGCTGCAGATGGTCCAGTGAGTCCCCGCCGGGCGCAGTCAGCCCTCCCTCCTGGGGCTGACGGGACCCCTCCATCTCCACATCAGGTTCCCCCTCAGCCCGTAACCGTAGACCCCTGCCCTGGATCCCACACTTTGTGGGAGCCACCTTCTGATCTCCTTGAGCCCTGCCCACTTTCGCAGGGTGACAAGTCCCTGAGGCCACGGGCTACCCCAAAAGCTTATTTGAAAGGCAGAAAAACAGAGAGACAGATTTTCCATTGGCTGGCCTACTCCCACTGAAATGCCCAGAGCAGTCAGGGCTGGGCCAGACCAAAGCCAGGAATCTGGAGCTTCATTCTGCCTTCTCATACGGGTGGCAGGGCCCCAAGTCCTTGAGCCATCCCCTGCTGGCCCCCCAGAGTGGGCAACAGCAGGAAGTTGGCATGCAGAACACGGGACTTGAACCCGGGGACCCTGAACTAGGATGCAGGCATCCCAAGCTGTGTGCTAGCCGCCCACCCGTACATCTCACGTAGGGGTCTCCAGTGTCTGGAAGAAGCCCCGGTGCTCATCCGCCGCGGTTGCTGGGGGTCGGCTGTGCGTCAGGCTCATGTTCGGCCCCCAGGCCAGGCACGAGCAGCCCCAGGCGGAGAGCAGAAGGGCCTCTCTAACACCCCCCTCTCCTCCCCAGGTTGAGGAAGTGCCTGCTGGACGCGGCGGCCTGCCAGGAGCTGGCCTCCGTGCTCTGCACCAACACACACCTGGCAGAGCTGGACCTGACAGGCAACGCCCTGGAGGACGCGGGCGTGGGGCGGCTGTGCCAGGGTCTGCGGCACCCCGGCTGCAGGCTCCGGACCTTGTGGTGAGTCCGGCCCGGGGCTGTGACAGGCAGTCTCGTCCTGCTGAATGAACGTGCACCTGCTGCGTGAGCACCAGAGTTCCCGGCAGGATCTTAGGTGTATACCCACCAGAATTACTGGGTCACCTGGCAGCTGTTTGTCAGTGTCTGAGGGGTGTACCGGAATCCGGGAGTTACGCTATTTACCATGCTGTGGTGCCTAAGTATTCCAGTCTCGGCCATATCCTCACGGGCACCTGTGGTGTTCTGTGTTCTTGGGGTTGTTTGTGGCTACCCTACTGGGGGTGGGGCGGCCTCTCCTTGGGCTTTGAGATCCCACGGGCACGTTGGCCATCTGTCCGTCTGCTTTGGCGAGACGTCTCCCCAGGCCCCATGCCCGTCTTCAGTGGGTTGTTTGCACACTCTGGAGGGTGGTCAGGGTGGGCATGGTTGGCCTCTGCACAGAAGCCGTCCCCTCTGTGCAGGCTGAAGATCTGCCGGCTCACCGGGGCAGCCTGCGGAGAGCTGGCCGCCACTCTCCCCGTGAACCAGAGCCTGGTGGAGCTGGACTTGAGTCTGAACGACCTTGGGGACTCCGGGGTGCTGCTGCTGTGCGAGGGGCTCAGGCACCCATCGTGCAGACTCCACACCCTCCGGTGAGTGCGGATCCCGTGTGGGCTGGGGGAGGCCAGGCGGAAGCCGGAGTCAGGAGCAGAGGCGGGCCTCGAACCCGATGCCTCGGGCAGCGTCTTAACCACTGTGCCACGTCCCCGCTCCCCATGAACTCTGCCTACACCAGCTTCCTTCCGGAGACTTCTCTGCCTGTTTCTGGCACCTGGGGAGTGACCCAGCAGATGCAAGATCTCTGTTTCTCTCTAACTCTGACCTTCAATAATCTTTTAAAATTTTTTTCAGTAAAGAAGTTTCATGTAAGCCACACAGCACTCCAGGGGGGAGCCAAGGGCTCAGTGCCTAGCTAACACTTTTTCTTTATATTCTTCTAGTCGCTTCTTTCTTTCTGCCCCTCGTCCCTGCCTGCTTCCATCCTGCCCCCCCCCCCCCCCCGCAGTCTGCGGAGGGGCGGCGGGCCTCAGCACGGTCGCCGTGTCTTCCAGGCTAGGCATCTGCCGGCTGGGCTCCCCTGCCTGCGGGGGCCTCGCCACGGTGCTCCAGGCCAACCCCCACCTGCGGGAGCTGGATCTGAGCTTCAACGACCTGGGAGACCCTGGCGTGTGGCTGCTGGGAGAGGGGCTGCGACACCCCACGTGCAGGCTGCAGAAACTATGGTGAGTGCATGGGCGGCCGGTGGGCACCGCCTGCCCCCCGCCTTGCAAGGCGCAGGAGAGACGTGCCCTGAGCCAGTGCTCGCCTGAGAGTGTGCACGTGCTCGGTGGGAAGCAGGTGCAGCCTTGCCCCTAGCAAAACCTCGCTTCTTCCCCTGACGTTTATACTCAGGCAGCTTCATGGCTTCTCCGTGAAAGCTTCAACTGGGCCTCTGTAATTCCAATCAAATGCCACTGACGACTTTTCACCTCCCTTTCCCCCAGCCCAGCCTGTCTTCAGAGACAGAGCGCGCACACTTCCACGCACTGGTTCACTACCCAGATGGCCACAACAGCCAGGGCTGGGCCAGGCTGAAGTCAGGAGCCAGGAGCTTCTTCCGGGTCTCCCACATGGGCGCAGGGGCCCAAGCACTCGGGACACCCTCCACCGCCGTCCCAGACACATCAGCAGGGAGCTGCATCGGAAGCAGAGCGTCCAGGACTCGAACCAGCGCTGACATGGGCTGGTGGTGTCACAGGCGCCAGTGTAACCCCTGCGCCACAACACCCGCCCCTCTCTTTCTGTCTACGGCCTCTTCCTCTCCATGCGTGTCTTGCTCGCCTGGGGCTTTGGGTACCGAAGTTAGGATGAGGGCTTAGAGATAAGCCCACTGCTTTCCTTGGAGCTGCTGGGTCGCTCTGGGATGTGAGCACCCCCATCTGGTGGACACCCCCATGCCACCTCTCTTGTGCCGAGGTCCCCCCAGGAGGTGGCTCCAGTGCCCAGCCCCTCGATGTGGGTAACTTGATGGCACAGCTCCCTCCCTGGCTCTCACCAGTCTCCTACTCATCCATGGCACCTGGTAGGTGGGGGTTCTGTCCCCAAAGGCCCCTTCCCACCAAGTCCTGAATTTTCTTCCTCATTTCAGAAGCCAGTGTCTACTGTCTTGGGACCTCAGCCTAATTAAAATTAAGATCTTGGGGCCGGTGTTGTGGCGCAGGGGGTTAAGCAACCATCTGGGATGCCACCTCCCGTATGGACGTTGGTTCAAGTCCCTCCTGCTCCACTTTGTATCCGGCTCCCTGCTAATCCGCCTGGGAAAGCAGCAGAGGTGGCCCAAGTGCTTGGGCCCCTGCGCTCACATGGGAGACCTGGATGAAGCTCCTGGCTTCAGCCTGGTGCAGCCCTGGCCTTTGGGGCCGTTGGGGAGGGAACCAGGGGTCAGAAGATCTGACTCTGCCTTTCAAACGAATATTTTTAAAATAAAAATTAAATTCAAATCCTTTCTCTTAAAGTCCCAGATTCAACTTAAAGTCTCAGGACTAGCGCTGTGGTACAGGTTAAGCCGCTGGCTGCAACGCACACACCCCACATGAACACCAGTCTGAGACCTGGCTGCTCCCTGATGCACCTGCCAGTACTTGCCCCCCCCCCCCCTGCACAAGAGACCAGATGGAGCTCCTGGCTCCCCGCTTCAGCCTGAGCCTTGGGTGCTGTGGCCCTCTGGGGAATGGACCAACAGATGAAAGGTCTCTGGCTTTTTTTTCTTTTTAAAGGAACGTTTATTGACCTGTTTAACCCAAAGGGACAAGCTTCAGGCACAGCATGACCTAGGCATTTGGATTGTTCTATTTTTTAAATTTATTTTATTTGAAAGGCAGAGGGACTTTCTACCCACTGGTTCACTCCCCAACCGCCTGCAACAGCCAGGACTGGGCCAAGCCAAAGCCAGGAGCCAGGAATTGCATCCCAGTCTCCCGCGTGGGCGGCAGGGACCCGAGTACTTGAGTCACCAGCGGCTGCCTCCCAGGGTGCATAGCAGCAGGGCGCTGGGGTAGGAAGTAGAACTTGGACTCGAACGTGGGATGCGGGCACCCCAAGGGGCGTCTTACCCGCGGCAACCTAACGTTCACCCCAGAATCTCAACCTCCGTTCCTTCCACTCTCGCTGCCGCGTGGGCTCCGTCCTCAGGCGGCCCAGCCTTGCCTGGTGCCACCGTACCCGGGGCTCTGCTCTTTCTAAGGCCCTCAGAGAGAGAAATCTCCAGTCAAAGCAAGGTTTTGAATTCATCCTGGTGCCCAACCGGAACCATGCACGAGGGCTGTGGGCATGGAGACCAGCGGACTTGGGCCCGGCACCTTGTCCACCTCCACAGCCCGAGCAAAGCCAGCTCCTCGTACACTGAGACTGGGTTTTGAACAAGCAACGGGGAGGTGAGGGCGGGGCGTGGCGGCGTGGTGAGCCGAGCCGGGCATCCCATGCTGCTTGCTCCACTCCCTGCTGGTGCACCTGGGCGAGCAGCTGCCTACGTGTGCCGCCTACGTGTGGGAGACCTGATGGACATTCAGGCTCCTGGCCTCAGCACGGACCGACCTGACCTTCCTGGCCACGTGGGGGGGGGGGGGGACAAACCAGCAGATGCAAGATCTCTCCCTCCCTCTCCCCCTTTCAAATACACAATTCCCAGGGGGGGGCGGGGAATGGCTCCTTGGCTACAGAGTCAAGGAGCACACCCACCCTAGACCTTGCTGGAGACGGAGGACCAGCCTTTGCCTTCTGAAACGCCCAATGCCAGCTCGGCAACGACCTCAGCTCCACGCGCATGTGCTTTGTCCCCTAAAACCTTCTCCCCGGCCCCTCTGAAAGCAAGGCTTTGGCAGAAGCCCCACCCGCTGTAGCCGTCACCGCTCCTCCTTGTCGTCAACAGGCTGGACAGCTGCAGCCTCACGGCCAAGGCGTGCGAGGACCTCTCCTGCACCCTGGCGACCAGCCAGACCCTGACTGAGCTCTACCTGACCAACAACGCCCTGGGGAACACGGGGGTCCTGCTGCTGTGCAGGCGGCTCAGACATGCCAGCTGTAAGCTCCGTGTCCTCTGGTGAGCCTCGTGTGGGGCTGGGCTCAGGGGCCGGGGGCAGGTGGGGACCCGCAGCCTGGAATCTGGGAAGTCTCTGGCGTCCACCTGTGTGTGTGATCACGTGGAATGCGGGTGGGGCCGTCACCCGGACCATTACTTGAGCTCATCCACTGGATGGACGCCCCAGGCTGAATGCCATTTCCCACTCTTGTGTACTCAGGCTGTTCGGAATGGACTTGAACAAGCTGACCCACAAAAGGCTGGCGGCGCTGCGCGCAATGAAACCCTACCTGGATATTGGCTGCTGACGGAGCTGGGACAGAGGCAGAGGGGGCCGAGCTGTCCATCACCTGACAGGACACTGCAGTCTCCTCCTCCCCCTAGACACAAATATTTTTTAAATTAAGGAAAAAGTAGAGGGGCGGCGCAGGTGGCATAGCACAGTGGGTTAAGCTGCTGCTTGGGACGGCTGCAGCCCACACAGGAATGCAGGTCGACTCTGAACCTGCTAAACCACCCAGGAGACAGTGGCTGTTGGCCCAAGCACATGCGGAGTCCTGATGGAGTTCCTGGCGCAGCCCCGGCCTTTGCAGCCATTTGGGGGGAGGGAACCAGTGGGTGGAAGCCTCTAACTGCATTTCAAATAAGAGCTCCCTAATGCAGACCCCGGCAGATGGTGCAAACTTGGGTCCCTGCCACCCACACGGGACACCGGGATTGAGTTCCCATCTCTCACCTGGCCAGCACTGGCTATTGTGAGCTTTGGGTGAATGAATCAGAGGATGAGTGACCTTCCTCTCCAAAATTCTGGTTTTCAAAGAGGGGCAGGCATTGTGGTACGCCGGGCTGAGCCAGCACATTGTGCACTCACAACCCATTTCAGAGTCCCAGCTATTCCGCTCCTGGGCCAGCTCCCTGCTATGCAGGGGACCATGGCTCCAATACTTGAGTTCTTGCCACCCAGGTAGGAGAGCCCAGTGGAGTTCCTGGCTCCCAGCTTCATCCTGGCTCAACCCTGGCTGTTGTGGGCATGATGGGGGGTACATAGAGGATCCCTCCGTCCCCATGTCTACCACCCTGAAGGCACAGTCCCTCTCTCACCATAGCAGCGCTATTTCCATTACCGGGGATTTGAAACCCAGTCCCCGAGACCCGACCGGAGGGAGGTGGGCCCACCAGAAACGCCAGTCACACCACAGAGGAAAAGCAAATTTCGGGGTGGACATCGTGACAAGGACACCAGCACCCCCGTGGCAGCCACTAGGAGACCGACTCGGTCTCGCGTCTGGGAGGCAGCACTGATCACCCGTGTGTGACCCGGAAGCCTGGACATTCGGAGTGCTCCTGCAGGAAGGGGTCGCCTCCAAATCGATAACCGGCCAGTCAGACCTCTGACCTACTCACCCTACCCAGGTGCCTCAGTGGGCCGGCCCCCGCTTGCTAGCTGACCACCAGGATCCCTAGGCAGCTGCAGAGTCCCCGCAGTTGGTTAAGCCGGCCATTGGATTCCACTGCCCATCCAGCTCCCTGCTACTGCAATGGGGGGCAGCCCTGGCCTGTGCAGACATTTCAAACCAATTTTTAAAAACCATTTGAAAGTTATACAGAGCGTTTCCATCTGCTGGTCTACACCCCAGAAAGCCACAGCAGCCAGGGGGAAGCCAGGAGCACGTGACTGCAGGGGCCGAAGGACGGGGGGCCTCTTGCTGCTGCTTCCCCAGGGAGATTAGCAGGGAGCTGGATGGGAAGCTGCCAGGACTTGAACTGGAACCCATACAGGATTGCAGGTGTGGCTTAACCTGCTGGGCAGGAGTGAAGACGGCCCTGCCACACACGCAGGCCCAGGAGTTGTTCCTGGCCCTTGCAAACCCCACACCCAGCGGGAGACCAGGATGAGACTCCGGGCCTGCAATTTGGGGAAGCAAACCAGATAAATGATTTCCGCCCACCCATTCCTGCAGGATCAGCTAAGACCCTGGAGCCCCCCCTGGGCAATTGTTCAGAAGACCCAAGTACAATCAGCACAACAATAACTTCTCTTAAAACTTTATTGAGACCCCTCCCATCTGCCCGCCCCACCCAAATGGGCAGGCAGGGCCTGCAAAGGGGAAGGAAATGTTTAATCCAGGTGTGGCTGGGGGGAGGGGTGAGCGAGCAGTCAGCCGGGGGTGGAAGGGAGAGGTAGCCTGGAAGCTATAGAAGCCACTCTCCCCTTCCATCCTGAGCTTGTAGCTCTGCGCATCGACGAAGCTCCACTCAGAGGTGCCGGGTTCCATTCCCATCGCCTGGCCCAAGCTGGATTCTAAACGGAAGCACCTGTGTGGATGGACGATCCACCCGCGGGTGGACACCTTCGGGATTGCTATGCCCCCGCCCCGCAGCGCGACAGTACCCTGCCCAACCAAGACCACACCAGACCAGACATCGACCGTTAGTGTGCGAGCTCTGGGAGGCGTGGCCTGGTCCCGGCAGGGCTAGAGAGCTGCTCGCCCCCCCAGCACACGCGGCCCGGCGTTGGGACAATCGGTGAGGCTTCCCCGGCGGGGACACACAAAAGGGAAGCACTTTCCAGTCCAGAGCAAGGGAAGTGCTGCCCTTTTGCGGGACACCGTCGAGGCAGAGCAGAGGCGTCCGTCCTCGCTGCGCGCGCCCACACCCGTCTCTCCCGGCCCCCACGCGGTCCGACCCCGCCAGCGCGCCCTCCTGGGAGGCCGTCTCCCGGGGCCCAGCCCAGAACAGCAGACCGCAGGGGGCGGCCACACGGGAAGGCCCGGAACCCGCCCCCCACCACGCGCACCAGTAACCCAGACCCCGGGTCTGTGCAGAGGCGCCCCCCTGCAGCTCCGCCGCCGACGCCCACCGGGGACACCCAAATGTCGAAGCACTTTCCACGTGCAGCCAGGGCAGTGCTTCCGCATTTGGGTGCCTCGGGCTGAGCAGCTCCGCGCCGGGAAGGTGTGCGCACCGCGCGCTGCGTCCCCTCCGTCGGCCTTCCCCACCGGCAACACTCAAACCCTGGCGGCACTCTACTCCGGACGCCAGAAAGTGCCCCCACGGTTTGAGTCCTGCAGGCGGAGGACGGGGTCCTGCCGGGGAAGCTTCTGGAAGCAGACGGTTGCGCCTGGGCTGCACCGAAGGCGGGCGCTCGCCAGGTCCTGGAGAAGCAAGACGGACGCTTAAATGAACCCCGCACCACGAGAGCCGGCGGGTGGGCGGCCCCTCTTCCCAGCCGGGCCCTGGGGAGCATGGAGGGAGCCCCTAGACCCCGCGCTCAGTGCGCTGCCTTGCACCTGGGGAGGCAGCGGTGGACGGCCCACGCGCTCAGGGTCCCGCCGCCCACGGGAGCTGACGGGTGGGCCGCTCCTCTTCCCAGCCACCCGGGGAGGCAGGGACGGAGCTCCCGACCCCTGCGTTCGCCTGTCCCGACTCCAGGTGTTGCAGCCGTTTGGGGCGCGAACCAGACGCTGGCCCTCCGCAACCCTGCTTTCCAGATAAAAGCGTTTAAAAGCTCACCACGTGCACCTCACCTCGGTTGAAATCCTTAGTTACTGGGGATCCGAGACAAGCAGCCACACAGCGGGAGCAGCCGGGAGACAAACCTGGAACCACAAGACCCAAGCAGGAACAGTAAGAGAGAACTCACAGAGCACAAGCGGAGACCACGCGGAAGCTACTTCTCGGTGGAGAGCCCGCCGCACGCGCTGCACTTATATAGGCTGAGCGCTAGACCACGCCCCTCCGAGCCACGCCCAAGCTCACGTGCTCCCCGCCTAGACCCGCCCAGCGTCCACTAAGCACACCCCCAGATAGCACTGATTGGCTTATTTAAAAGCAAATTTTTTTTCCTCCTTTATTACTTAGTCATCACCAATACAAGGGTAATTCAAAAAGTTCATGGCAAATGGAATTAAAACATCAGGTTTTTTAGGTGCAAAATTCTTTGGAATGCTCTCAGAGGGTCTTCACGGGAAATGCAGAGCTTAGGCCATAATTCCATTTTCCAGGGCTGCGTCCCACGAGCACCGGTTTGAATCCCGGCTGCTCTGCGGGGGAGACCCAGAAGCTCCTGGATCCTGGCTCTGGCCTGTCCTGGCCCAGCACAGGTCCTTGTGGCCACTTGGGGGACTGAACCAGCGGATGGGAGACCTCTCTGTCTCTGTAACTCTGCCTTTCAAGTACTTTAAATTGCAAATGTTTTACTAATTGAGCTAACTAAGACGGGGAGCATCTGCTAGCCCCTGGGTTTAGGGAGGGGAGAAGAGCATGGGTCTTTTACTGTGCAGTAGAAATGTCCTAAAGATTTTGTCTGCAGACACAGGTGGGGGTGGGGAGGCTCCTGGGATGGGCCGGAGCAGCCAAAAAATGTCCAGAATTATCGAGCCCCCAGGCAGATGACACACCCTAGCCGGGTGTGGTGGGAGAAGCAGAAGCTGAGCTCAACCCCAAGGGCAGACTCAAGGTGGCCGCTCCCCCGCCCCACCCCCTCCCCAGGGCCTCAGTGGGCCCTAGGGGAGAGGAATGCCAGAGTTTTGTGCTGGAAATTCGCCCATGGAACTGGCTGCGCATGCTACCCCTTTATTCCCAACACCTGTACCTTTCTATAGGAAAGGGAACCTCACAACCTTCTTGGAAAATGGCTCTTAAAGGAAGTTACGCGAGCAGGAGTCTTCCCACAGTGGGCCAGGCTGCACGAAGCCCTCATCCCACGTCGTGTACCGGGTTCCAGTTCTACCTCAGCTTCCAACCTAGCTTCCTGGGAGGCACCCAGGGAGGCAACAGGCGGCGGCTCATGCCACTGTCCACTTGGGAGCCCCTGGTGGAGTTCCTGGGCCCTGGCTTCCACCTGGCCCACCATGGGCTGTTGTGGCCGTTTTTGAGTGAACGAACCAATGGATGGAAGATCTGTCACTCTGTACTTTCAAATAAATAGGAATCAACTAGCAATGGGGACTTGAACCAGCACTGATAGATGTCAGAATGCTGGCCTTAGGATAAGGATCCGAGCCTGCTCCTCCCTCTCAGCCCCACCCTGTGTCCTGCAGTCCTGCTCTGCATCCCGAGTCCTCTGGCTCTCGGTCAAGGACTGGGCCCCACAAGACTCACCCCCCAACACTTTTAAAGTTCTCTACGGGACCAGGAACCAGGCTTGGTCAGGTCCTGTCCGGGCTGTGTAGGCGTTCATGGAGACTTACATTAACCTTTAAGTTAATACCTTTCTCTTGAATAAGCTTTCAAAAGCCTCCCACTGAAGGAATCCCAGCTCTCTGGGGTTCAGGAAAGGAGACCGCAGGGGAGGGAGGGGGCAGGGCGGGGATTCAGGCGTCCGCCGGCCTCCGGAAGGAGAAAGGAAGGCTTCCTTGCAAGTCTAAGGACCCCCACAGTTCTCCCAACGGCCTCACTCCGCTCCTGCCCCACCCAGTCCCCGTGACTCCCAAAGCCAACAAATAGCTGCATTTCCTGAACATCCCAGCCCTGGAGCCGGAGGGTGAGAATCCCAGTTATGGCAGACAGGGAAAACTCCTTCTAATCCAGGTTTTTTAGGTGGTGCCTTAAGGAGCCCCGACCTTGAGCCTGACCTTGGCCTTGATCTTGTCTTTGGCTTGCCCAGCCCAGTCATTAGCAAAGAATCCTAAACTATTGTCTACACCCTGCAGGCTCTCCAATGCCCCACCTAGGAGGGAGGTGTCCTGGCCCTGACCCAGGAGGGAATCCAGTTGGGTCAGGGCTGCAAGATGCCCCCTGCCAGTGGTGTCTGAGCGTTCTCCCATCCCTGACCCTTCCGTGGGGGCTTGATGGCTAACAATGTCTCATTGCTGGGTTTTGATGTCTCATTGCTGGGTTTTGACTATTCTCTCCTGGAACAATCTAGTTCAGTCCTCTTATGGCTTTTTAAAAAATATTACTCACTTGAAAGGCAAGACGGAGAACAAAGAGATCTTCCACCTGTTGGCCACAATGGTGGGGGGTCGGGCTGGGCAAGGTGGAAGCCAGAAGCCAGTGACTGCATCTGGGTCTCCCACGTGGGTGCAGGGACCAGAGCACTCTGGCCATCTGGCCAGGTGCATTAGCAGGGGGCTGGATCCAGGTTTTGAACCAGTGCCCACATGCGATGCTGGCACTGCAGGCGACGGCCTTACCTGCTACACCACAGCCCTGGCCCCACTTTACACACCTTCTCCAATGACTCCTCATAGGAACTTACACGCAGATGGAAGCCCACAGGAGTTAAGAGTCAGGTCGCACACCTGTCGGGTCCCCAGTCAAACCCTCAGAGCCACCTGAGGATGCGTTGGGCGGGGCAGGTGCTGGGGTGCAGCAGGCTAAGCTGCTACATTGCTTACTGGAGTGCCTGGGAGGCAACAGCTGATGGGGTCCCCATCCTGGCTTCAGCCTGGCTCTGTCTGTGGGGAGTGACCCAGTGACTTAGAGATCTGTGATCCCACCTAAGAAACCTAAAATCTTTTGAAAAACGTTGTACTCACTACTGCACCCCCTAACACGGCTGCAGGAACCCCTACCTGACCCCCAATCACGCAGGTGGGGGGAGAGTCTGACCTGCCACGCGGATCTCCCAGGTTAACACTGAGGCTGAGCAGTGCGCGTGGGATTGATCGGTCCTTGCTGGTCCTTGCTGCTCCGGCCGTCCTGATTAGCCAACCGCGGGAGGCCGGCAGTGTGTTTTTTTGGCAGGATGCTGTGATGGCAAATTGGGCTCTGGCTTGGCCAGGACGCCTGGGGAGGCTGGTGATGACGTTGCTGGGTCAGGACATGGAAGTTCCTGTGAAAGAACCAGGTGTTAGGACGCTGGCCACAGAGGTGAAAATAGACAGTGACTGACAGTGGACCGGAGACGCAGGAGCTGTCCCCTGAGGCGTACACCCCCCCCCCCCCCCGCTTCTCTGCCCATTTCCCCTGACCAGAGGGGAGGACCCCGGGGTCTGCCTTCCTCCGGCAGACACGGTCTCCTGGCGCCAGCCGCACCTCTGGTTTAGTCACCATCCAGGGCCCGGTGGCTTGGACCCAACGCGTGTCCACAGGAAAGACTGGGACCTGACAAAGTCCACATCAAAGGTGTTAGGGATGGGGCTTGGCTTCAGACTGCAAAAAAAATCCAACGAGCCGCCAGTGTTAGCACAGGCCGTTAAGCCCCGACTCGTGACACCTGGTCTCCGTGTTGGACTCTCGGGTTCTGATTCCCAGCTGCATCGCTTCCAGTCACCTCCCTGCTAACTCCTTGGGAGAGGCATTAACAGCCAGCTGCCCACACGGCTCGAAGCCAAAGAGCTAAGCCACCGCCAACGTGTGCAAGGAGATAAGACGGGCATGTTCCAGAAAGCCGTCAAGACCCAGAAACCATGCACAAAGAGACCCAGCCCCTGCCCGGATGGCTGAGAAGGCAAAGCAAAAATCAGCCCTGGAAAAGTGAATGTGGCTTGCTAAGTAAGGCAGAATCCTAAAGAACCCCGCTCTTGGCAATATACTGTGATCCTTTAGCGACACTCTTCCCTCGTGGTGGGTGCTGCTTCAGCTGTTAGTACCGTGCACTATACGGTGTAAAACTGCTCAAATCATACAACTTATTAACTAACTCAAGCGCAGATGTACTCCTGATGCAGCTCACACACAACTACTGAGAAGCCGGGGTACTGTCTTCTCATTCCGACATCCTCCTCACCTAGTACGTTAAAGTAGTGATACGTGACTTAGTCGTACAAAGAATCGAACCACATACAAAAGCAATCAAGGCAAGGATGGGGGCTACAGGACAAGGGGCATTTGGTTTTAAAAGGATTAATAAAACTCCAGAGATGTTTAAGGAGGGGTGGGAAGGGAGGGAGGAGTGCGGAGAGCTGAGTGCCCCGGGTGGGGTGGGTGAAGCCGGATGCGGCCTGGGGCGGGACTCTGCCCCTCCGCCTGAGTCTGCAGGTGAGCAAGGCAAGACAGGGTCTCTTCCAGGAGGGAGGACAAAAATTCCCAGCCAGGTTATCTGCATCTCCGGAGGGTCTGGGGGGCCGCGGGAGCAGGGGGAGGGTCTCGGGGCTTTGGGATGCTAATGTGAGCATCCCCGGAATTCCGAGGAAACTGACCTGGGAGGGCGGGCGGGCCGTGGAATCGCCTGCCTCCAACCGGGGAGGTTATTGCCCAAACCTGTTTCACTTTAAAAGTTACACCCAGACCCTGGGGGTCCCAGGGGATCCCCCCAGCGGTGTCTGCGAGAGGCCAGGGGGCAGCGAGGTGGGGGTGGGGGCTCAGGAACGCGGGCAGCACGGGAGGAGAGTGTGGTGAGGGGGCGGCTGCCAGCAGGGGCCCGGAGCTGCCGGGGGTCTTTTGATCACTGACCTGGGGGCTGCAGAGAACACGTCCACACTGCACGCCGTGGGGCGGGTCTGCAAACAAACCTCTGGGGCAAAGACCTTTACCAAGGGATGCGGGGTTCCCTGGGCTGGACTAGGAGTAACCCCGTTATTGTACCTAACAGCAGGAGCAACAGTGAGGACAGTGGTGTTTACTCTGCACCTACAGACAGCAGGACCAGGGACAACAGCACAAAGACTCCTTTCCCAGCCATCTCGGGGGAGACAACATGCCAATCACTTCACACCGCCAATCTGTCCCACGCCATTACGCGGCTCCCTTATTAAGCAGGGACGCGCCTAACTTAACCTGCTGCAGCTCTGAGCTAACATTTTTTTTCCCTGTTGAAAAAACTATCATCCGTGCTAGGAGTGCAAGTGGGTAAGACACCAGGTAGGAAATGGAATTTAAATCATAAAGGAGTTTTTGCCCAGCTGATTTCTTGCTATTTGTCCTACATATACAACTGCTTGGGGGCAGAATCCAACCATAACTGTAACCATAACATTGGTTCTAACAGCAAGGCATTGGAAACAAAGACTGCTAAGGGATGGAATAAGACACACACACACACACACACACACACACACACGCACACACACTATGCAATGGTCTGCAATGAACGAAAGGAAAATGGAACGCCCTTTGTGTCTCCCGTGGAGTTCCAGAATATTCTGGAACAGGAAAAAAAAAAAGGTGCAGGCAGAAGCCTGATGCTAGCCAGGTGATCTATGTGGGAGAACAGGCCAAGCTCAGTCCAGCGCAGCCTAGCCACTGTGGCCAATTGGGAAATGTAGTGGGAGATGATGCCTCTCTGCCACTATTTCAAGTAAATAAAAAGAAAAATCCCCCAAAACATATTGTTAATGAGGATAGGGTAGGGGTGAAGCTAGCCCATTTTCTTACTGAAAAATTTCATACTGGTAGCGCTGTGGCTCAGCCAAGGCCTGTGCTGTGTCATGGGCTGCACCTGCCACCCTGCCCCCGCAGACCACCAGGGCACCCAGACTGGCACCTCTCACTGCCTCCTGCACCCCCACAGGTGCTGCCCAGAATGCTGTTATACACGCAGCCCCTCCTGTCTGGGCCTCCTGCTTCTGCGGACTTGCCCCGCCCCCACACATCCCACCGGAAATGGTCACCGCGGCAACACAGCAGGCTGAAGCTGTCACAAGACCTGTTACTTTGGTTACAATTTGAGCAAACCCGGAGGGCGCTGTGGCCACTGCACATTATAAGCAAAAGAGGTGGGGGGCATCTGGCACACCCCAAGAACCAGCAACCCCTTTTCTCACCTACAAGGTGCACTGAGCCCGAACCCCCCTCAGCCGAGGGGCAGGGCTGTGACACCGGTGGAGTGGGTTAAGCCCTCCCCGCAGCACCAGCCTCCCAGGGGTTTGAACCAAGTGCACCCCCACCACAGAGGCAGTTCTAACACCACCCAGAAGCAGGTGCTCAGATATTAAACCAACAAGTGAACAGACGGTGGTAACATTTAATATTTACAAAGACTGTGGTGCAGAATAGGTCACAGGGCCTCGGTATTAGATATTAAACAGTGCTGCAGGGCTGCCCAGACCCTCGGGACTCAAGGGACAATGTTTAAAAATGAACCCAGATTCACAATCGGGAGACCTCGGTGCCCAGTGTTAACCCACCAAGAGCATCAGCTCTTAGAGTCAGGGTCTTTCAGCAGCCCTAAGTGACCACGTTAGGAACTGCTAACCGTTTATGACATCTTCCAGAAGCTGGTGTCAGGAGGGCCCGGCTGCTGCTCTCCAGCAGACACACTCAAAAAGGAAGCACTTTCCCACTGAGCGCACGGAAGTTGCTTCCCTCTTGAGGGTGCCGGCTGGAGCAGGTCCTCGGGGGCCGGAGCTCACTGCCCCAGGACAAGCGCCCAGGAGCGCCGGTCCATGCAGAGTGCAGATGCCACATGTCTGTCTCAACCTGTGAAGTTCAAGCCACAAGGGTGCTTTCTACCTACTTACAAAAACACCCCCCAGCTTGAAATCACAGCCTGAGCAGGCAGCAGCCTTCACGTGTGTGAGGGTGTGAGGGGCAGAGCCGTGCACACAACACCCACTTGTCCCACTGTCAACACTGCAGACATTAGCAGAAGGCACAGAAGCTTGGAGCGAGAGTGGAAGAGGGGCAACCGAGACTAGAACCCGGCGCCCAAATGGGGTGCCGGCGCTGTAGGCAGAAGACTAGCCAAGTGAGCCACGGCACCGGCCCCTGTAGATTCTTGCTAGCTACCCACTGCAACGCGCAGTCATACCAAGTGACATTAGGAAACTGACAATGAAGACTCCCCACACCTGCAGCACATTGGCACTCATATGGGTACCAGTGTGTATTCTGGTTGCTCTGTCTGCGATCCAGCTCCCTGCTAATGGTCCGGGAAAACCAGGATGGTCTGGAACTCTGCCATCTGCGCAGGAGACCTGGAAGGAGCTCTGGGCTCCTGCCCAGCCCAGCACTAGCTGTTTCAGCCACCTGGGGATGGAGATGGATCTCTTAACTTTCAAGTTAAAACCGCGGACTACTGTGCCGGCATCTCATATGGGCGCCAAGCCGGCACGTTCCCCTCCCGCGGCCCCCAGCTGGCACAGTGCGCGCACTCTGACCTTCAGAAGCATTGCCCAGGGCCGCCAATGACCTGGTGCAGTCTCACCACCTTTAGTGACGGCTGGGGACACTTCACCAGGCAAGAGGCGACCTGGAGGTGACCTTGACAGACCTGGACGTCCTCCTCGGTCAGCGAAGCTCAACCCTGACGGCACTTCCAGGCCTGACAACAGGAAGTGTCCTCCAGGGCTGAGTCCCGCGGATCAGGCTCTCCTTCCTCCTCGCTGTCCGGCCCGCTCCCTGCTAATGCACCCGAGAAAGCAGCCTAAGTGCTTGGGCCCCTGCACCTGCCTGGGAATCTGAGGAAGCTCTTGGCTCTAGCGTGGCCCAGGCATCTGGGGATGGAAGACCTCTAACTGCCTTTCAAATAAATCAATCTTTAAAACACAACGTCTATCATTTTCAGAATAGAAAAATGAACAAGAGAGCACACCCAATTTTGTCCAGTTCTTTATGGAAGTTCACAGAGGCAGTTCCAGTTCCAGAATGTTCATTAAGGAAAACGCTATCAGCATGTGTGTACAAATGCTAAAAATCTGGTCTGGGATATCTGAATGCTCCCAGGCAGGCCAATTCCTATCCTGGGCTGGGCAACCCCTTCATGGAGACTTCATGTGGGGCGAGACCAAGGTAAACCTGTCTCTTCTCCTGCCTATCCCTGTCAAATAGAAAAACTTTATGAAGTGAGCCCTTTCCTACCTTGCCAAGGAGCAAGCGGCTGTCTTCCACCTTCAAGGCCTCCCCCTGCGAGGTTCCCTCCTCACCTGAGTGGAGACACCTGGTCACTAGCAAAGCTGCTGACGTAGCTTCAGTCAGCATCGCCAACTGCAGGTCCACAAGAATCCGGCTTTGAGTGGAAGTGGTCTACAGACTCACCCAGAGCCAGCCAGGCATGACCTGTGTGGTCTCGTAGTGCCTCCTGTTAAATAAAAACGTTGAAGACGCATGGTTAGTAGGCCAAGGATGCTGGCTGCCCCTACTGCGTTGGCATGTTCAGCTTGGGGACATATACTCAGGACCCCCAGTTTACCTTCTGACCTTGCCTTCGGGATCTTCCTGTGAGGTGCAGCTCCCTCCCAGACTCACTCCAGGAACATGGCCCTCAGTGGCAATCTCAAAACTCAATGAGAGCCACACTCAACTCACCCACCCCCACATGCTTGGCTCCCAGAATGCACACTCAGACTCCAGCCCTGGAGTTGGGGGCCACCGCCCCATGACACCCACTTGTGCTCCTGGACATCTTCCTGCCAGCTTGGGGCTCAGTGCAATCCAACGCGGGGAACTGCTTCCCTAGGAGAAACCTTCCAGTGCTGTCCCAAAGAGCTGCCGGATCTAAAGCCACAATGTGGGCACTGGATGCGAGGGCTAAGCTGCCCCTGGGGCTTCCTGCGAGCGCATCCTAGGAGGCAAGGCGGGGACGGCTCAGGGGCTGGGGACCCTGAACTGTTCCTGGAGACTGGCTTCAGCCTGGCCTAGCCCTGGCTGTTGTACTCATACACAGCCAGGAGGACTCTTACCTGGCCAGTCCTCCCTCTCCATGGGAAATAGCTACGGGGCAATGGAAGCGCAAATTGCCTTACAATTTTACAACATTAAGTTGCACACTGGTCTTGCTGCCTTACTCCCTAAGGGAAGCCATAGAGAACCTGTCCTTCCTCCCAGGGAGCTGGTCATAAACCCCCCACCCCCACGCCACAGCAGCCTTGCCCACACCCTGGAGGAACAGACTAAGCATTACGACAGGCATAGCTGAGTATGGCTGAAGGATGGCTGTCCGCCAGGGAGGTGCACCCAGAAACACGGCTGAAGACAAGGGAGGGGACCTAGGGCACCCTTGTAAAGCCGAGTAGCCTTTACGAAGGACTGAAAAATATGCCTCATGGGGTTGGCAGTGTGGTGCGGGGCCAGCATCCCACATGGGCAGAGGTTTGTGTCCTGGCTGCTCCACTTCCAACACAGCTCCCAGCTAGTGGCTGGGAAAACCTGCTACGCACACAGGATACCCCGAAGCTCTTGGCTCTGGTCTGGGCCAGTGCTGGCTCTTGTGGCTATCTGGGGGTGTGAACTATCAGTCGGAGATTGTCTCTCAGCTTTCAACCATTTCTGCATAAAGAATGCTGCTTAGGGGGTGCTAAAGCTGCCATCTCTCTTTCCCACTTCTACGGGGCCAACTGGGACTGAGCCGGCACATGGAAAATCTCACTCTATGTCTGCCTTATGCTGGAGCTGCTGGGCATTTATTGGCTAAACACAAACTAAACCTCCCAGGGCCTAGGAACAGAACCGCTAGCAAGCCCGTCCCATCTCGCGTCCTTTCATCAGCTACAGCCCAGGGACGAAGCCGGCACGTTCCCCTCCCGCGGCCCCAGCTGGCATAGTGCGCGCACTCTGACCTTCAGAAGCTTTGCCCAGGGCCGCCAATGACCTGGTGCAGTCTCACCACCTTTAGTGACGGCTGGGGACACTTCACCAGGCAAGAGGCGACCTGGAGGTGACCTTGACAGACCTGGACGTCCTCCTCGGTCAGCGAAGCTCAACCCTGACGGCACTTCCAGGCCTGGCATTAGAAAATGCCCCCAGGGCTGAGTCCCGCGGATCGGGCTCTTTCCTCCTCGTGGTCCCGGCATCCAGAAGCTGCAGGATGTCTAAACAGTAGCCGATTCTGAGTGCTGCCCGGTGAGATCCCAGCCCCGTGAGGTCCTCACAGGGAGCCTGCAGAACCCAGCCCACCACTCCCTAAAGTCAATCCTGCTCCCCCACATCCGCCTCTAACACAGTGCGAGGGATTATATGCCCGAGTCAGATATTCAGCTTGACTTCCTAGGCAAGGAAATCTGGGTTTATTTAGGTCCAGATTGCTTTAAGTATTCAAGAAATTAGCGTTAATGAAACTGGTATCATCTGGAACTCATTATGCAAATAAATTAAGTCCGACCTGAAAATATTCGATGCTTCCTCTTATTTGTAACAGAAATGTATAGACGCCCAAAGCCGCGTGGGCATATTTGGGATGATCCCTTCACTGAATTTTACCATGTAAATGACAATGTACCCTTCTTTGCCTACCTTAAATTTTTCAAGATTCATTGTGATATGAACATTCCTGTTTTAGAAAAAAAAACCGTTAATGTATAATATCTATATGAAAAAAACATTTAATATCAACATCGGTTAAGAAAACACTAAATTTTTAAAAACCCTTTTAGACTTATTTGAAAGGCAGAGTTATCGAGGCAGAGTGAGATCCTTCCATTGCTGGCTCACGCCCCACATGGCCTGAGCTGATCTGAACCCAGGAGCTAGGGGGCCAAAACACTTGGGCCATCTTCCACTACTTTCTAGGCACATTAGCAGAGAGCTGGATTGGAAGTGAGCAGCCGGGACTCGAACCAGCGTCACTGCGGGTGACAGATTTACCCACAGCGCCTCAAGGGCCCAATCTTGAGCTGCTCCATGCTAATGCGCCTGGGCAAGCTTCAAAGGATGGCCCCGGTGCTCAACCCTTGCCATCCCATGTGGCAGACCCGGATGGAATTTGATGCTCCCGGCTTTACCCTGTCCCAGCCATTCAGGGAGTGAACTGGCCAATGGGAAACCTTTATCACTCTGCGCTTCCAATAAGCCAGTCTTTAGACAGCGCTCAAGGGACCTAGAAATGATAGCGGTCAGGCACCAAGACCCGGGTTTCCAGCCCCCAGAACAGAGCATAAAGTGTCCTCAGCACTCAACAGCGGCATGAGCCCCGGTGAAGAGCAAGATAGGGAAAAACCCAGAGATGCCACAGCCGCATAGCGGGGAGCAGGCGGCCACCCCCACCCTGTGGGAGTGGCAGGCAAGGCCATGGTGGAGCACAGACCAGGGCCTCATGAGCAGGAGCTTGCCAGGATATTGGAGGCAAGGAATTAACAGGTCATCCCATATGGGCACTGACCGGTTTGAGTCCCGGCTGCTCCACTTCTGATGTGGCTCCCTGCTAATGCCACCTGAGAAAGCAATAGAAGATGGCCAAGTGCTTGGGCCCCTGCACCTGTGTGGGAGACCTGGAAGAAGCTCCTGGCTCCTGGCTTCGGAACGGCACAGCTCCAGCCATTATGGCCATTCGGGGAGTGAACCAGCAGACCGAAGACCTCTGCCCTCAAATGTGCTAAGAAAAGACGCGGGAATGTGAAGGAGCAGGCACAGGGAGAAGCCTGCAGAAGCCAGATACTCACCACCGAGCTCCCGACGGTGCCAATGCCTGACGCAGGGGCTAAGAGGTCGACCTGGGCTCTGGTAGCTCATTTATACACTCAGGGCCCAGGGCGGCCCCAGCACCAGCGCAGAGACTCCTCCCGGCCCCACCCACCCCACCCTGCAGCTGGCCACGTGTGCTTACTTTTAATCCTTATGTGAAAACCAAGCTAAGGGCGGGGAGGAGTGTCCCATCACCTCCTGCAGACACCCAGGGTGGAGTGGCTATGCCAGGGGTGAACACTGGAGCTTGGGCAAGAAAGGGAGCCGGGCCCACCAAGTCTGCGCCCTTGCCAAGCCCCCGGGGACAAGGGCGGTCAGCACGCGAGGCTCATCAAAGGCAGGGGACGGGGCAGAGCCAGCCTGGGAGGTGAGGAGCTGAGGACGGACACCCTCGGTGTCAATTTAGCTCCCTCTTCAGAGCCCAGGGCGAGCCCCTGTCTAGAACATGCAGGCCCCAGGGGCACCCTGTTGAGGTGAGGGTGCTGTGGCTTTAGGGGGCGTCAGAACTGTTTAAGCTTCTTTTGAAGTCGCCAGGAAATGTCAGATTGTGAACACACACTTGGACGCCTTTAGGGGCCAACCGGGCTGCCTGGAGTGGGGGCTAAGCTTGTGTTCCAGCCCTATTGACTTTTAAAAAAGGTCATTGACTTTCTGAAGCTTAGCTTCTCCATTAAAATTAAATTCCTCCCCCACCATTCAGAGATGCTGCCCCAGGAATTCAGTCGCCGTGGGGTCAAAAATGGCTGCAAAAAGCCCAAGCGGTTCCGGTCCATTGTTCCCTCTTGACCGACACAGCCCCACTCTGCAAAGGGCCTGGAGCCTGGACGGGTGCTGGGGGAGGGGTCCTGGAAGCAGCTCCCTCCACCTCGGGGGACTGCAGGACCCCTCCTCCCTGGCCCTAATGCTTTGTGGTGATCAACTTTTGTTCTCAAAACTATGTATTTGGTGTAACCCGGAGCCTACACAAAAGGGAAGGTATACAACCCAGGGACGTAATTAACACCTAATGCTTTGCTTTTTAACTGGAAAAGAACCGCTGGTGTGCTGGTGTGACTTCCTGCCTTGATTTCCACTAACAGGTCCAGCTGCACGGTGAAAGGGATAGGGCAGGTGTCAGAATCAAGATGGCGTCACTTGGGGGTTAGGCCGCTGCCTGGGACACCTGGATGCCCAAGCACTGCCGCCTTCCCAGGCGCATCCGCAGGGAGCTGGATCGGAAGCAGAGCAGCCGGGACTTGAACCGGCGCCTTTGTGGGATGCTGATGTCGCAGGCGGCGGCGTAACCCACAGTGCCACAGTGCGGGGGGGCCCCCATTCACTCCTTGTCCACTGCCAACCCCACCTAACACTTGGGAAAACAGAATGGCGGCCTGACTTGGCCCCACAACCGTGGCTGGAAATCGCCGGAGGAGGAAGAGACACGTGTACCAGGGTGTGGCGGGGCTCGGGGCTGGAGTCAGGTACCAGCACAACAGGGCCTGGCCCTCCTTTGCCGCGGGTAGGGCCCGCAGGAGTTTCTGTCTCCCTCCCCCATCTGAGTCTTTCTTATGCATGGGCCCTCCCTAGTCTCTGCTAATGGCTTCATTCTTTCCACGGTCTCTTATGCAGGCTCTGGGGGTCTGCGGGCAGTTCCATTCCTACGGAATTTTAAGAATTGAAAATCTCTGGCCCGGAGGAGAGGTGTAGAATGTTATGGTTTGGAGAGTTTCGTTCCACACCAAGAATTCCGCTCCTGAGGGGTGTCGCGTCCTGACCCTGTCCTGTATGTTTAAGCTGCCACAACCGACATGTGCAGACTCTTACTGTGTTTTCTCAAGGTCACCTTTCTTTTTATCTTTAAAAAAAATTTTATTTTCCCATTTATTTGTAAGACAGAGAGGCCTTCCATCTGCTGGTTCACTCCCCAGCAGCCAGGGCTGGGCCAGGAGCTCCTTCGGGGTCTCCCAGGTGGGTGGCAGGGGCCCAAGCACTGGGGGCGTCACCTGCTGCTTCCCGGGTGTTACCAGCAGGGAGCCGGAGTGGAAGTGGAGCTGCTGGGTCCTTCTGTGATGATGGTGCTTCGATATGGCTGCCTGTGCGGTGGCTGAGTGGGAGCGGTGGCGCCGGCGTGCAGCCAAGGGAGCTGACACACTTGGGCGCTGCTGGTGGCTGTGCCGTGCCGTGCCGTGCCTGTGCTTGCTGGGTTCCTGTGACCACACGGCCCAACCACCGCCATCCTAATGGGGTTCGCTGCTCCTACTTCCCGCCTGCCCCCACCCCCAAGGTTTAAGAGGACCTGTTCCTGAGCACGTGGCTCGCTCTCGCCTCGCTCTTTTCCTTCGCCCCTTCCCTCCAATAAACCCTTTCCCATGCTCTGGTGTTCGGTGTCTTTGTGGCGACCTTACAGTGTCCATGGACTCAACGGTGACAAAAGGGAAATTTTATTTAAGTAGGAAAAATAAAGACACCCGGAAGAAGCTCCTGGCTTCGGATCGGCGCAGCTCCAGCTGTTGCGGCCATCTGGGGGAGTGAACCAGGGGATGGAAGACCTCTCTCTCCCTCTCTGCTTCTCCTCTCTGTGTAACTCTGACTTTCAAAAAAAGTCACCCAAACCAAGGAGCTTGCCCAGCAGGGCCTGGGGTGCACGCTTCAGACGCTGGGGCTCCAGGTCACTGGCCGCAGCTCCTGAGCTCACCAGCAGGGGGCAACCAGGTGGAGGCGGTGGTGCAGCCAGGAGAGGGACCAGGCTCAGGGGGTGTTCTAACTGTGTGCGAAAGGTCCACTGTCCCCTTATCATCCATGTACCCGGCCTTTATGACGTGTAGCTTTGGAGACACGGAAACGCCTGCATTTGTGACGATCTTGCAGGTCTAACATCCGCCCACACCGTGGGCAGCCTCTCTCTAGGGACAGACTCACTGGGTCAGCTTCCCCGTGGTGGGTCCAGGAGATACAGATGGGCAGATTCTTTCATTGTCATACTCACACCTCACGGGTGCAAGACGGCTGCCACAGCTCCCTGCATCCCATCCACGTACAAGCACAAGTCTGTAGGAGGAGGAGCCAGCTTCCGAGGAGGCAGCTCATAGAATCGGGTCACATGACCAGGGACTATCTCCCTCATTCTTAGTCCCTACCAGCAAGCCACACACTTCTAGCATGGATGTTGTGGGGATCAGAGGTGTGTCAGGAATAAAAAATATGCTTTAAAATATTTATTGCAGAGGAAGAGGGGGCTCCCACTCATTGGTTCACCCCACCACTTGAGCTGTCACTCGGCCTCCCGGAGCCGGCATCAGCAGGACGCTGGGGTCAGGAGCCGGAGCTGGGTACCGAACCCTGATCTTCCCCTGCTTCTTCGCTGGGCCCTTCCACTTTCATTTCTTTCTGGCATTTCTCAACCTGTCTTTCCCGCCGCCGGCCCCACCCAGCCCCCACTTCCTGAACGGCTGCACAGGTTGCCATGACAATGGCTAGAATTTTTATTAGGGGAGTTCAAGCCTGAGACAGGGCTCCTGGCAGGGGCCGTGCCGGAACGGAGGCTGAAGCGATCATGAGAAATGAACCAGACGACACTTTAATAATGGGGCCGATGACGGGTGAGGAGCGTGTGCTTTGAGTGCCTCGTCTTCAGCCCGTGAGGGAGGGAACTTCACTGTGCCCGGCACACAGATGCGATGTTATGATACACGGCGCTTTTTAATGAAAGACAAAAAACCTTTCAGATGTATTGGAAAGGCGGCGTTAGAGAGGAAGAGACAGAGAATCTCCTACCTGCTGACTCATTCCCCAGACGGCCACCACAGCCAGGGCTGGGCCAGGCCGAGGCCAGGAGTCTGGAACTCCTCCCCAGTCTCCCACACACAGGCGGCAGCCCCAGGTCCTTGGGCCATTCCCCGATGCCTCCCAGGGGCATCAGCAGAGGGTGGATCAGAACTAGAGCGGGGGCCGGCGCTGTGGTGTAGTGGGTAAAGCACCGCCATGCAGTGCTGGCATCCCAGTGGGCGTCGGTTCTAGTCCCAGCTGCTCCACTTCTGATCCAGCTCTCTGCTGTGGCCTGGGAAAGCAGTAGAAGATGGCCCAAGTGCTTGGGCCCTGCACCCGGGTGGGAGGCCCAGAGGAAAACTTTTGGCTCTGGCTTTGGCCTGGCCAGCCACAGGGAGTGAACCAGCAGGTGGAAGACCTCTCTCTCTGCAACTCTGCCTTTCAAATGGGCAAATAAATCTTTTAAAAAACATAACCATTCACTTGGGAGCAATCTGAATATTTGGGGAGCTATAAGTTAAAATATATATAAAATTTATATATATATATAAAATGCGAGCCCCTGCCTTCCAGCCCAGCCGGCCAGAGTTCTGGATTCTCTTGGCTTTCTGTACTAGCAGATGGAAGACCACCCCCTCCCCGCCTCTCCTTCTGTGTGTTATTCAGACTTTCAAATACATAAATCTTTTAAAAAATCAATTCATTGAAAGGCAGAGTGATAGAGTGATAGACAGACTTTCCCTCCACCAGTTCTCAAAATGGCCGCTAGAACCAGGCGGAACCCAGGAGCCCTTTCCAGTCTCCCACGTGGGCGAGGGGCCCTGAGGACATCGGCCATCTTGTGCTGTTGTCCCAGGTGCTGTAGCAGGGAGCTGAATCACAAGTGGAGCAGCTGGGACTCAAACCTGCGCCCACTTGGCATGCCCACACTGCAGGCAGAGGCTTCGCCTACTATGACTCAGCAACAGCTCCCAACAATATATCTTTAGAAAAAAATATTTACTTGAAAGGCAGAGTGCTAGAGGGGGAGGGGCAGATTTTCCCGCCACGAGTTCTCAAAATGGCCGCTAGAGCCAGGCGGAAGCAAACCAGGCTCCTGGCTTCCGGCCGGATGGAAGATCTGCGTTATTGGAAGGTAGATTCACACAGAAGAGGGAAGCAGGAGTGAGAGATCTTCCATCTTCTTATTTGTGAAGCAGAGTCACACAGGGAGAGACCGAGATAGTTTCCATCTGCGGGCTCACTATGCAAATGGCAGAAGCCAGGAGCTTTTTCTGGTCCCCCACGTGGGCGCAGGGCCTCAAGGACATCGGCCATCTTGTGCTGCTGTCCCAAGTGCATTAGCAGAGAGCTGGATCACAAGTGGAGCGGCCGAACTCGAACCAGCACCGATGTGAGGCCAGCACTGCAGGCAGAGGCTTAGCCTACTATGCCACAGCCGCGAGCACAGCTCTCAAACGTAAATCTTTAAAAAAAATTCCCTCCTCCTCTCCGCTATGTGAAATTCAGACTTTCAAATAAATAAATAAATATTCTTAAAAAAATTATTTGAAAGCTAAATTAATAGAGGGATTTTCCCGCCACGAGTTCTCAAAATGGCAGCTAGAGTCAGGCGCCTTTTCTGGTCCCCCATGTGAGCACAGTGGCCCAAGGACCCAGCCATCTTGTGCTGCTGTCCAAGTGCATCAGCAGAGAGCTGGATTGGAAGAGGAGAAGCCAGGACTCGAACCAACTCCAAAATGGGAGGCAGGTACCACAGAGGCTCAGCCTACTATGCCACAGCCACCAACAATAAATCATTAGTTAAAAATTATTTATTTATAAGGCAAAGTGATGGGGGAGGGACTAATTTTTTTCCGCCAGGAGTTATCAAAATGGCCGCTAGAGCCAGCAGGAAGCCAGGAGCATGGGCCCAGGCACTCGGCCATCTTCCACCACCAGGGAGCTGGATGGAACCAGAATGGCCAGGACTCGCACTGGCACAGCCCCAGAGCTCCAGCGTGGGCTGCCGGCGAGAGGGAGAGAGGGAGAGAGAGATCTTCCATCTACTGGCTCACTTTGCAAATGGCGGCAATGGCCAGAGCTGGGCTGATCAGAAGCTAGGAGCTGGGGACTTCTTCCGGTCTCCCACGTGGGCACAGGGGCCCAAGGACATCGGCCATCTTGTGCTGCTGTCCCGGGTGCATTAGCAGGGAGCTGGTTCACAAGTGGAGCAGCCGGGACTCAAACCTGTACCCACATGGGTGGCCGGCACAGCAGGCAGAGGCTTAGTCAACTACACCACCGCCACAGCCATAGCCCCCAAATAAATCTTAAAAAAAAATTTATTTAAATAGCAGAGTGATAGAGACAGATTTTCCCGCCACAGGTTCTCAAAATGGCCGCTGGATCCGGGCGGAACCAAGAGCCCCTTCCGGTCTCCCAAGTGGGTGCAGGGCCCCAAGGACATCGGCCATCTTGTGCTGTTGTCCCAGGTGCTGTAGCAGGGAGCCGGATCACTAGTGGAGCGGCTGGGACTCAAACCTGCGCCCACTCGGGACGCCCACACTGCAGGCAGAGGCTTAGCCCACTATAACTCAGCAACAGCCCCCTAGAAAAAATTATTTGGAAGGCAGAGTGCTAGAGGGGGAGGGGCAGATTTTCCCGCCATGAGTTCTCAAAATGGCCGCTACAGCCAGGCAGAAGCAAACCAGGCTCCAGGCTTCCGGCTGGATGGAAGATCTGCGTTATTGGAAGGCAGAGTTACAGAGAGAAGAGGGAAGCGAGAGACAGACAGAATCTTCCATCTGCTGGCTCACTTTGCAAATGGTGGCAATGGCGAGAATTGGACAATCAGAAGCCAGGAGACAGGTGCTTCTGGTCTCCCACGTGGGCACAGGGGCCCAAGAACATCGGCCATCTTGTGCTGATGTCACAGGTACATTAGCAGAGAGCAGGATTGGAAGTGGAGTGGCTGGGACTTGAACTGGCACCCATATGGTAACCCAGCATTGCAGGCAGAGGCTTTGCCTACTGTGTCACATCCACAGGCCCCCAAAATATATCTGTTGAATAAAATTCATTTATGGGGCTGGCACTGTGGCATAAGGGGTAAAGCCACTGCCTGCGATGCAGGCATCCCACACCAGCGCCGGTTCAAGTCCTGGCTGCTCCACTTCTGATCCAGCTCTCTGGGAAGGCAGTAGAAGATGGCCCAAGTTCTTGGGCCCCTGCACCTGCGCAGGAGACCCAGAAGCAGCTCCTGGCTTCAGGCTGGCACAGAACTGAACATTACAGCCATTCAGGGAGTGAACCAGCAGATGGAAGACTTCTCTCTGCCTCTCCTTCTCTCTGTTTAACTCAGACTTTCAAATAAATAAATCTTTTTAAAAAATTATTTATTTGAAAGAGTGACAGGGAGAGAGATTTTTTCCTGCTACGAGTTCCCAAAATGGCCGCTAGAGCCAAGCTAGAGCCAGAAGCTTCTTCTGGTCTCCATGTGAGCGCATGGCTCTGAGGACATCGGCCATCTTCTGCTGTTGTCCCAGGTGCTTTAGCAGGGAGCTGGATCACAAGTGGAGCGGCTGGGACTCAAACCTGCGCCCACTCCGGACACCCACACTGCAGGCAGAGGCTTCGCCTACTATGACTCAGCAACAGCCCCCAACAATATAGCTTTAGAAAAAATTATTTACTTGAAAGGCAGAGTGCTAGAGGGGGAGGGGCAATTTTCCCGCCACAAGTTCTCAAAATGGCCGCTAGAGCCAGGCGGAAGCAAACCAGGCTCCTGGCTTCCGGCCGGATGGAAGATGACGTGCGTGCAGGGGCCCAAGACATCGGCCATCTTGTGCTGCTCTCCCAGGTGTTATTGAGAGGCAGAGTTACAGAGAAGAGGGAAGTGGGAGAGACAGAGAGAGAGAGAGAGGGAAGAGACAGAGAACTTCCATCTTCTTATTTGTGAAGCAGAGTTACAGATGGAGAGGGAAAAACAGAGAGAGAGAGAGATTGATCTGCCTCACTCTGCAAATGGTGGCAATGGCCAGAATTGGACAATCAGGAGCCAGGTGCTTCTTCCAATCTCCCATGTGGGCGCAGGGGCCCAAAGACATCGGCCATCTTGTGCTGCTGTCCCGGGTGCATTAGCAGAGAGCTGGATCGGAAGTGGAGCAGCTGGGACTCGAAAAGGCACCCATATGGGAGGCCGGCAGTGCCGGCAGAGGCTTAGCCTACTGTGTCATATCCACAGGCATAGTCCTCAAAATAAATCTTGATGGGCACCAGTTCAATTTCCGGCTACTGCACTTCTGATCCTGCTCTCTGCTATGGACTGGAAAAACAGTAGATGGTCCAGTGGGTAATGCCACAGCCTGGGGTGCCGGCATTCCACACGGGTGCCGGTTTGAGTCCTGGCTGATCCATCTCGGATCCAGCTCTATGGTATGGCCTGGAAAAGCGGTGGAAGATGGCCCAAGTGCTTGGGCCCCTGCACCCACACTGGAGACTGGGAAGAAAATCCTGGCTCCTGGCTTCAGGTTGGTGTAGCTCCGGCTGTTGCAGCAATAGGGGAGTGAACCTCTCCTCTCTGTGCATAACTCAGACTTTCAAATAAATAAATAAATCTTTTTAAAAAGATTTACAAAGGCAGATACAGGGAGAGACAGATTTTCCCACCACCAGTTCTCAAAATGGCTGCTGGAGCAAGGCGGAAGCCAGGTCTCCCTTGTGGACACAGGGCCCCAAGAACATCCGCCATCTTGTGCTGCTGTCCCAGGTGCATTAACAGAGAGCCGGATCTCAAGTGGAAGAGCCGGGACTAGAACCTGTGCCCACTCGGGATGCCCACACTGCAGGCACAGGCTCAGCCTACTATGCCACCGCCAGAGCCAGAGCCCCCAACAATAATTTTTTTTTAAAAAATTATTCATTTGGAAGGCAGAGTGCTAGAGGGGGAGGGATAGATTTTCCCGCCATGGGTTCTCAAAATGGCCGCCAAAGCCAGGAAGAAGCCTGGCGCCCTTTCTGGTCTCCCACATGGACACGGGGGCCCAAGGACATTGGCCATCTTGTGCTGCACTGCAGGTGCATCGGCAGAGAGCCGGATCTCAAGTGGAAGAGCCGGGACTAGAACCTGTGCCCACTCGGGATGCCCACACTGCAGGCACAGGCTCAGCCTACTATGCCACCACCAGAGCCAGAGCCCCCAACAATAATTTTTTTTTAAAAAATTATTTATTTGGAAGGCAGAGTGCTAGAGGGGGAGGGATAGATTTTCCCGCCATGGGTTCTCAAAATGGCCGCCAAAGCCAGGAAGAAGCCAGGTCTCCCTGGTGGACACAGGGCCCAAGGACATCCGCCATCTTGTGCTCTGCTGCAGGTGCACTGGCAGGGAGCTGGATCTTAAGTGGAAGAGCCGGGACTAGAACCTGTGCCCACCTGGGGTGCTCACACTGCAGGCACAGGCTCAGTCTACTATGATTCAGCCAGAGCCACCAACAATAAATTGTTGTTTAAAAAAATTATTCATTTGGAAGACAGAGTGCTAGAGGGGGAGGGATAGATTTTCCCGCCATGGGTTCTCAAAATGGCCGCTAAAGCCAGGAAGAAGCCAGGTCTCCCTGGTGGACACAGGGCCCAAGGACATCCGCCATCTTGTGCTCTGCTGCAGGTGCATTGGCAGGGAGCCGGATCTCAAGTGGAAGAGCCGGGACTAGAACCTGTGCCCACCTGGGGTGCCCACACTGCAGGCACAGGCTCAGCCTACTATGACTCAGCCAGAGCCCCCAACAATAAATTTTTTTCTAATTATTCATTTGGAAGACAGAGTGCTGGAGGGGGAGGGATAGATTTTCCCGCCATGGGTTCTCAAAATGGCCGCCAAAGCCAGGAAGAAGCCAGGTCTCCCTTGTGGACACAGGGCCCAAGGACATCCGCCATCTTGTGCTCTGCTGCAGGTGCATTGGCAGGGAGCCGGATCTCAAGTGGAAGAGCCGGGACTAGAACCTGTGCCCACCTGGGGTGCCCACACTGCAGGCACAGGCTCAGCCTACTATGACTCAGCCAGAGCCCCCAACAATAAATTTTTTTCTAATTATTCATTTGGAAGACAGAGTGCTGGAGGGGGAGGGATAGATTTTCCCGCCATGGGTTCTCAAAATGGCCGCCAAAGCCAGGAAGAAGCCAGGTCTCCCTGGTGGACACAGGGCCCAAGGACATCCGCCATCTTGTGCTCTGCTGCAGGTGCATTGGCAGGGAGCTGGATCTTAAGTGGAAGAGCCGGGACTAGAACCTGTGCCCACTTGGGATGCCCACACTGCAGGCACAGGCTCAGCCTACTATGCCACCGCCAGAGCCAGAGCCCCCAACAATAATTTTTTTTAAAAAAATTATTCATTTGGAAGACAGAGTGCTAGAGGGGGAGGGATAGATTTTCCCGCCATGGGTTCTCAAAATGGCCGCCAAAGCCAGGAAGAAGCCAGGTCTCCCTGGTGGACACAGGGCCCAAGGACATCCGCCATCTTGTGCTCTGCTGCAGGTGCATTGGCAGGGAGCTGGATCTTAAGTGGAAGAGCCGGGACTAGAACCTGTGCCCACTTGGGATGCCCACACTGCAGGCACAGGCTCAGCCTACTATGCCACCGCCAGAGCCAGAGCCCCCAACAATAATTTTTTTTAAAAAAATTATTCATTTGGAAGACAGAGTGCTAGAGGGGGAGGGATAGATTTTCCCGCCATGGGTTCTCAAAATGGCCGCTAAAGCCAGGAAGAAGCCAGGTCTCCCTGGTGGACACAGGGCCCAAGGACATCCGCCATCTTGTGCTGCACCTGCAGGTGCATTGGCAGGGAGCCGGATCTCCAGTGGAACGCCAGCACTGCAGGCACAGGCTCAGCCTACTAGGACTCAGCCCCAGCCCGAGAAGAGATCTTTAAAGAAGTCTGTTGTCCACGTTCCGTGGTGTCCGAGTCCCGGAGCTTTGCACTGAGCAGAGCCCGGGGCTGCTCCTGGCGCAGCCGGTTAAGGCGCCGCCTGCAATGCAGGGTGCGGAGGGAGACGGGGCTCCTGGCTTCTGGCCGGACGGAAGATCTGCGTTATTCAAAGAGTTACAGAGAGAAAAGAGGGACGCGGGAGAGCGAGAGGTCTCCTGTGGTTTTGGTTGAGAGGTAGAGAGAGGGGGATCGTCCATCCACTGGCTCACTCTGCACATGGCGGCAATGGCCGGAGCTGGGCTGATCAGTAGCCAGGAGCTTCTCCCGGTCCCCGACGCGGACGCAGGGCCCAAGGGCATCGGCCATCTTGTGCTGCTGTCCCCCGTGCATTAGCAGGGAGCCCGACACAAGTGGAGTGGCCGGGACTCGAACCTGCGCCCGTAAGTAAAGCTGGCACTGCAGGCAGAGGCTTAGCCTACTAGGACTCAGTCACAGCTCCCCACAAGAAATCTTTTCAATGGCCACCTGAGCCCGGGGCGGGGGGTGGGGGGAGCAAGGAGCTTCTCCAGGTCCCCCACGTGGGCGCAGGGCCCCAAGGGCATCGGCCATCTTGTGCTGCCGTCCCCGGTGCATTAACAGGGAGCCCGACACAAGTGGAGCGGCCGGGACTCGAACCTGCGCCCACTCGGCATGCCCACACTGCAGGCAGAGGCTTAGGCCACTATGCCACAGCGCCTCGGCTCCTGGCCGTCACTTTCAATTAAATAATTCTTTACAAGAAAGCAATAGATTCGCGGACTAGTATGCACTGTCTTAGCGCCCCGCTACAGACCTCGTGGAGTGCCCCACCCAACACCCCAGGGCGCCAGGCACCCCGCCGGGCTGCCGTCTGGTACTCACCGTCCGGGGGTGCGGGGAAGACCTCTGGAGTCTCGTCCTGGGAATCTGACCCCATCGTTGTGGGGGCCGACAGCGCCTGATGGACCTGGAACCCCGGGCCGAAGGCTGCGGGGCGCGAACCCCTGCACCTGCGGCCTGGCGCGGGGCCGAGCCAAGCCACCCTGCCCCAAACCCTGCCGAGCAGGAGAAGCGGACTCCAGACTGGAATCTGGATCCAGGGCCAGGAAAAGGTTTCGCTGGGGTCTCGGTGCGAGACCGGCCTTGCAGCCTCGCGGAGCGCGCCCGGGTCCAGCCACATGGGCGAGGGGCGCAAGAGTGCGCGGAGGTGCGTGGGCGCTGGGCAGGCGCTGGGCAGCTGCTGGAACGCGAACGAGGGGAGGCTTTTTATCAGGGCAGAGGGATGGTCCAAGGGGCGTCGCGGGGGCGTGGAAACTGACGCAGGTGCGCAGAAGACGCGCCCAGTGGGTTGTGCCCAAGCCGGAGCAGCGCAGGGAACGCCCCGCTGTGAGTCTCATGACCGGAGCCCCCCGCGGCCCGGGGAGTCCGGGCGTGGGAGGGCCAAGACTGGATGCTGAGCATCCAGGAGAGGGCACCCGCCTCACAGGAGCTGGGCGCGGGGGCCCAGGAGCGCGCCCCATCTCCACTTGTTGGCAAGACCACCCCGTCCCGGCCTCCAGGGACGGGGACAGCAGCCCACGTTCTAAACCAAAGGCTGGCAGCTTAGGGCCCGTGGACCCCATCTTGCTCCTGGAGCCTTGGGGGAGATGTGGGGGTCGGCGGGTGGTGACCGGGTGTGGTAGTGGAGGAGGAGGCCCTTCCACCCAGAGTGTACGCGATGCTGCGCGGCCTAGATGGGGCTCAGTCTTGATAAACTCCATGTAAATTGCAAAGGCAGTAAACTGAAGGTTCATTGGCTGTCGCCAGCTCACCCAGCATAGCTAAGGACGCTTGCCTCGGCCTGTAGTTGGGCAAAACCATTTCACAGCAAGCCTGTTCCAAGAGGGGACGTTCCCAGGTTCTCAGGGTGGGTTACAGCTGCGATGCCCGGGGCTGACTGCCAGGTCTGATTCCAGCTTCCGCCTCGTGTGGACCGTGGGAGGCAGTGGTGGACTGGGGGAGGTGGCTCAGTGCTCCGCGCTGCCACCCACGTGGGAGACATGGATGGAGTTCCTGGCTCCTGGCGCAGGCCTGGCCCAGCCCCAAGCGTGGTGGGCGCTGGTGAGTAGAACAGGGGGTGATGGCAGTTATTTTGCTAGTTGGTTACACTCCTCCTCTCTCTCTCTTCTCTTTGCCTGGAAAATGGAGCTAAAAGATGGGTGTGGGGCCGGTGTTGGCGACGCGGGTGAAGTTGCTGCTTGCGCTGCCGGCCTGCCGTCGTGGAGTGCCTGCCTAAGTCCTGGCAGCTCCACTTCTAGTCCAGGTTCCTGCTGGCGTACCTGGGAGAGCTGTGGGAGTCCAAGTGCTTGGGGCCCTGCACCCACGTGGGAGATGGCGAGCTCCTGGTTCTTGGCTTTGTCCTGGCCCAAGCCTGGCTGAAACCGCTGTTTGGGGAGTGAACCAATAGCCGGAAGATCTCTTCATCACTCTGCTGTTCAAATAAATAATAAACCTTAAAAAAAAAAAAAATGAGAGCTGGTGTTGTCCCAGCTGGTTAAGCCCATATGGGATTGCGGATTCTCGTCCCAGCTGCTCAGCTTCCGATCCAGTTCCTGCCAACGCACCTGGGAAGGCAGTGGAAGAAGACCAAGTACCAGGGCCCCGCCACCCACGTGGGATACGAGACTGGAGTTGTGGGCCCCTGGCTTTTTAAAGATTTACTTATTTATTTGAAAGGCAGAGTCACAGACAGAGAGGTAGAGAGAGAGAGGTCTTCCATCTGCTGGTTCAGCTGTAGCTGTGCCAGTCCAAAGCCAGGAGCTTCTTCCAGGTCTCCCACATGGGTGCAGGGACCCAAGCAGTTGGGCCATCCTTTACTGCTTTCCCAGGCCACAGCAGGGAGCTGGACTGGAGGTGGAGCAGCCAGGACTCAAACCGGCACTCATGTGGGATGCCAGCACCACTATGCCACATAATTGGCCCCTCGATTTTTTTTTTAGATGATGAAATTATGGTACAAAATATCTTGATGCCCATGGATGATACACACCTTCCATTTGTTCACTTGGGGGCCGGCGCTGTGGCATACTGGTTACACTGTCATCACCTGCAATGCTGGCATCCCCAATGGGCACCAGTTTGAGTCCCCGCTGCTCTACTTCCAATCCGGCTACTTGCTGGTGTGCCAGGGAGGGCAGTGGGGGGTGGCACAAGTGCTTGGGCCCCTGCACCCACGTGGGAGACCTAGCAGAAGCTCCTGGCTTCAGATTAGCTCGGTTCTGGCCGTTGTGGCCATTTGGGGAGTGAACCAGCGGATGGAGGATCTGCCTCCATATCTCTGCCTTTCAAGTGAATAAAATCTTTTAAAAAAGGTGTATTCATTTGAAAGGCAGAGTTACACAGAGGGACAGATTTTCCATCCACTGGTTCACAACCAAATGTCCCCAGCGAAGCCAGGAGCTGCATCGGGTCTCAAACAGGAGCGGGGTGGGCCTGGGTCCCCGCGTGGGCGGGAAGGGCGAAGGTTGTCGGCCAGGGCTAGCCCAGGGTCGCCCACCCCTAAGAGGCTGCAGAGCTAAGGGGCTGGAAGTTTCCAGGCTCTGAGGGCGGGCTGAGGAAGCCGGCAGTGACCAAGTCTCCCCAGCAGGGGGCATCATGCCTGTTTACTTGGCGGGGCAGTAGGGGCAGGAGGCAGGTCCTCCCTCCTGCGCACCCCAGGACTTTTAGGGCTGTGGCCCTAGCGCCTGCTCCAAGAAACCCATCCGGAGGCCCTCGGCTGCGACCCCCGTTTTTAATACCGCCCGCAGCATGTCCTCAGGCCACAAGCTCGTCCCTCAGGGACGCCACACTCATGTCCTCCGACCAGACAGAACTCAGGGCCTCCCGAGAGCCACGGTGGCCTCAGATGGGAAGGAAGGGCGGGGGCTGGGGGGGGCAGCTGGGGCAGGTGCAGCTGTGGTGCGCATGCGCACCGCGCACCCCCAGGCTGGGGATCCCCCCTCGGGGAACAAGCTGAGGGTCTGGGGTGAGGCCCTGCTGCCCAGCTGACTCACGGTGATTAGGAGGTGGTGGGCGGTGCGGGCAGGATTTTGTTCTTATGTATTTGAACGGCAGAGCCGCCGCAGAGGGAGAGGGAGGTAGGATTGGCTGTCCGCGGGACCACAGGCATTAGAAAGCCCTTCCTGCTGTCTTTCCTCCCTCTCCTCCTTTTGAATGTGATGCTTATTATTTTAAGAGACCTGTTTGTTTATTTGAAAGGCAGGGTGGGAGAGGAGAGACAGAGATCCTGTGTTCCCTGGGTCATTCCGCACACGGCTGCAACCTGGGCTGGGCTGGGCCAGACCCAAGGCTGGAATGTGGAACTCCAACCGGATCTCCCGCATGGGTGGCGGGGCCCTAGTGCCTGGGCCATCGTCCACGTGGTTTCCCAGGGAGTTGCATCAGAAGCAGCTAGGACTCCTACTGTTGCCTGTATGGGATGCTGGCGTCGCAGACCATGGCTTGACCTGCCACGCCGTAATACCGGCCCCTCTGTCTTCTTTTTAAACAAAGATCGATTTATTTGAAAGGCAGAGTGACACAGAGAGAGACCTTCTGTCTGCTGGGTCACTCACCGAGTGGCTGCAGTAGCCCATGCTGGGCCAGGCTGAAGCCAGGATCCCAGAACTCACATCTTGGTCTACTGTGTTCATGGCAGTGGCCCGAGAACTTGGCCATCAGCGCGTGCTGCCTTCCCAGATACATCAGCCGGGAGCTGATTGGGAATCGGAGCAGCCAGGACTGAACCCATGCTCCTGCTCTGGGATGCCAGCGTGTAAGCAGCGGCTTCACCCACTGTACCACATTGCCAGCCCTTTTATGAAGTTGTTTTCTATCTTTCTCCGTTCGCTTTCGTATTTTTATTGCGCAAGGGTTTTCCAGAACGTCCATGCAGAATGCATGTTATGAAACCGACTGCATGGATTTTGGAAATTTTTGCACCCAGATCAGCTCGTGCTTTTCCCATTTGCCCAGGCCTTCTGAAATGCGCACGTGGTCAAGGTGGCAGGCGAGGGTAGGTTCTCACAACTGGGCTGGGAACCTGGCCCCCGTGGGATGCCACTGCGTGGATTTGACTTGAGCAACTAGCTTGAAGCCTGTGTTGTGGGGGCTGGCAGAGAAATCAGAGAAGCGTCTGGCACTGGGTTATTCCGAGGACTTTAAACGAATTTGGGTGTTGTACTCACTTTAACTCAGCGACTCCCATCAGTCACAGGCAGAGACCAGATTCCGTGGAGTTCCCCAGCAGGCAGAACACATTGGGGGAGCCCTGGGGGGGGGGGCGCGGACGTAGCCAGCCAGCAGGTTCTCCCTGTGAGGCCGGAGGGAAAGTATAATTAGAGGCAGAGGAGCTGGTTTTACTGCTGGATTGTTTTTATCCCCTAGAGCATGGAGAACGCCAGAACAATGGCATGGATTTCCAAAGCGCCCCAAGATCAGCTCACAAGTTCAATTCCACTTCTCCTTGGCACAGTGACCCCTTCCTAGTCCAGACCAAGGTGAGGGGCTGAGGTCCCCAGCACCCCTGGATGCGGCCTCTGGCTCAGAAAGCCTCGCCCCCGCCCTCCGCCTGCCCCTGGCTCACCCTGGCCCTCCTCCGTGCGGCCGGGTCACCTCTGCCTCTGCGTCTCCTAGGCTCCCCCTGCTCTCCTAGGATCTGAAGGCCCAGAGCCGTTGACCTCTGTTGAGTACATCCGGGTTAAAGGCAGGCCCCGCGCTGGGAGCCTCTCTTCCCCTGGGCATTAACAGGTGATTCTCATCCTTGTCAGTCTGGGAACTGTGGGGCTGGCAGGTGGGAGTGAGGTTCCAGGCAATCCGGGGATCCACGGAAAACTCCACGACACCCGGGACTTCCCCCAAAGCATCCCAGAGCTTCCCGCCTCGGTGCCATGGCAGCATCGGCCAGGCCTGGTTCAGGAAGGAAAGAATTTAGTCTTCTCAAAGATTTGTTTTTGTTTATTTGAGAGGTTAGAGAGAGAGAGAGAGAGAGAGAGTTTCCATCCCCTGGGTCACTCCCCAAATGGCTGCAGCAGCCAGGATGGGGCCAGGCTGAAGCCAGGAGCCTGGAACTCCATCTGGGTCTCCCACATGGTGCAGGGGCCCAAGCATTTGGGCCGTCCTCCACGGCTCTCCCAGGCCATAGCTGAGCCCTGTGATGAGGGGTGTGGGCACCCGAGTGGCGGTCCAGCCTGCTGCCCTGCGGTGTGGGTGCCTCGATTTCCCTTATGGATGTAAATGCTCTGAGCCACTCCTGGACCTCAGCTCCTCCTGTGAGCTTGCTGCAGTTCAGCCGGAGTGTGCTGAGAGGTGACATCTTCCCGTCCCCTAAGGTCTCATCCTGGGGGGGATCCCCTGCACCCCAAACACACCCCCTTGGCTGAATGGCGACGGCTGCCAGCGTCTTCACTCATTCCAGCGTTGTCCCCACGCTCGTGACCCGGTAGATAAGAGGCAGTGGGGTTCCCGGTAATCCGAGCTGCCCCCGCTTTTCTCGCTCTGATCCTTAGGCCCTGTCTGAAATGTGCCTGGGTTCTTGTGCGCCTGAGACGCCCCACAATTCCCGCAGCGGGGGCAGTACCCCACCCTGCTATGATGGGCCGGGACATGGATTTTATTGAGAACCAGAGACTCCTGGTTCCCAGGAAGGGTCCCCACAGGAGGGGTCCGTGCAGGTCTGGGTATGGGGAGCTTATGCAGGGCGTGGCCATCATTTCCATACGTCTGCGGTCTGCCCTTCCACCCCCCCCCACACACACACACACCGGTCTCTTGTGCAGTGTCCTGGTCCTGACCAGGTAACCGGCATCACCGTGTGGGCCACCTGGGAGATGGGCTGTGACAGCGGAGGGGCCGGGGCCCTGACCAGTGAGGGCAGGTGGCGCCGAGCCGACCCCTCACTAAGCTCCTGGGCCAGCGCCCAGTTCCTCCTGGGCTCCCTAACTCTGAGCCTGTCTGTTTTCTTGGGGCAGCCACCAATCACCCGGTGTCAGGTTCCTCGTTCCCCCAGGAGCCTTTTCCAACTGCCCATCCACTCTCCTAACCCCTCACGCCATGTCGCTCTGTCGCTGGGGCGTCTACACAGCCTGCTCTGGAACATGGAGGGATTTGGGACTGGGGAGTGGGACCCCGTTGGAGGGGAGGGCATGTTTCTGGGTGGCTGAGCTGGAGGCGTTGAGAGCAGACGAGAGCTGGCTCCAAAGGCCAAAGGCCGGGACCTGTGTGCCCGGAAGCTTGGGGCCCAAGGCCTGTGCCGATAACTGCTGTTTGTGGGTCAGGTCCAAAGGTAGGAAGCCTTAACAGGCAAGGGCCCTTCTCCTAGATAACCAGCTTAAGGCATTGTGGTGTTAACAGCCCCTGGGAGGGGAGCCTGAGGGGCAGAGCCAGGGTGGGGAGGGCAGGGCCGGCACAGCTCTGGAGTTCGGCGTCTCTGGGGTTGGGGAGGGTGGGCAGGAGGTGTGTCCTTAGCTGAATTGATGTCTCCAGGCGGTGGGGCTGTGGCAGGTACCCTGAGCCACCCCTGGGGCTGCAAGATTGAGGAAGGCAGGGCTGGGGGAGTTTGTGAAGGTCGCCTCCCTCTTCTGTGGGAGGGGATTATCCTAACACTGGCTGCTGGAATTCACCATCCGCATGGTGCTGGGAGGAGAGGGAGGCGGAGGGGGCTGCAGTCCACAGTTTGGGAGGAGGCAGGGGGCCAGTCTGGCTTCGCAGTCTCCAGTGACCCCATCCCCTGGGCCGGGTGCTGGCAGAGTTCCCCAGCCTCAGGCTCACGGTCTGGTCCTCACCATACCCCTCCCTCTTCCTGCTCACCGACGTTGACTGAGTGCCTTTCTGGCTGCTTTAGCCTGACCTTGGTTCTGTGTGCAGATAAGCTCCCAGGCCCAGACACTGCCTCTGCCTCCCCTGCCCCCCCCCCGTACCCCCATCTTCTCTGCCTTCCTCGTCTGGGTGCCCCGAGCCCCCCACTCAGTCTGGTGTGGGACACAGGACTCGTTATTGGAAAGCTCTTAAGATACCTTCAGCCTCTGTCGGTGCCAAGTTGCAGTTTTTTGTTTTTTTTTTTAAGATTCATTTATTTATCTGAAAGAGAACAAGAGACACAGAGAAAGGTCTTCCAAATGACTGTAAAGGCGGGGACTGGGCCAGGCTGAAGCCAGGAGCCAGGAGCTTCTTCCGGGTCTCCCACGTGGGTGCAGGGCCCAAGCACTTGGGGCATCGTCTGCCTTCCCAGGCCACAGCTGAGAGCTGGATCGGAAATGGAGCAGCTGGGACTCCAACCTGTATGAGATGCGGCTAGTGCGGGGGGGAGGGGGGGCTGAACCCACTGCCCTGTGTGCAAGCTGTGTACAATACTGTGGGGGTGGGGGGGGATTGTACTGCCTGTGAGGATCGGCCGACTCCTGGACACTGGGACGGCCCCATGCTGGCCCTCTGGCTCAGATGCTGAGTGCCAGTGGGGCTGTGGTCCCTTCCATTCAAATGGTCATCAAGTAATTGTTCCATTGTTGACAGGAGCACCCGATTAGAAAGTAGTTAGCCCTCCTTCACTCTGCGGCTAACAAGGGAGTTTATCTTCCTTCCAACTCCCTAGAGACTCAGCAGGCTAAGCCAAGGCCAGCATCCTGTCAGTGCTGGTTCCAGTCCCGGCTGCTGCATTTCCACACAAGCCCCTGCTGATGCTGATGCACCTGAGAAAGCAGCAGAAGACGGCCCAGTGCTGGGCCCCAGCCGCCCCTGTGGGAGTCCCAGTGGGGTTCCAGGCTCCTTGGCGTCAGCCCTGGCCATTGTAGTCTTTTGGGGAGTGTCCCAGCCAGTGATATCCCTCTCTCTTCTCTGCTTTTCAAGTGAGTAAATAAATCTTTAAAAACACAAACTTAAAAACCCTTTGAAATTCCTGGATTTGCATGCGACAGCCTATCAAAGGCACTTACCCCGTTTGTCAGACCCCAGCGGCCGCTGTTTGCCTTGCTGTCAGCTCTGTCCGCGGCTCCCGGGACAGCCCCACTGCAAGGAGGGCCGGGCATTCTCTGCAACACTGGGTCCTGCACCCCCACCCCCCACCCCCGCCTCGACTCCCCAGTGTGCTCATCGTGAGACTCGCTCTTCACAAAGCCCACTGCACAGCTTCGTTGCAAGAAGGAGCAGGTGAGCGGGAAGGCATTCGGGGATTGTGGCTGTGCCACCTTGTTTTACCGAGGGCGAGACGAGTCCCACCCTGGCCCTGGTCCTGCCCTGGCCGGAGTTCTCTCCCAGTTCCCATCCTCTCAGCCTGTGCATTGAAGAACCCTGCTGGGCACAGCGCCCCTCCGTGCCCACCAGATTAGGTGAGTTCTGGCCTTCGTCTCCCTGGGCACTTGCTAATCTGCTTCTTGGGTTGGGGTGGGGGGCTGGCGCTGTGCGGGTAAAGCCACTGCCTGCGACACCGGCATCCCATGTGGGCACTGGTTTGCATCCAGCTCTCTGCTCATGGCCTGGGAAAAGCAGCAGCAGATGACCCAAGTGCTCGGCCCATATGGGATGCCCGTGACCTGGGTGGTGGCTTTACCGGTTTTGCCACAACGCTGGCCCCTTTTTCATATTTTTAACTTGTGGTTGGTTGAACCTGCAGGTGTGTGTGGGGGGGAATACAGAAGGCTGACCTTAGCACACCAGGAAAGTTGGCTTCCAATCTGACGGACCCTTAGCCCAATAGAAACTTCTGGCGTGATGGAAAAATTCCACGCCTGTGCTGTCCAGTGCAGCAACACCTGGTCACGTATGTGCATTGTGATCCACAAGCCCAGCATTGTTTTCTTATTTTTAATTAGAATTTGTTCGGAGTTAACTCGCTCATGGTTACTGGCGGCTGGAGGCTCCACAGCTCTCCTGTCCGGTGCGTGTTGTACTCACGTGGTGATGTTTCAAGTGTGCCCATGCCAGGCCACGCCCACAGCCGGTTAAGTCAGAGTTCCTAGCACTGGGTCTCAGAGAGTGGGGGCCCCCTTGTGATTCGGGGGAGCAGGTTCACTGCACAACAGCTCAGCCTTGCAGGAGAAACATGGTGGGAAGATGTGACATGCTAGCTCTGGGAGGCGAGGCAAGGCCTGAAAGTGGGCTGTTCCAGAAACAGACACAGCCGAGAAAGTGGGACGAGAAGTGCAGGCCCTGCCAGCCAGCTGCCGAGCGTGGCGGCTGAAGGACCGATGTAGAACCTGGGGAGCCATCAGGGAAACCGCACGTGGTCTGGATGCTACATGACGCAGGAGTCACCCGCGACTGAGCCACCTTCATGTCAATGACCTTGCTGGTATTAAAAAATGATTCTTTCATTATAGAGGAACATATTGGAATATGTAGAATTGAAATGTTATGCCTGGTGATTGACTTCAGAGATACTTAAAAAAGAAAAGTGAAGATGACAAAATCGACTTCCTACAATTCTGATAATCATGCAATAACAATGACAGGTAGGTAGAGCTTCATTATACTATTTTCTTATTTGCAGGTCAGAGTTACATATAGAGAGAGTCTGCCATCCACTGGTTCACTCCCCAATTGGCTGCAACAGCCAGAGCTGAGCTGATCAGAAGCCAGGAGCCAGGAGCTCCATCCATGTCTCCCACAAGGTGACAAGGACCCCAGCACCCGAGCCATCCCCTGCTGCCTCCCACAGTGCGCATGAGCAGGAGTCAGCAGTGGAGCTGGGACTGGAACCCCGATGCTCTGACAGGAGTCACAGGCCTTCTAATCCTGGCCTCACCACCAAGCCAAACTCCCAGCTCCGAATTTCTCCTAATCCTCTCTGAAGTCCCTTCTTACTGGATTCCAGTGAAGAGTGGACTAGCAGACAGATCTGTTTATGTGCAGAATTGTACGAGTGTGTAAGTCCAACTAGCTCAGCACAGTTCGGAAACAGAGCTCTTCGCCTGTCCGGGTGGGAGGGTAGGTGATCCCTAGGGATGGCTCAGCGCGTCTGAAGACCAGTGGCCTGGGGCGTACACATCTGAAGGACTCTGGGGTGGGGGGCAGGATCAAGGACACTGCTGTGGCAGGCCTGCGCAGGTGCCTTTTTTTTTTTTTTTAAGATTCATTTTATTTATTTGAAAGAGAAAAGGAGAGAGAGTCTTCCATCTGCTGGTCTACTTGCCAGTTGGACACAATGACTGGGACTGGGCCAAGCTGAAGCCAGGAGTCAGGCGCCTCCTCCAGGTCTCCACATGGATGTGGATGAGCCGTCCTCTGCTGCCTTCCCAGGTGTATTAGCAGGGAGTTGGATGGAAGTGGAGCAGCCAGGACTCGAACTGGAGCAAGCCAGGGCTTTAACACACTGAGCCCCAGCACCGGCCCCGGGATGTTTTTAAAACCCAACCACCACGTTGTTGTTTGTTCTTTATGGCTGGAAGTTATTTCTGTGTCTGGGAATCGTTCTGGTTCTGTCCGCTTTGTGCAAAGAAGGAGGCAGGGGCAGAGCTGAGTCCTGGCTGCACCGCGGGGTACGAGAGGGGGTAGAGGTTGTATATGGTTTTGTCTTCACAGCAGCCGAAGTGGATGATCTGGTGTCCTCCAGAGGGGTCCCTGGGGACTGTAAGCCTGGGGTAGATGCTGGGGTGCAGTGAGGGCGCCACGTGGTGCGGGTAAGCGAGGCCCTGGGGGTAGGCGTCTTCAGGGTAGCTGGCTGGTGCTTCCACCAGCTCCTGGAAGGAGTCGGGTGTGACTGGGTCCTCCAGGGGTCTCTGGTGCTGAGCTTCCTGCGGAGGCAGAGTTTGATTGCATTTTGCTTTCTTGAGTTTTGCTCTGTGGTTCTTGAACCAGACCTGAGGGGAGAAGAGAACAGCCAGAGTGAGGCGGGGATGTCCAGGTGAGGGCGGCTAACCCGGCCTCTCTGCCACCTCCATCCAGCCCTGGACCCCTCCCAGGGCCCTCCCAGGAAGGAGCAGAAATGAGAACGTCAGCAGTCGTGTCCTCCTGCGCCAGCTTGGCCGCTCCACCTGGTTCTGCGGGGCCAGAGGCAGGCATGAACTAAGACTGGATTTCACCTTCGTAAATGGTTAGGACAAAAGGCAGCATACCGTGTGACTGTGGAAACTGCGTCAAATGTGCATCCAGATGTACCCTCATCTTACGTATCATGGCTGCCCCGTGCTAGACATAGCCATGGCAGACAGCACAAGCCACAAAGCTTAAAAGGTGTGGGGTCTTCAAAAGGATCACGGGAGACAGCTAATCCAACAAAATTTCAGGAGCCAGCGCTGTGGCAGCTGCTGCCTGCCAACATTAGTATCCCAGGTGGGCGCTGGTTCGAGTCCCAGCTGTTCTACTTTCATTCAATCCAGCTCCCTGCTAATGTGCCTGGGAAAGCAGTGGAAGATGGCCCAAGTCATTAGGCCCCTGCCATCCATGTGGGAGACCTGGAGGAGGCTCCTGCTTTCGGCCTGGACACAATGACTGGGACTGGGCCATTTGGGAAGTAGACAAGCAGATGGAAGACTCTTTCTCCTCTTTCTCTCCTTTTCTGTCTCTCTATTTAGTATCTATCTTATCTATTTATATGTTTATTTATAAGATTTATTTATAAAGTCAAGAGTTATTTATAAGTTAAGAGTTATTTATAAGTCAAGAGTTACATAGAGAGGAGAGGCAGAGAGAGACAGAGACAGAGACAGAGAGAGAGAGGTCTTCCATCCGCTGATTCACTCCCTGGATGGCCGCTAATGGCCAGAGCTGTGCCGATCTGAAGCCAGGAGCCAGGAGCTTCTTCCAAGTCTCCCACATGGATGGCAGGGGCCTAATGACTTGGGCCATCTTCCACTGCTTTCCCAGGCCACAGCAGAGAGCTGGATTAGGACTGGAGCAGCCGGCACTTGAACCAGCGTCCATATGGGATGCGGGCACTGCAGGCGGCAGCTTTACCCGCTACTCCATAGCGCCGCCCCAATAAAATAAATCTTAAGAAGGCCGGCGCCGTGGCTCAACAGGCTAATCCTCCGCCTTGCGGCGCCGGCACACCGGGTTCTAGTCCCGGTCGGGGCACCGGATTCTGTCCCGGTTGCCCCTCTTCCAGGCCAGCCCTCTGCTGTGGCCCGGGAGTGCAGTGGAGGATGGCCCAGGTGCTTGGGCCCTGCACTCCATGGGGAGACCAGGAAAAGCACCTGGCTCCTGGCTCCTGCCATCAGACGAGCGCGGTGCGCCGGCCGCAGTGCGCCGACCGCGGCGGCCATTGGAGGGTGAACCAACGGCAAAAGGAAGACCTTTCTCTCTGTCTCTCTCTCTCACTGTCCACTCTGCCTGTAAAAAAATAAATAAATAAATAAATAAATAAATAAATAAATCTTAAGAAGAAAGAAGAAAAGACTTCAGGGAGCAGAAAGACAGAGCAGGTACAAGCTGCCACCCGTGATGCTAGCATCCCATATGGGTGCCCGTTCCTGTCCCAGCTGCTTCACTTCCGATCCAACTCCCTGTTAATGGCCTAGGAAAACCAGTGGAAGATGGCCCCTGCCACACATGGGGGAGACCTGGATGAAACTCCTGGCTCTGGGTTTCGCCTGGCCTAGCCATGGCCATTGCAACCATTTGAGTGACCAGTGAATGGAAGATCTCTCCTCTCTCTCTGACTTTCAAATAAATTAGTCTTCAAAAAAAAAAAAGATAAATTTACCTTTTAAAATGTTTATAATATCCATGATTTTTTTAAAAAAATTGATTTGAAAGGCAGTATTAGAGAGGGACATTAGCAGGGAGCTGGATTGGAAATGGAGCAGCCAGGACTTGAACTGGTGCTCATGGGATGGCGACGTGGCAGGCAGTGGCTTGACCTGACTGCAATGCCAGCCCCAGTAAACACCTTTTTGTGCTGTTGATCCTTCCCAAAGCTTCCCTGTCTTTGCTCCAGGGGCTGTTGGAGGGCTTTACAGGGTGTGGGGCCGCAGGCTGGGCCTTGGGGACAACCCTCAGGTCTCTGGGCCCAGGGAGGGAGCTTGGCATGGTGGGGGTCACGTTCCTACCTGCACCACCGTGGGGTCTATGTTCATTTTGGAGGCTATTTCTACCTGGAGGTCACGGTCTGGGTACGGGTTCTTACTGAACAAGATGTGCAAGTCCTCAAGCTGTTCATCAGTGAATACGGTTCTTTTCCTCTGTGGTATCTTGTTACATTTGCCTGGCAAAGAGAGAAACACGGGAGGGAAGTGGTATCGGTTCCACCGGGAAACTGCCCTGGGCTCCCCATCCTGCTCAGAGGTTCAGGCCTGGCCGGAGGCTCAGTGCCGGCTCTGCTCCGTCTCCAAAGCTTTGTCTTTGTCACTCCTGGGAGCACCCACCATAGGGAAGCCGAGTTCGGGTTCCCCTTGGTTCCTGTGCCTCGGTGCTTGGATGCTATTTTTATTTGAAAGGCAGAGAAACAGAGAGACACGTACACCACACATACACAATGGCCAGGGCTGGGCCAGGCCAAAGCCAGAAGCCGAGCATTCCATCTGGGTCATACACATGGGCTGCCCGTACCTCAGGTGGCAGCTTAACCCGCTGGCCACAACGCCAACACCCCTTCTGTTTCTTTTTCATAGTAAATAGGCAACTCAACCCAAGTTGAACTAGACACGGCTTTAACTATCATTCAATCAGTTTCTAGGGAACACAAGGTTTTGTTTGTTTGTTTTTAGGAATATAACAAGGAAATGAAAATAAAGCCACTGCTATGATACATATATATTATATATGATAAATGTCATATCACATTTTAGTGAAGGCACATGCAGAAACTAAGATGTCAGAAGACACACGAAGCAGATAACATTAAGTAGCTGTACAGAGAAAATAATGTAGGAAAAATGATTTTGACTTTTTATTTGGGGGCTGGCACTGTGGCATGGTGGGTAAAGCTGCCGCCTGCAGTGCCAGCATCCCAAATGGGTACTGATTTGAGACCCAGCTGCTCCATTTCCCATCCAGCTCTCTGCTATGGCCTGGGAAAGCAGTAGAAGAAGGCCCAAGTCCTTGGGCCTCTGCACCCGCATGGGAGACCTGGAGGAAGCACTTGGCTTCGGATTGGTGCAGCTCCAGCCTCTGCAGCCAATTGGGGAGTGAACCAGTGGATGGAAGACTCTTTCTCTCGCCCTTCTCTCTGTGTAATTCTGACTTTCAAATAAATAAATCTTAAAAAATGGCTGCAATGGTCAGGGCTGGCCCAGGCCAGAGACAGGAACCAGGAGCTTCCTCCGGGCCGGGTCTCCCACATGGGTGCAAGGGTCCAAGCACTTGGGCCACCTCTCGCTGCTTCCCCAGGTGCAGTAGCAGGGAGCTGAATGGGAAGTGGAGCAGCCAGGGCTGGAAGCGAACCCACTATGCCACATCACCACAGCGCTGGCCCTGAGAGATCAGCTCTTAACCCTTGAGTCTTGGGCCAGCCTGGAAGAGGTGAGGGAGTAAGCCAGGTGCATATTTGCAGGAAAGGAATTTCTGATGCTGAACCACAAGTACAAAATCCCCAAGGAACAACCTAGGGGTGAGTATGGTTGGAGTAGAGAAAGCAAGTGAAGTTTAGGACAACAGGTGGGTGTTGTGGGGGGAGGGCAGGTCAGGCAAGGCCCCTTGGGAGGGAGAGGAGCACTGTCCTCGAGTGGTCAGCTGGGCGTCAGGCACTGCCGGCTTCTCCCAAGCACAGGAGAACCCAGGCTGCCGTGATAGTTCTGGGGACAGCAGTGACCTGTGGTAGACAGTGTGATGGGGGACAGAGGCTCTCAAATCCTGGCTCAGAAACCAGCTTTTTGAGTACTACAAACAGGAGCCAGGAACTCCATCTGGGTCTCTCGTGGGTGGCAGCACCCAAGCACTGTGGCCATTGTCCGCTGCCTCCCAGGTGTGCATGAGCAGGAAGGTGGATCGGAAGCGGAGCAGCGCTGTGGCTGCAGCCAGGCACTCCGCTATGGGACATGGGCAGCGACTTAGGCCTGCCCGGACCGCAGGTGAGTTTACGTCCACCGGAAGGCTGTTAGAGATGCATGAGGCAGTTCAGCTTCTGACCCCGTTAGAGTAAACACCGAAAAGTTATACAAAGTGGATGACGCAAATGACAGATACTGGGCTGAGTTAAGGGACATCTTGGGACATCCTTGTGAAAATATCCAAAAGGACAGGACGCAAAATCAGACAGACATGATCCCTCCTGGCTTTGGCTTGGCCCAGCCCTGGCCAATAGGGCCATCTGGGGAATGAACCAGCGAATGGAAGAACTCTGTGCCTCCCTGTCTCTTAACTCAGCCTTTCAAAAAAATAAATGAATCTTAAAAAAAAAAAAAAAAAAAAAGGGATGAGATCTTGGAATTGGAGGACTTTGTGGAAATGTGGAAAAGTCCATTTTGGTGCAAAAAATGATTTGAAATCCACGTGGCTGTTTGCAACATGCATTTTCCATCATGAGTCTGCATGAAGACCTGGTATAGATGTGGAATTCAACGTTTGTTTCCTGAATTAAACTGATCTTTTCGTTCCATTTCCAGACTGCTGAGGACCTAGTGTTCTGTGACCTGATCCTCCTGGTGGAGAGGAGCCCCCGTGGCTGCCTGGAGAACATCAGTGGTGACACTGAGGACACAGCTACAGGGCCAGCGAACACCCACGTGGCTTACAGAGGCCGGGAGGACGCGGGCGACGCAGCATCTTTCCCCAGCCCTCACCTCAGCCCCGAGACTTACCTTGAAGGAAGTCCTCTAAGCCGGACATCTTTGTACTTCGACCCGTTCCCGTGTTCAGCTCCAGAGATGAGGGCTGGCAAACATCACACCCGCATTTAAATAGATCCCCGACAGCCCCGCCCTTAGTCCCACCTCCTCCACCTCTGTCTTCCCCGTCCGCCAGTCTGGTCGCTGAATCCTCCACAAAGCCCCCCTGGATTTCACCCAGTTCTGTCTTGAGTGCAGATTTTTTTCATTTCTAGTGAGATCACACCTGGATTAAACCTTGGCCCACTTGAAAACATCACCCGTGGACGACGTATCTGACACACCCAAGATGGCCAACACTGCTCGGCTCAGCTGCCTCTCCTGTTTATGGAGCCCTTTCCTACAGCTGGGCACGCTCACCTCACACAAAGCCCACTTTATACACGATGACAGGACAGTCCTCTATCTCCCACCACTGTTGCAAGCTTTGGGGGGGGGGGAATCAAAATTTAGAAGTTGAGCTATGGTTTGTACTCAGATCACTTTCTGGCACAGTCACGAAGAGGAACTAACCTACACGGAACCTTCCAGAAGGAAGGAGACTCCCAGAAGGTCTCGGAGAAGACATACTTTGAAAAGATTATGAATGCCTTTCAAAATATTTGGCTCCGAAAGAGATTCAATTCCTCCCTCACCCCCACACACATTTTTTTTTAAGTTTCCAGGTAGGCTGGGTTCAGTCTGCATTAACTGAGCACAGACTCTCAAAGTGTAGCCCACAAACCTGGCCCCGCTGGCATCTCCTGGGTCCTTGTGGAATGCAGTGTCGGGGTCTGACCCCCAGCTGAGTGGAGCGGGTCTCCAAGGTAGGGGCCTGCGGACTCACCTGGAGCAGTTGTTTCTAAAATCACATGGCAGGAACACCTCCCTCCTGCGATGCCGCTGATTCAGCAGGTGAGGCTTGGAGAGTTTATACCCAAAGCTCCCAGGTGCTGACCCTCAGTGAGGAGGCCTGGGAGTGTTAACCACCAGGACTTCAGGCAATTCCTATTTTCTTTAGTGGCCCCAGTGATCCTGGCATGATTCTCAGCACCAGCATATTTCAATTTATTTAATCCACTTAGCGTGGTCTCATTTTAAGGAAGAGAAAGCCGAAAAAACTTAATATTTGTTGAATCAGCACGTGGCAGATGAACATGTTAATGAAGAGTGGTGTGACTTTCAGTAGTCGTTCATAGTTTAGTTTGGAGAGCAGATCCTATTTCTTATCTGGCCAGATTACAAGAATAATAAGGTAGGGGCCGGCACCATGGCTCTCTCGGTTAATCCTCCGCCTGCGGCGCCGGCATCCCATATGGGTGACGGGTTCTAATCCGGCTGCTCCTCTTCCAGTCCAGCTCTCTGCTGTGGTCCGGGAAGGCAGTGGAGGATAGCCCACGTGCTTGGACCCTGCACCCCATGGGAGACCAGGAGAAGCACCTGGCTCCTGGCTTCTGACTGGCGCAGCACCGGCCGTAGCAGCCATTTGGGAGGTGAACCAACGGAAAGGAAGACGTTTCTCTGTCTCTCTGTTTATCTGTCAAAAAAAGAGAATAGTACAGTAGACTCTTTAACCCACATTTAAAGGATAATTACAGAAGGTGCCTTAGTCCATGCTACAGGAGTGACTGCAGTGGACCCCTCAGTTCAGCCTGGCTGCCCACTTCTGCAGTGGGTGGTCCTTTTCTTCGTTCCTTCTGGTGGAGCAGATCTTGTCGAGGCTGAAGGAAGTCACTGGTTGCTGGAATAGTGCATCTCCTCCAGCAGAGGTATGAGCCAAGTGTCACCTGTCAGTTTATATTCTGATTCAGGCGGGGTACCCATGTGAGATGTGGACCCATGGAGCCCAGCATGGGATCTGAAGCCTCGTGGAGTTTACTGCAGGTTCCACTAAAGACCTGGTGTTGCTGGTAAACTGGCAACCCCAGTGAATTCACACCACTCACACCTCTGATCCTGGGCACAGAGGCCAGTGGCCTCTGCAGGTGCGTGGAGGTAGCCAGCTTTTTTTTTTTTTTTTTAGTTATATATATATATATATATATATATATATAAAAGAAAAACTTTCCAGCTCAATTTATAATAGGTAATACACAAAATATATGAAATATATGGAATCAACCCAAATGCCCATCAACTGACGACTGGATAAAGAAATAGGATATATATATACCATGGAATACTATACAGTGGGAAAAAATGAATCCTGTCATTTGCAATAAAATGGATGAAACTGGAAAACATCATACTTAGTGAAATAAGCCAGTCCCAAAAGGACAAATGCCATTATGTTCTCCTTGATCTGTGATAACATGTATAAAATCAACTGGAAGTAGATCTTAGTAAAAAATAGGAATGGTAATAGGAGAGGGAGGAGGAAAATGGGTGAATGTGTGGGTGGGAGGGTGGGTACAGTGGGAAGAATCACTATATTCCTAAGTTTGTATTCCTTAAACGAAAGGTTTGGGGGGGGAGGTGGCACTATGGCATAGCTGGTAAAGCCGCTGCCTGCAGCGCCGGTAACCCATATGAGCACTGGTTCAATTCCCAACTGCTCCACTTCCGACCCAGCTCTGCTATGGCCTGGGAAAGCAGTAGAAGATGGCCCAAGTGCTTGAGCCCCTGCTCCCACGTGGGAGAGCCAGAAGAAGCTCCTGGCTTCAGATTGGTGCAGCTCTGGCCATTACTGCCATCTGGGGAGGGAACCAGCAGATGGAGGACCTCTCTCTCTCTGCCTCTGCCTCTTTGTAACTCTGCCTTTCAAATAAATTTCTGAGGAAAAAAATCTTTAACAGACATAAATGATTTATTGGATAGGCAGAGTGACAGAGAAACAGAGAGAGAGAGAGAGAGAGAGAGAGATCTTCCATCTGCTGGCTCACTCCCCAAAAGGCTGCAACAGCTGTGGCTGGGCCAGGCTGAAGCCAGCAGCCTGGAGCTCCATCTGGGTCTCCAGGTGGCAGGGGCCCGCACAGTCACTGCTGTTCTGCCTGGTGCATTCCTAGCAGGGAGCCTGATCGGAACCAGCGCTCTGACGGGGGATGCAGCATCACAGGTGGTGGCTTAACCCCCGACCGGCTTTTCTTGCCATCCTTGCCCTTGGCTCTCCTTCCACCCCACTGCCGCGTTCATTCTGCGACAGTCCTGAGCTCCCTTTCCAAGCATCCTAGGGAATATGTTCCTCAGGCGCTCGAGCAGAGGCGACTCAGACACCAGGCAACAACTTAGAAGCTGTATTTTTGTCCTCTGATAGTGTGGGAAACCAGTGTGAAACCGGCTTCCTGCTGACTGACTACTTCATGTGAGTGGAATCCCTACTGCACGCATGGCCTCTGGTGTCCTGAGCACACTGCTGTGAGTTGATTCATCATGGTTGCATGTGTCTCCTGCACTTCATGCCTTTCTGTGGTTGGACGAATCCTGGGGAATGGATAGACAAGGTTTGCTTATTCATTCATTGTTGATGGACAGAGTGAGGGTAACAGGTTAGTGGGGATTTACACTGTAATTATATGGAAGTAGTTGTAGGATGTTGTGAACATGCTAAATGCCATTAAATTCTCTGGGAGCTGATGTGGTGTGTTTGGGTGCTGGAGCAGTCCTGGCTGCTCCACTTCCTGCCCAGCTCCCTGCTAACGTGCCTGGGAGAGAAGTGGAAGATGGTCCTTGTCCTTGGGCCCCTACCATCCATGTAGGAGACCTAGATGTTGCACTGGTCTCCTGGCTTTGGCCTGGCCCAGCCCTGGCCATTGCAGCTGTTTGGGGGAGTGAATCAGCTAATGGAAGATCTCTGTCTCTGTAACTCTGCCTTTCAAATAAATAAAATAAATGGTTTGAGTAGGTTATGTGAATTTTTTTTTTTTAATAAATCATACTTGAAATTTTGACAGGCAGAGTGGACAGTGAGAGAGAGAGACAGAGAGAAAGGTCTTCCTTTGCCGTTGGTTCCGCGCTCATCCGATGGCAGGAGCCAGGTGCCAGGTGCTTTTCCCTGGTCTCCCCATGGGGTGCAGGGCCCAAGCACTTGGGCCATCCTCCACTGCACTCCCGGGCCACAGCAGAGAGCTGGCCTGGAAGAGGGGCAACCGGGACAGAATTTGGAGCCCCGACCGGGACTAGAACCCGGTGTGCCGGCGCCGCAAGGCGGAGGATTAGCCTGTTGAGCCACGGCACCGGCTCAGGTTATGTGAATTTCAATTAAAGTCACTAAGAAGTCTCAAATGAAGTTCAGTTATTAGAGGTCCAAAGATTTGCTTTCCCTCAAGCTACTACCATTGACTGTTGAAGCCACAGGTAGAAATTTTCCCTTTTTCCTGGGGTTGAAGGTATGACCAGTGACTATAGGTTGACCTTAGATTGTCCCATGTGCATTGAAAACTTTGTTAAAAAAAAAAAATCTCTGTATTCCAAATCCTATTCCAGGTATTTCACTCCTTTCCCTTTTGAGATAAAATACCGGGATTCTTCAGTATTGCAATGAGCTATTCTCAGAAATGCTCACCCGAGTCTGGAAAAGTATGTCTCAAAGGTGAACCTGCATCTTAAGGGGCAGAAGACTCAATGAATGGTATTTACAAGTCTTGGTGGTGATTTCAATCATGGGAGTATATTCTCTTTGCCTGGGAAGTTAAAACAAGATGCCTGGGGCTCACCCCAGGGCCCATCAACTTGAATCTCTGTGGGTGGGACCCAAGGATAAGGATTTGTAAGCCATGCTCCCTGTAGTTCTGGTGCATGGGCAGGGTTAGTCTCCTAGCTAATCACCTTTGAGAGGATTAAGTTGGTGTCCCAGGGTGTTCTTGACCTTGGAGGTAGGCTGTGACAGCAGTGCTCCCGGTGGACCTAGAGGGGCCGTCTGGAGAGGAGATTGACCACTACTCCCAGAATGTCACTGGATTAACTGTCTCAGGGCCTGGTCATGATAGCTGTAATCCTAGGCTATAATCCATTTGCCCATTCCTGCTGGAAGGAATGGTTCGTGTGTTGTGATGTCTCCATGTCTATGCCTTAGGCTACGGTTTCCCCTCTGCATCTGACCACGCCCCACTGGTGGGTGGGATGTGGGTCTACCTTGTATTTCCCTGCTGAAGTCTGAATGTCTGACTCCTCGTCCTGAAGCAAATGCAGAACATCTGAGAACTCTCCCCCACTACATGACAGTATGTGCTGCTTCAGACCCAGCCAAGTGGCTCCTAGCCTGGGACATTTTGCCCCTCGATAGTTTTGGTCTGGAAATGGTTTTGTTTATCTCAATGGCGTGGGGGTGCTGCTGACGCCTTGTGGGCGGGAGCAGGGTAGGTACCTGCTGGAATGCCATGTGGGCACCAGTTTGAGAACTGCGTGCCCCTGCTGATGTGCCTGGGAAGGCAGTGGAGGATGACCCAAGTCCATGGGCCCCCACGCCCACTTGGGAGAACTGGAAGAAGCTCCTGGCTCCTGCATTCAGTCTGGCCCAGCCCCAGGCATTGTGACCATTTGAGGAGTGAACCAACAGATGGAAGACCATTTTCCCTCTCCTTCTCTGTACCTCTTTCAAATAAATAAAAAATAAAATATTTTTTTAACTAGCTGTGTGCCGGTGCTGTGGCACAGTGGGTTAACACCCTGGCCTGAAGTGCTGGCATCCCATATGGGCGCCAGTTTGAGACCCGGCTGCTCCACTTCCGATCCAGCTCTCTGTATGGCCTGGGAAAGCAGCAGAAGATGGCCCAAGTCCTTGGGCACCTGCATGGGAGGAAGCTTCTGACTCCTGGCTTTGGACTGGCACAGCATGAGGCATTGTGGCCATCTGGGGAGTGAATCAGTGGATGGAAGACGTCTCTCTCTGGCTCTCCTTCTCTGTGTAACTTTGACTTTCAAATAAACAAATAAATCTTTAAAAAAAAAAATTGTAAGGTTAAGATGTTCCTTGGGATGCCTGCAGACACTGGGATTGCCTGGGTTCGAATCTCCACTCCACTCTCCATTCCAGCTTCCTGCTAATGCAAACTCTGAGAGGCAGCATGTGATGGCTCAAGTGGTTGGACCCCTGCTACCCAGGTGGGACGGTTGGATTAAATTCTGGGCTCCGGGGGCCGGCGCTGTGGTACAGTGGGCCAAGGAGCCACATATGATGTTGACATCCCATATGAGTCTTGGCTGCTCCACTTCTGATCCAGCTCCTTGCTGATGCGCCTGAGGAAGCAGTGGAAGATGGCCTAGGTACCTGAGCCCCTGCCACCCATGTGGGAAATCTGGACGGAGTTCCAAGCTATGGCTTTGGCCTGGCCCAGTCACAGCTGTTGTAGGCATTTGGGGAATGAACCAGCGATGGAAGATACCTCTCACTCTCTTGTTCTGCCTTTCAAACAAATAATAAATAAACAGACCTTAAAAGTCTGTCGATCAATGTGTATGTGAAGATGAGACCTCACAGCAAAAAGGTCTCCAGCAACCCTAAGTCTTCACATCCATCCACAGGTCAATCCAGGAAGGGACACTTCTTTTTTATGTATTATTTTAGTTTGTAACAGAGTCAAGGTGATTGTGGATATAATTCTAAGAATACAATAATTTTCCAGGCCTCCCTCCACCTCTCTCCCTCCCACCCTCCTTGATGATTCAGGTTCTAACTGAAGATAAGTGGGGCTGGCATTTGGCCTGGGAATTAAGACACTGTTTACCACACCTGGGTCCTGCATCAGATTGCCCGGGTACAGTCCTTGCTCCTCTTCCTATTAAAGCTCCCTATTGGGGTCGGCACTGTGGTGCAGGTTAACCCTCTGCCTGTGGCGCTGTCATTCCGTTTGGGCGCCGGTTCGAGTCCCATTTTCCCCTGTTCCAATGCAGCTCTGCTATGGCTTGGAAAAGCAGTGGAAAATGGCCCAAGTGCTTGGGCCCCTGCACCCACGTGGGAGACCTGGAAGAAGCTCCTGGCTCCTGGCTTAGCCTGGCTCAGCTCCGGCTGTTGTGGCCATCGAGAGTGAACCAGCAGATGGAAGATCTCTCTCTGTCTCAACCTCTCTGTAACTCTGCCTTTTAAATAAATAATCTTTAAAAAAAATCCACTGGTTTGTTTGTGGTTTGAATAAATCTTTTATCCACTGCTTATTTTGTCCCTTGGAAACGATTGCATTCTGAGTTATAGTTTCTAAGCATTGATGCATTTCATGATGAAATATGAGCAACAGTGCATTCATTAATTGTCCCATAAACATCACTATGGTCTTTAAATATTGGGACGCCATCATGCTCTTGGAAAAGGTTAAGGTTTTTCCAACATTCTGATTTTCATGTGAAAGCTCAAATGTTATTGTTAGCGACACATACTTGCACTTTTTTGAAAAGCCACTTTCATTTTTCAGAGTGTTTGCCAAATGTCCAGTCTGAGTCACAGTGATTAGTCTGCTGGTTATTCCTGTGAGTCAACATGCTTTTCCTTGAAATCCACAGGGTTCAGCAAACAACTCAACCACCCAGGTGCTTTTTCTTGAGCAACCTTCACGCTGAGGTCTGCAGTAGAAGGGCTTCGTGTTTATTTCCCATCTTGTCACACCCAAACTCTTGCCACTTATTTATTTGAAAGGCAGAGTTCCAGAGAGAAGGAAAGACGGAGACAGAGAGCTTCTGTCCACTGGTTCAGCCCCCAAATAGCTGTAACAGCCAGGGCCGGGCCAGGTGGAAGCCAGGAGCCTAGAGCTCCATTTGGGTCTCCCACATGGGTGCAGGGCCCCAGGCACTTGGACCATCTTCTGCTGTGTTCCCAGGTGCGTTAGCAGAGAGCTGGATTGGAAGCGGAGCAGCCTGGACTTCATATGGGAGGTTGGCATTACAGGTGACGTCTTAACCTACTGTACCACAACAAGGACCCCTCCCTATGAAGACATTCTCAAGTGAAATTTGTATTATGTTTCCATAAGCACATGGTGGTGAAAAGTATGATGACCAGCAGTGGGAACTGTGGCCACTGTGTTGGCCAAACAGGCTACACTGTGAGAACCCCTGATTGGAACCTTGATCTCTGAGCCCAAAGAGAGCATTATATGAGGAGAGATTACAAATGACCCGACACTATCCACAGCCAAGAGCATTTCAGATGGGACCTGGGAACTGTCTACAATGGGTTTCAAGTTTTCTGAACTACTAAGGCCTCTGTATGATTTGACTACATTAAGCCATTCAGGACCACTCCCATGGACCAAAGATTCTGAGAAAGGATTCAGGGATCTTAAACTATCTCTTCAACCCAGATCATAAGCCTTTGTTTGTATTGGTGAACAACTTGGCCATGCTGGTGTGTGATCTTAATGGCGTGGCACAGAAGAGAGGCTTATTGGAGCCCACCCCTTGACAGAGTGCCTGTGTTTGTTTCACAGCATGCATTGAAGTATCATCAGATCACCTGTGGGGTCATCAGTACACCTGTGCCACCAGAAACTCACCAGTGGCTTTCATTTTTAATGTCTATTTATTTTCATCTACTTGAAAGAGTGACAAAAAGAGACAGAAATAGAGAGGACAGAAAAGGAGAGAGAGGGAGAGCTTCCTTTTGCTGGTTTACTCCCCAATGCCCACAACAGCCAGGGCTGGGCCAGGTCAGAGCCTGGAGCTTGGAATTCAATCTGTATCTCCCACGTGGGTGGAGGGGCTCAAGCATTTGAGCCATCCAAGGCTCCTTCCCAGATACATCAGTAGGAAGCTGGATCTGGATCAGCAGCAGAGTGGCCAGGATTGAGATCAGCATTCCTGTATGGGGTATGGACATCACAAACAGTGGATTCACCCCAAGTCACACACACCTGACCCTACATCAGTCTCTTGATTTCTGGAAACATTTTTCCTGTTAGGTGCTTAATCACAACATCTTGATTTCTTTTTATACAGGCAGAGTGGACAGTGACAGAGACAGAGAGAAAGGTCTTCCTTTTCCGTTGGCTCACCCCTCAATTTTCACTGCGGCTGGCACGCTGCGGCCGGCGCACCGCGCTGATCCGATGGCAGGAGCCAGGTGCTTCTCCTGGTCTCCCATGGGGTGCAGGGCCCAAGCACTTGGGCCATCCTCCACTGCACCCTGGGCCACAGCAGAGAGCTGGCCTGGAAAAGGGGCAACCGGGACAGAATCCGGCGCCCCTTCCGGGACTAGAAGCCGGTGTGCCGGTGCCGCAGGCAGAGGATTAGCCTATTGAGCCGCGGCACCAGCCACAACATCTTGATCTTTCCCTCCCTGTTTTTCAGTCCACGGCTGCGATGCTCTCAGCTGACTTCGTTTTCCTTATTCAGTGAGGGAGTGTCCTGTAATCCTGTTGCTGTGGTTTGCGAATGATCCATTTGCACAGCACACCTTCCGGATCTTCCCATATCAAATCTGTTTACTGATGACTTACGGTGATTAGCCAATATCAATATCAGCTCAGGTGTTGAACTTCTGGTTTTTGATACAGCATCTCAAGGTTTTTTTTTTTTTTTTTTTTTAATGGCAGATAGAGGCCAGTGTTGTAGTGTAGCAGGTTAACTCCTTCTGAGTTCCTAGCTGGCTTCAGCCCAACCTACCCCTGGCTGTTGTGGGCATTTGGGGCATGAATCAATGGATGAGAGTTCCTTTAGTCTCTCTTTGCCTCTAAAATAAACAAGTAAATAAATACAAAAGATGGCGGCTGGCTCTGTGGCACAGCAGGTAAAGATGCTGCCTGCCGTGCTGGCATCTCATGTGGTCCTGTTCCACCTATGATCCAGCTCTCTGCTCTGGCTGGGACAGCAGTAGAAGAGGGCCCAAATGGTTGAGCCCCTGCATCCACGTGGGAGACCTGAAGAAGCTCCTGGTGCCTGGCTTTGGACTAGCCCGGTTCCATCCCTTGTGGCAATCTAGGAAGTGAACTAGCAGATGGATCTGTCTCTCCCTCTCTCTGCAACTCTGCCTTTCAAGTAAATAAATATTTTTTAAGAGCTACAGAAGCTTGAGAGGCACCCTTTAAATGGATCATTATGCTAATCAGGCCTCTGATTAAAGTCATCATGCAGAACAGATCAATCGATGAGAAGTTTGAGAATTCTATTGCAGTATAATTCTGTGACGGGATTTTTGAATGTAAATAGTGGAAACAGGTGGTAGATTCCTGGGGAGAATACGCATGTGAGGCAGTCATGATGGCCAGTAGGGGCGCCACATGACTTCACAGGACACATTCCAAACGGCCCCCACGAGATGACCCATCACGGCTGGACATTCACCATGTAACAAAGACACAGGAGATGGAAATCTCTGTGATAGGAGAGGAGGGACCATTTCTCATTTTCTTCCTAACAACATCCCAGAAAATCTTGACGATGGGGCATGGGACGCAACCATGCTATGAGGACCTTCCGAGCAGCTTCAAATATTTTGGCTTGCGAATCTCTGCATATTGAGATATTGTGAATTGTGATAACCTGCATATTTTCTGGATGGGGCGAGGCCTTTTCCTCCTGAGAAGCTACAGCATTCGCAGTGGTTCCAGCATCCCGCTTAAGCACTGGTTTGAGTCCCAACTGCTGCACTTCTAATCCAGCCCCTGGCTAATGTGTCTGGGAAGGCAGCAGAAGACGATGCAAGTACTTGGGCCTCTGCCACCCACGTGGGAGACCCAGATGAAGTTCCTGGCTTCTGGCTCCTGGCTCCAATCCTGGCTGTTGCAGCCGTTTGGAGAGTGAACCGGCAGGTGGAAACTCTCTTCCTCCCCCTTTCTCCCTGTCCCTTTGCCTAGCAAATAAAAGAATCATTTATTTATTTAAAAAACTGTAGAACCATCCCTCTGCTGGAATCACAGAGTGTCCACGTCCGATGGCATCGCCTCCACGCCCTGCCCCGCCCTTCCCCACCTTCTCCACCAGGCACCTCCCAGGAGTTAATTTGAGCCTCAGGTGGGAGTCTTTGCTGCTGATCCCTCAGCTCCAGACTGTCTCAGTGCAGACACCCCCGTCGGCCTCCCCTGCACTCCAGGGACTGCTTCAGGGACTCTAGGAGTTCGGTAAGTCCTGGGCAAGCTCGCAGCAGGACACGGGGCACGGGGCATGTGGGCTCAGGCACTCTGACGACTGCAACGCGGCATGCTGCTTACATCAGCATGGCCCCGTTCTCGGGCGGAAGGACCTGTTCTGGATGGAAACCAGGGGAGTGTGGAGCTGCGTCTGGGAGAAAGGGTTGATGCTGGTGGAATGGATATTTCTGTCCAGTGTTCCTGCTTGTAACTGTCCCCTTCAAGACAGGTCTTAGGAACTGGGGTTTCTGTCCCCCACGTGGGCCACAGACAGAGCAGCCTTCCCTTGCCTTTCTGCCCTGGAGCTGGCCATGAAGCAATTCTCACGTGCCTGGTCTGGTGGTTGGTCCGAGGCCGCCCATTTGAGAAGGGGTCCTGCTCCACACCTGGGAGTCAGGAATGCTGCTGGGAGAGGCCGGGAAGAATCTGGACAGACAGGCCAGGCTGGGTTTCCCCACTGGTCTGTGTGATCGGCTCACACTATTCTCCTACAATCATCGTCCTATGTGGTTGTCCACGTGTTAATCACGCCTGTGTAATGAACATTGCAAAAAAAAACTCACCGGGGCAGGGCCTGGGGAGCCCTCCAGGTGGAGATGTGGGGGATGGGATGCATCTGAGGTCCGCGGGAATAAAAGCCGCTCTCCAGACCTCCCCCAATGTCTCATCAGGCTGCTTACTTGAGCTGACATGCCCCTCTATCACAAACTGGTAGATGTATGGGCAGTGCCCCCCACCCCCCTGCCCAGGCCTGTGAGCTCCTGCCGATTATTTGAACCTGGGGCTATGGCAAGGGGTTGTAGGACTCTCAGCTTCTATCCAGTGGGTCAGAAGCTCTGGAAGCAGGGTGGGGACACACTTGTGACCTGTGTGCTGAGTATGCAGCCAGAGGGTTGTCTGAGTTGGTGGGGCTGCAGGGGTGTCTGGAGGCTGTGACTCCCTTTCGGACTCAGGGGTAGGTAGTGTTCCCAGGGTCAAGCCCTGCACAGAACTTACAGCAAGTGTGTCATCCATCTCAGTCTACAGTCAGTGCTCTGGACCCCTGCGTTCGACCAACCCTGGATCAAAACTATTTGAAAAAGGTTGTGCCTGACCCGAACATCTACATTTTCTTGTCTTTATTCCCTGAACAGTGCAGCATGAAGATGTATACAGAACTTATGTTGTATAAGGTATTCTAAGTTACTCTCTGATATGCGAAACAAGGATGGAGTTCCTGGCTCCTGGCTTCAGCTTGGCTCAGCCTCAGATTTTGCAAGAATTTGGGGATTGAACCAGCAGAATGACCTTTCTGCCCTTCAAATAAATAAAAATGAGTAAATAGACAAAGCAGGCGCAGTAAAAATGTCGTGTTAATTTACCTGCAGGGTCTGTGTAGGAGGAGCACACAAGACAGTGGGTTTTGTATTTGGGCTTAGATTCTTTACCTCAGATAATCTCATCTATATGCAAATAGATAATGTCACCCACCTGCCCTGAAACCTGCCTCCTCCAAATCGGAAACACCCTGGCCCCAAGTCTTGGATGCGAGATACTCAGCCTGTGTTGCACACCACAAAGGATCAGGGAGAGATTTGCTACCTAGTGAAAGTCAGTTCTCCCTTCCTCTATGCAGGAGCTGGGTCCTGTGTTTTTATGCCCTGGGGCTGAAAACAATGGATCTTGACTGGGGCTCTGCTGGACTCTTTTCCACCCAACAAACACCATATCCTTTCTTCCCTGTTCAAAAACCCAATTTTTTAAAAAAAGATTTTATTTATTTGAGAAGCTGAGTTACAGAGAGAGGGAGAGACAGAGAAAAGAATTCCATCCGCTGGTTCCCTCCCCAAATGGTCACAACAGCTGGAGCTGGGCCGATCTGAAGCCAGAAGCCAGGAGCTTCTTCCCAGTGTCCCATGCAGGTGCTGGGCCCAAGCACTTGGGCCATCTTCCACTGCTTTCTCAGGCCATAGCAGAGCGCTGGATCGGAAGAGGAGCAGCTGGGATAGGAACTGGTGCCTATATGGGATGCCGGCACCATAGGTGCCTACTACACCACAATATCAGCCCCCACAAAAATCCAATTCTTAAGGAAATTTATTTATTGGAAACGCAGGGTCACAGAGAGAGGCAGAGTGACTCTATCACTGCACACATGTCCCAGAGAGGGCATGATGACAATGATGTCCCCTGCTTTATAGGGAAGGAAGATCAAGTAAGGAGCTGGTGCACAACCAGCCAGCTGAGGAGTGTCAGGGGCCTGCAAAAAATCTCTCTTACCCATTCTTATCCAGAAGTCACTGTGTGCCAGGCATCGTTCTGGAAGCTTCTGTCTCCTCAAGTAGACCTTCCAAGAACTTTGAAAAGGATTTTGATTTTTTAAAAACATATTTATTTATTTGAAAGGCATAGTGGCAGATCTTCCATGCCCTGGTTCTCTCTCCAAGTTACTGCAATGGCCAGGGCTGGGCCAGGCCAAAGCCAGGAGTCTGGAACTCCACCCAGGTCGCCTATGTGGGTGGCAGGAGCCTAAGCACTCGGGCCATCCTCTGCTGCCTTCCTGGGCACATTAGCAGGGGGTCGGATCTACAGTGGAGCAGCCTGGACTTACACTGGCACCTGTATGGGATGGAGTGGCTTTACCCACTGCCACAGTGCCCAGCCCCAAGAATTGAAAGTCTAACTGATGCCTGAAGCCAAAGACTGGAGACGAATGAGGCTCCGGAGGTCCCTGTGGAGGCGGGCTTGTGCTGAGAGAAGCCCAGACTGGGTGGGTGTTGCTGATGTCTTCCTGCCTTGTTTTCACAGGGGGTCTCAGCCCTTCAACTCCGTGTAGGATGCCGCGCCAGCACCTTTGGCGGTTTGGTCAGAAGCTGGTACGCAGGCGGCCCCTGGAGCCAAGCGAGCAGGCCAAGAGCCGCTTGTCTCGGTGTCTGAGTACCCTGGATCTGGTGGCACTGGGTGTGGGCAGCACCCTGGGGGCTGGTGTGTATGTCCTCGCCGGGGAGGTGGCCAAAGAGAAAGCTGGGCCGGCCATCGTCATCTGCTTCTTGGTGGCAGCGCTGACGTCTGTGTTGTCCGGACTGTGCTACGCCGAGTTTGGGGCCCGGGTTCCCTGTTCTGGATCTGCGTATCTCTACAGCTATGTCACAGTGGGGCAGCTCTTAGCGTTCGTCACCGGCTGGAACCTCATACTCTCCTATGTCATTGGTGAGAGGATGGGACGGGTGGATGGTGTGGGGACACAGGACTGAGGATGGGAGGTTTGGGACATGGACAGTGGGGTGCCTGGAGCCTTCCTCTCACACCACTGTCATCTACTTGTGGGGCGAGCGTGCAGGAGGAGGTAGGGAGGGCACTTGTCGATGAGGGGCCGTGTTCCACGAGGCTCGTTTCTCATCATTTTGATGTCTCCGCTCGCTGTCACCTTCCGGAGATTCTCCCTGACGCTCATTTAAGAAAACTGCCACTCCCATCTCCCAGCCGGCCCCACCCTGCCTGGCCAGCTTCTTTTCTTGTGTAGTGTGTATCGCCTAACATCTGTTTGTTTTTCTAAGATTTATTTATTTGAAAGTCAGAGAGAGAGAGGGAGAGACAGATCTTCCATCTGCTGGTTTACTCCCTAAATGGCTGCGATGGTCAGTGCTGAGCCAGGCTGAAACCAGGAGCCAAGAGCTCCATCAGCGTTTCCCATGGGTCTCCCCACCTGGCAGGGGTCCAGACATTGGGCCATCTTCTGCTGCTTCCTTAGGCCAACAGCAGGGATACAGCTGGCACTGCAGACGGCAGCTTTACCTGCTACGCCACAATGCCAGCCCCCTCTTTATCTTAAAAGTTTCTTTATTTGAAAGTCAGAGAAAGAGAGAGATTGAGATTGATCTTCCATCCTCTGGTTCACTTCCTAAAGGGCCATGACTGGGGCTGGGGCTGGGCCAGGGTGATCAGGAATTCCATTCCAGTATCCCACATGGGGGCAGGGACCCAAGTACTTGGGCCATCTTCTACTGCTTTCCCAGTTGCGTGAGCTGGATCTTAAGTGCAGCAGCCAGGACTTGAACCTGAGGCTCAGGGGAACGCCAGCATAGAAGCCAGTGGCTTAATCTGCTGTACCACTGATGGCAGCACCAGTGTACCCATTTTTCTAGTTTGTCCCTGCTTGTCCCCACCCCAGGTAAAGAAACTTGGAGATTGGCTATTTCGTCTTTTCCCCCCACTGTCCACAAAAGTCTCTTTGAGAAACGAGGTTTCTCTCTGTCTCTTTTGTTCACAAAGAATGTCCATCCTCCCACAGGCGCAGCCAGTGTGGCCCGGGCCTGGAGCACCTCCTTCGATAACCTCATCGGGGGCCACATGGCCAGGGCCCTGCAGGGCACTTTCCCCCTGCACGTGCCCCACGTCCTGGCCTCGTACCCAGACTTCTTTGCGCTGGGGCTGGTGCTGCTCCTCACAGGTAAGGCAGGGGCAGGGATGAGCTGGGAGCAGTGGGGCCTGCAGGGGGGAGGCAGGCATGCAGGAAGGCCAGGCTCGGGGGCTGGTTCTGCTCATGCGGCAGCCTGGGCATCGTACGATGCCGAGCAGTGTCCCAGCCTTAGACAGGGTGCCAGGGACACCCGCCCAGACACTGCCAATGAGGAGGTCTCCTGGGAGTCAAATCACTCCTCCGCTGTGAAACACTCACAGTTTCCTTCCTACTGAGACCAAAGTTTGTTTTTAAAAGATTTAGGAATTTATTCTCACTCTGTAAGACAGACTCCCTGTCTGCTGTTTCACTCCCCAAACACCCGAAACAGCTAGCGCTGGGCTATGATGAAGGCAAGAGCCTGGCGCTCAGCATCCATCTCAGCGTGGGTGGCAGACGCCCGCTGCCGCCTCCCCGGGGTGCATTAACGGGAAACTGGAGTGGAGGGGGAGTATCTGGGATTTGAACCCTCCGACACGGGGTACAGGCGGCCCACATGGCATCTTAGCCACTGCACCAAATGGCCACACCTCCCCCCTTTTATTAAATGCTAGCATAAAAATACTTGAAATTTCAACACTTTTGACAGGGAGAGGGAAATGTTCCCCTGATTTGATCAGTATATGTTGCGCACATTTCTTGGAGTGTGGAACCATGCCCTAGAGAGGTTTAACCCTTTCCAAGTATATGATCCACCGGCATTCAGTGCCTTCAGGGCGCTGTGTCCCCGACTGCCCCGCCTGGTCGGCCCTTTCCATCCACCATACCTGCGAAGCAGTCCCGGCCAGCCCGCGCGGCCGCCTTGTCCCTGGGGTCACTGTTTTCCGGTGTCTCTGCAGGACTGCTGGCTCTGGGCGCTCGCGAGTCGGCCCTGGTCACCAAGGCGTTCACCGGCGTGAACCTCCTGGTGCTGGGCGGCGTCACCGTCTCCGGCTTCATCAAGGGCGAGCTGCACAACTGGAGGCTCACGGAGCTGGACTACAGCCGCGCCGTGGCCGGAGCCCTCAACAGCTCCGGCCACAACAGCTCCAGGTTAGCGGGTGGAGCCGACCACAGCTCGGGGTCAGGCGCCATCCCAGGCCCGGCAGCGGGGCAGGGGCGGGTGGAGCTGACCACAGCTCGGGGTCAGGCTCCATCCCAGGCCCGGCAGCGGGGCAGGGGCAGGGGGAGCCGACCACAGCTCGGGGTCAGGCGCCATCCCAGGCCCGGCAGCGGGGCAGGGGCCGGTGGAGCTGACCACAGCTCGGGGTCAGGCTCCATCCCAGGCCCGGCAGCGGGGCAGGGGCAGGGGGAGCCGACCACAGCTCCGGTCATTAGCAGCGGCCCTCCTGGGCCACAGGGAGCCGGGACCTGCGGGGGTGGCCGCCCCCGTGGCTCCAGCTGCAGCACACCCCTCCCCTCTCCCCTCTCTCCACAGCCTGGGCCCCTTGGGCGCCGGGGGCTTCGTGCCTTTCGGCTTCGACGGGATTCTCCGGGGGGCGGCCACGTGTTTCTTCGCCTTCATCGGCTTTGACTGCATCGCCACCACGGGTAACGAACGCGGAAGGGGCCCCAGGAGCGGCTGCCTCAGGGACGCGCGGGCTCGAGCCCCGGGGCCGCCACTGGACCCGCGGGCTTCCAGCGCACCCGCTGCCCGCGCTGACCCGGCCTTGACCCCGCAGGGGAGGAAGCGCGCAACCCGCAGCGCTCGACGCCTCTGGGCATCGCCATCTCGCTCTTCATCTGCTTCTTGGCCTACTTCGGCGTGTCCGCGGCGCTCACCCTCATGGTGCCCTACTACCAGATCCACGCCGAGAGCCCCCTGCCCCAGGCCTTCGTGCACGTCGGGTGGGCCCCGGTCAGATACGCCGTGGCCGTGGGCACCCTGTGCGCCCTGTCCTCCAGGTCGGTGCGGAGCGCCTCTCCCGGCCCTGGGGCTGCGCCGCGGCCCCCGGCGGCCCCTCACGTCCATCTCCTGCCCCCAGCCTCCTGGGCGCCATGTTCCCCATGCCGCGGGTCATCTACGCCATGGCGGAGGACGGGCTGCTCTTCCGCGGTCTGGCCAGGATCCACGCGCGCACGCGCACGCCCGCGCTGGCCACGGCCGTGTCCGGAGTGGTCGCAGGTGAGGGCCCGCCAGCCTGGCCGGCGCGCTGCCTCCCGGCCCCTCCCCGCCGGCCCTCATGCTCTTGTGTGTTTGTCCCCACGCCAGCGGCCATGGCGTTCCTGTTCGAGCTTGGCGATCTTGTGGACCTCACGTCCATTGGGACCCTGCTGTCCTACTCCTTGGTGGCCTTCTCTGTTCTTGTCCTCAGGTGAGACTCCACCAGGGGGCCGGGAGAGAGTGGGAGGGAGGGAGGGGGAGAGAGAGAGAGAGATTTTCCATCCACTGGTTCACTCCCCAAATGGCTGCAACCACTTGCCTGGACCAGGCCAAAGCCAGGCGCCAGGAGCTTCTTCCGGGTCTCCCACATGAGCGGCAGGGGCTCAAGCACTTGGGCCATCCTCTGTGGCTTTCCCAAGTGCATTAGCAGGGAGCGGGACTGGAAGTGGAGCAGCTGGGACTCGAACCAGGCATGCCCACACTACAGGCGCAGGCTTAGCCCTTTATGCCACAATGCTGGCCCCGTGGGTCTCCCCCCTGGGCCATTGATTGCTGCGCATTAGCAGGGAGCGGCATGGGAAGCAGAGCAGCCAGGACTCGGACTGGTTCTCGAGGGATGCAGGTGCGCCACGAAGCTGGCCCCTCAGTATCAGGATACCTCCCGTTCAGGTACCAGCCGGACCAGAATATATGCAAGAGTGAGAAGACAGGCGGGGAAGAGCTTGAGATGAAGCCTGGCCAGCCGGGAGCACTGGCCCCGGAGGGCACCTCTGACGCGGGCTCCTCGAAGACTCTCAGTAGTCAGTGCAGCCCCGGAGACCCAGGCCCCAGCCTGAAGTCTGGCCAGGCCGTCTATGGCTGTGCCTCGCTGCTTGGTGAGCGCTGGGGAGGGGGTGTGTGTGTGTGTCTCTGGGTGCCCCGCGCTGGACACGGTCTGGGCTGGGGGGGATGCTGGGGAGAGGGCCCTTCTGGGTGTGGGCCGTTCTGGGAGTGGAGTTGGCCCGAGCCCCCGCGTGGCCCTTGCAGTTCTCCTCCTGGCTGCCTTCAGCCTGATGCTGGCCCAGTGGCCTGGGCGCCTGTTCTCTGGAGACCCCGTTTGCACCTCCGTGGCTGCGCTGCTGCTGCTGCTGGTGTTTGGGCTCACCCTCGTTGTCTGGAGACAGCCCCAGAATGCCACCCCTCTCTACTTCAAGGTGAGTGACCCTGTGCTCCTCCACAACCCAGCCTGAGTCACCGAACTCTGCCTACCTTGGTCCAAAACTCACCTGGCCCAGGAAGGCGGGGGGGGGGGGGGGCTGCTAAGATCAGGGCCCGTTCCCTGAGTTCCCCACCCCATGCGATGCCCCGCGGCTAAGCCCGTTGCCCATCCCTCTGGGATGTCCTGTGACCTGGGTTCACTCCAGCCCTGGGTGCTGCAGACATCTAGGGCGCATGGGACATCTATCTCTGTCTCTCGCTGTCCATCACCGTGCCTTTTACCCCAGTGGATACAAATTAAAAATGGAAAACAGCTACCGAGAATAAATTTTAATAATATAAAGATTCATGTATTGTGAAAGGCAGAGTTGGGGAGAGAGATACCTTCCATCTGCTAATTTATTCCCAAATGGTCACAACAGTTAGGGATGGGCCGGGCTGAAGCCGGTAGCCTGGAACTCTATCCAGCTCGCCCACCGGGGCGTCAGAAGCCCAAGTGCTTGGGGCAACTTCTGCTGCTTTCCCAGGTGCCTCAGCAGGGAGCTGGATAGGAAGTGGAGCAGCTGGGACTCAAACCAGCACTTGAATGGGCTGTTGGCGATGTGGGCGGCAGCTCCACCCGCTGTGCCACAGTGCCAGCCCCCCTGGTAATTAAACCAAGTACCTCCACCAGATCAGCTCCACCTGCTGTGCCACAGTGCCAGCCCCCCTGGTGATTAAACCAAGTACCTCCACCAGATCAGCTTCACCTGCTGTGCCACAGTGCCAGCCCCCCTGGTGATTAAACCAAGTACCTCCACCAGATCAGCTCCACCTGCTGTGCCACAGTGCCAGCCCCCCTGGTTATTAAACCAAGTACCTCCACCAGATCAGCTCCACCTGCTGTGCCACAGTGCCAGCCCCTCTGGTGATTAAACCAAGTACCTCCACCAGATTAGCGTTCAGTCCACATGACAGAACCGGTCGAGGGGATTATTTACATAATTAATGTTGTACACGGCTCCCGTCTGCCCGCAGGCGCCTGCCCTGCCGGTCCTCCCGCTGGCGAGCATCTTTGTGAACCTCTACCTGATGATGCAGATGGCCGGCAGGACCTGGGCCCAGTTTGCAGTCTGGATGGCGATTGGTGAGTCCGGGGAAAAGAGGCCTCTTGGGTGCCTCTTCCCGCCACCTCTCCGTGACGGGCTGAGACAATAGGTCCCCTTGGGCCTCGTCGGGGGAGGAGAGACCCCTGCCGCGCCCCCACCTCACCGGCTCATTTCCCCGCCAGGACTTGCCATCTATTTTGGATATGGGATCCGACACAGCTTGGAGGAGGAGACGGATCGGCAGCCGCCAAACTCCAGCCCCTCGGCTCCGGGCGGAAGCTCTCCTGCTGCTGAGGTCGTTCCAGCGAAGAAGCGGGATCCCGGGCCCGCGGCTCTTGGCGGTCTGTGAGCAGAGTGTGCTTCCTTTTTTTATTTTTCAGAGACTAACTTATTTTTTTAAGTTGACCAATAAAACGCTGTGTTTGTGATGCCCAGCGTGTTTTGGTGTGTGCACGCACCGTGGGCGGCACAGGCGCTGAGAGTACAGGAAGCCGACTGCAGCCTTGCTGGGGACCTCGATGAGGAGAGTCCTTCCTCACGGGTTTGTTTCTCAGTCATCCAACCCGAGGGTCAGCGGCTCAGACTGCAGTGGGCTCTGCCTCCACAGACCCAGCCACTGCAGGTTGGAGAAGTGTGGAGAAAGGGCACTGCTGGCTGGCACCGCGGCTCACTAGGCTAATCCTCAGCCTGCGGCGCCGACACACTGGGTTCTAGTCCCGGTTGGAGCGCCAGATTCTGTCCCGGCTGCTCCTCTTCCAGGCCAGCTCTCTGCTGTGGCCCAGGAGTGCAGCGGAGGATGGTCCAAGTGCTTGGGCCCTGCACCGGCATGGGAGACCAGGAGGGAGCACCTGGCCCCTGGCTTTGGATTGGTGCAGTGAGCTGGCCATAGTGGCCATTTGGGGGGTGAACCAATGGAAGGAAGATCTCTAACTCTTCCTGTCAAAAAAAAAAAAAAAAAGGCACTGCTTCTGCGGTGACAGCAGGGCCACAGCTGGTGTCCCGGCACGTGGAGGCGATGCCAAGTGTGGAAGAGGATGCGCCCAGGCTGTGTGCAGACATGCTCGTTTACAGGTGGCCTTAAGTGGCCGTGCAGTCTGGTATCCTCAGGGTGCTCTGGACACCCCCCCCCCCCGGTCTCTATAGATATCCTGGGATAACTGCATATGTGGCATCAAATAGCGAGGGTTAGGCTGCCACTTGCAAAGCCAGCGTCCCATACTGCAGTCTCAGCTGCTCCACTTCTGACCCTGCTGATGCGCCTAGGAGAGAAAGCAGTGGGAGGCGGCCCACGTGCTTGGACCCCCTCCACCCATGTCGGAGACTTGGATGGAGTGCCAGGTCCCCGGCCTTGGTCTGGACCAGCCTCAGCCATTGTCATCTGGGGAATCAGCAGATGGAAAAACAAAACCCCCAGCCCCGTGCTTTGGTTTTCTGGGCTGGTTCTGGCTTGGGAGGCGGTCGTCGGTGAGGCCTTGTCTGTCAGATCTGTGCAGGTGCCTGGACACCCGCTTCTCTCCCCGCAGCTGCACTGCACGCTCTGAGGGGGTCCTGTTTTCAGGCTCTCTGGTCTCAGCACCCAAGCCCCTCACAAAGGCAGTCAGAACCCCAGGCCGTGTCCTCAGGTTTTGAGCAGCCCCGGGAACCTGAGGCTTCGGGCCTTTTGTGGTCACCATCCACAGTAACCCCTTAGGCTACTGTGGATTAGGGTTTTGCTGTTCGAACTCACATTTCCTCCAGGCAGTGGGCGCTGTCCACCCCGACTGGGCTGTTCACCTAAGGGAGGCCCATGGATAAGGCCTGCTTCTCAGGGCCCTTGCTCCTCCCATCACCCATTTCCCACCTCACCCTCCATCCCTGCCCGCCCCGTCTCCCAGGTTCATGCACAAAGCCTAGAAGGGCAGTGCCTACCTGCTGTGGTTCCCACATGTCCCCTGAGGTCTGTTGGAAGCCTGGTCCCCACTGTGGAGATGAGGTGGCGGGGCCTGGTGCTGGGTCACTGCCCTGGGATCCATGTAGCTCTTGTAGGGCCTCTAAGAGGGCCCTCTCCACCACATGCACCCTCCCCATGCCATCTGCATTGAGGCCTCACCAGTATGGGTGGTGCCCTTGGGCCACCAGAGCTGTAGTGCCCAGCCTGGGTATCATCTTGGTAAGACAGAGATGGGGGTGGTGGCTCCGGGGCGCCTCTGGAGAACGCTGGCACTGTGCCCACAGGATGGGTCATCGCGCCTGTGAGGATGACTGTTAAAGGGCCCCGAAGCCCAGGGCAGAAACTCAGGTCTGAAAGTTGCATCTAGCACCACCCCGCCCCACCCAAAAACGCTCCCTACTGGATCCACATCCTCAGCCAGACGTGACCATACCCCGAGGTCCCTCGTGGCCCTTTGCTGACCTCCCAGGACAGTTCCCATGGAGAGGCTCTCTGGCCACTGCTTCAGCCCTGCCCTCTCCCCCAGCACCTGAGCCCCAGCTCTCCCTCAGGAGACTACACAAGGCCTGGGCCCCGGCCCCCAATTCCATGCAAAGTCTACTGAGACCCCTGCTCACTTGTGATTTTAAAAGCTTCTTTATTAATATCTTTAATAGACAAATATAAATGTATTACATTTATCAAGTACAAGGAGGTATCTTAACACACGCATACAACGCGGGACGCTCGAGTGAAGTCAATGAACATACCCGTCACCTCGCTCGCTTTGTGTTCTGCTGAGACATTCGGCTTCCCTTTCTAAGCCACTGCGACTTTACCTTTGGCCGGTCTAGTGACTGTCTAGCGACGTCACACTGGTTCTGCCTTGTTCTCTCGCTTGTCGCTGGTCACCTGGTGATCTCTGCCAAGTGCCTAATCTTCCATTCACGGATTCATTAACGTTTACTTTCTATGTGCGTCCTCCGCCAGGTACCTGTAGAATATCTTCTCCCAGTCTGCTTCCTGCCTTTTCCCTGTCTTAATGGTGTCACCGACGAACCCAGGTTCTCATCATGTTTGGGTTCTTTTGTGCACTAAGAAATTATCTAACCCAAGGCTGTGATACAGGAATCTACCTTTTCTTCTAGAGGTCTGACCTTCCCTAAACTCGCTGCCCCCACTGGGGCCTACGGTGTCTTGTAGTACCTCACTAGTGTCAACACTAATGGCGATGATCAGGAGAACAGGTAATGTGAATGGAGCCTACACAATACTCCGGATGGACTTTCGAGAGGTGTACCGAACGTTTAGTTTACCATGTAATTTCTACATGTACCAAACATTTAATTTCCACGAGGGCAGTCTTAAGCAGATGTGATCATCCCTATGTACAAACAATGCACATAACGTACATTTCACAAATACAGATGGTTCCGAATTACGATGGTTCAACTTGCGATTTTTCAGCTTCACGATGGTGCAAGTTCTACCCACACAGCCATTGAGTTTTCAACTGTACGATGCTGCAGAAGCGTACTTGCAAAACCACTGATATCTCAACTTTACGATGCTGCGACAGCAGATCCTATAACCACTGAGTTTACTTTACGGTGCTGCAGAAGCGGATCCTATAACCACTGAGTTTTCAGCTTCACGACAGTGCAGAAGTGGATCTGTACAACCACTGCTTTTTCAACTCTACAATACTGCGAAAGCGGGCCCTACCACCACTGAGTTTACGATGCTGCAGAAGCGGATCCTACAACCACTGAGTTTTCAATTTTACGAGCTGCAACAGCTTACCCACACAACCACTGGTTCTCAACTTTACGAAGCTGCAAAAGCGTACCTGTACAACCACTGGTTTGCACTTGTAGTGCAGAATTCAATAAATTACACAAGATACTCAAAACTTTTTATCGAATAGACTTTGTATTCGATGATTCTGCCCAACCCAGGCTGGTGTTAAGTGTTCTGAGAACGGTTAGGTCAGGCCAGGCTGAGCTGTGTTGCTTGTTAGGTTAGGCGTATTAGATGTTATTTCTGAATTTTGATATTTTTATCTTACGATGGGTTTTTCAGGACAAAACCCATCATCAGGTGCTGAGGAACATCTGTAACGCACAGTGGGACAAGCAGTCTGCTGAGTGTCTCATGGGGGCAGAGGTGGGCCAGGGGTGATGGCTGGCAGGGTATGTGAAGGCTTTGCTGGTGAGAATGGCCGCGGGGTTACTCCCCAGAGCGAGCCTGAGGTGTGATAAAGATGGAATGGTAGCGGTAGCTTGTGTGTGCTCAGTAAGCCAACTGCCCAGTGCAACATGTACTGGGTATGCTCTGAGTATTAACAAGAGTGATCTCTCCTCTCCCAATCTGCCTCTAGTATGACTTCTGATGTTTGATAAGCAGACACGACACCGACCAGTGAAGGCAAATGATGATGTAACGTGAAATGACATCATGGGTCCTCCTCGCGCTGAGGAAGGAGTGAGTGTGCTATAGAGGCTTCTGGACGCTCTGTGTATTCAGACTTTTCAGCTGCTGTGAGTTCTCTGGTGTTCTCTAAGAAGGCTTACGTGATTAAACACCTCCCCACACGCCTTACAAGTGTAGGATTGTGCAGCGTGAGTTTTCTGGTGCTGTGTGAGCTGATGGCCGTGACTAAAGGCCTTTCCACATCCTTTGCACTCATAGGGTTTCTCCCCCGTGTGAATTCTCTCGTGCTTAACCAGGCTCGACCCGTAAATGAAGGCCTTCCCACACTCCTTACACTTGTAGGGCGTTTCCCCGGTGTGGATTCTCTCGTGCTGCGTGAGGTGGTAGCCGCAGTTAAAGCCCTTCCCGCACTCGGCACACTTGTACGGCTTCTCGCCCGTGTGGATCCGCTCGTGCTTCACGAGGCTGGAGCCCCAGCGGAAGGCCTTCCCGCACTCCTTGCACTCGTGAGGCTTCTCGCCCGTGTGGATCTTCTGGTGCTGAGTGAGGTAATTTACTCGCGTGAAGGCCTTGCCGCACTCCTGACACTCGTAGGGCTTCTCCCCGGTGTGGATCCGCTTATGCTGGATGAGGCTGGACCCACAGATGAAGGCCTTCCCGCAGTCTTTGCACTCGTAGGGCTTCTCGCCGCTGTGGATCCGCTTATGCTGGATGAGCTTGTACACACGGCTGAAGGTCTTGCCGCAGTCTTTGCACTCATAGTCCTTCTCCCCCGTGTGGAACCGCTGGTGCTGAGTGAGCTCATCCCCACGCCGGAAGGCCTTGCCGCAGTCCTTGCACGCGTAGGGCTTCTCGCCCGTGTGGATCCTCTTGTGGATGACGAGGCTGGAGCCCCAGCGGAAGGCCTTCCCGCAGTCCTTGCACGCGTAGGGCTTCTCGCCCGTGTGGATCTTCTGGTGCTGAGTGAGCTGGTTGCCCCAGCGAAAGGCCTTCTTGCAGTCCTTGCACTCGTAGGGCTTCTCGCCAGTGTGGATCTTGTGATGCTGACTGAGCTGGTAGCTGCGGCTGAAGGCCTTCCCACACTCCTTGCACGCGTAGGAGCTCTCCCTCTGGCGCGGCCTCCGGCGCGGCTGAGGCTCCGTGCCCTCCGTGCTGGCCGGCCGCTTCTTGTGGCCCATGCTCCCCGGACGGATGTCTCGCTCTCGAGAGACCCGCGGGAATTTAGGCACCGCTTTAGGGCCGAAGGATTTCGTTTTTATGCCTGAATTCACTTTGGGAAAATTTATTTCGTAAACAGTGTTGTCAATGGTTAAACTCTTAGTCTCGTATGTTGACTCTAGATCTGGAAAATAAACAAACATTTTGTTTCCTTTAAAAGAAAAAGAAAAACAGACATAACCACAAGCCAAGTGCTTCCCTAGTGGCACCACAAAGCCTCTGCCAAGGAGCCGGGCCCCGGGGGCTTGTGGTAAAGCCGTGGACTCCACTCTCGGCCCCGCACGGTGCGCCAAGACACGCCGGAGGCATTCCTGCCGAGGACCAGGAGAGCGCACGCCTCGTCCCGCCGCTGTCCACTGGGCAGGCCTCAGACACCTGTGCATTCTGGAGATATCACATACTGGAAACCCCAGAAAGTCAAATACAGAACTCCTGTAAACAGTACGGACGCACAGGTGGCTAACTGTATAAGATTCTCACTCAGTCACGAGGAGGCACGAACCCCTGTTGTCCGCAGTGGCACGGCGGGGCCGGGAGGACGCCGTGTTGGCTGAAATCAGCCAGCACTGCCTGCTCTCGTGCTTGTGTGGAAGACCAGAGCTGATTTCACGGAAGCAGAAGGAGAGCGGTGCTCACCGGACACCAGCAAAGGTGGTGGCTGGTGCTGTGGCACCATGGGTTAAGCTGCTGCAGGCATCCCATATGGGTGCTGGTTTGAGTCCTAGCTGCCCTACTTTCCATCCAGCTCCCTGCTAATGCACCTGGGAAAGCAGTGGAAGATGGCCCAAGTCTTTGGGCTCCTGTACAGATATGGGAGACCCTGGCTGATTGGACATGTCTCTCTTTCTGCCTCTCCCTCTCTCTAATCTGCCTTTCAAATAAATCTTATGGGGGGGGGGGCAGCGCCATGATACAGTGGGTTAATCCTCTGCCTGTGGCGCCGGTATCCCATATGGGCACCAGATCTAGTCCCAGCTACTCCTCTTCCAATCCAGCTCTCTGCTATGGCCTGGGAAAGCACTAGAAGATGGCCCAAGTGCTTGGGTCCCTGCACCCATGTGGGAGACCCGGAAGAAGCTCCTGGCTTCAGACTGGCACAGCTCTGGCTGTGTGGCCATTTGGAGAGTGAACCAGTGGACAGAAGACCTCTCTCTGTCTCTTCCGCTCACTGTCTGTAACTCTACCTCATAAATAAATAAATAAAAATTTTTTTTAGAAAAAGGGTGGTGGTGGGCGAGGGGCAGAGTGAGGCTGGCTAACGGACTCCATGTTGAAGAGTCACAGGAGGAGAGGCAGCCTCAGTGTGCACAGCACAACCGGACGACCAGGGCTCACAAGTCATGACTCGATTCCACACAGCTACAAGAGAGGCTGTGCAGTGTCCACATTACGGAGAGGATGACCCAATTTAATCATCACGCACATACATGCATCCAATACAGTACTGTACCCCATAATATGGAGCACTACAGTGTGTCCTTATAAATGAAATTAGCAAAGAAGACACTATTCTGAAATTGACATGAGAGTACTTGGAAAAGTTGGGGTTAGGGCGGGTGCTGTGGCACAGCAGGTTAAGCTGCTGCCTCTAAAGACATCCCGTGTGGGTTCCGGTTTGAGTTCTGGCTGCTCCACCTCTTTAATATTTTTTTTTAAGGATTTATTTGAAAGGCAGAGTTACAGAGAGCGAGAAGGACAGACAGAGACATCTCTTCCATCCGCTGGTTAACTCCCCAGATGCTGCAATGGCTGGAGCTTGGCTGGTCTGAAGCCAGGAACCAGCAGCTTCTTCCAGGTCTCCCACGCAGGTCCCAGGGCCCAAGGACTTGAGCCATCGTCTACTGCTTTCCCAAAACATGAACAGAGACCTGGACTGGAAGTGGAGCAGCTGGGACTTGAACTGGTGCCCACATGGGATGATGTGGCAGGTGGCAGCCTTACCCATTATGTTACAATACTGGCCCCTGCCACCCACATGGGAGACCCGGATGGAGCTCCAGGCTCCTGGTTTTGGCCTGGCCCCGCCCTGGCCATTATGGCCATTTGGGGAGTGCCCCTGAGTCTCTCCTAACTCTGCCTTTCAAAAAAAAATATTAAAAAAAAAAAAGAGTATGGGTTGATTTATTTTCACTTATTTGAAAGGCAGACACGCAGAAAGAGAAAGAGAGGGAGAATGAGAGAATCTCTCACTCACTGGTTCACTCTTCAAATGTGTTCAGCCCTGGCTGTCACGGGTGTCTGCGGAGTGAAGCAGCAGCTGGGAGATCTGTCTCCCAAACATAGATAAATACATAGAAATCTACCAAGGAACATGGCTGATGAATGAAGAAGCAACAGAGCCCCGCCACAGCAGACCCCCGGGAAGGATGTGTGGACAGCACAGGGGACCCACAGGCAGCATGGTGCCCCCGGCGGGCAGCGCGCACACACCCAGGGTGTCCCCGGAGGGCAGTGCGCACACACCCAGGCAGCCGAGCGCAACGCCGCAGACCACAGACCAGGAAAAGGCCTGATGGCGAGGGCTGCCGCCGCCTCCCAGGAGCCACAGAGGCAGGGGCGTGGTCCTCTCTACCTCCACCACTCCAGCCTGGCCCGACGGCAGCGCTGGCTCAGGAGACAGAACACAGTGCGAGACCGACAGGGCACAGCCCACGGGCATGGCAACGCCAGGGGGCCCGAGCCGCTGCAGGGAGCCCCCGTTCTTCTTGCCTGTCCCCCAGTCACCAAGGCTCGCCCCGCCCCAGAAGCCCCGCAGCTTGGAAACAAACAGCCTGTTTTCAGAAGCGCACAGCGCAGTGCAAGGGTCCCGGGGGCAGGACTCACTCAGGGCCACCACGTTGCTGTAGTTCTCCAGCATCACATCCCAGTACAGGTCCCTCTGGGCGGACGTCAGGCAGGCCCACTCCTCCTGGGAGAAGTCGATGGCCACGTCCGAGAACGTCACGGAGCCCTGCAAAGGCGACAGCGTCAGGAGGGGGAGGGGACGGCAGGCAGGGAGCTCCCGGCCGGGTCTGCGGCACGGCCCCCAGAGCGCAGCACCGGGGGCCCTGCAGTCCCGGGGCCCTCACCTGTGCGCCGCGGGGCTCGCCATCGCTCAGACCTGTCAGCAGCCTCACAGCGCAGTGGCAGCGAGAGCTGCCTCCTCCTGCAGGCGCCGGGTCTGGGTCTTCCAGCCCTGCCAGCCTCCTGCCTCCCCCAGAAGGCGGGGCTTCCAGCGCAGCCTCTGAGTATTTTTTTCTTAAAGGGAAAAGGAAGCATTGGGGACCCACCCTGAGGTTTCTCTCTTCTTGGGGTAAAGATGGCACACGTAAAGGTTCATGCGAGATAGAATTCAAAGCTAACTTGATTGTGGTGCAAAGCGATTCTGGAATCCACGCCTGGCTTCCCCCTAAGGCCACTTTTCTGCACTTTCTGGGTGCACTGGCCGCTTCTCCCCAGGACCAGTCTGTGCCCGCCGCCTCCTCCACTCCCACCGCACCCCGGCTCCCGAGTTAGAGGACAGCGGGAAATGATTCGGGATCACGTGGGGCAAAGCCGCCGCCTGCCACGCCAGCATCCCGTACGGGCGCTGGTTTGTGTCCCGAGCGCTCCACTTCTGTTAATGCCTGGGAAAGCGACATAAGATGGGGTCTTGCACCAGCATGGGAGGCCCAGACGAAGTTCTTGGCTTCAGCCTGCTTCCGCCCTGCCATGCTGGCCGTCTAGGGCTGGACCTGTGGACGGAAGCTCTGACTTGCAAATAAATACATCTTGAAAAAAGAAGACTGAGAATCAGTCGATGACGACAAAATGCATCCCTCAGCACCTCTCCCTGGCCCTGATTACAGCGCTGTCTGGTTCTAGAGCCTTCTAACTCCTATAGCCCCGCACAGAGACCAGCGCTCGCGTACACTCCCCCTCCACCCCGACAACAGGCCGGGAGAACGCGTGGCCAGCCCCTGCCCCAAGGAGCTGGGCTCCTCCACTGCTTCCACGTCACTCCTGGATCAAGCACTCAATGACGAAGTGGGCGTCGGGCAAGACGGCAGACGCGAGGCCGGGTGGGGTCATCGCTCCCTGGACAGGGGCACCTGTGGGTCGGCGATCGGACGGGGCCTGCAACATCCGCCAGCCGGGAAGCAAGAAGGGTGCACTTACGTGAGCCGCGCTCTCAGATGTCAAGGCGTGGCTGGCCATCTCGCAGTTCCTTCCGCAGACACGCGGGCTCCGAGGGTCAGACCTGGGAGTGGGGAAAGAGCCGTTCGGACCAGGTGCGCTCCAGGTCCCCGAGGTGACCTCCCAGCCCCTCCCCTCCATCTGTGCTTCCCAACACACACACGCACGAACGCAACCTGGGAGAGAGGAAGAAGGTTCTGGACGAAACCCCAGGACACGACTGAGCAGAGCCGAGCAGAGCCTGGGAGACAAACCCAGGTGCTGAAGCAGGAGGGCTCTTCTCTACTGGTAGGGAGGGGACAGGGTGTAGGAAAGAACCTGCCTTAGACCCGCGAGAGAGGGCTGGTCTCTGCCTTGGGTTCTGAGGGGCCACCCGTGTCGTACCCAACAGGAATGCTTTTGTTCTGGTGGGAACGACCTCGCCGGGGCTGGTCTCTGCCTCGGGTTCTGAGGGGCCACCGTGTCGTACCTGACAGGAATGCTTTTGTTCTGGTGGGAACGACCTCGCCGGGAAGACCAATCCGGTGACTCAGGGCGGGGGCTTCGGGTCGCACGGTGCCGGCCAACCTGCAGACTGAAAATGACACAGTCAGTCAACCACGCCTACACGCCGAAGCCCTCTAAGGAGCCTGGGCACCGAGGCTTGGTCCCCAGGTGGCCACAGGCAGTGCCTGCTGTCACGCCAGCAGGTAACCTGCCGAGTCCCTGGGGCAGGGCTCACGTGTGGCTAAGGCCGCTGGGCGCCTTCCCCTTGTAGGCCCTGAGTCTGACTCCCCCGGCTGGGAGTACCTCCCGAGTGCTCCTGGCAGACTGCTGCACCTACACCCGCAGCTGGCATTGGGGGTGAGGTGGTCTGTGTAGAGGCTCTGCCCCTGGACCACCCGGGTCGGCTGACTCTGGTGGCGCGGGGGAGGACTATGATCAAACTCAGAGGCTCCGCCGTTCTGTCTGCCACACACAGCCTGTGTGTTCAGAACTGTCTGCTCAAGACCTGTCCCAGCACCCCTGGGCTGGTAACTGCAGCTGTGAGCGACCCCCTGCTGGAACACAGCATGGTGCTGGTCACTCTCTCCCTCCCAGCCGCAGGGGCTGGTGAGCTGCAGGCTCTTCAGAAGCCCGAGACCCACTCAGCGTCCACTTCTGGAAAAGGGTCAGGAGGAAGCGTCCGCAGTAGTTTAGAAGTGTGTGCCAGCGCGCCTGCCCTGCCCGGACACTAACCACAGCCCCGATCTCACCCAGCGCCTCATCGGAAACGAGGACATCCGGGACAGACATTTCTCAGTGTACAGATATATGACAGTCTGTTATGTAACGGTGTAAGACAGATTCACTAATCATGACACCGACACTGACAATGGGGGCCAGTGCTGTGGCACAGCAAGTTAAAGTCCCGGCCTGCAGCGCCGGCATCCCACATGAGCACCGGTTTGAGTCCCGGGTGCTCCACTTCCGATCCGGCTCCCTGCTAATGCACCCGGGAAAGCAGTGGGAGATGGTCCAAGTCCTTGGGCCCCTGCACCCACATGGGAGACCTGGAGGAAGCTCCTGGCTCCTGGTTTCGGATCAGCTCAGCTCCAGCCGTTTTGGCCATTTGGGCAGTGAACCAGTAGATAGAAGACTTCTCTCTCTGTCTCTGTCTTTTTCTCTTTCTAATAAAGAAAATAAATCCGTGCCTGTGGGTGTCATCTTTGCTGCAAATACAGTGTTTTCCCAAATGCTGCTTTACATCTTCGTCAAACAAATCGTTAGGAATGATTCGCTGGGGCCGGCGCTGCGGCATAGCAGGGTAAGCCGCTGCCTGCAATGCCAGCAGCCTACATGGGTGACAGTCTGAGTCCTGGCTGCTCTTTTTCTTTTTTTTTTTTTGACAGGCAGAGTGGACAGTGAGAGAGAGAGACAGAGAAAGGTCTTCCTTTTGCCGTTGGTTCACCCTCCAATGGCCGCTGTGGCTGGCGCACCGCACTGATCTGAAGCCAGGAGCCAGGTGCTTCTCCTGGTCTCCCATGGGGTGCAGGGCCCAAGCACTTGGGCCATCCTCCACTGCACTCCCGGGCCACAGCAGAGAGCTGGACTGGAAGAGGGGCAGCCGGGACAGAATTCGGCGCCCCGACCGGGACTAGAACCCGGTGTGCCGGCGCCGCAAGGCGGAGGATTAGCCTAGTGAGCCGCGCTCCGGCCCACCACTACAGTTTTAATGATGTGTAAATACTGTAAAATCTATACACGAGTGAGAACATCTTCTCATTTGATTAGTTTATGGTCTTTCCTTTTCTCAGTTCCTGCTGACCTGTGGCCTCTCTGCTTTCCACTTGTTGAACTTTGTTCAATGGAACACCAAGCCTTTGACTAGAATGCCAATTAAAACGCTATCTCAAAACAAACCCAACAACAACAACAAAGCACAGGCTGTGTCAGGATGTGGATCTGAGCTGGGTCAGCACCGGTCCCGCTATGAAGATGATCCGTACAAGCAGGCAGCGATGTGCAACGGTTCCTAACGCACACGAGCCGAGCCGCGGTCACTGCAGCTCCAGGTGTCCCTCAGTCCCTTCCTACACAAGCAACTGCTTCCTGGACACAATTACCGCTAGGTGAAAGCTCTCAAAAGCCTAACCTTCAGGATGGATTCTTTCCACTCAGTCACATTTGCAAAAACAGATGCTAAGACACTAAGGAGGAAAAGTCCCCTCTTCACCAGCGATGAGGGGGGCAGAACCGTGGCTCAGAGACCCTGCTCCGAGGGGGTTACCCGGAGGCTGCTTCGTGCGTTCTGTGTGATGGGGGCTAGCGTGCACTGGCGAACGACCGCCACCTTGCTCGTTTTGATGACACGTGACCTGTGTGGCTCACCTTTCTCGCCTGTCACCCTGCACCCGGGATCGGCACGCCACATCGGGAAGGCACCCAGTGGTTCCTGCAGTGCGCAAAGCTAGAAAACCTAATTCTGCAAGGCTGCCTCCCGTAACCGTTCGTTGCCATGGATGCGTGTCAAGTGCTATACCTCTAATCCGCTAGCGCGGGAGAGGCCAGCGTCAGAGGACGACGGGAGTCTGCGGCCGCCCAGGGGATGACAGGGTCGTGGCTGCAGGGTCTCAGCAGCTGCACTGAATTTTGCAGAAACACACACACAGGCACTGAGAGGGGGAGCGGAGGCCACAGAGCTGGCAGTGACCGCCTCGGGGTGGCACAGCCAGGGGCGGGCAACTCTGACCTCTCCCTCATGAGGCCCGCAGAGACTGCGTGTTAGAAGCCCAACAAGAGAGGACCAAATTAAACACCACTCCCGGGGACAAAGGGCCTTAGCGGTGCGGGAGCCGACTGGCTCTGGTCATCACGCAGGGATGCCTGAGGCCTGGAGCGGGCAGCACTCCTGTCCCGCTGAGATGTCCGTGGGGAGTCCCTGCACCGTGGCCCCGAGCTTCCTGGAGACGGGGAACTGTGTAACTGTGACGGTCCTTCAAGTCAGAGGAGGGGGACAGAGAGGACGCGGGGACCACGGAAGCAGGGTCTGGGCGACGTGAGGGGCAAGGAGTCGACTTTGCCACGTGAAGACGGCGGAAGGAAGGAAGTCAGGGCCGTGGACGCTGGACGCTTCTAGATGCTGGCCAAGGCAGAAAACAGCCACGCAGGAGTACTTCATGCCAGCGCGTCTGTGGCACGCTGACAAGCCTGGGGGGCTGTGACCCGAGCTCTGGGTCTGAAGCCACCACACCTCCCTGCCCTGGGGCGGCCCCCACTGTCTCAGCAGCAGGCCTGGGCGTGACAGGAGCTGGCCGGCTGCAGATTCCCAGGAGATGCAACGTGGTGTCCTGGGGCAAGGCCTGTGCCCAGCAGGGTCGTGAGGGGCTTCAGGAATGGGATTAACGTCCTTAGAGCTCTGTCTTCCTCCGGCCTTCTGAGGACAAAGCAAGGGGGCACTCGGGGCAGTGCTGCCGCCCGGAGCCCGGAGCCGCTGTGCTGGGGTCTGCGGGACGGACGTTGGCGGGCAGCCTCGGCCAGCCCGTGCCAAGGCGGTGGCCGAGCCCGGCACAAGCCGGGGAGCGGTCAGGGAGGCCGGAGGTGATTCTAGGAGGGTCCCGCCCGCGTCCTGCTCAGGAGGCTCCCGCACCGCACCGGGGCGCACCGCACGCGCGCCGTGGCTTTCCAGGAACCGGCGTGGCGTGAGCAGCCACTGCACTTTCTAAGCCGGCCGAACGCCGCGCCACGCACTCCGCGTCCACAACCTCCGCGGGGCACAGCGCAGCTCCTCAGGAACGGAACCGCACGCGTGGACCCGGGGTCCACGGAAGGGCCCGGGGCGTGGCCCGCTCAGGAGCCCGCGGGCACGCGGCGGGACGACCCCGGTGCGGGGTCCACGGTGCCACCCTCACCACAGCTCCCGCGCCGCGACCGAAGCCCGCGGAGTCCGCGTCTGCAGAAACCGCCACGCGCGCCGCCCGCCCCCTCGGCGTGCAGGACGGGGGTGCGCACCTGGCCCGCCGCCTACCTGCGCTGTCACCCCAGCACCGCGTCTTTGTTCCACCGCGCTCCGCTCCGGCCACTCCCGCGGTGACTCCCCCAGCAGACGGCCCCCCGCACCGGCCACGGCCACGCGTGCACCTGCTGGAGCGGGTGCGCCCCGGCCGGCGGGCGCCTCTCCCGCGCCAGCGGACGCGTCACGGCCGCACACGCGCCGTCCTCCGCGCGGCCCTGGCAACAGCGGCGCCCGCACACGCACGCGCACGCGCGTCACCGCCCCCGGGCAGATCCCCGCGCGTCACCCGCGCCCTCCCACGCAGGTGTGTCACACGTGTGTACATACATGTGAGCGGGCATACATGCCACCACACACGCCTGCGGGCACGCCGTGGGCCACCGCCGTGCGCCTGCGCACAGCGCTCAGTTCCGGAGGCCGGGCCCGACCCCATCCGGCAGCACGGCGCGCGGTCACGCTCGGACACGTGCGCGCGCACACGCGTGCTGGACTCCGCCGGAGCGGCCACGCAAGGCCGGGCAGCGCGGTTGTCCTGGGTGAACCCCGACCGCCACGCCCGCCGCATCCACGCCGGGTTCTCCTGCGAAGCCATGAACTTCCCACGGGGACCCGGCCGCCCCCACTGCGAGGGGAGGGCCGCCATGGCAGAGGAGCACGCAGGCCAGTGTCCATGGAAACCGGAGCCCGCCGGCCCCCGCGTGTCCCAGCATGCCGCGGGGCCGGCCCAGAGGCCTCTGGGAAGTGTAGTTCAGCGCGCGCCCCTGGCAGTCCCTCGGAGCGTCGGCCACGAGTGCGTGGTTGTGTGCGCGGGCGCAGATGTGCACAGCCATGTCCGAAACACACGGAACACAGAGAGACAGCCCGGACGAAGCTAGAGACGCCGATGTTGACACAGGTAAACCAGAACAGAAAACCATCTGCGAGGTCACCGCGGTCCCTGCGCACACGAACCAACTTAGCGGGTCTGGACGTCCTAGCTGCAGGGGCCGAGGCTCCAGAATGTTCTCCCTGCTGCCCGGGGGCCGAAGCCCCGCGCGCCTGTGGGCCGGCCGGGCCTGTGCTGCGCGCTCCGTGGACAGAGCCCTTCCTGTCCTGTTTCCAGATTCCACTCAGACTTGCAGGAAAAAAGTGACAGATACACCAGGGGGCTTAAAAACGTCGTGGAAAAAAACAAGAAGTATATTTTCGGGCAAGATATTTTGGAATTCACGCATACCTTTTCCATAATGTGCATTTTCCACGAACCATGTATGTTGGCGGTTAAGCATGGATTTTAGTTTTCGGAACCAAAGTAAACTGATGTTTCAATTTCTTTCCACAAACTTTTTGAAGTGCCCTTGAATTAATTGTGGATGATTTTACGGAATAGCCGCCTTCGTTCCCCGTCACTCAGCAATTCCTAAACCAGCTCTGAGGCCCAGATGCCGAAGCCCTGACCAGCAAAATGGCTCCGATTCTGACAGCTGTCTCAGCGAGCTTTCCTCTGTGTCCTGACAGCGCGAATTTCACTTTCCACCCACACGAGTGCTCCGTCACCTTGCCCCACTGGTCTTCGCTTTAGATCAAATAACTTCAGAAAATCGGTTCCGTTTATCACACACAGAGCTCAAGCATCCGGAATGGTTTGGTCAAGGTCTGACATCCTCCAAAGGATGTCTCCTTCCAGCACTCAGCGTGGTCGCTGGGAGTTCGCCATAGGCCCTGACGCGGGCGGCCTGAGCTGCTTCTGTTTGGAGCTTAATCTCCCTGCTGGAACACAGACACCTGGAGGGGGCAGCTCCCTGCCACCATCACTCTCCGCCCAGCACTATGGCCACTGCAGCTGGTGTACTGCAGACACACCTACCAAGCCGGATTCCCACGCAAGTGTCCGTTGTTAGAAATGTATGCTTACGGGCCGGCGCCGTGGCTCAACAGGCTAATCCTCCGCCTACCGGGTTCTAGTCCCGGTTGGGGCTCCGGATTCTGTCCCGGTTGCTCCTCTTCCAGGCCAGCTCTCTGCTGTGACCCGGGAGTGCAGTGGAGGTGCGTGGGCCCTGCACCCCGTGGGAGACCAGGAAAAGCACTGGCTCCTGGCTCCTGCCATCGGATGAGCGCAGTGTGCTGGCTGCAGCGCGCCAACTGCGGCGGCCATTGGAGGGTGAACCAACGGCAAAGGAAGACCTTTCTCTCTCTCTCTCTCACTGTCCACTCTGTCAAAAAAAAAAAAAAAAAGAGAAAAAGAAAAAAGAAATGTATGCTTACGCACATCCAGAGACATTTTTTCTTTTTGAATTACGAGAATCACAGGAGCTGGCCTTATGGTGCAGTGACACTGGCCCCCCACGTTAGAGTGCCTGGAAAGGAGTCCTGGCTACTCTACTCAGATCCAGCTCCCTGCTAACGATTTCAGAGAGCACTGGGAGAAGGGCCAAGTACTTGGGCCTCTGCTACCCACAAGAGCCCTGGATGGAGTTCTTGGCTTTAGGCTTCAGCTTGGCCTACCCCTGGCTGGTGAGGACATTTGGAGGTGAACCAGTGCATGGAAGATCTCTCTCACTCTGCCCTTCAAATGCATAAATGAACAAGTCTTAAAAATTGTAGGTTCATATATGTAGCTATAAGAAACACTGGGAGACCCTGTGTAAGTTCACCAGGTTATGCCAACTGGTGACTGTATTACAGTAAAGTATCACATCCAGGACATTAACACTGATATGATCCTATATATATATATATATATATATATATATATATATTTAAATATTTATTTATTTATTTGAAAGTCAGAGTTACACAGAGAAGGAAAGGCAGAGAGAGACAGAGGTCTTCCATCCACTGGTTCACTCCCCAAATGGCGACAATGGCTGGAGCTGGGCCTATATGAAGCCAGGAGCCAGGAGCTTCTTCTGGGTCTCCCACAAGGATGCAGGGGCCCAAGGACTTGGGCCATCCTCCACTGCTTTCCCAGGCCATAGTAGAGAGCTGGATTGGAAGTGGAGCAGCCGAGTCTCGAACCAGTGCCCATTTGGGATACTGGCACTGCAGGCAGCAGCTTTACCAGCTATGCCACAGCAGGTCCCCCGATTATATATTTAGTATAAAATTTACTGGGCCAGTGCTGTGGCATGACGGGTGAAGCCTCTGCCTGCAATGCCAGCATTCTATATGGGCACTGGTTCAAGACCCGGCTGCTCCACTTCCAATCCAGCTCTCTACTATGGCCTGGGAAAGCAGTGGAGGATGGCCCAAATCCTTGGGCCCCTGCACCCACATGAGAGACCAGGAAGAAGCTCCTGGCTCCTGGCTTTGGATTGGCTCAGCTCTGGCTGTTGCGGCCAACTGGGGAGTGAACCAGCGGATGGAAGACCTCTCTCTGTGTCTCTTCTCAACTGTGTAACTCTCAAATAAATAAAAAATTAAGACTTTGGGCTGGTGCTGTGGAGTAGTAGGCTAAGCCTCCACCTGCAGTGCTGGCATCTCATATGAGCATCAGTTTGTGTCCTGGCTGCCCCTCTTCTGACCCAGCTCTCTGCTATGGCCTGGGAAGCAGTGGAAGATGGCCCAAGTGTTTGGGTTCCTGCTACCCACTTGGGAGACTGGAAGAAGCCCCTGGCTCCTGATTGGCCCAGCTCTGGCCATTGTGGCCATTTGAGAAGTGAACTAGCAGATGGAAGACCTTACTCTCTGTCACTCCCTCTCTCTGTCTGCAACTTTGCCTTTCAAATGCATAATTAAATAAAATCTTTAAAAAAGGACTAATATTGCCGGCGCTGCGGCTCACTAGGCTAATCCTCTGCCTTGCGGCGCCGGCACACCGGGTTCTAGTCCCGGTCGGGGTGCCGGATTCTGTCCCGGTTGCCCCTCTTCCAGGCCAGCTCTCTGCTGTGGCCCGGGAGTGCAGTGGAGGATGGCCCAGGTGCTTGGGCCCTGCACCCCATGGGAGACCAGGAGAAGCACCTGGCTCCTGGCTTTGGATCAGCGCAGTGCGCCGGCCGCGGCTGCCATTGGAGGGTGAACCAACGGCAAAGGAAGACCTTTCTCTCTGTCTCTCTCTCTCACTGTCCACTCTGTCAAAAAAATGATACTCATTCATATTAATTGAGAATGAATTTTTGATGAATTACGAAGGAAATTTTTTTTAAGTTTTTTTTTTTTTAAGCTTTATCTATTTATTTGAAAGCCAGAGAGAGAGAGGAAGAGACACAGGGAGATTTTCCATCTGCTGGTTCACTCCCAAGATGGCCTCAATGCCAAGAGCCAGGAGCTTTACTCAGGTCTCCCCCATGGGGGCCAGGGCCCAAACACTTGGGCCATGTGCTGCTGCTTTTCCCAGGCCGTTAACAGAGAGCTGGATTGGAAGTGGAGCAGCTGGGATACGGCCTGGTGCCCACACAGGATGCCAGTGTCATAGGTGGTGACTTTACCTGCTACACTACAATGCCAGTCCCAGGAAGACGGGTTTTAGAAGGTAAATATATTCGGGCAGAGATGGTTTGGTGGAGTTAAGAACACATGGGCTGGGGCCAGCATTGTGGCACAGCAGGTAAGGCTACCGCCTGCAACTCTGGAATCCCATATGGGCGCCGGTTCAAGTCCCAGCTGCTTCACTTCACATCCAGCTCCCTGCTAATGAGTCTGGGAAAGCAGCAAAATATGGCCCAAGTACCTGGGCCCCTGCACCCAAGACCTGGATAAAGCTCCTGGCTCCTGGTGTGGCCTGGCCCAGCCCTGGCCATTGTGGCCATTTGGGGAGTGAACCAGCAGACGGAAGACCTCTCTCTTCTCTCTCTGTAATTCTGACTTTCGAATAAATACATAAATAAATAATTAAACACATAAATCTTTATATGAGAGAGGAAGAGAGAGCTACAACATTGCAATCTTTACTCACTTTTGTAAAAGAAACTCCAGTCTGCCATCCTATTCTTTTACAAAAGTTTTGCATCTCAGACCAGCTGTCTCCATAACGAGTGCTAAGTACAAGCGACTTCCAAGCCCCAGGCTAAGAATGAAATTCCTCTGATTTGGCAATATTAGCACAAAGGATTCTGTGACACACCAGGAGGGAATGTTCTCTCCCCACAAGCACCCAGGGGGCACAGGGACATGATTCTGCATCAGAATTCAAGCTCGAAGAACCCACTCTGAGAGCTGCCACACTGAGCACATTAGCAAGAGGCTGAGCTGCGCATTCTTTGTGATGTGGGACATTTATGGGAGTAATTTCAATTACTGCCATCTCAATTTTCATATGTTTTGGATTTGATACTTGCATAATGCATATTTTAAGTCACTGGTATCAGTGAAACTAGTATGACAATCATAGAAAATCTAATTCTGAAGGGCTGTATTTTTTTTTTTTTTTGCTAATTTATTGCCAAGGGATTACTTTTGTCCTGTACCTTTAATCCTATAAAGTGTAATTGTGGCAGATGTTTTTCAAAACAAGACAAATATCACTGGCACACAGGTCTAGTGTGTGTCTGACTGATTTCACACGTAGGTGCAGGTAAGCACGGTAATGCCCCGGGTGCTTCGAGGAGCGAGGGCAAGGTCACACCCACACCCACACACACACCCACACACACACACCCAGTGCACGCACAGGAATTCTCTCTGTGCGTCAGACCTGTGTTTGCTGCGCTGCAAGGGAGCAGGGGTCAGGAGCCACGCCGCGCTGGCGGCCTCCGGGGCGACGAGAAGTGGCACGACAGCTTCAGACCGCTGTCCTCCAAGAGTGGGCTGTGTCTCTGGTGGCTGCACGTGCTCCTGTGGCCACAGGTTACAACGTGACACAAGCTCGATACTGAAAGCACAGTGTGACCCAGACGGACGTCACCGCCTGGATCAACACCTTCACTGTGTCTCAGCAGGCCCATCAGACCGAGGCACAGCCGCGAGGCAAGGTCACTTGCGTCCCCCGAGGCAGGGAGTAGGCACGGCGGGCAGGAGCGTGCTCCGCCAGACTCTGCTCAGACCTGCGGCCTGGACCCTCCTCTGCGTCATGTCCCGGGCGGAGGATTCCAGCGGTACACTGTACAAGCCACTTATGCTTCAAAGGAAGCATAAGGAATTCAAAGGAAGTTCTGGACAGTTTAACTTTGTCGTGCATACCACTGTATACCTATATGGTGTCAATTAAAAGGACATTCCAGATAATATACCTTTGTAATGCATACCACTTCTTTACACAGTGAATTAAATGAACAGTCTAGAAAACTTGTTTGTCATGCACATCACTCTTTACGACTACCATTATCGAGTAGTATCATCCTAGAAAATACCATCGTGTCCAGCAGGACTCTGCAGCCGTCCACGACATCAGTGCTTTGTAGGTGTCCAGGGGTGCAGGTAGGAGTTTGTGAAACCATGGGGCAGCCCAAGGTATGGCTTGTCTAAGAGGGCACATCTACTACTGGTGGTCCAAGTGCTTGGGACCCTGTGACTCACACGTGAGACCCTGATGGAGTTCCTTGTCCCCAACTTTGGCTTGGCCCAGACCTGAGGTTTGGCCATTTAGGGAATGAACCAGCAATGGACGGAAGATCTTAGTCTCTATCCTTTTCTGCCTTTCAAATAAATAAGTAAATCTTAAAAGAAATAAGCTCAAAGATACAAAGTGTGACACCTAAAATTATAAAACACGATAAAAATTGAACATACACAAACAAGTGAAAAGTTATCTGATGTTAATGAAGTATTAATATTGTTACAACGGCCATATGACCTCAAAGCCATCTACAGATTCAGTGCAGAACTAATCACAGTTCCAACACTTTTCACAGAAATAAAAAGCAATTATAAAAGTTGTGAGGAACTACAAAAGATCCCACATGTCTAAAGACATCCTGAACATAAAGAAGACCAAGTTGGGAGGTGTGACATCATCTAATGGCAACATCTACTACGAATTAAAAAGCATGGGACAGAAGTTTGGCCCAGCAGTGACGATGTCTCTTGGGATGCCCGTATCCTGTGTCAGAGTGCCTGGGTTTGAATCCCAGCTCTGTCTCCAATTCTGGCTTCCTTTCTTTTTTTCACGTTTTAAGCTTTTTATTCAGTGAGAGAGATGCATAGGAGTGTGAGGGCCCTATTTAAAGAGTGATAAATCTAGATCCATACCACAAGCCAGCCGCGTGAGGGAGCTTGTAGGCCAGGAAGCTTGGGGCAGGTGGCTCGAAGACGCAAGGCAGCAGGGGCCCACGCTGGCAAAAGGCCAAAGAGAAGGGCTGGGCCCTCCATGGCCCAGGCCTTTAATCCACTTCCAAAGGGAGGTGGCTAATTAGCCTGATTGGCCGGTGGACACACAGGTGTGGCCACATAGGGGAATGAGGTCACAGAGGTCACAGTGGTGAAGGCATGGTCTTCCAGCTCACAGAACTGATCAGTTTATTCTGTATGCCTGCCTGCTCTGTTCTCCCCTCAGAGACTGCATTCCCTTAATCCTAGGGGATTCTGAAGGGCGTAGAAGCGTATCCTTACATCCAGCTTCCTTTCAATTTGCACCCTGGGAGGCAGCAGTGGGGGCTCAAGCTGATGAGTCTGCCACCCATGCAGGGACCCACATTGCGTTCCAACCTCCTGGCTTCTGTCTGGCTTAGCCCTGAGTGTAGTGGGCATTTGGGGAGTGAACGAATGAGGGAACATCTGTGTCTGAAATAAATACAAAATTTTTTTAAAAGCATGGTACTGGGGTCGGCACTGTGGAGCAGCAGGTAAAGCCACCGCCTGCAGTGCCGGCATCCCATATGGGCGCCAGTTCGAGTCCCAGCTGCTCCGCTTCTAATCCAGCTCCCTGCTATGGCCTGGGAAAGCAGAAGATGGGCCAAGTCCTTGGACTCCTGCACTCACCTGGGAGACCCAGAAGAAGCTCCTGGCTCCTGACTGGCCCAGCTCTGGCTGTTGCGGCCACTTGGGGAGTGAACTAGCAGATGGAACACCTCTCTCTCCCAAGGGTCATCTCCTGCTGCTTTCCCAGGCCAGAGCAGAGAGCTGGATGGGAAGAGGAGCAGCTGGGACTAGAACTGGTGCCCATACAGGATGCCGGTGCTTCAGGCCAGGCCTGGCCCCAGGGTACAACTTTCTTGACATTGGCTTCAGGGATGATATTTCAGATCAAATGTTAAGCTCATGCTAGGAAAGCAAGTACACACAGGACTATAACAAACTAAAAATCTTCTGTGTAGCAAACAAAATAATCAACATAAAGAAACAGGGTAAGGACTGCAAAAGAACATTTGCTTCTACATCCAAAATAGAAGGAGCTCAAGTACCAACAGCAACAGAGCAAATGCGCTGGTTAAAGGGCGGGCTAAAAACCTGAACAGGCATTTCTCGAAAGGGCACATACAAATGCCTCACATTAGAAAACGCCCAAGATCACTAGTACCCAGGAAGATCCAATTTAAAGGCACCCGAGACAGCACCTCATACCTCCGAGCATGGCTTTCACCAACCGAAGGTGCCACTTCGGCGCGCACTGCAGATGTGAGTGGGGATCAGCAAGTCACCGTGTGGGAGACTGGGATGAAGCTCCTGGCTTCAGCCTGGCCCGGCCCTGGTTGTTGTAGTGAACTAGAAGATGGAATCTCTCTCTGTATGTGTCTCTTCTCTTTCTCTAACTCTGCTTTTCAAACAAATAAATAAATCTTAAAAAAAAAAAAAAAGTTCCCGTAGGGCAGGCATCTGGCACATGGTAGACACCTCCTGAGATGCCTGTGTCTATGCTGAAGTGCCTGGTTTGAGTTCTGGCTCTCCACTTCCATTCCAGCTTCCTGCTAATGCACATCCTGGGAGGCAGCCTGTGATGGCTCAAGTACTCGGGCCCCTGACACCATGTAGGAGACCCCAAGGAGTTCCCAGTTCCCAGCTGTTGTGGGCATTTCAGTCAACCCGTGGAAGACAGACCTCTATGGTTCTGTGCCTTCCAAATAAAATGAAAATACATAATAAAAGTTTTTGAAAATTTAAAGAAAAAGCATACTATTAAAAAACGGTGCATGGATTTCAAAACTTTTTGGCACCTCAATAAACCTACCTTGATTCCACTTCCTCATGAAATGTTCTGAGTTCTTTGAATAGCAGAGGAAATGAATCTCAAGACGACACTTCCCTCCCATGTTCAGTGCAGCAAACTGTACAACAGTACAGCTAAGGGAGCAACTTCGGTGTCCACCACAGTGGAGAAATGGACCCAGAAAATGTCACACACAGAGACGAAATCCTGTTTATCATCAAAAATGAAGGGAATTCTGTCATTTGCAACAACAGATGAACCTGAAGAATGTGAAGTGAAATAAATCAGGCACGGGAAGACAAACACTGCATGGTAACAGCAGAGTGTGGATTATAAGGAAGTTCAGGGGCTGGCGCTGTGGTGTAGCGGGTAAAGCCGCCACCTGCAGTGCCGGCATCCCATATGGGCGCCAGTTTGAGTCCTGGATGCTCCACTTCTGATCCAGCTCTCTGTTGTGGCCTGGGAAAGCAGAAGATGGCCCTAAGTCCTTGGGCCCCTGAACGCATATGGGAGACCCAGAGGAAGCTCCTGTCTCCTGGCTTTAGACTGGCACAGCTCCAGCTGGTTCGGCAATCTAGGGAGTGAACCAGCGGATGGAAGACCTCTCTCTCTCTCTCTCTCTCTCTCTCTCCTCTCTTTGTGTAACCCTGACTTTCAAGTAAATAAATAAATCTTTTTTTAAAAAATAAGAAAGTTGAATTCATGGAAGCAGAGAGCAGAATGGTAGACACCAGGGGCTGGGACGGAGGTCAGCAATGGGGTACAAAAACTTAGTTAGCACAGAGGCCTAAGCTCCGAGGAGCTAGGTCTACTATGGTGGTTACACTGAGTCATAACATACAGAGCACCTGAACATTGCAGAGACAGCACATTTTACATGTTCTTGAGGGAAAGATGGCAGCATGTGGGCTGAGGCATACCCTGTCCTGCTTGATTTAATCATTGAAGATGTATACCTGAACCACAATATCACCTTGCACAATGTAACAATCTGTTACTTATCAACCAAATAAAAAAAGCTTAGGATGTGAACAAAAGTAAAGGTACAACAATCCAAAACAATACATACCTAAAAAAAGCAGAAAATACCACACGCATGGCCCATGGAGGTGTAACAAACCCACGACCTCACTGTGCACACAGCCTGCCCCTGCTCTGGCTGGACTCACACCGCACCACACTGTCCCCCGGTCCACACAAAGGGGAAAGAAGCGAGCCCCAGGTGACACACCAGGTCAGCGGGCACTGGCTGTTCTGGAAGCGTCCTGCCCGTGAGGACACCTGCTCACGTGACAGCCACCTCCTCACGCACTCTAAGCAACCAAACCATCTTCTTTCTAGTTCTGCTCTGCGAGTCCGTGCCATGGGGAAGGTCACAAGTACCTGGTGTATGCTTCCACCCAGCATGAATCCCCTCCTTTCCCAGCCAGACCGGGGGAGCCCAGCCTCCTAGACGGGAAGAGAGCAGAGACACAGCGGGAGCCCAACAGCCTTCCACGGGGGCAGGAGGCCGCTTGCTGGAGGGGCAGGGCCTGTGGCCCTCGTGACCCCCGGCGGGGGGACACCCAGGGTCAAGGAGAGCAGCGAGTCCTCAGTCTCCCAACACAGAACTCCAGGTACTCACCTGCACCTGCAGGTTAAGACGTGGAACAATTCTTCTCCATCCTTGGGGCCCTGTGCGGGGCAGCGCACAATGAGAAGAGCCAGCAGGGCCTTTGGGGAGACAGCTACAGCTACCTGAGGAAACACCCTGAACACACCTGCCCCAGGTTGCGGCTGAAACCAGCCAGAGCCAAGATGGCCCCGGGGTCTGAGACTCACAGACCAGGGACTAAGCTGTGTGGACCGCGTTCGAGATCATGAGGGCGCCTCAGTGCCCGGGAAGGCACAGCCACCTGCGGCCCTGTCATGCGGAAGTGGCCCCGGGAGCAATTCAGTTCTCAGAACCCTGGGAGCACAGCTTCTGGTGGGTCAACACCAAGCTGGGTGCTGGCTCTCCCGTCCGGCCTGGGGAGCAGTGCCCAGACGCAGTCACCGTGTGGGCAGAAGGCCACAGAGACGGTGGAAACGCAGGTATCCGCAGGAGTCACTGCCCATGCTCGTCACCCCACAGGAGGGCCAAGGGCACACACCGGCCACCCACCTGAGAAAGCAGCGGAGGATGGCCCGAGCGCTTGGGCCCCTGCACCCACATGGGAGACCCAGAAGCAGCTCCTGGCTCCCAGCTCTGGCAGTTCCAACAACCTGGAGAGTGAACCAGCAGATGGACGGTTCCTCTCTTTGTACCTTTGCCTTTCAAATAAATAAGTTAAAAAAAAAATACAGGCTCTGGGTGGGGGATTGCTCAGCAATGAAGGCGTAGCTTGGACGCCAGCGTCCCATCTGAGTGGCTGGTTAGAGTCCAGGCTCCTCTGCTCCCAAACCAGCTTCCTGTTAATGTACAGCCTGGGAGGCTAAAGTACTTGGGCCCCTGTATGGGGAGACCTGCATGGAGTTCCCAGCTCCTGGCCCAAACCTGGCCCAAACCTGGCCCAGCCCTGGGTGTTGCAGGCTGTGAGAGCAAATAAGCAGACGGAGGGTCTGTCTGTGTCTCTACCTTTCAAGTAAAGTGAAGATAAATCAACAAATAATTTAAAGCAGAATGACTGCTGCCAACTTTTATTGGGAAAAAGAAAAAAAAAAACAAACCCAAATCCCCGCTCTACAGTGTGACTTTGAGTGGATCCTGACCTCTGGTGTTACTGTCTTCACAGCGCCCGTGTTCTCACTGGTACGGCTGCGACGGAGAGGCCACGAGTTCACCTGTCCCTGCTGTGAAGTAGGCTACCCTACATACGCCCGCAGAGACGTGGTACCCGTCACCGCCAGCTGTTAGGACTGGAGATCCATGACATCACACATCCTTGACTCCACTTTAGTAAATGAAACTCCAGTCTGCCATCCTGTTCTTTTACAAAAGTTTATGCTTCTCAGACCAGCTGTCTCCATAACGAGCGCTAAGTACAAGCGACTTCCAAGCCCCAGGCTAAGAATGAAATTCCTCTGATTTGGCAATATTAGCACAAAGGATTCTGTGACACACCAGGAGGAAATGTTCTCTCCCCACAAGCGCCCAGGGGGCACAGGGACATGATTCTGCATCAGAATTCAAGCTCGAAGAACCCACTCTGAGAGCTGCCACACTGAGCACATTAGCAAGAGGCTGAGCTGCGCATTCTTTGTGATGTGGGACATTTATGGGAGCAATTTCAATTACTGCCATCCCACCCATTTTTCATATATTTGGGACTTATTACTTGTACAATGCATATTTTAAGGTGCTAGATCAGTGATTATTATGTGAAAGTAATACGAAAATCTAGATCAGAATGGCTACTTTTTAAAATAATTGGTTGACATGTTATTAGTTTTGTACTATACCTCTAATGTTATAAGGTGTAACTATGGCAGAAGTTTTTTTTTTTAAACAAAATTTTTTTTTTTTTTTTTGGACAGGTAGAGTTATAGACAGTGAGAGAGAGAGAGACAGAGAGAAAGGTCTTCCTTCCATTGGTTCACCCCCCAAATGGCTGCTATGGCTGGCACTGCACCGATCCGAAGCCAGGAGCTTCTTCCTGGTCTCCCATGCGGGTGCAGGGCCCAAGCACTTGGACCATCCTTCACTGCCTTCCCGGGCCACAGCAGAGAGCTGGACAGGAAGAGGAGCAACTGGGACAGAATTCAGCGCCTATGTGGGATGCCAGCGCCAGGCGGAGGATTAGTCAAGAGAACCACGGCACCGGCCCCCAAGGCAGAGGTTTTTAAAACAAGCCAGAGGTCACTGGTACGGTGCTTGCATGAATAACGCAATGGCCAGGTAGATGTGATTTCTGTCACTTACTAAGGTGTGGAAAGTTGGGACTCAAGTCTGTGGTTAGAGAGCAGCATTCAACCCTCCAGAAACAAAAGCACACACAGGCTTAGAGGTGGGAGTTTAGCAACATACACGCACGCTGACGCGTTAACAGTAACTGCCTATGGATGCTGTAATTATGGGTGACTGATGGTCCTCTTTGGAGCGCCTTAGAGCACTGAACTGTTTTTACAGCTTGCCTGTATTAATATCATCACAAGAAACATCACTTAAGTCCCCAATATATGTAAGAAAGTTATTAGGGACAAGCATCTAGTGCTTGTTAACACTGGAGTGCTGGGTTCAAATCTCGGCTCTGTTTCCAGCCAGCTTCTTGCAAATGCATCAGGGAACGGCTCAAGCAGTTGGGTCCCCATCACCCACATGGAAGACATAATGGTGTGAAGCTAGACCTGAGGGAGAATTTAGAGAAGTTCACAAATATGTGGAAGATAAACAATATGATCCTAAAGAACCAATGAGTCAAAGGAGAAATTAAAAGAGAGATTCGAAACAATCTTGAAACAAAAGAAAGTGAAAATACAGCAACATCAAAAACAGGGCCGGTATTGTAGTGTAGTGGATTAAGCCACTGCCTCCAGAGCTGGATCAGAAGTGGAGCAGCCGGGACTTGAACTGGTGCCCATATGGGATGCTGGCACTGTAGGCGGCAGGTGTATTGGCTATACCACAGCGCCAGCCCCAAATCTTTTTTAAATATAGATTTATTATATTAAAGTCAGAGTTAGAGAGAGAAAGGGAGAGACAGAGACAGAGATCTTCCATCCTCTGGTTCATTCCCCAAATGCCCAATGGCCAACGCGGGGCCAGGCTGGAGCCAGGAGCTTCCTCCAGGTCTCCCATGTGGGTGCAGGGGCTCCAGCACTTGGGCCATCCTCTGCTGCTTCCCCAAGTGAATTAGCAGGGAGCTGGATCAGAAGTGAAGCAGTCAGGACTCAAAGTGGCACCCACATGGGATGCTGGCACCACAGTGGCTCAACCTCCTGCACCAGAGCACTCGCCCCAGGAATCAAACTCAGAAAAAGGCCCTGTGGCTAGCTCTCTGCAACTCCACCTCTCAAATAAATCATCTTTAACAAAACACCAACAACAGGGGCCGGCGCTGTGGCGTAGCGGGTGAAGCCACCACCTGTGGTGCCAACATCCCATATGGACGCTGGTTTGAGTCCTGGCTGCTCCACTTCTGATCTAGCTTCCTGCTAACGCACCTAGGAAAGCAGTGGAAGATGGCCCTAGTGCTTGGGCCCTGCACCCACACGGGAGGCCTGGAAGAAGCTCCGGGCTTCAGATAGGCCCGGCTCCAGCTGTTGCAGCCATTTGGGGAGCGATCAGCAGATGGAAGACCTTTCTCTCTCCCTCTCTAACTGCCTTTCAAATATATAAATCTTAAAAAAAAAAAAAAAAAAAAAAAAAAAAAAACTCTGTGGTCTGAGTCTAAAGATGTGACCTGAGTTACTAAACTCACACTGTTAACTCATTGGTAAAATTAGGATAAAAGTACCGCAAAATATGACTTCATTAATAATCTACTAAAAACATGCAATACAAGTTGAGCATCTTTCAATAAAAAAATCAAAATCTGGGGGTTGGCATTGTGCTTTAGTGGTAAATCCACCTGTGACACCAGCATCCCATGTGGGCGCCAGTTCCTGTCCCGGCTGCTCCTCTTCCGATCCAGCTCCCTGCTAATGGCCTGGGGAAGGCAGCGGTGGATGGCTCCCACCTACATGGGAGGTTTGGATGAAGTTCCCGCATTTGGCCTGGCCCAGTGCTGGTTTTTGTAACCATCTGGGGAGCGGACCAGTGGATGGGAGATCCCTCTAACACCAACTTTCAAAAATGAATAAATAAATCTTAAAAAGAATTCAAAATCTGAAATACTCTGTATTTTTGACTTAGCGGCATTCCACCAGAAAGGTCTAGGGCAGGATCCCCAAATCCACACAACTCTAAAATCTCAACACTTCCGGTTTCAAGCATTTCAGATAAGAGATACACAACCTGTGATGTATAACAATGATTTAATATGTTAGCTGTTATTATCAAACACTGCATTCCCCTAATTTGTGTTTACAAAAGTAATTTAAGGCTTGTTTTCCTGTTTCTATGCTAAAACAAGTACTGCTCAAACCTGCTGTCTATATGATTGATGTTAACCAAAACCTCCTGAGTCTGACCATGGAGCAGCTGCTGTTAAGTAGCAACATTAGCAAAAAAGACTCTAAGACACACCAGGAAGAATGTTCCCTCTCCATCAGCAACCACGGAGACCGGGACACGAGTCTGCATTGCAAGCGTAGCTCAAGGGCCCGGCAGTGTGGCGTAGCAGGTGAAGCCGCTGCCTGTGGTGCCAGCATCCCATATGGGCACTGGCGTCTGCTACAGTTCTGAGCCAGCTCTCTGCTATGGCCTGGGAAAGCAAGTAGAAGATGTCCCAAGTGCTTGTGCCCCTGCACCTTTGTGGGAGACCCGGAAGAAGCTCCCGGTTCTTGGCTTTGGATTGGTGCAGCTCCGGCTGTTGCAGCCAACTGGGGAGTAAGCCAGTAGATGGAAGGCCTCTCTCTCCACCTCTCCTTCTCTCTCTGTGTAACTCTGACTTTGAAATAAATAAATAAATCTTAAAAAAAAAAAAAAGTGCAGCTCAAAAAATCCAATCCGAGAAGATGCCAAACCGACATTGCTAGCAAGAGGCTGAACTGTGTCTTCTGTGGCAGTTTACGTGCACGCATTAAACCACTGTCAGCTTATCCATTCTTCATTGCCCTGGACTTGTTCCCCGTACAGTGCACACATTACTTCTACAGTGTCTATTCGTAAAGCAGATCAGAGACTTTTACAGCATATTCCGTGAGAGAAATATGAAACACTGCACAATTCAACTCTGAAAGTCTCTGATACGTGTCGCCATGGGAGTAGTCCCCAATGACGTACGTCTAAACCTGTGAAGTAGAAACATGGAAGGTTTTCAAAGCAAGACAAAGCCTGCAGCCGTGTCCCCCTCGCCCCACATGCTCATGGGTCTACTGTGATCACAGTTGGCGTAGGCCCCCTTTCTGAACCACAACCTGGAGAGTCGTCAGCTCACTTACATGGTCACCTAGCAGCATCTGATGCCCCAGGAACCACAGTGCACACTTGCTCACAGGGAGAAGGGGCACTGGAAACACACACATCAAGATCGTGGCTCTAATCCCTCCGATGGTACCATTATGAGCAGTGCGAGTTTCTTATGACTTCTATAGGACACTGAATATTCACGCAGCTTGCCTGCACTAATCCCACGCTAAGACACGTAACTTGGGACCGGCCCTGTGCCGTAGTGGGTTAAGCCGCAGCCTGCAGCATCAGCAACCCATATGGGCTCTGGTTTGAGTCCTGGCTGCTCCACTTCTGATGCAGCTCTCTGCCAATGTGCTTGGGAAAGCAGTGGAAGAGGGCCAGGTGCTGGGCCTCTGCACCCAAGTGGGAGACCTGCCAGAGGCTCCTGGTTCCTGACTGGCCCAGCTCTGGCTGTTGCGGCCATGTAAGAGTGAACCAGCGATGAAGATTTCTCTGTCTCTCCATAACTCTGCCTTTCAAATAAATAAGTCATTGTAAAAAAAGACATATAACTTGAGGGATTCCTCAATTCAAAAAAGTTAACAATAGGGGAGGAGCAGATTTATGATGGAGCTGGTACCATGTCACTCAGGAAAGTCAGAATGGATAGGCTGGTGATACTGTACAAAGGGCCCCGTCCCGAATTTGAGCCTGGGAATGTAATGTCACATGCCAAGGGAATGAAGGCTGCAGAGAGTCTTCATTGTGAATCAGTCACCCTTAAAACAGATAATTCTGAACGCTCCCAGCTGGCCAAATGTCGTCACAAGGATCACTCCAAGTAGCCAAGAGTCAGAGAAGAAAAAGGTGGATAAAGCAGCAGGGCGAGGGAGCTGATGGGAAAAGGTCCCGACACATCTCTGCTGCTTTTGAGATGGACACAGGGCCACGAGCCGGGCAGTGCCCGCAGCTGCCGGAGGCTGGGAGAGGCAGGGTACCCGCGGCCTCCTGAAGAGCATGGCCCTCAGCTGCCGGCTTTCGCGCGGTGAGGTCCAATCAGACCGAGTTCTAGGGCTGCAGCGTACAAACCCTGCGCTGTAACAACGTGACGGAACAGCCATTCCCTGCGTCTCAGCAGAACACAATCACGAACGTGAACGGTGCTGCTCAGATGCCTATGCAGACTGAGCTGGGGCGTTCGCCCGAGGCAGAGATGGATCGGCACGGAGGAGATGCGTAACTGACGTGGCCACGTTCCTCACTTTCTTCACCGAACAGTTAGAATGTCACGTTGGGGGCGGGCGTCTGGCCTGGTGGCTAAGATGTCTGTGGCCCACACTGCAGGACATGGTCCTGTCTGGCTCCACTTCTGATTCAGCTGCCTGCTAACATGCACTTTGGAAGGCATCAGGTGATAGAGCAAGTCCTTGGGTCCCTGCCACCCAGGTGGGAGACCTGGAGTGAAGTCCTGGCTCCTGGTTTCTGCTTGGCCCAGTCGGAGCCATTGCAGGTGTTTGGGGAGTGAACCAGAGATGGGAGATCTGTCTTTCAAACAAATAAGCATTTTTGAAAAGTCACACTGGATACAATACTAACACATTGTGCTATTAAAATGAGTTCACTAGGCAACTGAGAATGTCCCATGCGTTTTCCCTCACATGAATGTGGTATGACCCAGAGCACTGACTGTGGTCAGGGTAGCCAAGTCTGATTGCAGACCAACGTCTCTAAGCTTCTTAGGGGCATGTATGTCCTTACTAACGCCATGGAACTACTTGACTTTGACCTTTGCAAAATAAAAGACATCCCCCATCACATTCACCAACATACACAACGAGTATATGTACACAACTTACCCTGCAAGTTATAAGACAGAGTTATTGGAGGGACCTTGGGTCAAGGGTCCCTACTGTAGACTATTTTTGTGAACCTCTAACTATGCACCACAGCTGCCTTCGTATCTGTATTGCCCATGGTCTCTAATCACTCAACACAGAACAGGTGCAGTTCGTGTTCACCCAGCACCTGCGCTCCCAGGGCTGTCCTGGGTGCTTCAGCAAGTGCATTTCAGCCTCATGAGAATCTCACCTGCATAAAGGTCCAAAAGCCAGGAGCAAGAAGGGACAGGACTGACATCCTGACACTATGGGTCACAGTCAGGCTCAGTAGAGTACTGCCTGCTGCCTGCTGCGGCTAGCCAGGGAACTAAGGATGGTTTTCGTGTTTTTTAAAAAATATTTGAAGGAAGGAGGGAGGGAGGGAGAGGGGAGACTGGGAGGGGAGAGGGGGAGAGGAGGACAGGAGGAGGGGGGAGAAGGGGAGAGGGGGAGGGGGCAGAGAGAGGAGGAGAGGGGGAGAGGGGCAAAGAAAGGGGGAGAGAGGGAGAATGTACTCCACACCAGGTTCACTTCTCAAATGCCTGCACTGGCTGAGACTGGGCTAGGCTGAAGCTGGGATCCGAAAACTCATTCAAAGTCTCCCGCGTGGGTGGCAGGGATCCAACCACTTGAGCCATCATTGTTGCCTCCCAGGTTCTGTGAATTGGCATAGCTCCAGCTATGGTGGCCATTTGGGGGGTGAACCAACGGAAGGAAGACCTTTCATCGTCTAACTCTGTCAAAATTAAAAAAAAAAAAAAAAAAGAAGCAAAAACCCATCATTTTCATTCCTGCAGAGCTGTGAAAATCAGACCATGGAAAAGATCAAACACACCTGGTGCTTAATTGCACCTAAAATTGAACCCTCTCCTTACCACCCCGCAGTCCAGCAGGTTCCTCCAGGAGGTATTTTCTACACCGTAAGCCTTTTAGAAAAGCAGAGTACACAGGAAGGTTCTGAACCATTTGTCAGACGCTGGCTGGAGAGGGTTGCTGTGGGGAGGCCACCGAGTGACACCGGCGTGTCGTGGCACCACTCTGGGAGGTTTAGTGGGCTGAGAGGCTATGAGGAAGGCTGTTGACGGTCAGGGAAGCAGACGGTTCTAAGTGGCACAAACACAGGAACTGAAGGAGCATGAGGGGGACTTACCTGAGCCTTGCTGTGAAGATGTGTTACGATTTCTGGTCCTCTTCAGGGCACTTCTGCTGGTGTAAGACAGCTCCTCTGGGGGAAAGAGGAGAATGAGGCGCTACGGGCTTTCAGAAAACACCCTCCGAGGAACACCTGCCCCAGGCCATAGCTGAACCCAGGGAAGGGGGCCCGGGATGGGAAAGACCCCTGAAATACAAACATGTAGGTGTTCCCCCCCCTACCAAACTGAACCTCTCTCCCCACACAGGAAACCCTGCTCCCCAGGCCACCCCTTCCCTACGTTCAAGTGGCCTGCGTGGCCAGCACTTTGGGCTTTTAAATCGGCTTCTTCTGGCTGCTCTGCTTCCTGTCATTTTCATGCTAGGTTCCTGGGCCCACTGCCCCCAGGCAGGAACCACTCAGAGGGGAGGTGAAGGCAGAGATGTGGAAACACAGGACACCACGGCTGTGCTCACTTTATAGGCCTGGCCCCCAAACACTACCTCCCCAGGCACAGCTCAGCCACAGGCCCCGTCTGCGCTGACTCCCAGAGCGTTACCACCCATCCCTGGCAGCGTGTCAGAGGTGCAGACCCCCTCACAGCACGCCTCCCCTGCAGATGGCAGACAGCAGGTACCCTCACAGAGCCCAGCTGGGTTATTCCCGCTGATGCTCACACAGCCCTGCCCCAATGACCCCATTCGACTCACATGCACCTGTGTCTGCCACGGGGTCCAGGCCACATTCAATCACACACACCTGTCCGCCGAGGCTCCGGCATCCCCTACAGGTACGGGTTGGAGTCAGACTGCTCCACTTCCGACCCAGCTCCCTGCTAGTGACACACACTCCACCCCACTCCCCAGCCACCAGGACACAGCAGGGCCCCAGGCCCAGGCTTGGTTCGGGTCCCCGCTCCCTCCCTCATGGTCCTGCCAGCAGCACCCCGAGCTGGCTTCTTTCTGGGGGAGCGAACACTTCCCCTCGGGCCCGCCAACCCTATTTCCCCGAGAGGACAGGACGGGGAGCCCGGCAGGAGGGGAACTCCGAATGGCGCCCAGGAGGGACCAGCAAGAAGGAATCACCCTCCTCCCAGCATGCCACGCTGCACGCTCCCCATAGGCCCCTGGGAAAGGGAGCCGCAACGCCCCAATCCGCGCGCTTTTTCCCAGCATGCAACTCGGCGCAGCCCTAACAGAGCCCCGGGGGCCTCTGGGAAACGTCCGTCTGCGCGACCCGGGGGCCTCGCCTACCGAGTTCTCTCTTCTGTCCAGGTCTTACTCGTTCCTGAGCGGGCGGATTTCCCGTAGCCCGGGTGAAAGTACTTCAGAGCCCGGGAGCTGCGAGTACCGAGGCGGACCGCGCTGAGACGATGCCCCATACACGCCAGTCAGGGAGCCGTCCGGGGCGTGACCCAGCGGGCAGGAGGCCCTTCTGTCTCTCCCACTCGCGGGCTTCAAAGGAGTGCTGCAGATTACTGTCAGGGATTACATGGGAACAAGTTTGATAACCGAGGAGAGATGGGCCCATCCTTAGACACATAGAACCTACCAGGATTGAATCAAGGATAAAATACTGGGGTCGTGCAGTGGCCTAGCGGGTTAGGCCGCCGCCTGCAGCGCCAGCATCCCGAATGGGCACCGGTTCAGTCCCAGCTGCTCCACTTCTTATCCAGCTCTCTGCTGCGGCCTGGAAAAGCAGTAGAAGACGGCCCAAGTGCTTGGGCCCCTGAACCGGCGTGGGAGACCTGGAGGAAGCTCCTGGCTCCTGGCTTCGGATCAGTACAGCTCTGGCAGTTGCAGCCAACTGGGGGGTGAACCAGCGGAGGGAAGACCCTCCCCTCCATGGGTGCTTCTCCTTCTCCTTCTCTGTGTAACTTTTTAAAACCTTAAAAAAAAAACAAAAAACAAAAAACAAAAACTAATGAGCGGCATGACTGAATCAGTAGCAAAAAGTCTATCATCAGAGCAGATAACTTCTACCAAACACTTCAATAAAAATTAACACCAATTCTTAAATTATTTCAAAAAATGGCAGAGGATGGCATAGTTCCAAACTCATTCTAGGAGTCCAGAATTACCTTGATACTAAAACCAGACAGAAGCACAGTAAAGGTAGAAGGTACAGGCCATCTTTTCTTCATGAGCGTAGTGCAAAATGCCTCAAGAAAGTTCTAGGAAGTCACATCCAACAGAACCATGAGAAGATTATTCACGGTGGTGAAGTGGGATTCACTTCAGCCATGTAAGCTCGGTTCAACATCCATGAACTTGACACATGACGTCAACAGTCACCAGGAAGGACAACAATTATATGAACATCTCCAGGTGCAGAAAAGACATCTGATAAAATGTAAGACTGCTTCCTGATACCCCTGAACAAGTAAGTGTAGAAGGAATAGACTTCAACATGATGAAGGCCTTATCTGATAAGGCAACCACTAACATCACACTGGATGAGGAAAACTAAGTTTTCTAAGCTCTGTAACAGACAAGGATGCCCACGTTTACCACTTCTATTCAACACTTCTGGAAGTTCTAGCAATTAGGAGAAAGAAATGGCATTCCAACAGGGAAGGAAGAAGTCAAACTGTCACAGTTTTCAGATGAGAGGATCTATTTTTAAAACAATTGATCTATTTTGAATAATAAAATTGACAAAGGAGTGAAAGATCTTTACCCGTGGCATAGCAGGTAAAGTCCCTGCCTGCAGTGCCGGCATTCCTATATGGGCACCAGTTTGAGTGAGTCCCAGCTACTCCACTTCCGATTCAGCTCTCTGCTATGGCCTGGTAAAGCAGTAGAAGATGGTCCATGCCCTGGGCCCCTGCATCCATGTGGGAGACCTGGAAGAAACTCCTGGATCCTGGCTTCAGATTGGCACAGCTCTGGCTGTTGTAGTCATTTGGGAGTGAATTTGGGAGTGAATCAGCAGATGGAAGACCTCTCTCTCTCTCTGTCTGCCTCTCTGTAATTGCCTTTCAAATAAATAAATAAATCTTTAAAAAAAGATCTGTACAATAAAAACTGTAACACATTGTTGAGAAGAGGCTGAGGGTGGAGCTCAATGGGTTCTGCACACCTTTCTGCCATGTCTGTGCTCCCATGTCTCTGTGCCTCTATGGCAACTGGTGTCATGGTAACCAACAGGCCCACCTGATTGGCTAGCTGCCCACAACTGCTATGATACTGCTTGGCAATGAGCCACGTTTGTCCGTGTAAGCGCGTCTAAGCAACTGGGGCCAGGGTAAGATGCTGCTGCTCGTGGCTGCTTGTGGCTGTGGATGAGAATGGGCAGAGTCTCTGAGTGTGTGTCCCACTGCCACCAAGGACATGAAGGCGGATCCCTTTTGTGGCCCTACTGCCGTCAAGGGCCAGTGGCTGTTGTGTACATCTCACCACCCCCAGGAGTAAGGGAGGGATAAATCTACAAATGATTCTGGATTGTTCTGACTGTCAGAATCCGGATCTGCTTGTCTGGAAACCGAGTTCCAGACACACAGACATTGATGAAAGACACAAAGAAATGGAAGGACATCCCTTGTTCATGGATGGAAGAGGCAATATCATTCATGCCCACAGCTTGGTGTGTTCATTCTCTTTCTCGTTAAATATCTGTGCTTCCAGAACCACTCCTACCAGCACCCTGTTCCCTAGCACTGAAGATCTGCCACTTGCCCTACTAGATGCAAAAAAGTGAATACAAACAAAACAACAAAAGGCCTCTGTATCCCTCCCACCCACTTTGTTTTTTTAAACCGGGAATTGAGGAACATAAGTAGTAGCAGGCTGTTCTCACCACCTCCAGCCCCACGGGAATTACAGGACACCCAGTTCCCAACTCCCAGGTGTTGAGAGTACACCTCAGGTAAGGGATGTGTGGTTCCCAGCACGGCGCTCTCACACTTGTGAGTACACGTACGCGCTCAGCAGGCACTGTGTTCCTGCACGTGCACACGCTGTCTTCCAGCGCCAGGCTCATGCAGACACTGCTGCCGCCTCCTGTAACTGTCACCGGGTCAGCAACAATGCAGGTTTCAGGATGGCTATCAGAGTTGTAAATTCACAGAGAGAAGCCATCAAGACCTAGTGCTGCCTAGAGCATGGCCGTGAGTTCAGTTCTCAGGCACCCTGCATGGGGGGCTGGGAGCGGGTCAGCACCGCCCAGATCCCCACTGCGTGGGCAGACGCTGTTTGCGGCAGAGGCGGCACCTGCAGGCAGGAGAGGAGGAGCTAGGATCTGTTCTCCGTGTAGGAGCTCCTGTTCCTGAATTTCTACAGCGCCAAGGCACAGGGGAGGGTGGCCTTTGCTCCCCTTCAGAATCCTTCTGCCTGTGGGTGTGCAGACACCATTCAAGGCAGCGGGACACTGGAGGGCATCTTGGCAGAGAGAACTGGAGACAGAAGAAACGGCCGCATCTCAGGTCCCTGTGGCCCGGGCCAGAGGCTGCGCCCTCTTTTCTTCCTCAAAGGCCTCGCGTTTTGCCATCGCACACCTCACGTCTCCGCTTCTCACAGTCCTGCCTTCTGAGTGCGCTTCAAAGACGTGTTCTCCCTTTTCTTCTGAGACCGTCAGGTTAGCTCTTTCAAACACCTCTCTCCCATATTCCAGAACCTTCTCTTCTTCCTGGCTCTTTCTTTTTCTTTTCCTTTCTTTTCTTTCTTCTTTTTTTCCATGAACAGTTCTCACCACGAGTTGATGACCTGTGAGGTTGAAAATGGTGCCTTCATGATGGATGACCATGGGAAAGTGGGGATACCCGACTCCTATCAAGGCTGAGGTCAGGTCCTGGATATTAGTGTAGACGGGGATTGTGCAGTGTTCAGGCTCCATCTGTGTGCTCCATAGATCTGTGCAGAAATGCACACTGGAACAAGATGGGATTCGTCACCCAGGATAACTCAAACTCTGTAAGGGAATCAGAAGAGACCTACTCCCTGGGACGCTTAAGACAGACTCAGTATTCTCTGTTCAAGGGTCCATTGCTGTGGCATAGTGGGTAAAGCCACTGCCTGCAGTGCCCGCATCCCATATGGATGCCAGTTCGAGTCCCGGCTGCTCCACTTTTCTGATTCGGCTCTCTGCTATGACCTGCGAAAACAGTATAAGATGGCCGAAGACCTTAGGCCCCTGCATCCACGTGGGAAATGTGGGAGACCTGGAAGAAGCTCCTGGCTCCTGGCTCCTGGCTCCAGCCATTGTGGCCAATGGGGAGTGAAACAGCGGATGGAAGATTTCTCTCTATCTCTCTGCCTCTCCTTCTCTCTCTGTGTAACTCTTTCAAATAAATACATCTTAAAAATATTCCGAGACTACAGGACCTGGGAGAGGTGTGTTCCGAAGCTTGTATAGAACCTACATCTTCCACAATTCAATTCAGATTAAGCTCTACCTGCTGTAGGTCCACGGTATCACAGCAAGGGGACGTGCATCAGCACCTGCCGCTGATTTGTGCTGGGACAGCTGCCACTAGCTCCAGTCACCTGGTCTAGGGCTCTGCCCGCTTCCTCCAAGAGGGACATTTTCCTGCACACAATGAAAGCATATCTTGGGGTGACTGACTTAGTGGTGTGTATACATCACAACCTTTAGTGTGAGTTTTCCCTTATTAGGTTCTCTTTGCTCACAGCTTGCCTTGGGGGATGAAGGCTCTCATCTTTGCTGCCTATCAGCTGCCACAGTTGGGAGGGGCTGAACCACTCTGACCTCTTCCTGCGGGTTTGCATTTCACTGCGCTGTGGTCACAGGTAAGCTCCTATCCTTCTATTTCGAAAACAAAAAACAAGAACCAGGTACTTAGAGTGTGTCCAGGTGTCTTTATATTGTAAGATACAACGAAGGCACAGATGATAAATGGAAGATAAATACATCACACTTGGAGGCAATAGTCTGATTTTTTATCATTATGTGTGTTCGTCTCCACGGTGTGTTTTAAAGAACCCCAAATCATCACCTGGAATCTGTCCTTTTCACATTTAAAAATGCTGAGAGCTTTGATGACAGGGACCAAATTGCAGGTGGCAGGAGTGAGCTCTTAGTGGGCAGCACAGTGGATGACTGCAGGAACAACAGAGAGGGGAGTGTAGGTTACCTTATTGCCCCCTGCACACTGTAAACCTGCATGCAGTGTTACGTTGTCTCTTAAATATATATTTTAGTAGTAATACAATTTTAAAAAAGATTTATTTGAGAGAGTTACAGGGAGAGGGAGAGGGACAGAAAAATCTTCCATCTGGTGGTTCACTTCCCAAAAGACCGGTCTGAAGTCAGGAGCCAGGAGCACTACCTAGGTCTGCCACGTGGATGCAGGGCCCAAGCACTTGGCCATCTTCCACTGCTTTCCCAGGCATATTCGCGGGGAGCTAGACTGAAGTGGAGCAGCTGGGACTCGAATCAGCTCCCATATGGGATGCCAGCACTGCAGGCAGAGGGTTAACCTACTATGCCACGGTGGCGGCCCCTAATACAAATTTTACAAAATGTTTTTCTAAAAAGTATGGTGAAGGAAATATATTTGGAAAAAACTTCCTAATTTAATTGACAGGGAAATATTCTGCATCATTTTGATGTGAGTACATCTTGTTTTTATGTGTGTGCTCATCACAGGTGAAAGTTACTTGATCCATTTTGTGGGCTGCCTTCCTAACTTGCCTCTATCATTCTTCTCAGGGATGGAACTCCTTTGAACATTCTTTCAGGGTTTGCTCTGTGCCTTGGCCTGGATGTTTCTGTTCTATAAATCCTAGATCAGATAAACGCAGGCTCGGCTTTCACTGTGTGCCTGCTAAGATAGGCTCATAATTGCGCATGCCAGTGTGCTCGCTCTCCTCGCTGTCGTCTTCCCTTGTGTGCGTTAATAATGAAAATCTGGCAGGAGGGCATATACAACACGGACACTCCAACCATTGCTGTGAGGATTCCTGCTTTACATCAGAAATTATAAATTCCATAGCATTTTGTTTCAATTTTCGAACTGAAAAAACCCACAATTTTCTTGTCTTTTTATCTTTTGTTAAATTTTATTTTAAGATTTATTTATTTGACAGGGGGAGTTACGAGAGGCAGAGGAAGAGAGAGAGAGAGAGGTCTTCCATCTTCTGGTTCACTCCTCAAATGACCACAACAGCGGGAGAAGAGTCAGGAGCCAAGAGCTTCTTCCGGGATTTCCATGTGGACTGGAACTGATGCCCACTGCAGGTGGCGGCTTTACCCAGTATGCCATAGTGCCGGTCCTAATTTTAAAATATTTCAAATAATACACTAAGTATAAAAAAGTTCAATGACCACACCTAAAGTTAACAATTTTGCCTTATTCTCCCATTATGCAAGCATCATACAAGCACATACTCTTCTTGATAGCAAGTGTGTGTGTGTGTGTGTGTGTGTGTACGTGTTCTCTCCTCATTGGAGACTAAGAAGTGCAATGTGCGGATGTCATATTATTCTGAACGCAGGTTCTTACATAGCAATAGAGCAATCTTTTCAGGTCTGCTGACCTTGTCTGTGACCTCCCTCAGTCCCACTTTCTTACAGTATAATGTGTGGCCCTGGACCTGAGCCAGCGTCTTCACAGCTGTGCTCCGTTGGGTTTGGACTAGCTCGGGGCTCTGGCCTTTCCTACTCTCAGAAAGGAGATGGGAAGAGGACAGAGAGAGCGGCCTCAGCAGAGACCAGTTGCTTTATTGAAGCAAATCTCGGAAGAGACTGTGCATTCTGAGCTGAGCTGTTATCTGGTTTCGGAGGGAATTTGCCAATCCTGGGTGGGGTGGGGAGAGGTGGAAGGAGCTGGTGGGAGAGCAGGGGCTCTTTGAAGACTCTGGGAACTTCCCTCTCCTCTGTGTCGCAAGCTGCCCCGTGCGGCTTATCTGTTTGCCAGTTTCGTTCCAAGGAGTCTGGAAAGGTCTGGTTGGGCACCAAGGGTCTCAGCTAAAGGGAGAGAATGTGGTGCGGAATGAGGTGAAGGGTCACGCGTTGGGCAAGAATCCCTTTTATGCTTGCTGGTCAGAAGCGCAGAGACTCAGCGTCCACCCCGATCCCCTTGCATCAGCGTCTGCATGGTAGCAGCGTCTGCATTTTCATACAACCTAGATGTTAAATTCCTAAAATCTGAGACGGACCCTCATAAGTCTTTGTGATCCTTCCATCCATGAAAGCAAGGAGTGTCGTGTTCCCCTGTGTGATGCTCACACATCACGGATCCATCTGCTGGTGCCTTGGTCTACGTGTTGCAGTCCACTAAACGCTAGTATCTGCCCTGGTTCTGTGGACTTTATGTCAACCCCATGTCATAACCATGACTACCCGACTGAGTCACTCAGCTACGTCAGTGCCCACCCCTGCCTCTCCCACTGCATTTAGAGTCAAGAACTCTGTGCACGGCTGCTTAGTCTGCTATGATGATGCTTTGCAATTCAGGGACATTGATGTTCAGAGCCACAGGTTTCTGTGGGAGGTGCTGGGCTGCCTGGACCCTGCTCGGAGGGCTTTGTACAGGGACATGATGCTGGAGCACCACAGGACCCTGCCTTGCCTCCCCGAATCCCTAACCCCAGCATCCCATCTGCTTAAACAGCGTTTTGTGCAAGCCTCTGCTTTTCATGACTGGGCCTCAGGTCTCTGTTTTAGGAAAAATGGAGGGATTCTTGGTGTAGAAAAGCAAACTGTCTTTTAAAGATTTACTTCATCGGGGCTGGTGCTGCGGTGTAGCAGGTAATGCTGCCACCTGCAGTGCCAACATCCCATATGTGTGCTGGTTAATTCCCGGCTGCTCTACTTCAGATCCAGCTCTCTGCTATGGCCTGGGAAAGCAGTAGAAGCTGGCTGAAGTCCTTGGGCCCCTGCACCTGAGTAGGAGACCTGGAAGAAGCTCTTGGCTCCTGGCTCAGGATACGTGCAGTTCTGGCGCTTCTGGCCATCTAGGGAGTCAACCAGCAGGTGGAAGACTTCTCTCTCTCTCTCGGCCTCTCCTTTTCTCTCTGTGTAATTCTGACTTTCAAATAAATAAATCTTCAAAAAACAAAAAAGAGATGTACTTTATCTATTTGAAAGGCAGAGGTAGAGAGAGAGGGAGAGACAGAGGCAGAGACACAATTTTCATCTGCTGGTTCACTCCCCAGATGGCCACTAATGGCTGGGGCCAAAGCAAGGAGACAGGAGCTTCTTCTGGGTCTCCCACATTGGTGCAGGGCCCAAGGACTTGGACCATCCTCCACTGCTGTCCCAGGCCATTGCAGACAGCTGGATCAGAAGAGGAGCAGCTGGGATTAGAACCGGCATCATATTGGATGCTGGTGGTTCAGGCTAGGTCTTTAACTCATTGGGCCACAGCATTGGCCCCTGGATTTTAACTTATAAGTAACACATTGATGATAGTTTTAGACGCTGCATACTTTCAGACAATGTGAGGTGAGATCAAAATACAACTCAGCCATATGTCTATAGTCAATAAAATCACGTTTGTCTGCCTGTATACATACTGCTCTATTTTGTCATTAGTTGTGTATTCAATTTCTTTTTTTAAGGTTAATTAATTTATTTGAAAGGCAGAGTTACAGAGAGGCAGAGGTAGAGAGAGAGCAAGAGAGTGAGAGTGAGACAGGTCCTCCACCCGCTGGTACACTTCCCAAATGGCCATAATGGCCGGAGCTGGGCCAATCTGAAGCCAGGAGCCAGGAACTTCCTCCAGATCTCTCACGTGGATGCAGAGGCCCAAGCACTTGGGCCATCCTCTACTGCCCTCCCAGGCCACAGCAGAAAGCGGGATAGGAAGTGGAGCTGCTGGGACTTGAACCAGCACTCACATGGGATGCTGGCTCTGCAGGCGGTGGCTCCACCTGCTATGCCACAGTGCCTGCCCCTGTGTATTTATTTTCTTGGTTGCTGTGCAGTCCTGCCCAGGTGAACACTCATGCAAATTTTCTTAGTGTTTCATGAACACATTGAGAGAGAGCCTCATGTGACTTGCAGGTTTTCTTTCAATAGTTTATAATTTTATCCCTCCCCTGGATATGGTATTTAAACTTTGCACGGATAGAATACATAACTGATGGAATACACTTAAATAATTTTAACTGCAGTGTTCAGCCCTAGAAAGTGGCAGGCAAAGCTGTGTGTTACGGGTGGCATCTCCAGACAATTTATTGCTGTCTGAGGAAACTGCTTCAGGAGGCTGTGCTGTGGGATAGTGGTGAAGCCACCATGTGCAGAGCCGGCATCTCACATGGGCACCTACCTGGGTGCAGGGCACAAGCACCTGGGCCATCCTCCACTACCTTCCCAGGCCACAGCTGAGAGCTGCACTGGAAGAGGATAAACCAGGACAGAATCCAGTGCCCCAAGTGAATATAACCTGGGTTGCCTGCACTGCAGGTTTAGGATTAGCTTAGTGAGCTGTGGTGCCGTCCAATAAATAAATTCTTAAAAAAAGAGAGAGAGAAACTGCTTGAAAAATAAAAGTTCTGTTCTCACAAGAATTAAGTAAAAAATTGTGGCTAGCAGTGGCGGGAAGCCTGGCTGATCCAAAGCCGGGAGCCAGGAGCTTCTTCCGGGTTTTCCATGTGGACTGGAACTGATGCCCACTGCTGGTGGTGGCTTTACCCAGTATGCCATACTGCCGGCCCTAATTTTAAAATATTTCGAATAATACACTAAGTATAAAAAAGAGTTCAATGACCACACCTAAAGTTAACAATTTGGCCTTATTCTCCCATTATGAAAACATCATACAAGCACATACTATTCTTGATAGCAAGTGTGTGTGTGTGTGTGTGTGTGTGTGTGTACACGTGTTCTCTCCTCATTGGAGACTAAGAAGTGCAATGTGTGGATGTCATATTATTCTGAACACTGCCTCTTACATAGCAATAGAGCAATCTTTTCAGGTCTGCTGACCTTGTCTGTGACCTCCCTCAGTCCCACTTTCTTACAGTATAATGTGTGGCCCTGGACCTGAGCCCGCGTCTTCACAGGTGTGCTCCGTTGGGTTTGGACTAGCTCGGGGCTCTGGCCTTTCCTACTCTCAGAAAGGAGATGGGAAAAGGACACAGAGAGCGGCCTCAGCAGAGACCAGTTGCTTTATTGGAGCAAATCTCGGAAGAGACTGTGCATTCTGAGCTGAGCTGTTATCTGGTTTCGGAGGGAATTTGCCAATCCTGGGTGGGGTGGGGAGAGGTGGAAGGAGCTGGTGGGAGAGCAGGGGCTCTTTGAAGACTCTGGGAACTTCCCTCTCCTCTGTGTCGCAAGCTGCCCCGTGCGGCTTATCTGTTTGCCAGTTGCATTGCAAGGAGTCGGGAAAAGTCTGGTTGGGCACCAAGGGTCTCAGCTAAAGGGAGAGAATGTGGTGCGGAATGAGGTGAAGGGTCACGCATTGGGCAAGAAGCCCTTTTATGCTTGCTGGTCAGAAGCGCAGAGACTCAGCGTCCACCCCGATCCCCTTGCATCAGCGTCTGCATGGTAGCAGCGTCTGCATTTTCATACAACCTAGATGTTAAATTCCTAAAATCTGAGACGGACCACTGTAAGTCTTTGTGATCCTTCCATCCATGAAAGCAAGGAGTGTCGTGTTCCCCTGTGTGATGCACACACATCACAGATCCATCTACTGGTGCCTTGGTCTACGTGTTGCAGTCCACTAAACGCTAGTATCTGCCCTGGTTCTGTGGACTTTATGTCAACCCCATGTCATAACCATGAGTACCCCACTGAGTCACTCCCCTATGTCAGTGCCCACCCCTGCCTCTCCCACTGCATCTAGAGTGAAGAACTCTGTGCACGGCTGCTTAGTCTGCTATGATGATGCTTTGAATTTCAGGGACATTGATGTTCAGAGCCACAGGTTTCTGTGGGAGGTGCTGGGCTGCCTGGACCCTGCTCGGAGGGCTTTGTACAGGGACATGATGCTGGAGCACCACAGGACCCTGCCTTGCCTCCCCGAATCCCTAACCCCTAGCTTCCATCTGCTTACACAGTGTTTTGTGCAAGCCTCTGCTTTCATGACTGGGCCTCAGGCCTCTGTTTTAAGAAAAATGGAGGGATTCTGGTGTACAAAAGCAAACTGTCTTTTAAAGATTTACTTCATCGGGGCTGGTGCTGTGGTGTAGCAGGTAAAACTGCTACCTGCAGTGCCAACATCCCATTGTGTGCCGGTTAAGTCCTGGCTGCTCCACTTCAGATCCAGCTCTCTGCTATGGCCTGGGAAAGCAGTAGAAGCTGGCTGAAGTCCTTGGTCCCCTGCACCTGAGTAGGAGACCTGGAAGAAGCTCTTGGCTCCTGACTCAGGATCAGTGCAGCTTGGGCTGTTGTGGCCATCTAGGGAGTCAACCAGCAGGTGGAAGACCTCTCTCTCTCTCTCTGCCTCTCTTTTCTCTCTGTGTAATTCTGACTTTCAAATAAATAAATCTTCAAAAAAAAAGAGATCTACTTTATCTATTTGAAAGGCAGAGGTAGAGAGAGAGGGAGAGACAGAGGCAGAGACACAATTTTCATCTGCTGGTTCACTCCCCAGATGGCTGTTAATGGCTGGGGCTGAAGTCAGGATCCAGGAGCTTCTTCCAGGTCTCCCATGTGGTTGTAGGGGCCCAAGTACTTGAGTCATTCTCTACTGCTTTCCCAGGTGTGTAGCAAGAAGCAGGATTGGAAGTGGAGCAGCTAGGACATGAAGCAGCTCCCATATGGGTTGCAGTATGGCAGGTTGCAGCTTAACTCCACATAGCCATGATGCTGGCCCCAGGAACTCAATTTCTTGACTTGTCACCTTGGCCTGCATTAAGGAAGCTGCAGTCAGAAGCCAGAGCTAGGAGCCAGATCCAGGGACTCCTGGGAGGCTGGCAGCTTACATGTTAGGCCAAATGCCTGCCCCAGACAGTTTATGTTAACTTTCCCCCTTTTGGGGGTGCTGTGACTCCCTCTCTCCACACTGGGGATCATTTTAGAAGGTCACTGGCATGAAGTGTCATGGCCCACATGAGGGAGTGCAGTCTCCACGCTCTGATTCACATTTGGATGCAGTTCTGTGTGGAGCTAGGCTCTGCACACTGGGCGGGCTTCTAAGTGCTCTGAGGGGTCTTGGTAGCAGGCAGCATCCAGGGAACAAGATCCTAGAGTCTCTGGTTCCCTTCTCTGCTGAGCTCATCTCCTGAGCACAGCCCTGTGTGGGAGACCCCCAGTGAGAGTGGAGTTTCTTTTATTCATAACAGCCTTGCAGTCCCTAAGTGAGACCTGGTCACCTTCCTGGAGCAAAGGTGAAGACAGAGGGGACAGAAGCCAGGACCCCAGACAGAAGGATGAGGGTGCAAAGGTGAAGAAGCCCGACCTGGGGATGTGGTTTGCCAGGCTCTGGGGGTGGAGAAGGCTGGTCCCCTGGTCCTGGTGTTGCAGAGGGTCAGCTCCTTCCCTGTGGTTATCACACTCTTCCATCGGTCTAGGCGATTCTCCCTCCAGCCACCTTCCAGAATGTTCTCAGCGAGAGGCCATGACTCCCTTCACCAGAGTGGGTCTGCTCTTGCCTACTTCCCGGAACCTGAGGAAGTCAGTGTGCCTTTTTACAAGACCTCTTTGTTCAGACAGTGACTATTAATTATCTAGGGGCCGGTGCTGTTGTGTAGGGTTTAGCCCTAGCCTGTAGTGCTGGCATCACATGTGGGTGTGATTTCGAGTCCTGCTGCTCCATTTCCAAGCCAGCTCTCTGCTATGGTCTGGGAAAGCAGTAGAGATTGCCCAAGTCTTCAGGCCCTTGCACCCTGGTGGGAGACCTGGAATAAGCTCCAGCCTCTCGCTTCCCTTCGACCCAATTCTGGCTATTGCAGCCATATAGGGAATGAACCAGCAATGGGTGTCTCTCTCTCTCTCTCTCTCTCTCTCTCTCTCTCTCTCTCTCTCTCTCTCTCTCTCTCCTCTCTCCTCTCTCCCTCTCTCTCTGCCTCCGTAACTCCAGCTTTCAAATAAACAAATAAATCCTTAAAAACTATAAATCATCTAATGATGTTACTCTGTATTGTCTGAATTCTGTTTCATTGCACTTCTCTCATCAGAGCTGGTTTTGAATGTGAATGCATTTTCTGCAAAGCAGTGAATCCCCTGCCTGGTCTTCACAGGTGTTCGGTCACAGCAGAGAACTAGCGCCATCTAGAGGAATTCTTTGTAATCTACATGGAGGCTTATGCCTGATTTTGTGAATCAACACTTACCTCATTCTCTGAAATCCTCTATTTGTGGGAGTTTTGTTGTTGTTGTCAGGGTAGATTCCCTTACATCAGTAAGTTATTTGTTTGGATTTTTTTATAGATTTATTGTATTTATTTGAAAAACAGAGTTACAGAGAGAGGCAGAAACGAAGAGAGAGGTCTTTCATCTGCTGGTTCACTCCCCAGAATGCTGCAACAGCAGGAGGTGCACTAATTGAAGCCAGGAGCCAGGAGCCTCTTCTGAGTCTCCAACATGAGCACAGGGACTCAAGGACTTGAGCCACCCTCCACTGCTTTCCCATGCCAAAGCAGAGAGCTATATCGGAAGAGGAGCAGCCAGGTCTAGAACCGGCATCACTATGGGATGCCGATGGATGGTTCAGGTTAGGGCTTTAACCCGCTGGGACACAGCATTGGCCCCTGGATTTTAACTTATAAGTAACATTTTGATGATAGTTTTTAACGCTGCATACTTTCAGACAATGTGAGGTGAGATCAAAATACAACTCAGCCATATGTCTATAGTCAATAAAATCACGTTTGTCTGCCTGTATACATATCACTCTATTTTGTCATTAGTTGTGTATTCAATTTCTTTTTTTAAGGTTAATTAATTTATTTGAAAGGCAGAGTTACAGAGAGGCAGAGGTAGAGAGAGAGCAAAAGAGAGTGAGAGTGAGACAGGTCCTCCACCCGCTGGTACACTTCCCAAATGGCCACAATGGCCAGAGCTGGGCCAATCTGAAGCCAGGAGCCAGGAACTTCCTCCAGATCTCTCACGTGGATGCAGAGGCCCAAGTACTTGGGCCATCCTCCACTGCCCCCCCCCCCCCCAGGCCACAGCAGAAGGCCGAATAGGAAGTGGAGCAGCTGGGACTTGAACTTTTGCTCATATGGGATGTCGGTAGTCCAGGCAGCAGTTCCACCTGCTATGCCACAGTGCCTGCCCCTGTGTATTTATTTTCTTGGTTGCTGTGCAGTCCTGCCCAGGTGAACACTCATGCAAATTTTCTTAGTGTTTCATGAACACATTGAGAGAGAGCCTCATGTGACTTGCAGGTTTTCTTTCAATAGTTTATAATTTTATCCCTGGTGGGAGACCTGGAATAATTTTAAATAATTTTAAACTTAAATAATTTTAACTGCAGTGTTCAGCCCTAGAAAGTGGCAGGCAAAGCTGTGTGTTTCGGGTGGCATCTCCAGACAATTTATTGCTGTCTGAGGAAACTGCTTCAGGAGGCTGTGCTGTGGGATAGTGGTGAGGCCGCCGTGTGCAGAGCCGGCATCCACATGGGCACCTATTCTAGTCCTGGCTGTGAGTCCTCAATCCACTTGGTCCTAGAACACGCCCCCCTTCTTTCCTGGTGACAGGAAAACTAAAACACAGAGGTGCCCAGCACCCGGAGAGCCTCAGGAGAACATTTGTCCCAGCTGCTAATCAGGGACACCCTGGGCCTCCCAGTCCCTATCACGGCCGCAGCTTTGAATCAGGCAGCCCTGGGCCCCCTGTGTCAGGGACTCCCTGTGTCATGTACCTGGTATCCTCTCCAGCTGCTCTAGCCTGCATCCCACATCTCTATTCTGCCACTCCAACTCATCTCCCACCTGTCCCCTCCTCCCTGACACAGTTCCCTATAAAGCCTCAGCCTTACACACGAGCCCCGAGCTCCTCTCCATCTGAGGCTGCTCCCGGTAGTTCTTCACCCCAATAAAACTCTTTTTTGCTCAGCGTGGTCTTGGTTGTCTCTCTCGGTGTGGTTAAAAATCCTGACCCCACTGCTCCACTTGCAATCCAGCTCTCTGCTATGGCCTGGGAAAGCAGAGGAAGATGTCCTAAGTCCTTGGGCCTCTGCACCTGTGTGGGAGACCCGGACCAAGTTCCTGTCTCCTGGCTTTGGCCATTGCAGCCCATTGGGGAGTGAAGCAATGGATGGAAGACCTCTCTCTTCCTCTCCTCTTTCTGTGTAACTCTGACTTTCAAATAAATAAATAAATTCTTTTTTTTTTTTTTTTTTGACAGGCCGAGTTAGACAGTGAGAGAGACAGAGAGCAAAGTCTTCCTTCAATTGATTCACCCTACAAATGGCCACCATTGCTGGCATGCTGGGCTGATCTGAAGCCAGGAGCCAGGTGCTTCCTTCTGGTTGCCCAGTGGGTGCTGGGCAGAAGCACTTGGGCCATCCTCCACTGCCTTCCAGGGCCACAGCAGAGAATTGGACTGGAAGAGGATACCAGGTCAGAATGCGGTGCCCCAAGCAGGACTAGAATCTGGGATGTGGGCACTGCAGGCGGAGGATTAGCATAGAGAGCTGCGGCGTCGGCAAATAAATTCTTAAAAAAAAAAAAAAAAAGAGAGAAACAGCTTGAAATGTAAAAGTGCTGTTCTCACAGGAGTTAAGTAAAACATGGTGGCTAGCAGAGACTCGGGAGAGTGGAGAGAGGAGGCAGGGGATAAGATGGCTAGCGGGTTCTTTATTTATTTTTGAAGATTTATTTATTGGAGAGGCAGAATTACAGAGAGAGAGAGAGAGAGAGAGAGAGGTCTTCCATCTTCTGGTTCACTCCTCAAATGCCATCAGTGGCGGGAAGCCTGGCTGATCCAAAGCCAGGAGCCAGGAGCTTCTTCTGGGTTTTCCATGTGGACTGGAACTGATGCCCACTGCAGGTGGCGGCTTTACCCAGTATGCCATATTGCCGGCCCTGATTTTAAAATATTTCAAATAATACACTAAGTATAAAAAAGAGTTCATTGACCACACTGAAATTTAACAATTTGGCCTTATTCTTCCATTATGCAAACATCATACACACATACTCTTCTTGATAGCAAGTGTGTGTGTGTGTGTGTGTGTGTGTGTGTGTGTACACGTGTTCTCTCCTCATTGGAGACTAAGAAGTGCAATGTGTGGATGTCATATTATTCTGAACGCAGGTTCTTACATAGCAATAGAGCAATCTTTTCAGGTCTGCTGACCTTGTCTGTGACCTCCCTCAGTCCCACTTTCTTACAGTATAATGTGTGGCCCTGGACCTGAGCCCGCGTCTTCACAGCTGTGCTCCGTTGGGTTTGGACTAGCTCGGGGCTCTGGCCTTTCCTACCCTCAGAAAGGAGATGGGAAGAGGACAGAGAGAGCGGCCTCAGCAGAGACCAGTTGCTTTATTGAAGCAAATCTCGGAAGAGACTTGCATTCTGAGCTGAGCTGTTATCTGGTTTCGGAGGGAATTTGCCAATCCTGGGTGGGGTGGGGAGAGGTGGAAGGAGCTGGTGGGAGAGCAGGGGCTCTTTGAAGCCTCTGGGAACTTCCCTCTCCTCTGTGTCGCAAGCTGCCCCGTGCAGCTTATCTGTTTGCCAGTTTCATTCCAAGGAGTCTGGAAAGGTCTGGTTAGGCACCAAGGGTCTCAGCTAAAGGGAGAGAATGTGGTGCGGAATGAGGTGAAGGGTCACGCGTTGGGCAAGAAGCCCTTTTATGCTTGCTGGTCAGAAGCGCAGAGACTCAGCGTCCACCCCGATCTCCTTGCATCAGCGTCTCCCTGTTTCAGCATCCACATTTTGATACAACCTAGATGTTAAATTCTTAAAATCTGATACGGACCTCTATAAGTCTTCATGATCTTTCCATCCATGAAAGCAAGGAGTCTCGTGTTCCCCTGCGTGATGCACATACATCACGGATCCATCTACTGGTGCCTTGGTCTACGTGTTGCAGTCCACTAAACGCTAGTATCTGCCCTGGTTCTGTGGACTTTATGTCAACCCCATGTCATAACCATGACTACCCGACTGAGTCACTCAGCTACGTCAGCGCCCACCCCTGCCTCTCCCACTGCATTTAGAGTCAAGAACTCTGTGCACGGCTGCTTAGTTTGCTATGATGATGCTTTGCAATTCAGGGACATTGATGTTCAGAGCCACAGGTTTCTGTGGGAGGAGCTGGGCTGCCTGGACCCTGCTCAGAGGGTTTTTCACAAGGACGTGATGCTGGAGCACCACAGGACCCTGCCTTCCCTCCCCAAATCCCTAACCCCAGCATCCCATCTGCTTACACAGCGTTTTGTGCAAGCCTCTCCTTTCATGACTGGGTCTCAGGCCTCTGTTTTAAGAAAAATGGAGGGATTCTGGTGTACAAAAGCAAACTGTCTTTTTTTTTTTTTTTTTGACAGGCAGAGTGGACAGTGAGAGAGAGAGAGACAGAGAGAAAGGTCTTCCTTTGCCGTTGGTTCAGCCTCCAATGGCTGCTGCGGACAGCGCGCTGCGGCCGGTGCACCGCGCTCATCCGATGACAGGAGCCAGGTGCTAGGTGCTTATCCTGGTCTCCCATGGGGTGCAGGGCCCAAGCACCTGGGCCATCCTCCACTGCACTCCTGGGCCACAGCAGAGGGCTGGCCTGGAAGAGGGGCAACCGGGACAGAATCCGGCGCCCCGACCGGGACTAGAACCCGGTGTGCCGGTGCCGCAAGGCGGAGGATTAGCCTGTTGAGCCAAGGTGCCTGCCAGCAAACTGTGTTTTAAAGATTTCCTTGATCGGGGCTGGTGCTGCGGTGTAGCAGGTAAGGCCGCCGCCTTCAGTGCCAACATCCCATATGTGTGCCGGTTAAGTCCTGGCTGCTCCTTTCTGATCCAGCTCTCTGCTATGGCCTGGGAAAGCAGTAGAAGCTGGCTGAAGTCCTTGGGCCCCTGCACCTGAGTAGGAGACCTGGAAGCAGCTCTTGGCTCCTGACTCAGGATCAGTGCAGCTTGGGCTGTTGTGGCCACCTAGGGTGTCACGCTGCAGATGGTAGACCTCTCTCTCTCTGCCTCTCCTTTTCTCTCTGTGTAATTCTGACTTTCAAATAAATAAATCTTCAAAAACAAAAAGATTTACTTTATCTATTTGAAAGGCAGAGGTAGAGAGAGAGGGAGAGACAGAGGCAGAGATACATCTTTCATGTGCTGGTTCACTCCCCAGATGGCCACTAATGGCTGGGGCTGAAGCCAGGAGCCAGGAGCTGCTTCTGGGTCTCCCACATTGGTGCAGGGCCCAAGGACTAGGACCATCCTCCACTGCTGTCCCGGGCAATAGCAGAGAGCTGGATCCGAAGAGGGGCAGCCAGGACTAGAACTGGTGTCCCTATGGGATGCTGATGGTTCAGGCTAAGGCTTAAACCCACTGGGCCACAGCATTGGCCCCTGGATTTTAACTTATAAGTGAACATATTGATGATAGTTTTAAACACTGCATAATTTCAGACAATGTGAGGTGAGATCAAAATACAACTCAGCCATATGTCTATAGTCAAGAAAATCACATTTGTCTGCCTGTATACATATTGCTCTATTTTGTCATTAGTTGTGTATTCAATTTCTTTTTTTAAGGTTAATTTATTTATTTGAAAGGCAGAGTTACAGAGAGACCAAAGTAGAGAGAGAGAAAAAGAGAGAGAGAGACAAGTCTTCCACCTGCTGGTTCACTCCTAAATGGCCACAATGGCCGGAGCTGGGCCAATCTGAAGACAGGAGCCAGGAACTTCCTCCAGATCTCTCACATGGATGCAGAGACCCAAGTACATGTGCCATCCCCACTGCCCTCCCAGGCCACAGCAGAAAGCGGGATAGGAAGTGGAGCTGCTGGGACTTGAACCAGCACTCACATGGGATGCTGGCTCTGCAGGCGGTGGCTCCACCTGCTATGGCACAGTGCCTGCCCCTGTGTATTTATTTTCTTTGTTGCTGTGCAGTCCTGTCCAGGTGAACACTCATGCAAATTTTCTTAGTGATTCATGAACACATTGAGAGAGAGCCTCATGTGACTTGCAGGTTTTCTTTCAATAGTTTATAATTTTATCCCTCCCCTGGATATGATATTTAAACTTTGCATGGATAGAATACATCACTGATGGAATACACTTAAATAATTTTAACTGCAGTGTTCAGCCCTAGAAAGTGGCAGGCAAAGCTGTGTGTTTCGGGAGGCATCTCTAGACAATTTATTGCTGTCTGAGGAAACTGCTTCAGGAGGCTGTGCTGTGGGATAGTGGTGAGGCCGCCGTGTGCAGAGCCGGCATCCCACATGGGCACCTACCTAGGTGCAGGGCACAAGCACGTGGGCCATCCTCCACTACCTTCCCGGGCCACAGCAGAGAGCTGGACATGAAGAGGAGCAACCAGGACAGAATCCGGTGCCCCAAGCAGACTAGACCTGGGATGCCTGCACTGCAGGTAGAGGATTAGCCTAGTGAGCAGAGGCGTCGGCCAAAAAATAAATAATAATAATTAAAAAAAACCTGCTTGAAAAATAAAAGTTCTGTTCTCACAAGAATTAAGTAAAAAATTGTGGCTAGCAGAGACTCTAGGTGAATGGAGAGAGGAGGCAGGGGATAAGATGACTAGTGGGTTCTTTATTTTTAAGGATTTTTTATTTATTGGAGAGTTGGATTTAGAGAGAGAGAGAGAGAGAGAGAGAGAGAGAGAGAGAGAGAGGTCTTCCATCTTCTGGTTCACTCCTCAAATGGCATCAGTGGCCGGAAGCCTGGCTGATGCAAAGCCAGGAGACAGGAGCTTCTTCCGGGTTTTCCATGTGGACTGGAACTGATGCCCACTGCAGGTGGTGGCTTTACCCAGTATGCCATAGCGCCAGCCGTGATTTTAAAATATTTCAAATAATACACTATGTATAAAAAAGTTCAATGACCACACTGAAATTTAACAATTTGGCCTTATTCTCCCATTATGCAAGCATCATACACATAACTATTCTAGATAGCAAGTGTGTGTGTGTGTGTGTGTGTGTACACGTGTTCTCTCCTCATTGGAGACTAAGAAGTGCAATGTGTGGATGTCATATTATTCTGAACGCTGCCTCTTACATAGCAATAGAGCAATCTTTTCAGGTCTGCTGACCTTGTCTGTGACCTCCCTCAGTCCCACTTTCTTACAGTATAATGTGTGGCCCTGGACCTGAGCCCGCGTCTTCACAGGTGTGCTCAGTTGGGTTTGGACTAGCTCGGGGGTCTGGCCTTTCCTACCCTCAGAAAGGAGATGGGAAGAGGACACAGAGAGCGGCCTCAGCAGAGACCAGTTGCTTTATTGGAGCAAATCTCGGAAGAGACTGTGCATTCTGAGCTGAGCTGTTATCTGGTTTCGGAGGGAATTTGCCAATCCTGGGTGGGGTGGGGAGAGGTGGAAGGAGCTGGTGGGAGAGCAGGGGCTCTTTGAAGTCTCTGGGAACTTCCCTCTCCTCTGTGTCGCAAGCTGCCCCGTGCAGCTTATCTGTTTGCCAGTTGCATTGCAAGGAGTCTGGAAAGGTCTGGTTGGGCACCAAGGGTCTCAGCTAAAGGGAGAGAATGTGGTGCGGAATGAGGTGAAGGGTCATGTGTTGGGCAAGAAGCCCTTTTATGCTTGCTGGTCAGAAGCGCAGAGACTCAGCGTCCACCCCGATCTCCTTGCTTCAGCGTCTCCATGTTAGCAGCGTCCGCATTTTAATACAACCTAGATTTTAAATTCCTAAAATCTGAGACGGACCCCTATAAGTCCTCGTGATCCTTCCATCCATGAAAGCAAGAGTCTCGTGTTCCCCTGTGTGATGCACACACATCACGGATCCATCTACTGGTGCCTTGGTGTACATGTTGCAGTCCATTAAACACTAGTATCTGCCCTGGTTCTGTGGACTTTATGTCAACCCCTGACATAACCATGAGTACCCCACTGAGTCAATCCCCTACGTCAGTGCCCACCCCTGCCTCTCCCACTGCATCTAGAGTCAAGAACTCTGTGCACGGCTGCTTAGTCTGCTATGATGATGCTTTGCATTTCAGGGACATTGATGTTCAGAGCCACAGGTTTCTGTGGGAGGCGCTGGGCTGCCTGGACCCTGCTCGGAGGGTTTTGTACAGGGACATGATGCTGGAGCACCACAGGACCCTGCCTTGCCTCCTCGAATCCCTAACTCCAGCATCCCATCTGCTTACACAGCGTTTTGTGCAAGCCTCTCCTTTCATGACTGGGTCTCAGGCCTCTGTTTTAGGAAAAATGGAGGGATTCTTGGTGTAGAAAAGCAAACTGTCTTTTAAAGATTTCCTTGATCGGGGCTGGTGCTGTGGTGCAGCAGGTAATGCTGCCACCTGCAGTGCCAACATCACATATGTGTGTTGGTTAAAGTCCCGACTGCTCCGCTTCAGATCCAGCTCTCTGCCATGGCCTGGGAAAGCAGTAGAAGCTGGCTGAAGTGCTTGGGCCTCTGCACCTGAGTAGGAGACCTGGAAGAAGCTCTTGGCTCCAGGCTCCACCTGAGTGCAGTTTGTGCCTTTCTGGCCATCTAGGAAGTTAACCTGGGGATGGGAGACGTCTCTCTCTCTTACCTCTACTTCTCTGTGTAATTCTGACTTTCAAATAAATAAATCTTCAAAAAAGTAGATTTACTTTATCTATTTGAAAGGCAGAGGTAGAGTGAGAGGGAGAGATAGAGGCAGAGACACATCTTTCATGTGCTGGTTCACTCCCCAGATGGCTGTTCATGGCTGGGGCTGAAGCCAGGACCAGGAGCTTCTTCCAGGTCTCCCATGTGGTTATAGTGTCCTAATCACTTGAGTCATTCTCCACTGGTTTCCCAGGTGTGTTAGCAAGGAGCAGGATTGGAAGTGGAGCAGCACCCATATGGGTTGCTGGTATGAAAGGTGGAGCTTAACTCACATAGCCATGATGCTGGCCCCAGGAACTCAATTTCTTGACTTGTCACCTTGGCCTGCATTAATAGGAAGCTGCAGTCAGAAGCCAGAGCTAGGAGCCAGACCCAGGGACTCCTGGGAGGCTGGCAGCTTACATGTTAGGCCAAATGCCTGCCCCAGACAGTTTATGTTAACTTTCCCCCTTTTGGGGGTGCTGTGACTCCCTCCCTCCACACTGGAGATCATTTTAGAAGGTCACTGGCATGAAGTGTCATGGCCCACATGAGGGAGTGCAGTCTCCACGCTCTGATTCACATTTGGATGCAGTTCTGTGTGGAGCTAGGCTCTGCACGCTGGGCGGGCTTCTAAGTGCTCTGAGGGGTCATGGCAGCAGGCAGCATCCAGGGAACAAGATCCTAGAGTCTCTGGTTCCTTTCTCTGCTGAGCTCATCTCCTGAGCACAGCCCTGTGTGGGAGACCCCCAGTGAGAGTGGAGTTTCTTTTATTCATAAACAGCCTTGCAGTCCCTAAGTGAGACCTGGTCACCTTCCTGGAGCAAAGGTGAAGACAGAGGGGACAGAAGCCAGGCCCCCAGGCAGAGTGATGAGGGTGAAAGTTCAAGAAGCCCGACCTGGGGATGTGGTTTGCCAGGCTCTGGGGGGTGGAGAAGGCTGGTCCCCTGGTCCTGGTGTTGCAGAGGGTCAGCTCCTTCCCTGTGGTTAGCACACTCTTCCATCAGTCTAGGCGATTCTCCTTCCAGCCACCTTCCAGAATGTTCTCAGTGAGAGGCCATGACTCCCTTCACCAGAGTGGGTCTGCTCTTGCCTACTTCCGGGGGCCTGAGGAAGTCAGTGTGCCTTTTTACAAGACCTCTTTGTTCAGACAGTGACTATTAATTATCTAGGGGCCGGTGCTGTTGTGTAGGGTTTAACCCCAGCCTGTAGTGCTGGCATCACATGTGGGTGGGATTTCGAGTCCTGCTGCTCCATTTCCAAGCCAGCTCTCTGCTATGGTCTGGGAAAGCAGTAGAAGATGGCCCAAGTCTTCAGGCCCTTGCACCCTGGTGGGAGACCTGGAATAAGCTCCAGCCTCTTGCTTCCCTTCGACCCAATTCTGGCTATTGCAGCCATATAGGGAATGAACCAGCAATGGAAGTCTCTCTCTCTCTCTCTCTCTCTCTCTCTCTCTCTCTCTCTGTCTCTCTCCTCTCTCTCTCTGCCTCCGTAACTCCAGCTTTCAAATAAACAAATAAATTAATCTTTAAAAACTATAAATCATCTAGTGATGTTTCTCTGTATTTCTGAATTCTGTTTCATTGCACTTCTCTCATCAGAGCTGGTTTTGAATGGGAATGCATTTTCTGCACAGCAGTGATTCCCCTGCCTGTTCTTCACAGGTGCTCTGTCACAGCAGAGAGCTAGAGCCATCTAGAGGAATTCTTTGTAATCTACATGGAGGCTTATGCCTGATTTTGTGAATCAACACTTACCTCATTCTCTGAAATCCTCTATTTGTGGGAGTTTTGTTGTTGTTGTCAGGGTAGATTCCCTTACATCAGTAAGTTATTTGTTTGGATTTTTTTATAGATTTATTTTATTTATTTGAAAAACAGAGTTACAGAAAGAGGCAGAGACGAAGAGAGAGGTCTTCCATCTGCTGGTTCCCACCCCAGAAGGCTGCAACAGCAGGAGCTGCACTAATTGAAGCCAGGAGCCAGGAGCCTCTTCTGAGTCTCCAACATGAGCGCAGGGGCTCAAGGACTTGAGCCACCCTCCACTGCTTTCCCATGCCAAAGCAGAGAGCTATATCGGAAGAGGAGCAGCCAGGTCTAGAACCGGCATCACTATGGGATGCCGATGGATGGTTCAGGTTAGGGCTTTAACCCGCTGGGACACAGCATTGGCCCCTGGATTTTAACTTATAAGTAACATTTTGATGATAGTTTTAAACGCTGCATACTTTCAGACAATGTGAGGTGAGATCAAAATACAACTCAGCCATATGTCTATAGTCAAGATAATCACATTTGTCTGCCTGTATACATATTGCTCTATTTTGTCATTAGTTGTGTATTCAATTTATTATTTTAAGGTTAATTTATTTATTTGAAAGACAGAGTTACAGCGAGGCAGAAGTAGAGAGAGAGAAAAAGATAGATAGAGAGAGACAGTCTTCCACCTGCTGGTACACTTCCCAAATGTCCATAATGGTCAGAGCTGGGCCAATCTGAAGCCAGGAGCCAGGAACTTCCTCCAGATCTCTCACGTGGATGCAGAAGCCCAAGTACTTGGGCCATCCTCCACTGCCCCAAAGGCCACAGCAGAAAGCCAGATAGGAAGTGGAGCAGCTGGGACTTGAACTTTTGCTCATATGGGACGTCAGTAGTCCAGGCAGCAGTTCCACCTGCTATGCCACAGTGCCTGCCCCTGTGTATTTATTTTCTTGGTTGCTGTGCAGTCCTGCCCAGGTGAACACTCATGCAAATTTTCTTAGTGTTTCATGAACACATTGAAAGAGAGCCTCATGTGACTTGCAAGTTTTCTTTCAATAGTTTATAATTTTATCCCTCCCCTGGATATGGTATTTAAACTTTGCATGGATAGAATACATCACTGATGGGATACACTTAAATAATTTTAACTGCAGTGTTCAGCCCTAGAAAGTGGCAGGCAAAGCTGTGTGTTTCGGGTGGCATCTCCAGACAATTTATTGCTGTCTGAGGAAACTGCTTCAGGAGGCTGTGCTGTAGGATAGTGGTGAGGCCGCCGTGTGCAGAGCCGGCATCCCACATGGGCAGCTATTCGAGTCCTGGCTGTGAGTCCTCAATCCACTTGGTCCTAGAACACGCCCCCCTTCTTTCCTGGTGACAGGAAAACGAAAACACAGAGGTGCCCAGCACCTGGAGAGCCTCAGGAGAACAGTTTGTCCCAGCTGCTAATCAGGGACACCCTGGGCCTCCCAGTCCCTATCACTGCCGCAGCTTTGAATCAGGCAGCCCTGGGCCCCTGTGTCAGGGACTCCCTGTGTCATGTAGCTGGTATCCTCTCCAGCTGCTCTAGCCTGCATCCCACATCTCTATTCTGCCACTCCAACTCATCTCCCACCTGTCCCCTCCTCCCTGACACAGTTCCCTATAAAGCCTCAGCCTTACACACGAGCCCCGAGCTCCTCTCCTTTTGAGGCTGCTGCCGGTAGTTCTTCACCCTAATAAAACTCTTTCTTTGCTCAGCGTGGTCTTGGTTGTCTCTCTGGGTTGTGGTTAAAAATCCTGACCCCACTGCTCCACTTGCATTCCAGCTCTCTGCTATGGCCTGGGAAAGCAGAGGAAGATGTCCTAAGTCTTTGGGCTTCTGCACCTGTGTGGGAGACCTGGACCAAGTTCCTGTCTCCTGGCTTTGGCCATTGCAGCCCATTGGGGAGTGAAGCAATGGATGGAAGACCTCTCTCTTCCTCTCCTCTTTATGTGTAACTCTGACTTTCAAATAAATAAATAAATTCTTTTTTTTTTTTTGGCAGGCCGAGTTAGACAGTGAGAGAGAGAGAAACAGAGAGAAAGGTCTTCCTTCCATTGATTCACCCCACAAATGGCCACCATGGCCGGCATGCTGGGCTCATCTGATGATCTGAAGTCAGGAGCCAGTTATTTCCTTCTGGTCGCCCAAGTGGGTGCAGGGCACAAACACCTGGGCCATCCTCCAATGCCTTCCAGGGCCACAGCAGAGAGCTGGACTGGAAGAGGATAAACCAGGTCAGAATCCGGTGCCCCAACTGGGACTAGAACTGGGGTGCTGGCGCTGTAGGTGGAGGATTAGTTTTGAGCTGCTGTGCCGGCCAAGAAATAAATTCTTAAAAAAAAAGGAGAGAGAAAGTATTGAAATCTAAAAGTGCTGTTCTCACAGGAGTTAAGTAAAAATGGTGGCTAGCAGAGTCTCGAGGAGAGTGGAGAGAGAAGGGCAGGGGATAAGATGGCTAGCGGGTTCTTTATTTATTTTTGAAGATTTATTTATTGGAGAGGCAGGTTTACAGATAGAGAGAGAGAGAGAGAGAGAGAGAGAGAGAGACAGAGAAAGAGAGAGAGAGAGGTCTTCCATCTTCTGGTTCACGCCTCAAATGGCAGTAGTGGCGGGAAGCCTGGCTGATCCAAAGCCGGGAGCCAGGAGCTTCTTCTGGGTTTTCCATGTGGACTGGAACTGATGCCCACTGCAGGTGGCAGCTTAACCCAGTAAGCCATACTGCCGGCCCTGATTTTAAAATATTTCAAATAATACACTAAGTATAAAAAGTTCAATGACCACATGTAAAGTTAACATTTTGGCCTTATTCTCCCATTATGCAAGCATCATACAAGCACATACTCTTCTTGATAGCAAGAGTGTGTGTGTGTGTGTGTGTGTGTGTGCACGTGTTCTCTCATCATTGGAGACTAAGAAGTGCAATGTGTGGATGTCATATTATTCTGAACGCAGGTTCTTACATGGCAATAAAGCAATATTTTCAGGAAATGGAAAAAGGACACAGAGAGCGGCCTCAGCAGAGACCAGCTGCTTTATTGAAGCAAATCTCGGAAGAGACTTGCATTCTGAGCTGAGCTGTTATCTGGTTTCGGAGGGAATTTGCCAATCCTGGGTGGGGTGGGGAGAGGTGGAAGGAGCTGGTGGGAGAGCAGGGGCTCTTTGAAGCCTCTGGGAACTTCCCTCTCCTCTGTGTTGCAAGCTGCCCCGTGCAGCTTATCTGTTTGCCAGTTGCATTGCAAGGAGTCGGGAAAGATCTGGTTGGGCACCAAGGGTCTCAGCTAAAGGGAGGAAATGTGGTGTGGAATGAGGTGAAGGGTCACGCGTTGGGCAAGAAGCCCTTTTATGCTTGCTGGTCAGAGGCGCAGAGACTCAGAGTCCACCCCGATCTCCTTTAATCAGCATCTGCATGTTAGCAGCGTCCACATTTTGATACAACCTAAATGTTAAATTCCTAAAATCTGAGACAGACCCCTATAAGTCTTCATGATCCTTCCATCCATGAAAGCAAGGAGTGTCGTGTTCCCCTGTGTGATGCACACACATCACGGATCCATCTACTGGTGCCTTGGTCTACGTGTTGCAGTCCACTAAACGCTAGTATCTACCCTGGTTCTGTAAACTTATGTCAACCCCATGTCATTACCATGAGTACCGCACTGAGTCACTCCCCTACGTCAGTGCCCACCCCTGCCTCTCCCACTACATCTAGAGTCAAGAACTCTGTGCAGGGCTGCTTAGTCTGCTATGATGATGCTTTGCATTTCAGGGACATTGATGTTCAGAGCCACAGGTTTCTGTGGGAGGCGCTGGGCTGCCTGGACCCTGCTCGGAGGGCTTGGTACAGGGACATGATGCTGGAGCACCACAGGACCCTGCCTTGCCTCCCCGAATCCCTAACCCCCAGCATCCCATCTGCTTACACAGCGTTTTGTGCAAGCCTCTCCTTTCGTGACTGGGTTTCAGGCCTCTGTTTTAAGAAAAATGGAGGGATTCTTGGTGTAGTAAAGCAAACTGTCTTTTAAAGATTTACTTGATCGGGGCTGGTGCTGTGGTGCAGGAGGTAAAACTGCCACTTGCAGTTCCATATCCCATATGTGTGTTGGTTTAAGTCCCGGCTGCTCCCCTTCCAACCAGCTCTCTGCCATGGCCTGGGAAAGCAGTAGAAGCTGGCTGAAGTCCTTGTGGCCCTGCACCTGAGTAGGAGACCAGGAAGAATCACTTGGCTCCTGGCTTCCCATGAGTGCAGTTTGTGCCTTTCTGGCCATCTAGGGAGTTAACCGGGGAATAGGAGACCTCTCTCTCTCTCTCTGCCTCTACTTTTCTCCCTGTGTAATTCTGACTTTCAAATAAATAAATCTTCAAAAAAAAAAAAGAGATTTACTTTATCTATTTGAAAGGCAGAGATAGTGAGAAAGGGAGAGATAGAGGCAGAGACACAATTTTCATCTGCTGGTTCACTCCCCAGATGGCTGTTAATGGCTGGGGCTGAAGCCAGGAGCCAGGAGCTTCTTCCAGGTCTCCCATGTGGTTGTAGGGGCCCAAGTACTTGAGTCATTCTCTACTGCTTTCCCAGGTGTGCAGGCAAGAAGCAGGATTGGAAGTGCAGCAGCTAGGACATGAAGCTGCACCCATATGTGTTGCTGGTATGAAAGGTGGCAGCTTAACTCGCACAGCCATGATGCTGGCCCCAGGAACTCAATTTCTTGACTTGTCACCTTGGCCTGCATTAATAGGAAGCTGCAGTCAGAAGCCAGAGCTAGGAGCCAGACCCAGGGACTCCTGGGAGCTGGCAGCTTACATGTTAGGCCAAATGCCTGCCCCAGACAGTTTATGTCAACTTCCCCCTTTTGGGGGTGCTGTGACTCCCTCCCTCCACACTGGGGATCATTTTAGAAGGTCACTGGCATGAAGTGTCATGGCCCACATGTGAGAGTGCAGTCTCCACGCTCTGATTCACATTTGGATGAAGTTCTGTGTGGAGCTAGTGTCTGCACGCTGGGCGGGCTTCTAAGTGCTCTGAGGGGTCTTGGCAGCAGGCAGCATCCAGGGAACAAGATCCTAGAGTCTCTGGTTCCTTTCTCTGCTGAGCTCATCTCCTGAGCACAGCCCTGTGTGGGAGACCCCCAGTGAGAGTGGAGTTTCTTTTATTCATAACAGCCTTGCAGTCCCTAAGTGAGACCTGGTCACCTTCCTGGAGCAAAGGTGAAGACAGAGGGGACAGAAGCCAGGACCCCAGACAGAAGGATGAGGGTGCAAAGGTGAAGAAGCCCGACCTGGGGATGTGGTTTGCCAAGCTCTGGGGGGTGGAGAAGGCTGGTCCACTGGTCCTGGTGTTGCAGAGGGTCAGCTCCTTCCCTGTGGTTAGCACACTCTTCCATCAGTCTAGGCGAAAATCCCTCCAGGCACCTTCCAGAACGTTCTCAGTGAGAGGCCATGACTCTCTTCACCAGAGTGGGTCTGCTCTTGCCTACTTCCGGGGGCCTGAGGAAGTCAGTGTGCCTTTTTACAAGACCTCTTTGTTCAGACAGTGACTATTAATTATCTAGGGGCCGGTGCTGTTGTGTAGGGTTTAGCCCCAGCCTATAATGCTGGCATCACATGTGGGTGTGATTTCGAGTCCTGCTGCTCCATTTCCAAGCCAGCTCTCTGCTATGGTCTGGGAAAGCAGTAGAAGATGGCCCAAGTCTTCAGGCCCTTGCACCCTGGTGGGAGACCTGGAATAAGCTCCAGCCTCTTGCTTCCCTTCGACCCAATTCTGGCTATTGCAGCCATATAGGGAATGAACCAGCAATGGAAGTCTCTCTCTCTCTCTCTCTCTCTCTCTCTCTCTCTCTCTCAGTCTCTCTCCTCTCTCTCTCTGCCTCTGTAACTCCAGCTTTCAAATAAACAAATAAATTAATCTTTAAAAACTATAAATCATCTAGTGATGTTTCTCTGTATTGTCTGAATTCTGTTTCATTACACTTCTCTCATCAGAGCTGGTTTTGAATGGGAATGCATTTTCTGCACAGCAGTGATTCCCCTGCCTGGTCTTCACAGTGCTCTGTCACAGCAGAGAGCTAGAGCCATCTAGAGGAATTCTTTGTAATCTACATGGAGGCTTATGCCTGATTTTGTGAATCAACACTTACCTCATTCTCTGAAATCCTCTGTTTGTGGGAGTTTTGTTGTTGTTATCAGGGTAGATTCCCTTACATCGGTAAGTTATTTGTTTGGATTTTTAATTAAGATTTGTTTTATTTTTTTGAAAGGCAGTGTTAAAGAGTGAGGCAGAGACGAAGAGAGAGGTCTTCCACCTGCTGGTTCCTCCCCAGATGGCCGAAATGCCTGGAGCTGCATTATTCGAAGCCAGGAGCCAGCAGCTTCTTCTGGGTTTCCCACATGGGTGCAGGGGCTCAAGGACTTGGGCCATCCTCCTCTGCTTTCCCAGGCCATAGCAGAGAGCTGGAATAGAAGACGGGCAGCCAGGACTAGAACTGGTGTCCCTATGGGATGCTGATGGTTCAGGCTAAGGCTTTAACCCACTGGGCCACAGCATTGGCCACTGGATTTTAACTTATAAGTGAACATATTGATGATAGTTTTAAACACTGCATACTTTCAGACAATGTGAGGTGAGATCAAAATACAACTCAGCCATATGTCTATAGTAAAGATAATCCCGTTTGAATGCCTGTATACATATTACTCTATTTTGTCATTAGTTGTGTATTCAATTTCTTTTTTTAAGGTTAATTTATTTATTTGAAAGGCAGAGTTACAGAGAGGCAGAGGTAGAAAAAGAGAGAGAGTGAGAGTGAGACAGGTCCTCCACCCACTGGTTCACTTCCCAAATGGCCACAATGGCCGGAGCTGGGTCAGTCTGATGACAGGAGCCAGGAACTTCCTCCAGGTCTCTCACATGGATGCAGAGACCCAAGCAATTGGGCCATCCCCACTGCCCCAAAGGCCACAGCAGAAAGCCAGATAGGAAGTGGAGCAGCTGGGACTTGACCTTTTGCTCATATGGGATGTCGGTAGTCCAGGCAGCAGTTCCACCTGCTATGCCACACTGCCTGCCCCTGTGTATTTATTTTCTTGGTTGCTGTGCAGTCCTGTCCAGGTGAACACTCATGCAAATTTTCTTAGTGTTTCATGAACACATTGAGAGAGAGCCTCATGTGACTTGCAGGTTTTCTTTCAAGAGTTTATAATTTTATCCCACCCCTGGATATGGTATTTAAACTTTGCATGGATAAAATACATAACTGAAGGTATACACTTAAATAATTTTAACTGCAGTGTTCAGCCCTAGAAAGTGGCAGGCAAAGCTGTGTGTTTCGGGTGGCATCTCCAGACAATTTATTGCTGTCTGAGGAAACTGCTTCAGGAGGCTGTGCTGTGGGACAGTGGTGAGGCCGCCGTGTGCAGAGCCGGCATCCCACATGGGCACCTATTCGTGTTGGCTGTGAGTCCTGAATCCACTTGGTCCTAGAACACGCCCCCCTTCTTTCCTGGTGACAGGAAAACGATAACACAGAGGTGCCCAGCACCTGGAGAGCCTCAGGAGAACAGTTTGTCCCAGCTGCTAATCAGGGACACCCTGGGCCTCCCAGTCCCTATCACTGCCGCAGCTTTGAATCAGGCAGCCCTGGGGCACCCCTGTGTCAGGGACTCCCTGTGTCATGGTACCTGGTATCCTCTCCAGCTGCACTAGCCTGCTTCCCTCATCTCTATTCTGCCACTCCAACTCATCTCCCACCTGTCCCCTCCTCCCTGACACAGTTCCCTATAAAGACCCAGCCTTACACACGAGCCCCGAACTACTATCCCTCTGAGGCTGCTCCCGGTAGTTCTTCACCCTAATAAAACTCTTTCTTTGCTCAGTGTGGTCTTGGTTGTCTCTCTGGGTTGTGGTTAAAAATCCTGACCCCACTGCTTCACTTGCATTCCAGCTCTCTGCTATGGCCTGGGAAAGCAGAGGAAGATGTCCTAAGTCCTTGGGCCTCTGCACCTGTGTGGGAGACCCGGACCAAGTTCCTGTGTCCTGGCTTTGGCCATTGCAGCCCATTGGGGAGTGAAGCAATGGATGGAAGACCTCTCTCTTCCTCTCCTCTCTCTGTGTAACTCGGACTTTCAAATAAATAAATAAATAAATAAATTCTTTTTTTTTTTGTGACAGGCTGAGTTAGTGAGAGAGAGATTCAGAGAGAAATGTCTTCCTTCAATTCATTCACCCCACAAATGGCCACCATGGCCGACATGCTGGGCTCATCTGAAGACAGGAGCCAGGTGCTTCCTTCTGGAGGCCCAGTGGGTTTTGCGCAGAAGCACTTGGGCCATCCTCCACTGCCTTCCAGGGCCACAGCAGAGAGCTGTACTGGAAGAGGATAAACCAGGTCAGAATCCGGTGCCCCAAGCAAGACTAGAACATGGGTTGCGGGCACTGCAGGCGGAGGATTAGGCTAGTGAGCTGCGTTGCCGGCCAAGAAATAAATTCTTCAAAAAAAAAAGAGAGAAACTGCTTGAAATGTAAAAGTGCTGTTCTCACAGGAGTTAAGTAAAAATGTGGCGAGCAGAGACTCGAGAGAGCGGAGAGAGGAGGCAGGGGATAAGATGGCTAGCGGGTTCTTTATTTATTTTTGAAGATTTATTTATTGGAGAGGCAGAATCGGAGAGAGAGAGAGAGAGAGAGAGAGAGAGAGAGAGAGAGAGAGAGAAGAGAGACAGAGAGGTCTTCCATCTTCTGTTCACTGCTCAAATTTCAGCAGTGGCAGAAGCCTGGCTGATGCAAAGCCGAGAGCCAGGAGCTTCTTCTGGGTTTTCCATGTGGACTGGAACTGATGCCCACTGCAGGTGGTGGCTTTACCCAGTATGCCATAGTGCCGGCCCTGATTTTAAAATATTTCAAATAATACACTAAGTATAAAAGAGTTCATTGACCACACCGAAATTTAACAATTTGGCCTTATTCTCCCATTATGCAAGCATCATACAAGCACATACTCTTCTTGATAGCAAGTGTGTGTGTGTGTGTGTGTGTGTGTGTGTACACGTGTTCTCTCATCATTGGAGACTAAGAAGTGCAATGTGTGGATGTCATATTATTCTGAACGCTGCCTCTTACATCGCAATAGAGCAATCTTTTCAGGTCTGCTGACCTTGTCTGTGACCTCCCTCAGTCCCACTTTCTTACAGTATAATGTGCGGCCCTGGACCTGAGCCAGCGTCTTCACAGGTGTGCTCCGTTGGGTTTGGACAAGCTCGGGGCTCTGGCCTTTCCTACCCTCAGAAAGGAGATGGGAAGAGGACACAGAGAGCGGCCTCAGCAGAGACCAGTTGCTTTATTGGAGCAAATCTCGGAAGAGACTGTGCATTCTGAGCTGAGCTGTTATCTGGTTTCGGAGGGAATTTGCCAATCCTGGGTGGGGTGGGGAGAGGTGGAAGGAGCTGGTGGGAGAGCAGGGGCTCTTTGAAGCCTCTGGGAACTTCCCTCTCCTCTGTGTCGCAAGCTGCCCCGTGCAGCTTATCTGTTTGCCAGTTTCGTTCCAAGGAGTCTGGAAAGGTCTGGTTGGGCACCAAGGGTCTCAGCTAAAGGGAGAAATGTGGTGAGGAATGAGGTGAAGGGTCACGCGTTGGGCAAGAAGCCCTTTTATGCTTGCTGGTCAGAAGCGCAGAGACTCAGCGTCCACCCCGATCTCCTTGCATCAGCGTCTGCATGGTAGCAGCGTCTGCATTTTCATACAACCTAGAAATTAAATTCCTAAAATCTGAGATGGACCCCTATAAGTCCTCGTGATCCTTCCATCCATGAAAGCAAGGAGTCTCGTGTTCCCCTGTGTGATGCACACACATCACGGATCCATCTACTGGTGCCTTGGTCTACGTGTTGCAGTCCACTAAACGCTAGTATCTGCCCGGGTTCTGTGGACTTACGTCAACCACATGTCATAACCATGAGTACCCGACTGAGTCACTCCCCTACGTCAGTGCCCACCCCTGCCTCTCCCACTGCAGCTAGAGTCAAGAACTCTGTGCACGGCTGCTTAGTCTGCTATGATGATGCTTTGCATTTCAGGGACATTGATGTTCAGAGCCACAGGTTTCTGTGGGAGGCGCTAGGCTGCCTGGACCCTGCTCGGAGGGCTTTGTACAGGGACATGATGCTGGAGCACCACAGGACCCTGCCTTGCCTCCCCGAATACCTAACCCCAGCATCCCTGGGGTTGTGCAAGCCTCTCCTTTCATGACTGGGTCTCAGGCCTCTGTTTTAAGAAAAATGGAGGGATTCTGGTGTACAAAAGCCAACTGTCTTTTAAAGATTTACTTGATCGGGGCTGGTGCTGTGGTGTAGCAGTTAAAACTGCTACCTGCAGTGCCAACATCCCATATGTGTGCTGGTTAAAGTCCCTGCTGCTCCACTTCAGATCCAGCTCTCTGCTATGGCCTGGGAAAGCAGTAGAAGTTGGCTGAAGTCCTTGGGCCCCTGCACCTGAGTAGGAGACCTGGAAGCAACTCTTGGCTCCTGACTTATGATCAGTGCAGCTTGGGCTGAGGGCCGTCTAGGGAGTCAACCAGCTGATGGTAGACCTCTCTCTTTCTGCAACTCCTTTTCTCTCTGTGTAATTCTGACTTTCAAATAAATAAATCTTCAAAAAGAAAAAGATTTACTTTATCCACTTGAAAGGCAGAGGTAGAGAGAGAGGGAGAGACAGAGGCAGAGATACATCTTTCATGTGCTGGTTCACTCCCCAGATGGCCACTAATGGCTGGGGCCGAAGCCAGGAGCCAGGAGCTTCTTCTGGGTCTCCCACATTGGTGCAGGGCCCAAGGACTTGGACCATCCTCCACTGCTGTCCCAGGCCATAGCAGAGAGCTGGATCCGAAGAGGAGCAGCTGGGACTAGAAGCGGCATCATATGGGATGCTGGCACTTCAGGTTCGGGCTTTAACCCACTTGGCCACAGCATTGGCCCCTGGATTTTAACTTATAAGTAACACATTGATGATAGTTTTAGACGCTGCATACTTTCAGACAATGTGAGGTGAGATCAAAATACAACTCAGCCATATGTCTATAGTCAAGAAAATCCCATTTGTCTGCCTGTATACATATTGCTCTATTTTGTCATTAGTTGTGTATTCATTTTTTTATAAGGTTAATTTATTTATTTGAAAGGCAACGTTGCAGAGAGACCAAAGTAGAGAGAGAGAAAAAGAGAGAGAGAGAGAAAGAAAAGTCTTCCACCTGCTGGTTCACTCCTAAATGGCCACAATGGCCGGAGCTGGGCCAATCTGAAGCCAGGAGCCAGAAACTTCCTCCAGGTCTCTCACATGGATGCAGAGACCCAAGCACTTGGGCCATCCTCCACTGCCCTCCCAGGCCACAGCAGAAAGCGGGATAGGAAGTAGAGCTGCTGGGATGTCAACCGGCACTCACATGGGATGCTGGCACTGCTGGCGGTGGCTCCACCTGCTATGCCACAGTGCCTGCCCCTGTGTATTTATTTTCTTGGTTGCTGTGCAGTCCTGCCCAGGTGAACACTCATGCAAATTTTCTTAGTGTTTCATGAACACATTGAGAGAGAGCCTCATGTGACTTGCAGGTTTTCTTTCAAGAGTTTATAATTTTATCCCTCCCCTGGATATGGTATTTAAACTTTGCATGGATAGAATACATCACTGATGGGATACACTTAAATAATTTTAACTGCAGTGTTCAGCCCTAGAAAGTGGCATCTCCAGACAATTTATTGCTGTCTGAGGAAACTGCTTCAGGAGGCTGTGCTGTAGGATAGTGGTGAGGCCGCCGTGTGCAGAGCCGGCATCCCACATGGGCAGCTATTCGAGTCCTGGCTGTGAGTCCTCAATCCACTTGGTCCTAGAACATGCCCCCCTTCTTTCCTGGTGACAGGAATAAAAAAGACAGAGGTGCACACACCTGGACAGCCTCAGGAGAACATTTGTCCCAGCTGCTAATCAGGGAGACACCGTGGGCCTCCCGGTCCCTATCACTGCCGCAGCTTTGAATCAGGCAGCCCTGGGCCCCCTGTGTCAGGGACTCCCTGTGTCATGGTACCTGGTATCCTCTCCAGCTACTCTAGCCTGCATCCCTCATCTCTATTCTGCCACTCCAACTCATCTCCCACCTGTCCCCTCCTCCCTGACACAGTTCCCTATAAAGCCCCAGCCTTACACACGAGCCCCAAGCTCCTCTCCCTCTGAGGCTGCTCCCGGTAGTTCTTCACCCCAATAAAACTCTTTATTTGCTCAGCATGGTCTTGGTTGTCATTCTCGGTTGTGGTTAAAAATCCTGGCACCAGCTGCTCCATTTGCAATCCAGCTCTCTGCTATGGCCCGGGAAAGCAGAGGAAGATGTCCTAAGTCTTTGGGCCTCTGCAGCTGTGTGGGAGACCTGGACCAAGTTCCTGTCTTCAGGCTTTGGCCATTGCAGCCCACTGGGAGTGAAGCAGTGGATGGAAGACCTCTCTCTTAAGGTCTCACTTAAGGACTGCAAGGCTGTTATGAATAAAAGAAACTCCACTCTCACTGGGGGTCTCCTGCACAGGGCTGTGCTCAGGAGATGAGCTCAGCAGAGAAAGGAACCAGAGACTCTAGGATCTTGTTCCCTGGATGCTGCCTGCTGCCAAGACCCCTCAGAGCACTTAGAAGCCCGCCCAGCGTGCAGACACTAGCTCTACACGGAACTGCTTCCAAATGTGAATCCGAGCGTGGAGACTGCACTCTCACATGTGGGCCATGACACTTCATGCCAGTGACCTTCTAAAATGATCCCCAGTGTGGAGGGAGGGAGTCACAGCACCCCCAAAAGGGGGAAAGTTAACATAAACTGTCTGGGGCAGGCATTTGGCCTAACATGTAAGCTGCCAGCTCCCAGGAGTTCTGGATCTGGCTCCTAGCTCTGGCTTCTGACTGCAGCTTCCTATTAATGCAGGCCAAGGTGACAAGTCAAGAAATTGAGTTCCTGGGGCCAGCATCATGGCTGTGCGAGTTAAACTGCCACCTGTCATACTGGCTTCCCATATGGGTGCTGCTTCATGTCCTAGCTGCTCCACTTCAAATCCTGCTCCTTGCTAGCACACCTGGGAAAGCAGTGGAGAATGACTCAAGTACTTGGGCCCCTACAACCGCATGGGAGACCTGGAAGAAGCTCCTGGCTCCTGGCTTCAGCCCCAGCCATTAACAGCCATCTGGGGAGTGAACCAGCAGATGAAAATTGTGTCTCTGCCTCTGTCTCTCCCTCTCTCTCTATCTCTGCCTTTCAAATAGATGAAGTAAATCTACTTTTTTGAAGATTTATTAATTTGAAAGTCAGAATTACACAGAGAAATAGAGGTAAGAGAGAGACGTCTCCTATTCCCCGGTTAACGCCCTTGATGGCCAGAAAGGCACAAGCTGCACTCATGTGGAGCCTGGAGCCAAGAGCTTCTTCCAGGTCTCCTACTCAGGTGCAGGGGCCCAAGCACTTCAGCCAGCTTCTACTGCTTTCCCAGGCCATGGCAGAGAGCTGGATCTGAAGTGGAGCAGCCGGGACTTTAACCAGCACACATATGGGATGTTGGCACTGCAGGTGGCAGTTTTACCTCCTGCACCACAGCACCAGCCCCGATCAAGTAAATCTTTAAAACACAGTTTGCTTTTCTACACCAAGAATCCCTCCATTTTTCCTAAAACAGAGGCCTGAGACCCAGTCATGAAAGGAGAGGCTTGCACAAAGCGCTGTGTAAGCAGATGGGATGCTGGGGTTAGGGATTCGGGGAGGCAAGGTAGGGTCCTGTGGTGCTCCAGCATCACGTCCCTGTACAAAGCCCTCTGAGCAGGGTCCAGGCAGCCCAGCGCCTCCCACAGAAACCTGTGGCTCTGAACATCAATGTCCCTGAAATGCAAAGCATCATCATAGCAGACTAAGCAGCCGTATGGAGAGTTCTTGACTCTAGATGCAGTGGGAGAGGTAGGGGTGGGCACTGATAGCTGAGTGATTCAGTCGGGTAGTCATGGTTATGACATGTGGTTGACATAAATTCCACAGACCCAGGGCAGATACTAGTGTTTAGTGGACTGCAACACGTAGACCAAGGCATCAGTAGATGGATCTGTGATGTGTGTGCATCACACAGGGGAACATGACACTCCTTGCTTTCATGGATGGAAGGATCACAAAGACTCATAGGGGTCCGTCTCAGATTTTAGGAATTTAACATCTAGGTTGTATGAAAATGCAGACGCTGCTACCATGCAGACGCTGATGCAAGGAGATCGTGGTGGACGCTGAGTCTCTGGGCTTCTGACCAGCAAGCATAAAAGGGCTTCTTGCCCAACGCGTGACCCTTCACCTCATTCCTCACCACATTTCCTCCCTTTAGCTGAGACCCTTGGTGCCCAACCAGACTTTTCCCGACTCCTTGCAATGCAACTGGCAAACAGATAAGCTGCACGGGGCAGCTTGCGACACAGAGGAGAGGGAAGTTCCCAGAGGCTTCAAAGAGCCCCTGCTCTCCCACCAGCTCCTTCCACCTCTCCCCACCCCACCCAGGATTGGCAAATTCCCTCCGAAACCAGATAACAGCTCAGCTCAGAATGCACAGTCTCTTCCGAGATTTGCTTCAATAAAGCAACTGGTCTCTGCTGAGGCCGCTCTCTGTGTCCTCTTCCCATCTCCTTTCTGAGGGTAGGAAAGGCCAGAGCCCCGAGCTAGTCCAAACCCAACGGAGCACAGCTGTGAAGACGCGGGCTCAGGTCCAGGGCCACACATTATACTGTAAGAAAGTGGGACTGAGGGAGGTCACAGACAAGGTCAGCAGACCTGAAAAGATTGCTCTATTGCGATGTAAGAGGCAGCGTTCAGAATAATATGACATCCACACTTTTCACTTCTTAGTCTCCAATGAGGAGAGAACACGTGTACACACACACACACACACACACTTGCTATCAAGAAGAGTATGTGCTTGTATGATGCTTGCATAATGGGAGAATAAGGCCAAATTGTTAAATTTTGGTGTGGTCAATGAACTCTTTTTTATACTTAGTGTATTATTTTAAATATTTTAAAATAAGGGCCGACACTCTCTTCCTCTCCTCTCTCTGTGTAACTCTGACCTTCCTGGAGCAAAGGTGAAGACAGAGGGGTCAGAAGCCACGCCCCCAGGCAGAGGGATGAGGGTGCAAAGGTGAAGAAGCCTGACCTGGGGATGTGGTTTGCCAGGCTCTGGGGGGTGGAGAAGGCTGGTCCACTGGTCCTGGTGTTTCAGAGGGTCAGCTCCTTCCCTGTGGTTAGCACACTCTTCCATCAGTCTAGGCGATTCTCCCTCCAGCCACCTTCCAGAACGTTCTCAGTGAGTTCCATGACTCCCTTCACCAGAGTGGGTCTGCTCTTGCCTACTTCCGGGGGCCTGAGGAAGTCAGTGTGCCTTTTTGCAAGACCTCTTTGTTCAGACAGTGACTATTAATTAGGGGCATATGCTGTGGTGTAGGGTTAAAGCCCTGGCCTGTAGTGCTGGCATCACATGTGGGTGTGATTTCGAGTCCTGCTGCTCCATTTCCAAGCCAGCTCTCTGCTATGGTCTGGGAAAGCAGTAGAAGATGGCCCAAGTCTTCAGGTCCTTGCACCCTGGTGGGAGACCTGGAATAAGCTCCAGCCTCTTGCTTCCCTTCGACCCAATTCTGGCTATTGCAGCCATATAGGGAATGAACCAGCAATGGAAGTCTCTCTCTCCTTCTCTCTGTGTCTCTCTTCTCTCTCTCTTTCTCTCTGTGCCTCTGCCTCCGTAACTCAGCTTTCAAATAAACAAATAAATTAATCTTTAAAAACTATAAATCATCTAGTGATGTTTCTCTGTATTGTCTGAATTCTGCTTCATTACACTTCTCTCATCAGAGCTGCTTTTGAATGAGAATGCATTTTCTTTTTTTTATAATGCTTTTATTTAAAGAATATAAATTTCCAAAATACAGCTTATAGATTACAATGGCTTCCCTCCCATAACTTCCTTCCCACCCGCAACCCTCCCTTTTCCCACTCCCTCTCCCCTTGCTTCACATCAAGATTCATTTTCAATTCTCTTTATATACAGAAGATCAGTTTACTATATATTAAGTAAAGATTTCAACAGTTTGCCCTCACATAGCAACACAAAGTGAAAAATACTGTTGGAGTACTAGTTATAGTATTAGTTCACAATGTATAGCACATTAAGGACAGAGATCCTACATGATATATATTTTTTAAATTGATTTTCTATGCAATTTCCAATTTAACACCAATATTTATTTTTTCATTTTTAATTATCTATATACAGAAGATTGATTCAGTATATACTAAGTAAAGATTTCATCAGTTTTCACCCACACAGAAACACAAAGTGTAAAATACTGTTTCAGTGCTAGTTATAGCATTGCTTCACATTGGACAACACATTAAGCACAGATCCCACATGAGACGTAAGGACACAGTGACTCCTGATGTTGATTTAACAAGTTGACACTCTTGTTTATGGCGTCAGTAATCTCCCTAGGCTCTGGTCATGAGTTGAGAATGCATTTTCTGCACAGCAGTGCCTCCCCTGCCTTGTCTTCACAGGTGCTCTGTCACAGCAGAGAGCTAGAGCCATCTAGAGGAATTCTTTGTAATCTACATGGAGGCTTATGCCTGATTTTGTGAATCAACACTTATCTCATTCTCTGAAATCCTCTATTTGTGGGAGTTTTGTTGTTGTTGTCAGGGTAGATTCCCTTACATCAGTAAGTTATTTGTTTGGATTTTTTTAAGATTCATTTTATTTGTTTGAAAGTCAGAGTTACAGAGAGAGAGAGAGACAGACAGACAGAAAGGCAGAGACGAAGAGAGAGGTCTTCCATCTGCTGGTTCACTCCCCAGACGGCTGCAACAGCAGGAGCTGCACTAATTGAAGCCAGGAGCCTGAGCTTTTTCTGGGTCTCCCACATGGATGCAGGGTCTCAAGGGCTTGGGCCATCTTCTACTTCTTTCCCATGCAAAGCATAGAGCTGAGTTGGAAGAGGAGCAGCTGGGACCATAACCGGTGCCTATATGGGTTGCTGGTGCTTCAGGCCAGGGTTTTTTTTTTTTTTACAGGCAGAGTGGACAGTGAGAGAGAGAGACAGAGAGAAAGGTCTTCCTTTGCCGCTGGTTCACCCTCCAATGGCCGCCGCAGTCGGTGCGCTGCAGCCGGCGCACCGCGCTCATTTGCTGGCAGGAGCCAGGAGCCAGGTGCTTTTTCCTGGTCTCCCCATGGGGTGCAGGGCCCAAGCACTTGGGCCATCCTCCACTGCACTCCCGGGCCACAGCAGAGGGCTGGCCTGGAAGAGGGGCAACCGGGACAGAATCCGGTGCCCCGACCGGGACTAGAACCCAGTGTGCCGGCGCCGCAAGGCGGAGGATTAGCCTGTTGAGCCACGGCGCCGGCCAAGGCCAGGGTTTTAACCACTGCGCCAAAGCTCCGGCTCCTGGATTTTTAATTATAAGTTAAGATTTTGTTGATTTTTTTAAATGCTGCATACTTTCAAAATGCGAGGTGAGATCAAAATACAACTCAGCCATATGTCTATAGTCAAGAGAATCACTTTTGTCTGCCTGTATACATATTACTCTATTTTGTCATTGGTTGTGTATTTATTTTCTCCCCAAAATGACCACAATGGCCGGAGCTGCGCCAATCTGAAGCCAGGAGCCAGGTGCTTCTTCCAGGTCTCCCATGTGGGTGCAGGGACCCAAGCACTTGGGCCATCTTCCACTGCTTTTCCAGACCATAGCAGAGAGCTGGATCGGAAGCGGGTAAGGTGGGACATGAATTGGCCATAGCACCAGCTCCCATCTAGTGGGTTCTAAGTCACATTTAGATAGGAGTAAGAAGTAGTGGTGTTCCATTTCATTTGACAACGACTACAGACACTGATAACATACTGTACACTTTTCTAAAAAACTGGGGAAGAGGAGTTTTCTGTGTTGCTGAAGGCTCAGATGATCATTTGTAGTCTTTACAATAAACTCCTTGTAGTGCCGGTATGAAAGAAGGCTTTTTAGCTGAACTGTGAGCACACACTCAGAGACCACTGCCCAGTGTAACACACACGAGAAGAAACTGCGTGGGGCTCCCCTACCGTGGCACTCACTCCAGCCCAATGGTCTGACACCGAACCCGGGGTGTTTCTGACAGGCGCCTGCTGCTTTCCTTCCTTGTACATTTTTTTCCAACTGAACATTTTATTTATTACTGTTGAGATCACATATTCTAAATTTACATTATAGCTGAAGGCTTAACGTTCCACTAAATAGTTAAACCAATGCAAAGTAAAATGCTACAGTTCAGCAGGAAAATAGGCAAGGGCTCTCCGTGGTAATCATTGAGAGAGCAGATTTTCAAATGTGTCTCGGCCGGTCGGTAGCTGCTGTCCTTTCAACACGTTACCACTAGGGGGCCCTAAGCTTCCTGGCTTGGAGCGTTTCTCCTGAGCATGGCACTTGTTTTAAATGAGCACTGCCACAGCTCTTTTTCCGTTCCTGACTCCAAGACTCCCTCCTTGTCCGTGACTTCTAAGATCCTCTTACACATTCTTTTTTAAAAAATAAATATTTTTATTAATATAAATAGAGCAAATTTCACGCAGCTCATCGATACAATCCTGAGGATGCTGGTACTATAATGCGTTTTGTTGTTTTCCCTCTAAATGCTTTGGAATATGATTCAGCATCTAATAGGGCTGTCTATCCTCAAGGGTTTTTGATGCTTTCCTGAATATATTCACTCCTTTGCCTACATAATACTCATACAACAAAATATCTATCCCTAGAAAAACATTTGCATGTGTGTATGCTTTATCGTTCTACCCTAGGAAATTATGTGTTACTTCTTTTCTCTCAAGTTTGCATGTCTCAGTAAGGAATGCTTGATGGGATTCCTTATTCAGGATTTACTCTTTTATTTTATACTCGTAAGTTGCAGTTTCCTTTTAGCCTATCTTTTTTAAAAAATATTTTTTTATTTATTTGAGAGGTAGAGTTATAGACAGTGAGAGGGAGAAACAGAAAAAGGTCTTCTGTCCACTAGTTCACTCCCCAAATGGCCGCTACAGCATGAACTGTGCAGATTGAAGCAAGAAGGCAGGAGCTTCTTCCGGGTCTCCCACATGGGTGCAAGGGTCCAAGGACTTGGGCCATCTTCCACTGTTTTTCCCAGGCCACAGCAGAGAGCTGGTCAGGAGAGGAGCAGCCGGGACTAAACCAGCGCCCATATGGAATGCCAGCGCTGCAGGTGGAGGAATAACCTACTGCACCACGGCTCCGGCCCCTCTTTTCGTCTATCTGATAAATCACTAGTTTGTGTCGAGGTGAAGACCTGTGTACTATACGCTCATGTCACATCCCATCATTGTTTTGTTTTTTAAGTACAAATTTCTGTTCATTCTTTGGAGATTTCTAGGTATATGGCATCTGCTTTACAAACCAAGTTGTTTTCCCCTCCCCTTGTATTTCCTTTGGTTAATTCTTTACTGCCTCCCAAATAAGAGCCAAGTAATGTAGATGATAGGGTCTCCATGGTTTTAATTGGTGTCTTGAGGAATCAACCTACTTTTCTAGATGGAGTCGACAGTGTTGGGGATTAGTGATACTTGTTTGATAAGGCTGAGTACATAGCCACTTCTATTTATTTTTATCACAATAATATGTATAATTCTACCACATCACTTCACTTGTGTTCATCAAATTGATCATTGTCAGAAAAATAACTAAAAAAAAATGGGCATAGGCCCTGAATAGACATCTCAGTAGAATACAAACAAGTGGCTAAAAGGTATGTGAAAAATGTTCAACAACAGTAATCATCAAGGAAATGAAACTGAAGCCCTCATACCTAATAGAATATGTATCTACTTTAAAGACAAAGATAAAAATGTGGAAAAAGATGTACAGGCGCCGGTGAGTAAAGCTGCCGCCTGCAGTGCCGGCATCCCACATGTGTGCAAGTGGAGACCCGGCTGCTCCGTTCCGATCCAGCTGTCTGCTGCGGCCTAGGAAAGCAGTGAAGATGGCCCAAGTCCTTGGGCCCTGGACCACATGGGAGACCTGGAAGAAGCTCAAGGATCCTGGCTTCAGATTGGAACAGTTCTGGCCATTGAGGGCAATTGGGGAGTGAACCAGCAGATGGAAGATCTCTCTGTCTATCTCTCTGTCTCTGCCTCTCTGTAACTCTGCCTTCCAAATAAATAAATAAATCTTAAAAAAAAAAGATGTGACAAAAAAGGAATCTTTGCGCATTGTTGGTGGGAATTCAAGTTAGTTCAAGCACTGTAGAAAACAATATAGGAATTCCTCAAAAAAATAAAACTGGAGGTACCACATGACCCATCAATCTCTCCGCAGGGCATATCCATCCAGGAAATGACAATCAGCATGTTCAAGGATGCCTGCACTCCCACATTCATTACACCATCATCCCTGCAGCCAAGATATGGAATCCAAGTTCCACCAATGGAAAATGGATGGACGAAGAAAATGCTGTATACTCACAAAGGAAAATGAATGATGATGATTGAAAAAGAATGATGCTATGTCATTTTCAACAACATTGGTGAATTTGAAGACACTCCAGTAAGTTAGAAAAGGAAGGCACAGGAGAGGTCATGCTCCATGACCCCATATACTCTTGCTTGGGAAGTGTAGGAAGTTGAATTCACAGAAGTAAAGAACAGTGGCTGCGGTACAGAGCCAGTAACATTGTACTATATTCTTGGAAAGCTCCAAGAGAATAAATTCTAAGTGTTCTTTCTACAAAAATATGCTTAGCAGTGTATGTATTAATTAGCTCAGTGTAGCCTTTCACAACCTACATGTATTTGAAAACACATTGCACATAATGACGTATATTATTTTTGAGAATCCAACATTGCAAAAACTCCTCTAGTTTCCCTTTGATTACCTCATCTCTCAGACCTCCCCGTTGCCTGCTTCCACCTGTGAGAGTCAGTTTGCCTCTAGGTATTATGAAAATGGAAGAGATTCTTGCAAACACTGAAAATTTCTCTGGAGATGCCCATTACAAACTTTTAATTGTTTCTGTGAATTGGGAACGGGAGAAAGCTTTGCTATTTTTGTTTTCTGTTTCTTCTCAACTGTCACCGAAAGTCCAAGTGAGGCGATAAATGCGTTTCTGTGGGGAGTTGAGGCCATAGAGTCATGAACTGGTATCTTGTGGTCTGGCTGCTTCCCCTGCACACGAGCAGGGGGTCGTGTCTGTCCCCTGAGCCCAACTTCCTGGCAGCCTAGAGAAGTCAGCTGAGTATTTTCTCCTTCAACGTGGAGACAGTTTGTAAAGGAAGGAGGCACACCAGGGGCTGCGTATGGATAAGTGGTCTGTTTGGCAAAAGGGTTTCATAGGAGGAGCAAAAGCCACAGAGGAAGAAAAAGTAATTCTTAGACTTGGGCTGAGTTTGTGGAGAGCGACTGGGGAATCTGAGGTCCTACACCAATCTCTAACTGCTCCCAGTGTGTTTCCATGCAACCCTTCTAAGGATACCATTTTTAACAAGTTTACTGATTTGAAAGGCAGAGAATGAGATGGAAATAGAGATGCAGATATAGATAGATAGGTGGAAAATAGGGTGAGAGGTAGACCCACACCCACTGGCTCACTCTTCAGAAGTACACAATAGCTGGTGCTGGGCCAGCCTGAAGACACAATCAGGATCTCCCCTGTAGGGAGCAAGGCCCCAAGAACGGGAGCACCTCCAGGATGCCCATTACAGGGAGCTGGGACTTGAACCTAGCACTTCAGTTCCAAGTGGTGCCTTAGCAGCTGTGCCAAACGTTCATCCCAACTCCTGGAATTGGAGGAGGAGGTGGGATGAGAGTGGGGCTGGGAGGGTGGGTGTGGGGGAAGAACCATTATAGTCCCAAAGTTGTACCTATGAAATTTGCATCCATTAAATAAAAGCTAAAAAAAGTAATAAAGCCTAAATTTTGTGAGGAGTCTAGTTCAGAAATCACGATTGTAACTGCAGCCTGCAGTGTAGAAATCATAGAGAAATGTACATGACTCCTCAAGTTATTTCAGTAACACTGCTGTGCATGTGAGGAGTTGGGCGGTGCTAATGGGATCATTCATCTCTGTTTACCAACGTGGCTGAGTGGTAATTGCTGAAAAAAATCATGTTTCCCTCACACCAGGTTGATACATTTTTATGGAGATGGTAGTGTAATTATACCTGTCCTGAAAATCAATGTTGTCTGTTGATCCAGGTGGGACAATCTTGCTTTCTGAGCTAGGAAGAAGACTTTCAGAGAAGTTGTATTTCTGCTTGAGGATTGCAGACAGCAGGGCATTTAGGACTTCAGCGTCCTTCAGGTTCAAATGTATCCTTTGATGCTCTGTCTAGTTTTAAATTCTGTCATGTTCAAGCTCATTCTTGTGTTTCCTCCATTTAAATGCATTCAATTTACAAAATAACACATCTCAGAATTTTATTTTAGGGGACCGGCGCTGTGGTGCAGTGGGTTAACGCCCTGGCCTAAAGTGCTGGCATCCCATATGGGCACCAGTTCAAGACCCGGCTGCTCTACTTCTGATCCATCTCTCTGCTGTGGCCCGGGAAAAAGTAGAGGATGGTCTGGGTCCTTGGATTACTTAATGAATACAACCATTCTCTGTGATTTTATAGCACAGAACAAAGTACCAATGTTAGTTCCAAGACCTTGCTACCAAATTCAATGATTGACTCCACCAATATTTAGATGGTCATATGACTCCATTTAGCTAAATTAACTTTATCTTGAAAGGAAAATATAACTAGGTCATAATACATGGTCTTTTTAAAAAGACTTGTTTGGAAGAGTTACACAGAGAGAGGGAGGGAGGGAGAGAGGGAGGGAGGGAGGGAGAGAGAGAGAGAGAGAGAGAGAAAGTCTGAGAGAGAGGGTTAGAGATTGCTCTTCCATCCACTGGTTTACTCCTCAGATGGCTCTAACACCCATACTGGGCCGGCTGATGCAGGAGCCTAGAGCTTCTTCCAGGTCTCCTGCACAAGTGGCAGGGGCCCATGCTCTGGGGCCATCTTCCAGTGCTCTCCCAGGTGGGTGAGCAGAGAGCTGGGCTGGAAGCGGGGCAGCTGGGACTTGGATATGGGCCCATATGGGATGTTGGCACTGCAGGCAGTGGCTTAACCTGCCTCACATGCCATAGCACTGCCCCCTGCATGGTCTTATAACTAGTAAACTAGAGAGACTAGGTAACATTAGTCACTCTGAGCTATGCATTGCAAATCCTGTGTAAAGCAACACAGCCAAGTTTGGAAATATTCTGAAGAAAGAATATATGTCAGAAAGAAATTCTCTGAGAAGAGAATGGGTTAGCCATGAATTCTGGATTATTTTCATAAAAAGTAGCTCCCAGCCCACGTCTCCATGCAGAACCCTCTTCTTTGAATGTTATAGTCAGACCCTGGGAAAAAAGGGAGGACAACATAGAGTCAAGAGTCAGAACATCTTCCTCTTCCAGATTTTTCCTGGGACTCCTATGGGATTCCTCATTTCTGGGTGGCCATCTTTTCAGTTCCTTCACAGGATGCAAGCCACTGTGCACAGATTTGATTCTCAGGCACCTAGCTGTGGCCACCTCCTGGTCATTCTCTCCAGAGGAATCCCAGAGACCACTGCAGCTCTCGGGCTGAAGCATTTCCTCAGTGATCTTAGATGCAGGCTGTGTCTGCGAGCACAGAGTGGCCAGGGGCACCTCCAACAGCACCACCTGCCTCTTGAGTTCTTCCAGGCCATGACCATCAGCCCCATGAACTCCAGATGGGCAGAGTCAAAGAGGAAGCTCCAAAGGTCATTAACCTTTCCAGTGTCTTGTGCAGGGTCTTGCGTATGCTGATAAATATCAGAGTTCCTGTACTTATGAGTGACAAATTGAGTAATGACAATATTTCAAAAGCTATAGATTTTGGATACTGTTCTGCAGCCCCAGGTGACCAAGACAGACACAGCAATTGGAATGTTGTTGACCTGCTATGATGTCTTGTGGTTTCTGCTTATGCTCTGGGCCAGTGGCTCCATGGTTTTCATTCTGCACTGGCACAGGAGGAGGGTCCAACACATTCATAAGAGCAACATCTTGCCAAGATGCTGCCTGAGATCACAGCTCCCCAAAGAATCCTGTGAGCACGATTGTCTGCTTGAGTTCATTTTCTTCCATTTTCTTTATTTAATTTTTTTGATGTGACCGCTGGTGGCTGTTGAACACCTCGGCCTCAGTTAATTCTTGCTTTCAAACTGCCAGTCCCATTATTCTTGAGTCACAAATGCTGTGTGTGCACTGGAAGCAAGACAATTCTCTTTATTCAGGAGAATATAAAAGGTCTGATTTTTGTTGGGGTCAAGACGTGGTGCACCTGTGCATCAAAGACTGTTAAACATGACTGTAAGCTGGTCTCATGGCAGAGAAAGCTGTGAATAGACAGAGATCCGGCTTCTACAGTAAATGATAGCAACAGGACCTGAAATTGTTGTAATACCTTGTGAGTATTTATATTCTTACACTATATTTTAGTTGTGGTCACATTATGTGGGTTCATTGTCTAACAATGAAATGCTTTGCTGTGAAACAGTGCAGATACTGGAAATTTCTTTGAGAATGTGCTTTTGTTTCCTAGATTTCATTGGTCATTTAACTGTAGGGTTAAATCCATTAAACACGGTAGCATGTGAGATGCTTCAATAAGCACTTTGTAGTGAGTGGGGATAGCTCTGAGTTAGAATGGGAGAGGCCTGGAATGAAGCCAGAAGACAGGAAGGAAAACAGGTTTTAATTGTTGTGGCTTTGAAGGCTAGGTTGTGGATGTTGTGTTTTATGTCCTAGGAGATAGCATTTATTTGATACTACTACATGCTATATGATACTACTTATAGGAGATGATCAGCAAATTATCAACACTTTTGTCTAAACATTAGAATAATGAAGATCAGGGGGCAAAAGAGTAACACAAAGTGGGACATAGGAAGATGGGTACAGGTGGGAGGCAAACACTAAATGTGCTCCATGACCAGGATGAACTGAATGCAATTTTGGAAGGAACAGGTCTGCAGATGACAGACAGAAGGTTGTAAACTAACCTCTCACAAGAGACAGGATGTGAAGGCTCTTAAGCAGATCCAACCATTCTTTAGATATCACAGGCTTACCTCACTCAGTTCAGGAGAATTAAATCATTGGCACAGTTCTCACACTTAAGTTTTTGCTGAACTTTGGAATAAACCTTTATTACTTTTGAAATTAATAGTTTTTTTAAGATTAATTTATTTGAAAGGCAGAGTTATGAGGAGAGAGGAGAAGCAGAGAGAGAGAGAGAGCAAGCGAGACAGACAGACACAGAGAAAGGTCTTCCATCCAATGATTCACTCCCCAATTGGCTGCAACAAAGCCAAGAGCCAGGAGCCTCCTCTGGGTCTCCCACGTGGGTGAAGGGCCCAAGGACTTGGGCCATCTTCTACTGCTTTCCCATGGCATAGTAGAGAGCTGGATCTGAAGAGGAGCAGCTGGGACTTGAATCGGTGCCCATATCGGATGCCAGTGCATCAGGCCAGGGTGTTAACCTGCTGCGCCATAGTGCCAGGCTCTGGAATTAATAGTTCAACATAAAATATGAGTACAAGTCAAGAGTTTGCATTTAGAACCAAGCCTTAAATCTTGAGCTGTAACCCAGCCCAGGGCCTTGAGCTGTGAACGTGAATAACTCATCCGGTGTACACACACAGATAGCCTACGCACGCAAAGTTACAGGGGAAGGACACACAGGCACGGACACTCACACATTCAAATATACAATCATATTCACCCCCCACTCATCACACTCAGCCACCCACATACTCACACATTTTCAGTCACATGCTTACATTGATGCCCACACCAAGTACACATTCATATTGAAACATACAATGGGCCAGCGCCGTGGCTCACTAGTCTATTCCTCCGCCTGCAGCGCTGCCACCCTGGGTTCTAGTCCCGGTTGGGGCGCCGGATTCTGTCCTGGTTGCTCCTCTTCCAGCCCAGCTCTCTGCTGTTGCCCAGGAAGGCAGTGGAGGATGGCCCACCTGCTTGGGTCCTGCACCCACATGGGAGACCAGGAGAAGCACCTGGTTCCTGGCTTCAGATCAGCGCACTGCTGGCCGTGGCAGCCATTAAGGGGTGAACCAATGGATGGAAGACCTTTCTCTCTGTCTCTCTCTCTGTCTAACTCTGCCTGTTCAAAAAAAAGGAAACATACAATGACAGACAGTCATGTAGTCACACTCTGGCTCCCAAATCCCACTCACCCACCATGAATGAATACAACCAAATGATCTGCTCTTGTGTGAAAAAACAGTGCTGGGGCCAGTGCAGTGGCATAACAGGTAAATACACCACCTGCAGTGCCAGCATCCCATATGGGCACGGTTTCAAGTACTGGCTGCTCTGCTTATGATCCAGCTCTCTGCCGTGGCCTGGGAAAGCAGGAGAAGATGGCCCAAGTCCTTGGGCCCCGATACCCACGTGGGAGACCTGGAAGAGGCTCCTGGCTTCAGATTGGCCCAGCTCTGGCCATTGAGGCTAATTGGAGAGTGAACCAGCAGATGGAAGGCCTCTCTTCTCTTTCTGCCTCTGACTCTGCCTCTCTGTAACTCTGCCTTTCAAATAAATAAATAAATCTTAAAAAAAAAAAAAAACACCAGTGCTAATCATAGTCCTCTGGCTTCTTGAAAATGGAGGTCATCTCCGTCATCAGTAGTCCTTTCAACACTGCCATGACACACGGGGTGTTCTTTACAGCGTGTGATACAGGGGAGTGTGAGTGTTGTCACTTTAGGTGCAGGTGCATGTGGGGAAAGCTGGAGTGTTTGGAGAGGTGAATGCATGCAAGTGAGCGACAGAGCAGAGTAAAAAAAAAAAAAAGCAGGGAAAGGGGTGCCCTGGTTTGGATTTCAGTTTGAGCGAGGGTCCATGTGTGAGAGGCTTGGTCCCTCGGGTGGCACTATTTGGTGGTGGTGGATCCTTTAGAAGGTGGAGCCCAGGGCCCAGCACTGTGGTGTAGCTGGTAAAGCTGCTAGCTGCGGTGCTGGCATCGCGTATGGGCGCCGGTCTGAGTCCTAGCTGCTCTACTTCCTTTTTTCTAAGTATTTATTTATTTGAAGGCAGAGTTACAGAGAGGCAGAGGCAGAGAGAGAGAGACAGGTCTTCCATCTGCTGGTTCACTCTCGAGATGGCTGTAATGGCCAGAGCTGTGCCAATCCAATGCCAGGAGCCAGGAGATTCTTCCAGGTCTCCCATGCAGGTGCAGCGACCCAAAGACTTGGGCCATCTTCTACTACTTTCCCAGGCCATAGCAGAGAGCTGGATTGGAAGTGGAGCAGCCGGGACTTGAACCTGCTCCCATATGGGATGCTGGTGTGGCAGGCGGTTGCTTAACCTGCTACAGCACAGTGCCAGCCCCTGCTCCACTTCTGATCCAGCTCTCTGCTATGGCTTGGGGAGGCAATGGAAGGCCACTCAAGTCCTTGGGCTCCTGCACCCATGTGGGAGACACCGAGGAAACTCCTGGCTCCTGATACACACAGCTCTGGCAATTGTGGCAATTTGGGGAGTGACCTAGTGGATAGAAGACATTCTCTCTCTTTCTGTGAGTGTGTGTGTGTGTATCTTTGCCTCTCTGATATTATGCCTTTCAAATAAATAAATAAACTTTTTTTCAAAAGGTGGGGCCCTGTGGGTGGTCCGTAGGCCATTAGAGGTGCCCTCAGAATTCCGTTCACTTGTGATCTCTTGGGTTAGAGTTTTCACGGAAGCCTGGGTTTGGGCCCACACTCCTCTGTTCTTGTTCAGCAGAGGGTCACGCAGCCTAGTACGTGCTTCTACCATGGCCTCCTTTTGCCCTCACCAAAAGGCCGAGGCAATGGGCTGCCTGCTCGTGGGCCTGACCCTCCTGCCCCAAAGTGGGAATTGAAGAATGCGTTATTCTTCAGAAAGCCAGCAGCCTCTGGTAATTCGCTGTAGGAACCTACTAATGAAGGGGGCACGGGGATGTGATGTCCCTGCATGGAGACCCTGGGGGTGTGTATTCCAGCACAGGGCAGGGGAAAAGGGGCAGCAGAGACTTTTTATTCCAAGACCTACTGTAACAGGTCCCTGCATTCTGGGTGACTTGAAGCAACACAACTTATTTCTGCACAGTTCTGGAGGCTGGAGTCTGAGCTCCAACACTGCCAATAACACAAGACAACCTGAGGATAGACTGGAGACCTAACTTAGCCTAACCCAGAACCAGCTACTTACTATGAATGCATTGGACGTTCGTCAGTCCCTGCTCTGGAGCCAGCCTCCTCTACTGCTGCCAGTCCTGCCTCATACTTCAGGCCCACAACGACTGGGGTGCAGAGCTCAGCTGTCCCAGAATCTGCAGCAGCAATCGCTCCCTCTGCCTCTAGGAGCCTCAGGCAGTATAGGCTCTCTAAAATATACAGTTTCTTAGGGGTTTTTGAACCGAAGAACGTTTGAGGTGAGAGGTCTGCTAATGTCTGGTTTGCTCATTGCAGAACATACTTAGGGACCTAAGTCCCACACCGTACTCTGGATTATGTGTCAGGTAAAGATTAACCACGAGATCACTGTGAGCTTAGAGACAGCTTGGATCCTTTCTCTGAAGGAATCCTGTTCAGTGTTTGACCACCTAAGGAAAGTTGGAAGATCTTCAACCATTCAGGAGGAGAGAAAACACTTTGTTCTTTGGCTTTAGAGTTTGCTCTTCATCATTACAAACCCACTCCCCTTTACTTCATGGATGAAACTGATGCAGCCTTTGATTTTAAAAATGTGTTGCATTGTATATATGTGAACAAAAATGCCCAGTTCATCATGATTTCTCTTTGAAACAACATGCTTGAGATTTTGGATGGACTTATTGAAATTTACAAGACATAAAATACAACAAAAAGTGATGCCGTCAACCTAAAAGAAATTGCATCTAAAGGACTGTGTTGAATTTGTTCATACTGAAGACTTCCAACTAATCTGGGATAGATTTAGTCTATTATATTGATTTTCTAATTGTAATGAATTATATAAAAATACATATTCCTAAACTGCGAACATGGTGCTGCGAGTGGTGTGGAGTGTGCTGGCCGCGACCTGTAGGCTGCTCAAGGCCTCGGCTCCCGTTGTACCCTGCTCGCCTCTGCCCTGGTGGCTGTGGGCGGGCACCACCCCAATGCTGCGCACTGGACCCGCTCTGATCTCGGTGCATTAATTCACAGAGAAACATGAATGGATAACAACAGAAAATGGTATTGGAACAGTGGGAATCAGCAATTGTGCACAGGAAGCTTTGGGAGATGTTGTTTATTGCGGTCTGCCTGAAGTTGGGACAAAATTAAAAAAACAAGATGAATTTGGTGCCTTGGGAAGTGTGAAAGCTGCTAGCGAACTCTATTCTCCTCTATCAGGAGAAGTAACTGAAATTAATGAAGCCCTTGCAGAAAACCCAGGACTTGTCAACAAATCTTGTTATGAAGATGGTTGGCTGATCAAGATGACCCTGAGTAACCCTTCAGAACTAGAGGAACTAATGAGTGAAGAAGCCTATGAGAAATACATAAAATCTATTCAGAAATGAAAGTGGAACCCTTACATGAACTAGTATGGAATAACTTATTCCAGCACAGTTTTCTCTAAATTAGTGGTGGACAGGACTTAAAATTGCAATTTTAGCAATCTTGATGGAAGAAATACTACTTTCAACCCTGCTACTGAAGAAATCTCCCCTAACTTTGTAATGATTGCAGATAAACTCAATATGCATCTTTTTCACAGTACCTTGTGATTTTTATACTAGGCCCTAGGCACTGGTATTCAGAATACATGAAGTTATTTGTGGTAAAAGCTAGTTTTACAAATAATGTAATTCAGGGATCACATTGTTATCTTAAGCCTTATGTAATATTGCAACTTGCTTATACTCATCCCTGGATTGGGATCAAATATGTAATAATCTTCCCATTGGAAGTTACTGGGAATACACAACAGTTTTTGTTAGTTGTAGGGTGCCGGAGAAAGAACAACACTATTTAAACTTTTGCAATATACTGCATTTGCTGGTGCTGTTTTATGCAGTGAAGCAGCAGCTCTACAGCAAAATAAGAAACGTAAATAAATTTTCAACTTCCTCATATCATGTTTTGATGTTAATAGCTGATTAAGTGACTTGGCTAGTATCTATGAAGATGCCAATTTTAACTTACAGAAAGTTATGTTTTCAAATAAAGTTTAAACTGTAGCAATGAAAGGTTCCAAGAAATATTTCCTTTTAGTTGCAAATTAATTCTGGTAGAATCAAACACTCGTCATCTTTAATACAGGCAAAACGAAATCACTGACTTTTTCATCACGCTAGGTTAGAAATGAGAAGAGGAAAAACAAGGAAATGTGAACCTTTTTTGATCAGCATAGCACATGGTATTCTTTTATTCTTTTTCTTTTTTTTTTTTTTGGTGACAGGCAGAGTGGACAGTGAGAGAGAGAGACAGAGAGAAAGGTCTTCCTTTGCCGTTGGTTCAGCCTCCAATGGCTGCCGCAGATGGCGCGCTGCGGCCAGCGCACCGTGCTCATCCGATGGCAGGAGCCAGGTACTAGGTGCTAGGTGCTTTTTCCTGGTCTCCCATGGGGTGCAGGGCCCAAGCACTTGGGCCATCCTCCACTGCACTCCCGGGCCCAGCAGAGGGCTGGCCTGGAAGAGGGGCAACCGGGACAGAATCTGGCACCCCGACCAGGACTAGAACCTGGTGTGCCGGCGCCGCGAGGCAGAGGATTAGCCTGTTGAGCCACGGTGCCGGCCAGCACATGGTATTCTTAAGAAGTGAAACCATATGCAGGTTTCTACTTAAGTAATGGGAACAGAGGTGGCCATGCAGGGAGGGCCTGTGAGCTGCAACGCTGACTCAACCACTGCTTAGTTAGGGTGCCAAATGTTATTTTCAAGTGGTTAATATGTAGGGCATACTTACTGTCTCTAAGTTAGGCAACCATAACAGTTTTAGGGAATAGGTTAAATACATGTACAAATAAATAGATATTCATACACACAAAACACGAGCTAACTCCTGTATCATTTTCCTAGTTACTATAGAAAAAGGGTAATATTCAGATATTACCATCTCTGGTGGTAAACAAACAGCAAATATGAGAACTTGGAAGTAGGTAGGTAAATAACATGCAAACCTTCTCAGCTCTTTAGCAAAAGAAAGCATCTTTCCAGGAGAGTCCTAATGGCCACATCACGGCTGGACTGTCCATCTATACTCTTAACAATAGAGTATCCAGATAATTGTCTCCCCATTTGAGTAATTAATTGGGTTAACTAATCTGACTCTGCTTTAGAAATACACAAGTCACACATAATCTGTCCCCAAATCAGCATAGTAATTATATAAATGTACCTTTTTGTTCTGAAGGTGATCTCTTATATTGCTTTGCCCAAGCTAGCTAAGACATCTGTTACTACCACCATTTCTCAGAAAGGTGGTGGGGACAGTAAGCGATTTAATAGTTGCATGTTAAATGTGGAGTGCTCCATTTCCGAGGCTACTCTTTATCATCTCTAGACATATGTTACTGTAAATTAAATAGGAGTGTTTGGCATTGCACTTAGAAAATTAGGTTCCCACATTAGCGTGCCTGGGTTTGACTCCCAGTTCCCAACTCCAGCTTCCCGTCTCCCTGGGAGACAGCAGGCCAGTTGTCAAGTTCCTGCCACTCATGTGGGAGACCTGGATTGAGTTCCCACTTCTGGCCTCCTGGCTATTGTGGGGATTTCAGGAGTGTAGTGAACCAATGGATGGGAGCGTGCTCTCTTTGTGTCTCAATTTAAAATTTAAAATAAATAAAATGAAAGACGAAAAATACCACTCTAAAAATACTTAAGTATTCTCCTTTTTTTTCTGGTTAGTTAATTTTTTCAAAAATCTAGCTCTTCATTTTATTAATTTTTGTTTAATTTTGTTCCTTCTCTAGTTTTAATTATTTCTTTTTTCTACTAGTTAGGGTATGGTTTGTTCTCATTTTTCTAGGTCTTTGAGATGCATTGTTAGATCATTTATTTGATGCCTTTTCAATTTCTTGATGTAGGTGCTAATTGCTCTAAACTTAAACACTGCTTTTGCTGTATGTCATAGGTTTTTATGTTGTGTTGTCATTAAATTAATTTCTAGAAAACAAAAAGGATCCTGAGACCATTTTGAAGGCTGAAGCCAGTTCTGGTCAATGGGAAAGTACCCAGTTCTGTATGCAGCAAAAGCTCAGCACACATCCTCACTGCTGTAGCATTTCTGAGAATGGAGGGCATCAGAACTGGGGCAGGTTTCCCTGGAGCACAATTCCCTGGATCTCTATATGGGAAGATCTGAGTGGACAGTGACCTTTCCTGCACTCCAGGAGCTGCCAGGTGCAGAGCCACCCTGGTGACTCTGGTAGCAGAGGTTGTCCTTTGGTATCCAACACTCAGGGAGGGGGATAAACACTGCTCCTATCATGTCCCCAGGGTCTGTTGGTATGCTTTTCAAATAAAGATCTCCTTATTTTATACGATTTGAAGAGCCTTTTAAAAAAAAATATTTATTTATTTGAAAGGCAGAGTTAGAGAGAGAGAGAGAGAGAGAAAGGGAATCTTACATCTGCTGGTTCATTCCCTAAATGGCTGCAATGGCTAGGGATGGGCCAGGCCAAAGCCAGGAGGCCAGGGACTTCTCCCTGGTCTGCTATGTGGGTGCAGCACTTGGGCCAATGTACTTTACATCTGAAGTCCTCCTTTCATGTTTCTTCTTCCTCACATAAAAATATCACAAGAAATAATCATCACCAATACTTTTTTGGATATTTTGCAATATTGAAACACAATAGATAATTCACAGCACATTTATTTGTAAGATACTAGAAAAAAGCTAATTAAGTATTCTCATCAATTATCCCTTGCCCAATGCCAGTTTGCTGTCCAGATGGAGTATTCTGCATCACGTTGAGATGCAGCCCCCTTTTTATGCAATTCAGATATCACATGGCGCTCCATGGTGATGCATACCAACATTCTTTGGAAAATTACTTAACTTCCATCCTCTGGTTTACTCCCCCGATGGCCACAACAACCAGGGCTGGGCCAGGCCAAAGCTAAAAGCCAGGGTGGCAAAGGCCCAAATCCTTGGGCCATTGTACACTGCTTTTCCGAGGCCATTAGCAGGGTGTGGATCAGAAGTGGAGCAGCTAGGAGCTGAACTGGCACCCATATGGGATGCTGATGTTGCAGTTGGCAGCTGTTATCTGCTATGTCACAAAGCCATCTTGAAACCTTTTTCTTTAATTAAAAAAGTTATATAGCATATCCATTCTTAATTTTATAAAGCACTATGTTATGGAGATGGTGCTTGTTTTATTCTATAGAGTAAGTCATTAGAAAGGACTATTACATGTCAATGGTGATAATTCCTTTTATGAGCCATCCTTAAATATAAGTAAAACTGTGGTGACAATAATAAAATACAAACATTTAACTAAGTAGAGGGATGCCTTTATGATCAAATTTTCAACATTCAGAGCATATTTAGGAAAATAATAAACATAATATCATAAGTTCATAATATCATTAATTCAGAAAGAAAACTGACCCTTTTGTTTTTTTATTCATTTTAAAAAAAGATTTATTTATTCATATTAACGTCAGGTTACACAGAGAAGGAGATGCAGAGAGAGAGAGAGAGAGAGAGGTCTTCATTCACTTGTTCACTCCCCAGATGGCTGCAACTGCTGGAGCTGCACCAATTTGAAGCCAGGAGCCAGGAGCTTCCTCTGGGTATTCCCATGGGGTTGGCAGGGACCCAAAAACTTGAGCCATCTTCCATTGCTTTCCAAGGCCATAGCAGAGAGCTGGATTGGAAGTGAAGCAGCCAGGACTTGATCCAGTGCCCATAGGGATGCCAGCACTGCCGGAGGAAGCTTTCTCTGCTATGCCACAGTGCTGGCCCCAAAACTGACCATTTTAACTTCCAATCAAGGTCCTATGTCAGGGCCAGCATTCTGGCTCAGCAGGGTTATGCCACCACCTTCAATGCTGAAATCCCATATGAGCACTGGTTTGAGTCCCAGCTGCTCCACTTCCTATCCAGTTCCTGAGTAAGGTCTTGGGAAAGCAGCAGAAGATGGTCCAAGTGCTTGGGCCCCTGCACCCACGTGGGAGACCTGGATGGAGTTCCAACCTCCTGACTATGGACTGGTCCAGCCCCAGCTGTTGCAGCCATTGGGAGTGCATGGAAGATCCCTCTCTCTGCAACTCTACCTGTCAGTTAGGTAAATAAATCTTTAAGACAGAAAAAGTTATGGCAGAAAGAACAACAATACTGAACAAATGTCAAGAGGTGCACACAGTAATTAGATAAATCCAATCTCAAATGTATCCACTGTTATTTAAAACAAGCAGACTGACTATTCCTGTTAAACATTGTTTGCTTATACTTAATCAGTTATAAATATATGTATCTAAAATATAAAGCTTAAAGTAGAAAAATGAAAAATACTTTTCATGTGACTTAATTAATGACTGTATAAATATCAAATAAAATAGGCTGTAGATTTAAAGCAGTTTATTGTTGTGACTAATATTTTTATATTTCTAAGTATATATTATCCTACTATGATTGCTTGATAACAGATGTAATCTAATACTGTGTATTACAACCTATATACATACACACACATGTGTAAGCATGCGTATAGGGTCTTGTAATATGGCTACAAAATAACTGTACCTATAGTATTGTACAACACGTATTATAAAACAAATACAATGTACATGTTTCTGATAATGTTGGGGGATTTAGTGTTCCTTATCCAGGCAAAGCAGAGCCTGGACACCCTAGAGTCACAGCTCATGAGAAGATAGGGGCTAAGAGTTGGGAAACAGCCAGCAAATAATGCAGAGATGTTCACTGTCAATTGACTGGGTTTACTAAAAAGAGCCAAATACACTTGGAAAGTGGAGGAGACCGTGTAAAAAAATACAAATGTGCTCACCAGAGCCAGGATGCTCCAAGTAGCTCTGGATTCAGGGGAAGTCCTGGGGGAAGCATGCGTCCCATGAATGTGCTGCACCTGCTGCTTGTGTCTGTGCAGGATGAACACCATGGAGCTGCTGGCCAGGAGCATGAGCCCCAAGGACACAGCATCAGGCAACAACAGTAGTGCCAAGAACAGCGAGCCTGTGAAGGTGTCTTGGAAGACAGCGTTACAGTACCCATAGTCTTTTCTCGTTGTGATGCTCGTGTTGATCCACTTACTAGTCATATAGATGGGGAAAATCGTATTTATTAACATGTTCAGGATCCAGCACAGCATGGAGGAGAGGCCTATGTACCTGGGAGCTTTGGCTTTAAGCTCTGCCCACCTAGAGTTCCTGGGGCTGATGGTGATGGCCTGGAAGATACTCAAGAAGCAGGTGCTTTCGATAGACACGGCCCTGGACACCCTTCGTACATAGAAAAGAAGGTTGCACTCGGCATCGCTGGGGAGAAATTTCCACCTTAAAGCTGTCACTGCCTGTGGCACTCCATAGGAGAGAATGACCAAGCAGTTGGCTACAAGGAGGTGCCTCAGAATCAAATCTGTGCATCTTGCCTTGAATCCAGTCAAGGAAAGGAAGACATGATGGGAAAGAAGAGAGAAGTTCCCCAGAATTCCACATATGACCTGAGCTAAGAAGAGCGTTCCGGTGGCCACCTCCCAGGAAGCCATTCTGCTAGCTCCTGGTGACTGACATGTCTTCGCACCAGGTGACCTGCATGAGAAGACCAAGCGTGAGATGCATTTACAGTGCCAGCGGAACACCAACCTTCTCCAGGAACTGTGATTCAGCCACTAAGAAATACTGGGAGCTCGGGTGGCGGGAGGGAGGGAAGTTGTGGGGGGGAGGAGCCATTGGAATCCACAAGCTGTACCTTGGAAATTTATATTCTTTAAATAAAAGCAAAAAAAAAAAAAAAAAAAAGAAATACTGGGAGCTCTTCTTTTATTAAGAGATCTGTTCCCCCCCCCCCCAATGAAATCCTCTCATTCACAACAAAATATATACAACTGGAAACCATTACACTTAGTAAAGTAAACCAGTACCCCAGTAACAAATACCTTATGTTCTCTCTAATCTGTGGTTTCTAATAGAGTACCTAAAAGGTAATCTATAGGAGTGAAGTTGACACTCTCTGATGTGATGATTTTGAATAGCCCTTGTCTTACTGTTGAGAAACAATGCTTTTTTGTTTGATTTTTTCCATTTTTTTCTTCATACTATTTGTTGAACTCTCCACTTAGAGTAGGGTTAATTTTATAAGGTCAAAGTTAACTGATGACAGATCTTGTGAAAAATAAGAATAGGAATGGGAGGAGGAGGAAGAAGGGTAGGAGTATTGTTGGGAGGGTGGAAGTGTGGGAAGAATCACTATATCCCTAAATTTGTATATATGAAATGCATGAAGTTTATTTTCCTTAAGTAAAAAAAACAGAGATTTGCAAGAGTTTAGGGAGTAACCAGCAGACAAGACTTACAGTGTGTGAATCACTGCAGTGAAGAGCACACCCCGGCACCCTCTTTGCTTTCCACAAACAGGTGTGGCACTCCCTGCTGTTACTTATGTTATAAAGAAGCAAGGAGCTCAGAAAAGGAGAAGTTCAGTGTTTTGTGTAAATTCATAAACAGGCCGGGGGAACTGACCAGGTGAGGACTTGAAACTGCCTGGACTGGCTGGCTATGAAGACATGAAGCCACCACACGGGGAAAAGCTGGTCAGCTGTGGTCCCCAAAGAGCCTAGATATATGAGGGAATTTTAAGAAAGTCCTTGGAAAATTTTAATTAAAATATAAGCTTAATATAGTGCAGAGATTTTGAAATCCATGCATCGTGTTTTCCATAATATGCATCTCCATGATCTTTTTGAAGAACCTTCATATGCATGAATTTAAAAAAAATGTTTTGTGTCAAAATAAACTTACCTTTTAATTCCACTTCCCACCGACTTCTCTGAATATCTTCACACATTTGTTTTTGTTTTCATAATTTGTTATCTTATTTTGGATTGTGGAATACTTTATTTGATGCTATTGGTTGTTAACAAGTCCCTATTTATGTCTGCAGATTAGCAAATAGGCCAAAATCAACGAGGACTGGAAGATGAGAGATTTTCCTAAGTGGAGGTGCACTGAGAGCCGTGCAGACCCAGAAGCCTGCTCCCATCTGGCTGGAGTCAATGACAGGAAGAAGGCTTCCACAGGAGGAGGGAAAGTTTAACCTGCTTTCATGCAAAAACACAAATACAAGGGCACCTATGACAGGAACTGTTAGTCCAGACCATTCCGTAAATTATGGGATGGGAAACAATATTGCATTATACAGCTTTTTGAAACCCATAGTTATACAATTTATTTTCTTTAAATGCCATTTCCCCAACTCAAAGAGGAGAAACAATCAACCATAATCCAAAGACCACAGATGTCTTCAGTATAAATATAATCACTGTCTTCATTAGTTGTATCATACACCAAAGTTAGAGAAAACATTCCCAACAACTGTCATTCAGTACACAGGAAAATACAATCCATGTTGATTAATCCTATCTTTATTTATATTCATGGAGGTATTACAGGCACACCGCTAGGCATCCTAAAATTTGTACTACGATTCTGTAAAGCTGGTTCAATAGCAGATGATCCCGAACTACAAATGTACTCCAAAAAGTTCTTGGTACAGTCTCGACGTGCCTTAAAATCAGATTTCATTATCACTTATATCAAATGCCAACAGTCACTGCCATTGATTATTACACCAAATTGCTTTAGGAATTACCTAGAATTCCAATTAATTCTTTCATAGCTCAGCTCATACCTCAGAAATTATTCTTCCTGCCTGTGAGGCTTTGACTTTGGATGCGGTTCATACAGAGACACAAAAGGAAGGTCCTTCCTTTATCTGACATACTCTGCCTCATGACTCTGCCTCTCAAATCCCAATAGACCTCATCCAGCCTCTTCCCAGTGGCATCACGATGCGCTCAGTGAGAGGGTCACAGCAGTCAGTACAAGTGCAGAGGGAAGGCTGTCAGATCCTGAGATGTGGGTTTGTGACTCCATGACCTCACCTCCCCACAGACAGAACATTAATTATTATCCACTTGGAGCAGCAATTAGAGTGTAGAGTTGGGACTGGAGACTATTTATGAAAGTTTTTTCCCAGCTGCTAATTACTACTGCAACCAGTAGAAGTTTCTAGTTAGCTTCTCCAAAGGCAACTTTGATGTGTTTGAAAAGGCTTTTTAGACAGTCATTGCAACAGTTCAGTGGGGTAAGAAGGGACAGTGGAGATCTGACACACGAGGGACTGGCAGCAAAGGATGGGAGTCTCACTGTATTTCCAGTTCCATCAGAAATAATTTTTATAAAAAAAGTGCAGCTTCCTAATCTGTAGACCATTGAGCTACACTGTAACTTAGGAGCAGAGAAACAAGATGAGACAGAGTAAGTGAGCAGGCTTTTTGAAGATATACAAGCAAAGGAAGAATGTGATGCTAACAATTTACTTAGAAACCACTGGATTTCTTTGTACAGCTGTGTTCCATGAATTTCATCTGATACACAATTCAATGCCAGCTGATTTAGAACTTTTGTAGGAAAATACATTTAACAGTATGGCTTCCACTCAGGATAGGAATTACCAACAGAAAAAACATCAATAGAAGCGAGAAGATATAACAGAGGCACTGAGAAATCAAAGTATGGGGTCAGATGTTTAAGAGGTAGATCCTGGCTTACTTTTGATTTTACAAGAAAAGCTAATACCACTCACCAAATTCTACAGTATGGGATGGTTACCACAGTTCTCCACGGGTATTTTTTTTTGGATAATTTTCATCAATAAGCACTGGTTGCCCTTATAAGTAATTAAGAAATTCTGCAGAGTAAAATCTGCCTTTAAGTTTAGTGGTACGGGGGGAAATTGTACCAGGAAGATAAAGGTATAGCAATGTTGTGTTCTGGTGAGATAAGTGGTAGACGGAGTCATAGGAATGAAGAGAATAATGAGCACTGAAAGTTAATGTTCAGGGACCGTGCTGTGGCATAGTGGGTAAAGATGCTGCCAGTTCCAGTCCTGACTGCTCCAATTCCGATCCAGCTACGGCCTGAGAAAGCAGTGGAAGATGGCCCCAGTTCTTGGGCTCCTGCACACTCGTGGGTGACCTGGAAGAAATCCTTGTTTCCTGGCTTCAGATTGGCCCAGCTCTGGCCATTACAGCCATTTGGGGAGTGAACCAGCGGATGGAAGACCTTTCTCTGTCTTCTCTCTCCCTCTGCTGCTCTGTAACTCTAGCTATCAAACAAATCGATAAATCTTTTTTTTTTTTTCTTTATGGGCAGAGTAGACAGTGAGAGAGAGATACAGAGAGAAAGGTCTTCCTTTTCTGTTGGTTCACCCTCTAATGGCTGCTGCGGCCAGCGCATTGCGCTGATCTGAAGCCAGGAGCCAGGTGCTTTTCCTGGTCTCCCATGAGGGTGCAGGGCCCAAGCACTTGGGCCATCCTCCACTGCACTCCCAGGCCATAGCAGAGAGCAGGACTAGAAGAGGGGCAACCGGGACAGAATCTGGTGCCCCAGTGAGGACTAGATCTATTTTATTTAAAAGGCAGACTTAGAGGGAGGCAGAGACAGAGAGAGAGAGAGAGAGAGAGAGAGAGAGAGAGAGAGAGATATCTTCCATTTACTGGTTCACTCTTCAGAATGCTGCAACTGCTGGAGCAGTGCCAATCCGAAGCCAGGAGCCAGGAGCTTATTCTGGAAACCGACATTTAGATTTCAAATTTTAATTACAAATTTACCAGCAGCAGATATAAGCATTTCAACAACGTTGACAGGTTCCACTCTGCTGACACGAAGTTATTTTTATTCCTTGTTCACGAAGCAAGACCTGGCCGAAGAGAGCCTTGCTGTCATCCACACTCGCACTGCTCAGGATCCTTTCGCAACTGTGTCTTCCGTCTCCTCTTCAGCTTCAAGGGCGGGCCCTGACCTGGGTTCTCTGCCAGGCATCTGACTGGAGTGCATCTGCTCCTTCAGCCCCTTTGCTCCAGCCAGAGACGATGCATGTGCTGTAGCGTTCTTTATTGCTTCTGAGTCTCCTGGAGATGGCCCATCTTCCTTTTTTGTCAGCTGGCAACCAGCACCCAGATTAAAAGTGTCGCTTCTCCTGGCAATATCCTTTGCAAGCTGTGCACCCCATTTGCCCTTGAACATTTTCTCTGCTTCCCGATGCTCTTTTAGTTTCACTTTCTGGAAAGCCAGTACTCTGACTTGTGAGCTCTGTAAATTACATACAGTCTGCAACGCCTCCTGTTTGTTTCAGGATTTCTTAGGATACTTAGGTAAGTCAGAGATCTGAGTGAGGCCAGAGGGTCCCGATCACCCAGTTCCACAAGACTGTTGTTGGTGAGAGTGAGTTCTGTCAGGGTGGAGCCTGGTCAAGCCCCTCACCCATACAGCATATGCTGTTGTTGTTCACTAATAATGTTTTCAGTCTTCTCAATAAAGGAAACCATGCAGTTTCCTGATCTCATTATCAGAACAATCAACAGCATCAAACTGGTGCAGTGGCACCCAGGTTTTCAGTGACAGGAATTTTATATCCACGGAGGTCCTGCTCATGGTGCTGCCCGGCATTGGTGCACTGCACTGCTGGCTCCATCAGCCTTGCCTGAGCTTCCCCATGCTGCCCCCACCACTCACCTACTGGGACACTTTTTAAAAAATAATCCCTTGCTGGCACTGGACTCACTTGGCTAATCCTCTGCCTGTGGCACCAGCACCCCGAGTTCTAGTCCTGAATGGGGCACCTGATTCTGTCCTGGTTTCTTCTCTCCAGTCCAGCTCTGTGCTGTGGCCCGGGAAGGCAGTGGAGAATGCCCCAAGTACTTGGGCCCTGCACTTGCATGGGAGTCCAGGAGGAGGCACCTGGCTCCTGGCTTCAGATTGGCACAGGGCGTCTGCCATAGCAGCCATTTGAGGGGTGAACCAATGGAAAAGGAAGACCTTTCTCTCTGTCTCTCTCTAACTCTGTAAAAAAAAATCTCTTATGATGCCACTAGCCATTTTTTCCATTTCTGAACGGGCCTTAAACCCTTAACAACTTACCCACTTGTATCCTCAACCTGACAATGCACTTCAATCACACTAAGAAATCTAACAGGATTTTGAGTTTTATTCCACGCCCTACCATTTTCTCCTCCTCTTTAGCCCCTCGACAACTCAAGGTCTGGATCCCCACCTTGTCCCTATAGCCTCCTCCTCCTGTGATGCCTTTCTTATCCTCTCCTTACCACAATCTTCCACTTCCCTACCATGGGTCATACGGCCTACGGCAACATTTAAGGCTATGTATTGTAAATGTGGTTCTGTCTCCTCCTGTCACCTACAGGGCTCCAAAACTGTAAAGTCAGTTCCCTATAAGGCTTTGCTACTACTTGACACTGAACTGTGCTAGGGAGTCCAGACTGACTGGGATTCACGCAGATGAGTCAAGCCACTTCTAGTGTGAGTGACAAATACCATGCCCTGCCTTTTAGTTGTCTCTCTCCAAAAACCCTGCCAGACACTTCTCATCCTGTTCTGTACTAATTACTTCAGGGATAGTGCCACTCAGTGAAATGCAGACCAGGAAAGAACTAGCTTGGGGACAGAAAACTTCCCAGGAAGGCAATCAACACAAGCATACAACCCCACTACCAGCCCCTCAGTCACACCTAAGTATTTCCTGACACCCAGTCTGTCTCTAGGAGTCAAGGAAAAGAAAGAGCTTCTCAATAGTCACTTCAGAGATGCAGGCAAAAGACTTCAATTGTTCTTGATAATTGGCAACTGGGAAAAAGAGTTCTCAGAGACACAACCCAGTGCTTGTGCAGGTGACAGGACGATGGAGGCTCTGAGGGGAAGGGAGGTCTGGCTCCCACCACCAACTCACACAGGGAGCATGGTGACCACCACATAGAGCTCACCATCCTGGAAGGGCACGAGCTGGGCGGGTGTTTCCCATTTCAGTTGTGGAGACAGCTGGTAGGGAAATTACATATGAAAGTCTGGGTGAGTGAGCAAAGGAATCCTTCAGGGTGGGATTGGGCTGACTGCCAAAGCTACACAGGAAGAAGAATCAATTCCCGAGGAATGGGCTCAGCTGGCAAAGAAATACGGGGATCCCTGACCCTCTACCAACTCCTGAAGGCTTGTAATTTAATTTGATGCATCCTGCACTACTGTACACAGTAACTAACTCCTGTAGTTATTGTTGGGGCTTAATCCAAGTACTAATATGACTGATTTTTAAGGTGCTAAGGATGATGTTCTAACACCCATCTGCCGCTCAGCCTACATTACAGGAATCATAGCTAGAGAAGGGTCTGTACTCTCCCCATGTGTGTAATAAAGAGTAGGAAGAGTCTACAGGAATCTTATAGTCCTGTGTAGAAGGTGTGTTTGGGTGATAATCACCAGAACAGAGGTTTCATCAAATAGTGGGCACTTGATGCAAGCAAGAAAGACAGTAATTGTATGAATCCTGAAAACATCAGTAGCCTATGATTATGGTAAGGCTATTTTCCTACACAATTTAGGTAATGAATATTTAAAGCAAACTTAACATAACAATCATGGGTTTTCTAGGAAACATGTCACATATCTTGTTTTCACCTCTTCACAAAGTATTCTCTGAAATGAGAATCTGATCACCAAGAAGGCTATGCCTATGCAAGGGTGTATGGGAAATCTCTGAACTGCCAATAAATGAACCTGAAATAGCTCTGCTCAGTGAGTCTATTTCATAGATATATTATATGTATTTTAACAATAGCCCAAAACTTTCTATTTCAATTTCTTTAATGTAGTAAATGTCATGGGATACATACAGGTGTACTCTGAAAAATTCATGGGAAACTGAATTAAAAGATATAGTATAGTAGGAAGTGTGATGCTGGTTTGAGTGCCTGGTGCTTTTTTTTTTTACAGGTAGAGTGGACAGTGAGAGAGAGAGAGAGAGAGAAAGGTCTTCCTTTGCCGTTGGTTCAGCCTCCAATAGCCACCAAGGGTGGCGCACTGCGGCTGGCGCACCACATTGATCCGAAGGCAGGAGCCAGGTGCTTCTCCTAGTCTTCCATGGGGTGCAGGGCCCAAGCACTTAGGGCATCCTCCATTGCACTCCCGGGTTACAGCAGAGAGCTGGCCTGGAAGAGGGGTAACCAGGACAGAATCTGGCGCCCCGACCAGGACTAGAACCCGGTGTGCCAGTGCTGCTAGGCGGAGGATTAGCCTATTGAGCCATGGCACTGGCCCAGGTGCTCTTATTCAGATCCAGCTATCTGCTATTGCCCTGGGAAAGGCATGGAAGATAGCCCAGGTACTTGGGCCCCTGCACCCTTGTGGGAGACCCAGAAGAAGCTCCTGGCTGCTGCCTTTGGTTTTTCCCAGCTCTGGCCTTTGCAACCATTTGAGAAGTGAACCAGTGGGTGGAAGAATTTTCTCTCTGTGTCTCTCTCTGTCTGTAACACTACCTCTCAAATAAATACATAAAATATTTTTAAAAAAGTTTATAGAAACTCTGAATTATGAGAAAACTATACACACATATAATTTAAATTTTTGAGTATTTCAAATCTGTGGTCTATCATTATGTGATATAAGTTTCATAAATTATCGATGAGGGCCGGCGCCGTGGCTCAACAGGCTAATCCTCCGCTTTGCGGCGCCGGCACACCGGGTTCTAGTCCCGGTCGGGGTGCCGGATTCTGTCCCGGTTGCCCCTCTTCCAGGCCAGCCCTCTGCTGTGGCCCAGGAGTGCAGTGGAGGATGGCCTAAGTGCTTGGGCCCTGCACCCCATGGGAGACCAGGAGAAGCACCTAGCACCTGGCTCCTGCCATGGGATGAGCGCGGTGCGCCGGCCGCAGCGCGCCGACCACGGCAGCCATTGGAGGGTGAACCAACGGCAAAAGGAAGACCTTCCTCTCTGTCTCTCTCTCTCTCACTGTCCACTCTGCCTGTCAAAAATAAGAAAAAAAATAAATAAATACATTATCGATGAGAACATGACCAAATTTAAGATTTGCATAAGTTTTACAGTTCCATGCCCGCTCCAAATGCAATGTTCCCAATGGAAATGTTTGGGATGGTTGATATAGGAATACATCTTGAAGCTGTGTTAAAAATACACATAAGTTGTTTCAATTCTTTATCTTGGGGCCAGCGCTTTGGTGTGGCAGGTAGAGCTGCCTCCTGCAGTGCCAGCATCCCTTATGGGTGCTGGTTCCTGTTCCAGCTGCTGCACTTGCAATCGAGCTCTCCTGTGGCCTGGGAGGGCAGTGGAGGATGGCCCAGGTCCTTGGGCCTCTTAATGCTGTGGGAGACCCAGAGGAGGCTCCTAGCCTGGCTTCAGATTGGCGCAGCTGTGGCCACTGTGGCCAATTGGTGAATAAACCAGTGTATGGAAGATCCCTTCCTCTCTCCCCCTCCTCTCTCTCTGTGTAACTCTTTCAAATAAATAAATGGATCTAAAAAAACAGAAATTCTTTATCTAGGTGGGTGTTTAAAACTTCCCTATTAAAGATTTAAAGAACACAAATCAGTACTGGAAAACTATATTTACAATAAATAATTTTTAGTTCATGGCTGGTTTCACTTTGATTAAAAAATAATAAGTGATCAGTTACAATCATAGGTAGGGCTGCCTTATTAACATGTGTGATCAGCCGTAAGTGTAGGTAAAACTGACTTGCATGTGTGCTGGCTGTAATTGTAGGCAAGGCTGACTTACACATGAGTCAGCTGTACTCAGTTGCCCTACACCTTTATTTCGACCGAAATTCCGCTGTTCCAGTGTCAAGGAAGAGCTGCTGCTCTCATGCCAACAATGGGAACGTGGAATGAAACAGGCACTTGCACAGTTGTTCTGGAGTGCACTTCTTAAAATCTAATTTCTTTGTAAGTACTGAACACAGCCACAACTCCATGAACAGTTCTTATGCAAAGCCAGGTGAAGCTCTAGAGAGTGGAAGGTGGAGGAACCTTTTCCGCCAATGGGAGCAGGGCACACCCATCTATGAGCTCATAAAGGGAAGCCCCTCAAATCAAACTGCATGGTCTACAAGCTGAGCTTCCAGATTACACCTGGGGCAGGTGACCCAGATCCCCACTGTTACTCCCTTCAGTACTCAGCAGACTAGCCCTCCTTCTTCTTATCTGAAACTTAAGAGAGGTGTTCTGATGGAGAAGAACTGAGGAAAAAGGCAAGACATTTCACATTCCACTGAGAGCCAAATCCACACGTAAGGTAGGGCATTGTGCTGTTCGTGTGGACACTGGAAGGAGGGTTGTGATTAGGAATGCCAAGTCAGGTGTATTTCATTGTGTTGTATTTATGCGTGGGGGAGGCAAATGGCTTTTAGATCCCAGAGAGGTTTAAGAAATATGATTCTATATTGAATGGGGGAAGAGTTGGAAGCATTTCCACTAAGATCTGGCTGGAACCAGACAAGAATGACCACTTTCACCATTACTATTCAATATAGTTTCACACTTTTGGCCAGAGCCATTAGGCAAGAAAAAGAAATCAAAGGGATATAAATTGGAAAGGAGGAAGTCAAATAATCCCTGTTTGCAGATGACACGATTCTATATATAGGGAAACCAAAAGACTCCACTAAGAGACTGTTGGAACTCTTAAGCGAGTTTGGTAAAGTTGTAGGATATAAAATCAACACACAAAAATCAACAGATAATGCCAAGGCTAGGAAAGAACATCTAAGCTCAGACCCATTTGCAATAGCTTCAAAGAAACTTTAAATACTTTGGAAGAAATTTAACCAAAACAGTGAAAGATCTCTACAATGAAATTTACAAAAACATCAAAGAAAGAAATAGAAGAAGACACACACACACACACACACACACACACACACAATGGAAAAATCTTCCATGTTAGTGGATGGGAAAATTAATATAATCAAAATGTCCACACTATCAAAAGCAACTTAGAGATTCAATGCAATCTCAATCAAAATACCAATGACAGTCTTCTCTGATGTTGAAAAATGATGGTAACACTCATATGGAAACGCAAGGCACCTCAAAGAGCTAAAGCAATTTTAAGCAAAAACAAAGCTGGAGGTATGACAGTATCAGACTTTAAAACATACAACAATAATAAGCTCTTTCACAAACGAGCTTAAATCATTCCCTGGAGCAAGGACAGTCTCTTCAACAAATGGTGCTGGGAAAACTGGATCTATGCATGCAGAAGTATGTAATAAAAAAACCCTACTTTACACCTTATCCAAAAGTCAACTAAAAATCAATCAAGGATCTAAATCTATTATCTGATACCATCAAATTACTGGAGGAGAACATGGGGGAAACTCTGTAAGACATTGGCATAGGCAAAGACTTCTTGGAAAAGTCTTCAGAAGCAAAGACAATTAAGACAAACATAGATAAATAGGATTACATCAAGTTAAGAAGCTTCTGCACTGCAAAAGGAAATGCTCAACATAGTGAAGAGGCAACCAACGGAAGGAGGGAAATATTGCAAACTATGCAACTGATAAAGGATTACCAGTCAGAATCTATCAAGAGCTCAAGAAACTCAACAACAACAAAACAATTCCAGTTAAGAAATGGGCAAAGAACATGAACAGTCAATTCTCAAAGGATGATATTCAAATGGGCAACAGATACATGAAAAAATGCTCAGGATCATTAGCTATCAGGAAAATACAAATCAAAATCACAATGAGGTACCACCTCACCCCAGTTAGGATGGATTTCATCCAGAAATTATAAAACAATCAATGTTGGCAAGAATGTTGGGAAATAGTATGCTAATCCACTGTTGATGGGACTGTAAACAAGTACAGCCATTATGGAACAAAGTATAGAGACTCTTCAGAGATCTGAAAATAGATCTACCATATGATGCAGACACCCTACTCCTGGGAATACCCAAATGAAATGAAATCAGCATATGGAAGAGTTATTTGTACCCCCATGTTTATTACAGCTCAACCCACAATAGCTAAGATATGGAATCAACCCAGATGTCCCTGGATAAAGAAAATGTATATATACTCCATGGGATAGTACTCAGCCATAAAAAAGAATAAGTCCTGTCTTTTGCAACAAAATGGATGCAACTTGAAATAATTATCTTTTATGAAATAAGCCAGTCTCAAAAAGACAAGTATCATGTTTTCTCTGATATGTGGCAGTTAACATAAAATATCAAAATTGCACTGCACTAAAATGTTCATTGGGATATGATTGCCATTTTTTAGCCCTTGTTTATACTCCCATGGAACTGCGGTTTTCCAATTTTTACTTGTTGAATATTATGATTAGTGGCAGGTTAAGCTTGTGAATATAGAGAGGATTAAAATTATGGCTTTGCCAAAACAGATAGAGAGGGGAGGGAGGAAGTGAGTGAGTGGGATTTAGAGGGGAACAGGAGAGTGAGGTAAGTGTGGTTGTCTTCTAGAGGTTGTACCTATGGAATGCATAAAATCTGTTCTTTTTATATTAATAAAAAATCAAAAAAGAAATGTGATTCTGTGGAAAAACATTTCTACCTTTCATACTTTTAACTGGTTGAACAGCTTTGTTTGATAGACCCACAAATATAGGTCAGGAAAGAACTATGAGGTTCTATGTGTGTTAGGATTGAAGAAGTCATTTAAATGCTATCATTATCCAGGCTGGTATCCCAAGTTCAAATGAGGAGAATTTCAAGGTAATAAGCTCACAGCCATAAGCAGGTCTGCTACTAGATGAGCTATTACTATTCTGTCGTGAAGGGGGACCTAAGGTTGGATACCTTAGTATCCAGTGCTCAGGGAACTGAGAACTCTGACAACCAGGGATTCACAGACTCTTGGACTCTGTGTGTGGAACATCTGGAAACTAAGTTTAAGTTGCAGCCTCATATCCTCCTGGTTGAATAAACCAGGGTTTATGGGGTGTGGTTCAAAAACCTTATCTCAAATTCTATCTACAGAAAAAGAATGCCACTGAAATGGAAAGGACTCTAGAAAATCAGTTTCCATGACATAAAAAGGAGGATTTTTTGTCTTTGCTGTACTTTGTTTTGTAACTTTTTTTTGTTTTGGTCCCAAGTGAACCATCAAATTGGTAACTGATTGATTAAGGGAATGGAAGGAACTGCTTAATGGATTAAATGTGTTTGTGGAGAAACAACCTAGGGCTAATTTGGTGGAGGGATAGTGGGCATGGCCCTATCTCCTAGAAGATATTAAGGATCTTAGTGGGAGAGAAAGTGATCAAGTTCACGAGAAGGCTCATGGTGACAGCCCCTGGGGTCCTTGGAGCTGCTTTGGGGGAGTTTCTCACTCACATGCTTCATCTGCAGGAAACTCACGTAGCAGAGAGTGCAAAAGTAAGTTTAGAAAATGAAATGAAGTTACTTGATACTAAAGATATACCGAGACTTAAGAAGCCTGATAGCAGGGACCTAGGCAGGACCCCTTTGAGTGCAGCCAGCAATACACGTTCTAGTCTCCAGGGCACGAGGCTCCATCCTTTCCAAACTCAGAACATGTCCTAGGGCAGTCCTAGAAGGTACATTGCTCCTCTGGCCTGAGAGCAGATGTTGGATTTCACCCATGTTGTTGGGCCCCAGAGTACCACCGGGCCACGGCCACTCAGGCAGGCTGGGTGATTTGTTAGTATTTTGTTGATTTTTGCATCTGTGTTCATCAGGGATATTTTGTGTTTTTTTTCCCCCTTGTTTAGTTGTGGTATCAGGATGATGCTGATTTCATCGAAAGCACTGGGAATAATTCCTTCTTCTTCCACCTTCTGGAATAAACTGAAGACAGTTGGTATTAGTTTTTCTTAAAATGGTTTGGGAAGCTTGGTAGCGAAACTATCAGCCTCCAGGATTTTCTTTGATGCGTGTATTAGTCAGCTTTTTATTTTTTTTAAAGATTTATTCATTTATTTGAAAGGCAGAGTAAAAGAGAGACATAGGCAGAGAGAGAGAGAGAAAGAGAGAGAGAGAGAGAGAGAGAGAGGGAGAGGGAGAGGGAGAGAGATATGATGGTCTTCCATCCACTGGTTCACTCCCCAGATGGCTGCAATGGCCAGAGCTGCGCTGATTTGAAGCCCAGAGCCAGGAGCTTCTGAGTCTCCCACGCAAGTGCAAGGGCCCAAGGAATAGGGCCATCTTCTACTGCTTTCCCAGGCCACAGCAGAGAGCTGGATCAGAGGTGGAGAAGCTGGAAATCAAACTGGCTCCCGTATGGGATGCCAGCACTGCAGGTGGTGGCATCACCTGCTGTGTCACAGCACTGGCCCCAGTCTGCTTTTCACTACTATGATGAAATACCTAAGGCAAGTTTCTTATGAAAGAGGGAGGTCTATCTGGCTCATGGGTTTGGAGGTTTACAGTGCAGTGTCAGCTGGGCCTATTGGTTTGGCCACCTGGTAAGGCTGGAGGCTGGTGATGGCCGATGGTGTTCAAAGGAAAAAGAGGCTTGGCTCAACTAGGCTTTTATAACCAATACTCTCAGGAGAACTGTCTTCTGAGGGCATGGTCTCCCTCAGGGACCAGGGACTTCCCATCCCACTGAAGCCACCTCCACAACACCATAAATGGATTAAATTTCCAGTTGTTATGTCTGTATTTGCTCAGAAGTCATATCCTATCCAAATCATTGGATTATCTCCCAGGTTCCCCTTACATGCCTCATACAGTCATTCCATGCCCCATAGTTACTAAGCTCAGTCCAGCATTGATTCAAAAGTCCATAGTCTCAGTTGAGATTTAAGATAAACTCCTCCACTTGTGAACCTGTAACAACTCCAAGGTACATACTTTCTTTCTTTCTTTTTTTTTTTTTTTTTTGGCCAGGCATAGTTAGACAGTGAGAGAGAGAGAGACAGAGAGAAAGGACTTCCTTTCATTGGTTCATCCCCAAAATGGTCGCTTAGCCTGGCACACTGCACCGATCCAAAGCCAGGATCCAGGTACTTCCTCCTGGTCTCCCATTCGTGTTCAGGGCCCAAGCACTTGGGCCATCCTCCACTGCCTTTCCGGGCCACAACTGAAAGCTGGACTGGAAGAGGAGCAACCGGGACAGAATCCAGCGCCCCAACCAGGACTAGAACCCGGAGTGCCGGCGCCACAGTTGGAGGATTAGCCTAAGGAGCCGCGGCGCTAGCCCCAAGGTACATACTTTCAAGATAAAGTGGGGGTCAGACACAAAGTGTACATTTCCATGCCCAAAGGGAGCTAAAAGGCAAGTATAAAGGTCTGATAAGACCAAAGAAAGCCCAAACACGAGCAGGGCAAGCATTAAGTTCTAACGTTCTGTGTTAGCGCCTGTGGTGGGTGAGCTCCCAGAGGCTTGGGCAGCTCTGCCGTGTGGTTTCTGCACCTCACTTCCTGACCCAAGGTTTTTCTTCTTTTGCTGACTTCCTTCCTTTGTCTCTCTCTCTCCTTCCTTCCCCTTAAAATTTTAAAGGTTTATGTATTTATTTGAAAGACAGAGTTACACAGAGAGACAGGAGAGAGATTTTTCTGTCGCTGGTTCCAGTCCCCAAGTAGCTGCAATGTCCGGGGCTGGGCCAGGCTGAGACCAGGAGGCTGGAAGTCCATCCAGGTCTCCCACGTGGGTGGCAGCCAGGTGCTTGGGCCATTTTCTGCTGCTTTTCAGGCACATTATCAGGATTGGAAGTGGAGCCACTGGGACTCAACACAGCACTTGCTGCAGACAGTGGTTTAACCCTCTGAGCCAAAATGCTGGCCTGAGGCTGCAAATTTTCCAGTCCTTTCTGTCCTGCTGTATTTTCTTTCTGATTCGCACTGTAAGACGGACTGAGAGCAGCCAATAACAACCATGGTGCAGACAGAATACATTGCTGCTTTGAAATCTCATCTGCCGGGGCCGGCACTGTGGTGTAGCAGGTAAAGCTGCTGCGTGCAGTGCCGGCATCTCATATGGGTGCTGGTTCAAGACCCAGCTGCTCCGTTTCCGATCCAGCTCTCTGCTATGGCCTGGGAAAGCAACAGAAGATGGCCCAAGTCCTTAAGCCCCTGCACCTGCGTGGGAGATCTGGAAGAAGCTCCTAGCTTCAGATTGGTGCAGCTCTGTGGATGGAAGTCCTCTGTCTTTCTGTGCCTCTCTGTAGCTCTGCCTTTCAAATAAAACAAATAAATCCTTTTTTTAAAAAATTTTATAATGCTTTTATTTAAAGAATATAAATTTCCAAAATACAGCTTATAGATTACAATGGCTTCCCCCCCCCATAACTTCCCTCAATAAATCCTTTTTAAAAGAAATATCATCTGCCAAATAAACCAGTCCACTTTTTTTTTAATTTTTGACAGGCAGAGTGGACACTGAGAGAGAGAGACAGAGAGAAAGTCTTCTTTTGCCATTGGTTCACCCTCCAATGGCCGCCGTGGCTGGCGCGCTGCGGCCAGCGCACCACGCTGATCCGATGGCAGGAGCCAGGTGCCAGGTGCTTTTCCTGGTCTCCCATGCGGTTGCAGGGCCCAAGCACTTGGGCCATCCTCCACTGCACTCCCGGGCCACAGCAGAGGGGCAACCGGGATAGAATCCGGCGCCCCGACCGGGACTAGAACCCGGAGTGCTGGCGCCACAAGGCGGAGGATTAGCCTGTTGAGCCACGGCGCCGGCCACCAGTCCACTATTTTTATGTGGAGTCTTCCATATAGTCTCAGGACAGGGACACAAGGCTCTGCCATAGCATTAAAAGGGTGTTAAGACTGAGTGTTTAAGCTTCCATGTATGAGGCAGAACATATGGTGTTTGTTTTACTCTGACTGGCTTACTTCACTAACATTCTATCCTCAGATTCCACTCATTTTGCTGCAAATGACAGGGTTTCATTTTTTATGGCCGAATAATATTCCCTTGTGTGTATGAACTGCACATTTTCTTTACCTGTTCATGTGATGAGGGGCAGCTTGGCTGAGTCCACATCCTGGCCCGTGAACAGTGCTGCACTGAGATCACTACACACATTTACATGGATGTGCACTGGGCATGCTGTGCAGACTGCAGCCTTTTGCTCCCCATGGTGAACTTCCCTCACTAAGACGTCCAGTAAAGTGTTCTACAGTAGAGGACATATGGTTCCCCAGCACTTTTCCTGACTTTACAATGTATCCATTTCAACTAGACTCTTGCAGTTTGCACAACGTATCACACATTATCTCCAATGAGTTTTATTTATTTATTTATTTATTTATTTATTTATTTATTTTGACAGGCAGAGTGGACAGTGAGAGAGAGAGACAGAGAGAAAGGTCTTCCTTTGCCGTTGGTTCACCCTCCAATGGCTGCCGCGGACAGCGCGCTGCGGCCGGCGCACCGCGTTCATCCGATGGCAGGAGCCAGGTGCTTCCAATGAGTTTTAAGTATCAGTTCTTGCTCTTCCTTTCCCTTGTCACTCTCTCCTCATAGCCCCCTTGGTGGTGCAGTTTGGGAGTCTGTGAATGAGACTTGTGGGACAAATAACTTCCCAGGGCAGTGCAGGATCCACTGGGACTCTCAGTCTCAGTCCTTCTAGGCTCAGATCTCAGTGTTTCCTGTCTCACCCACGGGAGCCCCTTTCTGCCCCAGGGATGATGGGGAGGGGGCACCTCCACTAACACTCCATCTGTCTCTTTGGAGATGCTGACTCTGAACCAGAAACTTTTAATTGTTTATGGAAATTTGGAACTGGTAAAACTTTTTCAGACGTACTAAAGCTGTTTAGCCTGCCATGTCATTGTCACTACAGGAGAACTTGGTGACTCTAGTCCTGTGGGAGGTGAGGTTACAGAATCACCAATGATATTTCTGGGATTCTGGCCAGTATCCTCCTGCATGCATGATAGCTAAGGTGCCTGTCAACCTGCAGTCCCATCCCAGCAGAGGGAAGGATACCATTCAGTATTTCCTCCCTCAGCCAGAGGGGCAGCATTGTCAGGGCAGCAGGAGCAGCAGGGTTCTTGGTAAGTACTCGTGCATGGAAATGGGAAGCTTCTGAGGCAGTACATGATGTAGTGCCCAAGTCACACAGACAGGAGGAAGAACTCCTGAGGTGCTGGTAGACTGCAGGCACAGACCGGATACACAGCCCCTATATTGAACACTTAATGTTCGCTCTTCTAACTCAACATAAACTTTACTGATAATCACTGCTGGACTTAGAGCCAATCTGCAAAGATATCTGCTTTTCCTGATGTGAAGGGTTCTAATTTGAAGATTAGTCTGATTTGACATTACCATAAAGAAAGTACAGAGAAATTTTCATGATTAGCGCAGTTTCTCTATGAAATTCTGTGCATCTGCTAATGAATATGCTAGAGACAACTCAATCACCCAGCTCTGCATAAAATATTGAGTAAGTGGTAGTTGATGAGATAAAATGATCTTTCTCAAACAAGGATGTGTTGCAATTCACTGAATCAGTTTAATTATAGCTCTGCATGAAAACTTCGGTGGTCTGTGGACATTGGTGGCAATTTCTCTTCTTGAAATTACCGAAAGAGCCTTTCAGACAATTAAGCTCCCTCTTGTGGGTAGAGGATGGCAGAAAAAAAAATTTAGCCTTTTCCAGTGTTAAATACGTGGGATATTAAAAATGTTCATGGAAAAAAGCACATTATCTTTCAATTCAATTTTTCATAAATTTTTTGAAGTCACCCTATAAACCATGTAATGTTTTTGCTTGTTTAAAAATGCTCTAAGGTCATTTGTATCATTTTTCCACTTCAAATTATTCCATGCACATGTCTCCAATATCCATCTGAATACTTAAGTTGTATTTTATTATCATTACTAAACCACACATTGAGCAGAGAGAGTGAGTGTGTTTTTCTAAAATATTGAATATAATTATATGCTTTCTAAAGAATATTAATTTTTTCTTCAGTATCTTTTCACTTACTTATATTTCATATCACATAGCTTAGGACAAATTCCACTATGGTATAACTTAAATGGTTGAAATAATTGGCAACAAACAAAACATAAACTTTTACTGTTACCCTAATGTTGATCCATTCTCAAAATTATTCAGTGTATCTGAATTTTATTAGGACATCATAATAATTCATGCGATACCTTTCTGTAGAATAAGACATAGATGGCAATAAAGTTAAAATGATAAAATAACTAAAATAAAATAAATTTAAGACAAGGTACACATATATTTGCATTATTTAAAATCCCCAGGCTGGGAACCAGGGTAACAAAGTGATGGTAATGTCAACTTTACAACATTACAAAAATGTTACAATGTCACAACTAAAGACTACATTAGTTCAAAGCCAGACTCTACCAATATTTACATAAGCCATAAATATCTCAGTGAGTACAACCTCCTGTAGTGTAAAAGACAAAACCATAGCAGTGCTTAAGTCACACTGTTATGAAAGTTACATTAATAGGGATCTATCTATCTATCTATCTATCTATCTATCTATCTATCTATATGTATACATGCATCAATGACACAGACCTCCACACTGTAAATGGTATGGAAAGATATGAATTAGTCTTGGGAATGATCTTAACACTAGAGAATAGCTATGAGAAAAAAGTTCTCATGGGAAAATAATGTGGTAATTTCTCATTTAATCCTCTATGAGGAAATATTCAGATCTCCTATTTTTATACAGAATCCTCTATTAAGAATATGAATATTGAGCCTAGAAAATAACTGAATGTCTTCATGAAAGTTGGAATAATCTACCTTTTCCATATTACAATTATGACACCAGTAAATTTCTCCTTCTTAATTCACTACTCAGTGGATACATGATAGCGTTTAGGTGACTTCTTGAATTCTAAGATGCACAGAACCTCACAGTTCTTGCACTCTCCATCTTCCTTCTTTTCTCATTTTTTCATAATATGCACTTTCCATTAACTTTTAGAAACCCCTCATATACATTTAACTGAATGCTCAGCTCTGTTTGACAATATGTAATTTTTAATGAAACATCTTATGAAATTTAGTAAAATCACACACACACACACATATATATTATCCAGCTGTTCATATTATGTAACCCATGCCTTCATACTTTTGCAAAACATATGAGAGTGCTTCAAGATGTTCACAGAAAACTGAATTAAAAGATAAACTGTGCAGTGGGCATTTACCCTAGTGTTAATGCTTATATCCCACCATCAGAGTCCTGGGCTTAATTTCTGGTTCTGGCTCCTGGCTCCAGCTTCTCACCATTACAGAACCTGGAAGGCAGCAGGTGATGGTTCAAGACTTGGGTCCCTGCTACCTACATGGGAGAGCTGGGTTGTTACCCAGCACCACTGCTGCAGTCCTTCGGGGAAATGAACTAGTGGATAAGAACTCTATCTCTACCCCTCTGGTTCTCAATACATTTTTTTAAAGTAAAAAATAAGTTTACTTTGGTGAAAAAATCCCAAAGTCCATGCATAATTTTTCATGATACACATCTTCCAAATATTTTTTGAAAACTTCTCTTAGGCATGCATGGATTAAAAAAAATTTTTTTTGCACAAAAACAAACATGTTTTAATTCCATTTTTGGAAGCAAGCTTACATATTAACATAAAAATCTTGAGAGTCTGGTTTGCAATTTTAGTTAATACAAATCATTCTTTACAGCAGCAGTAAATATTATTTAAATGTTCAACACAGTGATGTTTGTGCAGTTTCTAAAATTTAGCATCTTTCTGATTTATCATTTGAAACACACATCTCCTGTGGATATGGCTGGGTCATGAGAATTGCACCTTCCTCCCTGTTCAAAATGTGACTTCTGTCCCCACACGGCCTCTGTCACATTCTTACCCTTGATGCAGCAGATGACTGGCACCTTCAGCCTCTCCAGCTGTGAGCCGAGCGATTTCTGTTCATTACAGATCACCAGTCTCAGTCGTGATGCTAGAGAATCACAGAAAAAATCATTCACATCACCCACTGATCTCCTAATTCCATTTACCACTATCTGCAGTCTCTGGTATTTGAGTATTTTTGTATTTTTTAATCATACATTTTGTCAATCCCCCTTTCTGTGTTGTCTGGATCTGTAGTGTTATCGTGTCCTTTTGGGGGGATATTTCCTTGTTTTTTCATACTTTTTGTTTCTATATGTTGGTTTATTACACTTATATCATATTTCATTTAATTTCATCTACATTCAAGTGAATTTATGGATTATTAGAATATTAAAATAATTTATTTCTATTCTTGGCCTTCAAGTTATCAATTTTTTTGATAATTAAATTTTTATTTATTTATTTTAGAGGGAGAGAGAGCGAGCGAGCATTTACTGATTCACTCCCAGTCACAACAGCAGCAACCGGACTGGGCTGGAGTTGGAAGTTAGGACCCAACCTAGGTCTCCTAAGTGGGTGGCAAGGACCCAACCACTTGAGTCATCACTGGCTTCCTCCTGCGGTGCACATTAGCAGAAAGCTGGAATTAGGATTGGAGTCAGAACTCAAACCCAGGGACTCCAATATTGTATTTGGGTGTCCCTGCTGGCAGCTTAACTGCAAGGCAAAATATCTGCCCAAATTTATTTTTCCTGTTTATGGATTTTTCTATTTTAGTGGTCTTTCAATCCAATCATAGAAATCTGTTTTTCTATCCAGGGACATTTGAATAAGACTTAGTTGCTTTTTTTTTTTTGACAGGCAGAGTTAGACAGTGAGAGAGACAGAGACAGAGAGAAAGGTCTTCTTTCCATTGGTTCACCCCCCAAATGGCCACTATGGCCAGAGCACTGCACTGATCCGAAGCCAGGAGCCAGGTGCATCCTCCTGGTCTCCCATGCAGGTGCAGGGCCCAAGCACTTGGGCCATCCTCCACTGCCCTCCTAGGCCACAGCAGAGAACTGGACTGGAAGAGGAGCAACTGGGACTAGAACCCGGGGTGCCGGCGCCACAGGCAGAGGATTAGCCTGTGAGCCGCTGCACCAGCCGACTTAGTTGCTTTAAGGTCAGCACTCTCAGAGGCTTCCTCCCTTATTTTTGAATTTTTATATATATATATATATGTATATATAATATATATAGTATATATAATACATACTTAAAATTACAATAAAATTATCTTCACAATTTAGATAATGGTTTAATTTTTTATGGAAGAATATGGCTTTCGTTATCTATTGCCTTTTTTTAAGATTTATTTATTTGAAAGGCAGAGTTACAAAGAGGCGCAGAGAGAGAGAGAGAGAGAGAGAGAGAGAGGTCTTCCAATCTATTGGTTCACTCCCCAAATGGCTGCAACTACGCTAATCTGAAGCCAGGAGCCAGGAACTTCATTCAGGTCTCCCACACAGGTGCAGGGGCCCAAGGACTTGGGTCAACCACTGCTTTCCCAGGCCATAGCAGAGAGCTGGATCTGAAGTGGAGCAGCTGGGACTCAAAACAGCGTTCATATGGGATGCCAGCACTGCAGGCAGCAGCTTTACCCGATACATCACAGCGCTCGCCCCCCATTTTCTTTTAAAGTCTTTATAAGTAAGGTGATCCTCATGTCTAAACAATGGAACAAGCTAATTCTTTTAATATTATAATCACTACTTAATCGAAAAGGGGGAAAAAAAAAAGAAAAAAGAAAAACTCAGTGTTACATTGGAAACTGCAGCAAAAAAAATTTATCAGTCTCAAATATATATATATATATATATATATATATATATATATATCTCATGTAGGATCTCTGTCTTTAATGTGCTATACGATGTGACTCAATGCTAAAATGAGAACTCAAAGACTATATTTCACTTTGTGTTACTATATGAGGGCAAAGGGACGAATTCATAACTTAACACATACTAAATTGATCACATGTATACAAAAAGAATTGAAAACGAATCTGGATGTGAACAAAAGGGTGGAGGGGGTGGGCAAGGGGGGAGGGTTGTGGGGGGAGAGGGAAAATATGGGGGGAAACCCATTGTAATCCATAAATCGTACCTTGGAAATTTATATCCTAAATAAAAGTTAAAAAAAATATTATAATCACTACTATTTTCTAACAGAAACTCTAAGAGTTGAATGCAAAAACAGTATTTAATATTTAGCTTTCTTATTCTTTAAATAAAAGTGTTATAAAAAAAAAACAAAAAAACAAAACAAAAAAAAATATTTAGCTTTCTGAATACAGAAACATCTCAGAGAAACTGTGTGACACCTCTAACAATAGTGCAGGTATATTTGAGGTAATATTTGATAATTAGCAATTTTTACAACCATTGAAAACATTGTTCTGCACATATTATACATTAACTTTTTAAATCTTTTTTATTATTTTTAATTATTTTTATATTTATCTATGTATTATTATTTTCTTTTTGTTTATTCTTTTTAACTTTTTAAGTGAAGAATTCCACACTGTTGTAAAATAAGTTCAGCTTGGTGCTATGGCAGTTAATACAAATAGATGTAAACTCTCACTAGATCAACTTGAAAAGGTAGAATGCTCACTAATTATGTTATTAATACAAATGTCAAAAAATAAGTCTAAAATGTACAGAAGCACTGTAATAAAAATATGACTAACAATAGAGCTGTCTATTAGAGTCAGCCAGAGTACCATCAGGCTTCCAAAAAAACTAAGATTTTCACTTTCATTGTTCTTTTGGACTTTTCTCTATAAATACAGTGGCGAATTCTGATCATTTATCCTCATTTAGCATTGTGAGCCGCTTTCTTCTTGTGAAAAAATTTGTTGATAGTGGATGCTATTTTCAAGCACATCATCATCATCTGATTAAACAGATTATTACTGAAAATTCATAAAAGCTTTTAAGGCTATTAAAGGTTTCATGCAATTTAAAAAACCCAATTTTGGAAATAATTAAGGAATTTTTCCCTTCATTGGGAAACAGCCAGCATGTAAATATGTAAATATGGTATTTAACATGCCTATGTATTTGTTAAGAGCTAGAATATACATTTTATAATGCATATGAAACACTTTCAGATATTTTCATAATGTTATTACTACACAGACTATGTGTGGCAATAAAAATAGTCTTGGGCAGTTACAGTACATTTATCTGCATTTTGAATTTTATAGTGGCTAACAGGATAACAAATTTGTCATCTTGACATGGTGTATCACAATCTTGTTTTATAAACTTCACAGGCCTTTCTTATTGACTTTCTGAATGATTCTGAAGTTCAGAGTGTTCTTTCAGGAGTCGATCATATTCTTCCAAAAGTCTCTCTGATTCCATCTTCATTGCAATCACATCATTTTGTGCCTTGAAAAGGGCTTCTGAAGTCTTCTTTAATTCAGTTTTCAACTTTGCCTGGTCTTCCACTAGTTTTTTATTTTCTGCTTCCAACATGTTTTCATCATCCTTGCCCTGGCTTTTCAAGATCCATTTTGGTTTCTCATTCTCTTCTATGAATTTTTTGGCAGCCTCATTAGTATTTTCTGCTTGACTTTTAAGTACTCTTTTGTTTGACAGTTCTTTTGCCAGCTGAATTACAAGCATAGCCATACGTCTCAACACAAGCCAAAACAATAATGAAAATCCAGAAATGTAAAGATTTCTTTGAGACCTAAAAAGCTTCATCTGTGTATGTTCAAAGCCCCCAGGTTTGATGGTTGAGCCCTACTCAATGGCATGAGCAGAGGGGTATTTCAGTACTTCTCTCACAGCATCTAGAAATAAAACAATCAATAGGATTATAATAGTAAGGAAAGCCTTGTTCCAAAAAGTTGCAATTTTTCCCCAGACACTAAATGAAAAAATCTTCTGCCATCTCTGAGGAGGAATGAAAGGCAGACAGAAGATTAAAATGAGTCCTATTTCAGCATAAAGGAAAGTTGCGACTGCCGTCCACTGGATTGTCATTTTTTTTTATTCACACCCCGCCTGCTGCCTGCCTGGCTCCCAGCGCTGCTCCTGGCCACTGATCTCATTATTTATTGCTTTAAATCTAAGTTTTCTGTTCAAGTAATCCTTGGTCATTTTCCCTCAAAAAGACCTTTCACATTTGTCATTTATTTATTTTTTAATTTTTTTTAAAGATTTGTTTTATTTATTTGAAAGGCAGAGTTACAGAGACAGGTAGAGACGAGACAGAGAGGTCTTCCATCTGCTGGTTCACTCCCCAGATGGTTGTAGTGGTCAGAGCTGCAGCAATCTGAAGCCAGGAGCCAGGAGCTTCTTCCGGGTCTCCCACGTGGGTGCAGGGGCCCAAGGACTTGGGCCATCTTCTACTGTTTTCCCAAGCCATAGCAGAGAGCTGAATTGGAAGAGGAACAGCCAGGACTAGAACTGGTACCCATATAGGATGCCGGTGCTTCAGGCCAGGGCTTTAACCCGCTGCACCACAGCGCATGCCCCGTACACTTATTTTTATTTCCATTTTTTAAAGATTTATTTATTTTTATTTGAAAGTCAGAGTTACACACAGAGGAAAGGCATGGAGAGAGAGATGTCTTCCATCCAATGGTTCACTCCCCAATTGGTCACAATGGCTGGAGCTGTGCAGATCCGAAGCCAGGAGCCAGCTTCTTCCAGATCTTGAGACCTAAGTGGGTGCAGGAGCCCAAGGACTTGGGCCATTTTCTACTGCTTTCCCAGGCCATAGCAGAGAGCTGGATTGGAAATGGAGCAGGCAGGTTTTGAACCGGCACCCATATGGGATGCTGGTGCTTCAGGCCAGGCATTAACCCACTGCACCACAGCGCCGGTCCCTCTATTTCATGTTATGCATTTTGTTTGTAATCTCCCCTTCATTGTGAAGTATAATAAAGTTTTTTATGTATTGATGCCATGTTCTGTATACTAATATTTTTCCTTTAGTTTTACCTACATTGTACGCCTTTACTCTCTGTGGTGAGCTGTCCTTACTAAGGCATCAAGAAAGTGTGAAACACTCAATGCCACGTGGGCCCCTTATGTTCTTTGTGACTTTAGAACGCCATTTCATCTGGACTTTTCAACTGACTTGTACACAGTTGAACAAATGGTCTCAGGATTTTTGGTATCAGTTTTTAAAAGTATGTTTTCTTTGTACTCTTCCCTTGTCAGGTTCTGTGCATCCTTCTGAAATTCTCATCATAACATTCTTGATGGTGCAGTTTAGGAATCTGGAGAAAGGCAGAAAAAGATTTGTGGGGAAATAACTTCTCAGAGAAGTGAAAGACCCACTGGACAAGAGGCTTTTACTGTCAATCTCTCCAGATTTAAACCTCAATTCTCCCTGCTTCCTCCATGTGAAAACCCTGACTGCCCCAGGAATGATGGAAAAAGGAGACATCTCCACTAAACACTCCTGTCTCTTTGGAGCTGTTCACTGTGAACTAGAAACTTCTATGCGTTTCTGGCAATTTGGAACTGGGAAAATGTTTTCTCAGACATACCAAGGCTCCGAAGCCCACATTGTCATTCACCTTACAAATGAACTGGTAATATTGGTCTTTTGGGAAGTGAGGTCACAGAACCATCAACATCTCAGAGTCTGGCCATGCATGATGGCTGATGTGTCTGTCATCCTGAGAACACCACCATGGTAGAGGAAGAACACATGAAGAAACACCCACAACTCACGTTTTCATGCAGAATCCTCTACTTAGGAATACTGAGCTTAGAAACAATAGGATGGCCACAATGGATGTGAGAATTGGAATAATCTCCCTTTTCCTGGTTATCCTTGGAATTCTGGGGAATTTCTCACTCGCAAGTCACTATTTGTTCCTCTACTTCCATGGGCACAGGTTAAGGCCCATAGATTTGATTCTCAAGCACCTGACTGTGGCTAACTTTTTGGGTATTATTTTGAGAGGAATCCCAGAGACCATGGCAGCTTTAGGGATGGATTATTTTCTCAGTGATTTTGGGTGCAAACTCATTTTCTACATCCACAGGGTGGGCAGGGGTGTATCCTATGGCTGTGTTTGCCTCTTGAGTATCTTCCAGGCCATTACAATTAGTCCCAGGAACTCTAAGTGGGCAAAACTTAAAGAAAAAACTCCTAGATATATTAACATCTCCACTATCCTCTGCTGGACCCTGCACTTGCTGGTAAATGCCGTTTTTCCTATACGTATTTCTGGCAAATGGAAAAATACAAATGCCACAGAGAGGTTGGATAATGGAGTCTGTTCTTCTCTACCTTATGACAAAGTTATAAACTCAATCTTTGCAGCATTGTTTTCCATTTCTGATGTCCTATGTTTGGGGCTCATGCTCTGGGCCAGTGGTTCCATCATTTTCATCCTGTACAGGCACAAGCAGCAGGTGCAGCACATCCACAGATCTGACATCTCTTCCAGGTCCTCTGCTGAGACCAGAGCCACCCACAGCATCCTTGCCCTGGTAAGCACCTTTATGTGTTTCTATGCGATCACTAGTGTCATCCAAGTGTTGCTGGCTGTTTTTCACAATCCCAGCGTGTGGCTCTTCTATCTTGCTACTTTAATGAATATGTTTTTTCCGACTGTGTGTCCATTTGTGATCATGACCCGTGAATACAATACTTCCAGAATCTACCTGTTGTGGAAGCAATATAAAGTCACCAACTATCATCAGAGAAAAGACCCATGTGTTGTCTGTTTTGTGCTGTATCGAGTAACTGGTTCATTCAACTCCTGCCATATTCCACCCAAATGAGAAGGAATCTGACTCAACTGCATTCTGGCATCCCTAAATCTCTCCTTTCACTCTTGTGCACTTCCTCCAATCCACCAGCACTGTATGTATTTTAAGGTATAACCTTCCTGTTCTTTACCAAGGCCTTTATAAAAAGGCTCATGTTCGTGAAGTTGCTCCATTCCAATAGCTCTTTGTGACGAACTCCTTTTGAATTTTGTCCATGAATAAGAGCATGACCTGAAGCTATCAATGCAATTCTCCCATATGTGCACCATCTCTGGATGAACAAAGAGAATACTTTTCAGTAACTAAACCAAACAGGCACCTGACACATGAGCCAATGAGAGCTTCTGACCTTTAATTTGAAAACTGAGAGGTTCAATTCTAGGAGGTGCATGTGGAAGGTCTTTCTGCATAAAAGCTCCCTCTGCCTGAGTGGATCTGAGATCTTTTTGCAGTTTGTCCTTGAGTCTCCCTTGCTGTCCGTGCTTTCCTTCACTTCCAATGTCCAGACTTCCAACTCCTGTCTTTAGAAGATGGTGCCCAAGCTGACCCAATTTCCAGGACAGCAGTGTCTTTTATACTGTATGTCTAAGGCAGCCTCCTTTCCTTTTGAGGTGGACTTGCCCTGAGGTCCACTGCATTTTGCAGTGGGATAAGAGGAAAATGGTGCTTTTTTTTCAGAAATCTGCACAAGGACAGGAAGGAGCAAGGAAGTATTTAGCAGGCAGACAGGAAGTAACCAGGGATGTGTCTTGGGTGGAGCAAGGAAATCTTATATTTCAAAATTCAAAATTTTATTTTTTTCACGTGTGTTTTCAAACTTATGACTATTTCTTTGTTTACATCATTTTCATTTCAATTACTTAATTTGTTAAGTTGACTTATGTTTAATTTTGTTAACTTCTTAAAATGCAATTTTAGTTTTCTTTGTTTTAGCTTTACTTCCAAATACTATATAATATATACAGTTTACTAAGTATACAAATTTGACATTATAGATTTTTATTGAAATATTTTGTGGGTTAGTGAATGACACATATCACATATGTGAATGGAAATATGTTATCCTGTTAGTGTTCACATTATTTAGCTCATAACTTCACACATATGTAAAGTGTACATATTGGACTTTTAAAAAATTAGCATGTGGTACCAAACTCAGGTAGGAACAATCGCTCTGGGAATGCCACAACATGTAAGCCACAGCAGCACAGAAGAGGTAAACAACAGCTCTTCAAGTCAACAATAAAAAATGCATCCAATAAAATGACATAGCAAAAAATAAGAAACAGAATGTAATGAGAGGTAGAGCCTGTGGAAGAAAGTACTGAATCAACATGTAATAAATAGGAAGATGTGGTATTCCCTGATGAGGACAGGTTTTATAGAAGCCAACAATATTTGGTAATCTGATAAAAATGAAGATTGTTCACAGTTAATTGAAGCATTTCCTTTTTTAAAAAGATTTTATTTATTTGAGAGGTAGAGTTTCAGAAAGTGAGAGAGAGAGACAGAGACAGAGAGAAAGGTCTTCCTTTCATTGGTTTACTCTCCAATTGGCTGCAACGGCCGGAGCTGTGCCAATCCGAAGCCAGGAGCTGCTTCTGGGTCTCCCACGCAGGTGCAGAGGCGCAAGGTCTTGGGCCATCTTCCATCTTGTTGCAACTTCATCAGGCCATCTTCAGCTGTTTTCCCAGGTGCATTAGCAGGGAACTGGACTGGAAGTGTAGCAGCCAGGACGTGAACTGGTACCCATAGGGGATGCTGGTGTCATGGGCAATGACTTAACCTTCTGTGGCACAATGCAGGCCCGTCTTTTTAAAATTTTTTAGATTTTAAACGATTTATTTGAAAGAGTGACAGGTAGGGAGGAAGGAGGAGAGAAAGGGCATGAATGAGAGTGAGCTAGTTAGCTTCCATCTGCTGGTTCAGTCCCTGAAAGGCCTCAGTGGTTGGGGCTGGGCCAGGCTGAAGCCAGGAGCCTGGAATTCCAACCAGGTTTCCCATGTGGATGGCAGGGACCCAACCACTTGGGTCATCTTCTGCTGCTTTCCCACCACATTAGCAGGAAGCAGGATGGGAAGTAGAGCAACTGGGACTTGAAATGGCACTCATATGGATTTCAGCATTGCAGGTAGCACTTCAACTACTGCATCACAGTCAGCCTCTGGTTTTCTTCTCTCTCTCTCTCTCAAGATTTATTTATTTATTTGAAAGGCAGAGTTAGAGAGAGAGGAGGAGAGAGGGAGAAGGGGAGAGGGGGATGGGGGGGAGAGGGGGAGAGAGAGAGAGGCCTTTCATCTGCTGGTTCACTCCCCAGTTGGCTGCAATGGCCATAGCTGCACCAGTCCGAAGTCTGGAGCCAGGAGCTTCTTCCAGGTCTCCCACGAGGGTGCAGGGGCCATCTTTTACTGCTTTCCCAGGCCATAGCAGAGAGCTGGATTGGAAGTGGAGCAGCTGGGACTCCAACAGGTGTGCATATGGGATGCCAGCACTGCAGGTGGTGGCTTTACCAGCTACACCACAGCACTGGCCCCTTCTGTTTGTTTTTAAACAGTCAACAAAGGAGAAACCATGGGGAAATCCATTTTTCTGAGCAAAACACTAAGTAATAAACACTTCAAGTTAAACTGAAAACACCATGAAGCCATCACATTTCAAATTAAATAATAATTCTGTGGTTAGCTGGGCACTCAAATTGGGTAAGTGAAAAGAGCCACGTCAGCACCCACATCTCTACCTATCCTCACATAAGTGCAATGGTTTGTTTTCCAAATTACTAAACAGAAATATCTGATTGCTACCAACAACTTCCCCATACAAATGAGAAGAAGAGACACATTCAGGTCTCTGAATAAAGCCAAGCAAGCTGTATATAAGCAAACATTTAAAGAGTCTTCTAGAGAATTATTCCTTTACAAAAAAGGTGAAATCCCTGTTCTGTGTTGACTAAAATGTTATGACTCCTCGAATGTCTAAGGCTGGCTCATGGAAACCGAATCAGCTGGTTGGAGCTGCTGGCAGTTGAGAAGCTGCTGGCACCAATGCGTGGATAAACTATTGTAATATTTCTCCTTTACCCCACCTCATTCCTCACATGCAGACTTGAACTTTCCAGTATTTGGGTTACTGGTTTAGCATATGCCAGGAAAAACAACTTTATAGTCATCAGGATGTTAGCCAAATGCATATCATTTACTTGATCATAATTACTGGTGAACAGTGGTCAATAAACAGTTCTGCATTCCTCTAAATAAAGAAACATCAGCAGGGCAGGTTTTCTGGCACAGCAGGTAAAGCTGCTACTTTCAATGCCAGCATCCCATACTGGAGCCCTAGTTCGAGTACGGGCTGCTCTGTGTGCAATCCAGCTTCCAGTTAATGTGCCTGGGAAGGCAGTGGAAGATGGCCCAAGAGCTTCAGTCCCTGTCACCCATGTGGGAAACCAGGAAGGAGTCCCTGGCTCTGAGCTTCAGCTTGGCCCAGACCTGGCTGTTGTGGCCATTTGGGTAGTGAACAAGGGGATGAAGATTCTGTCTCTGTCTTCCTCTGTCATTCTTTCAAATAAATAAGTAAATAAATCCTTTTTAAGAATAGGTCACTGGGTTTTAATAATAATGAACATTATACAAGTGTTAAAACTTACAGGTATTTGTAGTTTTATTACATTTAGTATCTTCATTATAATTTACTATGTATATAATGCTCATTATAATTTATTATATATAATGCTCTTCTTATATTTAGAATTAATCCATTTTAGACTTTTTTTGCTCATTTTCTACAATGAAGGTCTCTAAAGTATTGAATGTGTGGGCTGTGTATGTGCTTCTATCTATGTGTGCACTGACACATGGGTGTATTTGCATGTTTATTTCTGTATGCACATGCAGATGGATGTGCACTGGCATTTGTGTGTCTCTGTGTAGGTGCCCACTTGCACACTTGTGTGTGCACTTTTCCCTCTGGCCCTCAATCTCTGCATATATAGATCTTGCCTTGCTCACACAGGAGCGCATAAAGCATTCCCTTTTGAAGGGTATCTGATCCTACAGAAACTGAGTGAAAGCACTATTTAGTTAAAGCTTAATTAATTTCTATTTATTTAAAATTTTGTTTAGTACTTTGTAGATTAAGCTGACATGTGTGAAGAAATTTTTGGATGCTTACTTTTGGAGCTCTTTTCAGAAATGAGAAAACAGCTGATATGTAATGAACACAGGGAAAAATGAACAATAGTGAAGCAGTGCATTATGCGATGACTAAACAAAGAGAGGAATAAAATAGAGAGCAGCAAGTAAAAGGAGAGGGGGTGGAGAAGAGCTAGGACAAAAGAGGCCAAGAATGAGCAGGAGGTGGGGGCTGGAGGGGAAAGTGGACAGAGGACACCTGTGGCCACTGCATTTAAAGAGGGAACATCAGAGTGAGAGAGGAAGCAAGATATGGTATTTGAGAAAGAGGAGGACTGGGAGAAAGGTATAAAGCAGAAAAAAGGGAGAAAGATGGAAAATAAGAATGGAGATTGTATACATTAGCAAAAAGATGGATGTGTGTGTGTGTGTGTGTGTGTGTGTGTGTGAGAGAGAGAGAGAGAGAGAGAGAGAGAGAGAGAGAGAGAGAGAGGAGAAAACCAGTAGTAGAAAAAGAGAGTAAATGGGGACAGAGTGGAAAAAGGTGGAGTGAACAAAGAGTGCTTGCAGCTGAAGTGTCAAGAAGCTGAGTGGAGAACATCTGGAATCAGGAGAAGCTGGGAAGGAGGGGGATGAGAAGGGAAGGCGTGGTAAAGGAAGTCAAAGGTAGAACTGGACATAAACAGAGTGAAGACAAGACAGGGAGAACAGCTGAGGAACAGAGAGGGGAGAAGGCTGGGGGAGAGGGAAGAAGAAGGAGAAGGGGATTGAGGAGAGAGGGAAGACGATGGAGGACAAGATGTTGAGGTTTGAAATGGCAGAGAAATAAGAGAGAAGGAGAAAGTGCATCATTAAAGGAGATAGGATTAGAGTTAGGAGAATGCAAGGAGAAACATGGGTGAGACACAGGGAGAAAAGGATAGAAGACTGAAAGTTGACTGGAAGAGAATGCGAGTGATTCCCAGGGCTTGTTGTTCATTGATTCACTCTAATAAATGGGAATATATATGATATAAAGATCAACTTTAAACTGTGATTTCTCTGTGCTACATTTTCTGACTTACTGCAGAATTAGAATTACTTAAAATACTTTCCAATTTTTTTTTTTGAAAGCCAGAGTTATACAGTGAGACAGAAAGAAAGGTCTTCCTTTTGTTGGTTCACCCCCGAAATGGCCACTATGGCTGGGGCACTGTGCCGATCCAAAGCCAGGAGCCAGGTGCCTCCTCCTGGTCTCCCAAAATATTTTCCAATTTCTCTTTGGGGTTACTATTCAGCCTGGAGTTATTTCAGTAGGGGTTCTTGTTAATGTGTAGACCCATCTTACTGCATTCAGAAAACAGAGTGTTATGGGTCAAACAGTATGCTCTCAAAACTCAACTGTTGAATTCCTAATTCCAGTACTTCACAATGTTCTTCTATATGGAAATAATGTCCTTGCAGATAAAATTAGTGATGAGGGGTTGGCACTGTGGTGCAGTAGTTAAGCTCTGGTTTTGAGGCTGGCATCCCATATTGGAGTGCTGGTTCTAGTTCCAGCTACTTCACTTCTGATCCAGCTTCCTGCTAATACACTGGGAAAAGCAGCAGATGACAGTTCAAGTGCTTGGATCCCTGCCACATAGTGGGAGACCTGGATGAAGTTTCTGGCTCCTGGCGCTGACCTGGGCCAGCCCTGGCTGTTAACTCTGTCACTTTGCTGTTCAAACAAATTTTTCAAAAAGACAAGGTTATCATGACACCATATTGGATTTGAGTAGTTCCCTCCCCACCCTCACCTCAACCCCTGAATATTACTGGCGGTCTCATAAAAAAAGAAAAACTTGGACAGAGACGTGCCCAGAGAAGGTCATGAGAAAAGGAAGGCACCAAGGCCTGCCAGCAGGGAATTGGCCCTCTTCCACACCCCTCAGAGAACATCACCATGCTGACCTAGGGCGTCTAGCCTCCAGACTGTGAGGCAACAACTCTGTTGTTCCAGGTCCCCACCTGTGGCACAGCTAGGGCAGCCCCTCCAGGGAATACATGCATTCCGAATGATTTGAAATATGTGGAATATCCAAGATGATGCTTTGTTATGGCCTGGGTTGTGGTCATTTTCAGGCGGGAATTATGATGAAAGCACTTGGAAATCCCATTAGGGGTAGGGGGAGGCAGAGATGTCTATGCCTCCATGGGACTAAGACTATTAAAGGATTAATTCTCACATTCTTCATTCTGATCAAATTTTTATCTCCTTGTTACATTACATTTCCCCACTACTTCTGAGAAGAGATCTGCTTCTCCTGGCAGTTTTGTCAACTGCTGTGCTGTATGTTTCACAGCCAGGGCATGGACTGAAGTGCAGCTGTAATACATCACCAAGTTAGTCCCAATCACTGGAAAGATAAACTGCTATCTCCTAACTATAAGAGCTGCTGATTCTAAAGAGGTCAGGTGGAGAAGAAATGAACACAGTTCTGTAAACCATACACGCAGAAACAAGTTTCATATGGTTGAGATACCTAGAAGTATAAAATGTTGGAAAAACAATAAATACTGATTTCAGCAGCAAAGGAGAAAATGATCCCCAAATTCTTTTACTTCTCCTAAATAAAAATTATATATGCATTTATACACTGAAAGAGTCCATGATCCCTCTGAAACAGAGAATATGTCAAGTAAATATGTCAATATGTAAAATACATCTATGAGATTTAAAGTCCTTCAATTCAACAAAGCACATTTAGACCTATGAAACAGGATAAAGGTGCCAAATGGAATCAGACAATTGACTGAAAAGATAAATGTAATGATCCATAACCATTTAATTCCTGTTTCTGAGTAAAGGACGTCAAAGATAAGTATGGATGACACATTCATTTCACACTTCAAATCACAAAACATAAACCTGCCTTGGGGCTGGCGCTGTGGCGTGGTGGGTAAAGCCCCCACCTGCAGTGCTAGCATCCCATATGGGCACCTGTTTGAGTCCAGGCTGCTCCACTTCCCATCCATCTCTTTGTTGTGGCCTGGGAAGGCAGAGCAGATGGCCCAAGTCTTTGGGCCCCTGTACCCTAGGAAGCTCCTGGCTCCTGGCTTCAGATCGGTGCAAATTTGGCTGTTGCGGCCAATTGTGGAGTGAACCAGTGGATGAAAGACCTCTCTCTGCCTCTCCTTCTTTCTGTGTAACTCCAACTTTCAAATAAATAAATAAATAATCTAAAAAAAATCCCCCAAACAAAAAAACCATAAACCTCTTGGCACAGATGTTATTAAGGGCTTGTAGCTGTAGAGCTGCCAACTTTCCAGAATTAAAGGGGGAGAAAGTAAATATATATAAATGTAGCTGCACCCACAAGTCCTGTGGACTGAAATGGTGACTGGAGGCCTAAGTCACTGGAATGCTCGCCCTGCTGTGAACACACCTGCAGCCAGTTCCTAGGTAACAGGACCTTCCAATGAACCTCAACCATGGATAGGGAAACATCTCCTGTACCTGCCACTGCAGGAGTGACTAGCAACCCACTGTTTGCCTCCCTGTGCAGACAGTTACAGCCCATGTGGGAGTGAGTACAGGAAGGTACTGTATCTCCTTAGACTGTTAGCGATTGCCAAATTGTTCCTATTTTCAATGAGACACTCCAATTTTCAATGTGATTGAGATCCACACATAAACCTGTCTGGCACAGGTACTCACCCTGTGACAAGTTTAAAACCTGTAACCAAACTCAGTCTCGCTGAGCGGGGCTAACTCAGGTGGCTGACCCATTGACTTCTGGGTTTAAATCCTTCATTTGATGAGCAGAATAAACTTCAACTGCTGATTTTTCAACCAGATGCAGATTATTTAACAGCATACACACATGGGAATGACTGCCCACTGATATTTGTTCTGATTACAAACAAATACATGGTTTTTATTATACTTACAGAGCGAATCAAAGGTCTAGCTTACCATTCAATATCTGTAATGTTTATGCTCAGTGAAACTTGAGTTCATAACTCAGTACGTTTTCCAAGTTCTTTTCCTATGGCTGTCCTGGGGTTCGGTCACTTACTAACAGAGCAGGTCTGCTTGTGGTCAGCAGGAACCTGAGAAGTTGCAGGTCTGTCTTCTCCCTCCCAGAGCTGTGGGAGGAAGGTGTGCTGGCTGAAGACTCCCACTTTGTCCCATCCTGGGGAGGAATGGGCTTCTGTCCTTCCTCGGACAAGCTTTGAGTTTCTCCTTGGTCATGGATGGGCTCTGGGTACTTGTCATGTGGCAGCCATGAGCCGGCCCTCTGCAGGGCAGACACAGCTGCCTGGGTGGCCATGGGCAGAAGGCACACCATGGGGCAGAGAGGCCCCCGGACAGATGCTCCCAGTCGGGAGGGTCTGCTCCTGGACTACGAACTGATCAGTGGCCCCAGAAATAGGTCTCAGGGTGGTCAGTCTCCTGAGGATTGGAAGCTTCACCTAGAAGGCTCTCCCAGTGCCGCTATGGCTGGCATCGCTGTTCTCATTGTTCTTGCATTCATCAGTGTCAGAGATGTTTCCTGTCTTTGTTTCTGACTGAATTCTGTGTTCAGCTCTAGCTGAAGCATGTGGGTGAGAAACGCACCAGCTCCTCTGTACCCCACCCCAGGGTCTCACTGGGAGCCTTCCTCAAACCCCACCTGGGCACATGGGAACGAGTGGAGACCCGCCTTCCTGGAAGCAGAGATGAATCCAACTGCCCCCGCCCCTGGGCTTGTCCATGACCAAGTGCCTTTCCTTCCAGACTGAAGAGGATAGAAACCTGGCAATCTTCCACTACCGATCAGGCTAACATTGCCAGCAACACGTTATGTTAGTCACATGAATTCTCTAATATGGCTTAGGCCGATAACATATGAAAGTCGCCCAAAACAAACCTGTTAAGTCCAGTCTAGTCATCAGAAAGATATCAGGTGAACCTAACTCCAGAGATAATCTGCACAGTACCCTGGACATGCCAAAGTCATGGAAAACTAGGCAAAATGGAACACAGACCCAGGGCAAGGGAGCCTGGTGAAACGTGAAGACCAAACATAACCTGGCATCTTGGCAAAAGCATTGCCAAACGCAGTGTGCACTCTGCTTAATAGGATAGGACCAGTGTCCCGGTTCTGCCAACCGTGCCACAGTGAAGCTATTAACTTACTGAAAACGGATTGAGGGGTATGTAGAAGTCTCTACATAATCTTTGTAACTTTCTGTGAATCTAAAATAATTCCCAAGTAGCAATCTACACTAAAACTGCAATCATTTATAATTTAACAACAAATACATTGTATTAAGCTATTTCCTATATTTGAAATACCCATTTTGCTCCCTTGTTTCCAAAACAATAAAATTCCTCATTAAATAAAATGGATTAATTTCTTTTCCTTCCAAACTGCCACTCCTCTCTTGCTCCAACCTTGATGAATGATAACAGTCTATGTTTGAAACTCTTATTGATAATGCCATTTTCATCAAAGGTTATGCAGCACTATCACCTACTTACAAAGATCCAAAATGCCATTTAATTTTATCCTTATCTCATATATGAATATCTCTTTAGTGTTTGCTGCCTACCTGCACTTAAAAATACAGGTACCATATACCACCTTTTCTTTGTCCATGCATTTGATGATGGACACCTTGGTTGATTCCATACTTTGGCTGTTGTGAGCAATGGAATATTATTCAGCTATAAAAAGAATAAAATTCAGGGCCAGTGCTGTGGTGTAGTGGGTAAAGTCATTGCCTGTGGTGCTGGCACCCCATACAGATGCCGGTTCAAGTCCCGGTTGCTCCACTTCCCATCCATCTCTCTGCTATGGACTGAGAAAGCAGTGGAAGATGGCCCAAGTTCTTGTGCCTCTGCACCCATGTGGGAGACCCAGAAGCTCCTGGTTTCTGGCTTTGGATTGGCACAGCTCTGGCTGTTGTGGCCATCTGGGGAGTGAACCAGCGGATGGAAGACCTCTCTGTCTCTGCCTCTCCTTCTCTCTCCGTGAATAATTCTTGCTGAATTATGATCTTTTTACTTTTTATTTTTGAACTGTTTATTCACTGGGGCATTAAGACTTTGTTTTAGTGGAGCATTAATATATTATTTCAAAAAATAAAAAAATACATATACTAGGTGACTCTGTCTCCTGCAGTTCATTATTTTGACATTGAAAGATCATCTATTTCCATAAGCCTTGTCATCTTAAATGACCATAATTACTTAGAAAACTCAATATTCACAGCATGGTTTCTAATGCCTCCAGTAACTAAAACAGAAACCACCCCCTAATGCCCCAGACTCAGGCCACTTGGATTATAATCCAGGGCCACTTTTTTTTTTTTTTTGAATCAAACATGGTGTTTATGCTGTGCAAAATTTTTTTTAGAAATTCATGCAGTTTTTTCATATGCATTTCTGTAATTTTTTAAAGTTTTATTTAATAAATTTCCAAAGTACAACTTTTGGATTATAGTGGCTCCCCCCCCCATAACCTCCCTCCCACCCACAACCATCTCCTCTCCCACTCCCTCTCCCATCCCATTCACATCAAGATTCATTTTCAATTATCTTTATGTACAGAAGATCAATTTAGCGTATACTAAGTAAAGATTCCAAGTTTGCACCCACACAGAGACACAAAGTATAAAGTACTATTTGAGTACTAGTTATACCATTAATTCACATAGTACAATACATTAAGGACAGAGATCCTACATGGGGAGTAAGTGCACAGTGACTCCTGTTGTTGATTTAACAATTGACACTCTTATTTATGACATCAGTAATCAGCCGAGGCTCTTGTCATGAGTTGCCAAGGCTATGGAAGCCTCTTGAGTTCACCAACTCTGATCTTATTTAGACAAGGTCATACAGGGCCACTTTTTCCCGCACAGATTTTTGAAAAAACAACTTGCATGCTATCTCTTTTCATGAAATTGTCCTTATAACCCCATGCCCAGATAAGCCACAGTGAAATAAGCAAATTAAAAATTTCCATTCTCTGCCTGTTATCTCACAACTTTTTTTCCTTATTAATTACACTTTGAACTTATCTACTCATTCATAAAATGGTGTTACATATGCTTTGACCTAATATGCAAGATGGCTACTGTTATTGGAACAGAACCACTTTCAACTTTCTATGCAACTGGATTGGTAATAACAGTGCTTAAGATTTTGTGATGGGTGAGTAGACAAATGACTGAATGTGGTGAAAATTCAATTCAGGTTTTTCTGATGAGATGGAGAAAACATGTTTCTTCTACAACAGACACAGCAAAGCCTGGATATACTGGGGTTACAACTTAGGAGAATAAAAGGGCTGACAGCTGGAAAACAAGAATTGACTACAGCAAAAGTTTTTACCAGCCACCAACTGTTATTATCAAAAGCTGAGAAATGAATATAAATAAAAGAAGAGAGGGAGTAAAAAGATACAAATGTGCTCACCAGGGCAAAGATACTTTTGGTAGCTCTGGCTTCAGGGGAGGGTCTATGAGAGGCAGTATTTCCATGAATGTGTTTCACTTGCTGCTTGTGTCCATACAGGATGAAAATCATGAATCCACTGGACAAGATCATGAGCCCCAAACACAGAACATCAGGGAAGGATGTCAATGCTATATATAGGGTGTCTATCACATTTTCAAAGTTTGTAACAAAACAGTACCCCAAATCTCTAGTCCCTGTGATGTTTTTGTGGCTCCCTTTGCCAACTATATATATAGGGACTCGGATACTTAGCAGCATGTGCAGGATCCAGCACAAGATGTTGGAGGAACCAATGTACTTTGGGGTTTTTACTTTAAGCTCTGCACATCCGAAGTTCTTGGGGCTGATGGTGATGGCCTGGAAGACACTCAAGAGGCAGACAGTGCCAATGGACACACCCCTGGAAACTCTGTGGACATAGAAAACAAATTTGCATCCAAAATCACTGAAAAAATATTTCATCCCAAAAGCTGCCATGGTCTCTGGGATTCCTTTAGAGGTAAGGACCAAAGAGTTAGCTACAGCCAAGTGTATGAGAATCAAATATGTTGATTTTGCCCTGCATCCGCTTAAGTAGAGGAAAATATAATGATATAAGAGGGATAAATTCCCCAGGATTCCAACGACAACCTGGAAGAAGAAGATCATTCCGAATTTCAGATCCATAGAGGTCATTCTGTTATTTTAGAGTTCAATAATCACATCACAAAGGGTCTGTGTGGAAATATGAGTTGTAAGTTACATTGTCATGAAAGAGCTAATAAAAATTTCTCTGTTTAGCATTACTTCCTCCTAGAAATACATCTCTAAGATAGATGTTTATTTGATCAACACTTATATATCTCCAAAGTTTGGTGTGCTTCTTGATATACAATGTAGTCTACCAATTATAACCTATTTACTATTTATGGCTCTCTGAGTTAGAAACCAGTATCAATCTCCTTTTGCAGATCAAGGGATCTTAGCTAGAAGAGGTATAAGTGGCTGTTTTCAACAGCAATGACATCATAATTTAACCCTGGTTGCAATGGCACTAGTGTTAACCACTGTGGTATAGTCTCGATAGAAATCTGTTATTTTAAAAAACCCAAATACAAGTATATTCTATATTTGAAATTTAAGTTTCAAATTTATGGTAATTTCTAATCTTGTAAAATATTTGTTCTGTGAGCCAGTTTCATTAGTGAAGGAGTATCATGGGTCTTAACAAAATGAAAATGTACTAAAAATTTTCCCTTCATGAAATATGATTTACCAAATACAGATCATTATCAATAGAAATACTGTTTTGCCAAGGGCACCCATAAAAGAAGTCATTGTATAATAATGAGTTTTGCCTTAAGCTAGGGAAAAAGAAATTTAAAAAGCTAATATTTAATGTAGAATCAAATAATTTTTATTAGAATACAATTATCTACTATTTTAAAAAACTGAAATCTAACTCACATGTGATTTGAGAAAGATAACAAAAGGGAAAGTACACAAAATTGAATTTGGAGACTGACATGGAAGAAATGGGAGAGTAAGCCTGAAAATCACCAAGACTTTTTTTTTTTAATGAGATAAAACATCATAAGACATTATTGTGCCTGAAAGATGCTGAAGTCCTGAATTTTTTCTGCTGCCTGAATCTCTCAACTTTCCTTAAAGGTCCTTCCTTAACTTCACAAAGGACTCACATTGTCACAAATTGAATCACAAATATTTTTAGGAGATGTAGCTGATACATCTTTTAATCACATCAAACCTAAGAGAGAGGAAAATAATAATCATTTAGCAAATGCTGCTGGGTCCCACTGTTTATACATATGGACAACTTGACTGGTTCCATCAAACTCAGTATTACAGGCATTCAGAAACTGTACTGAAGGAAATAACTGCAGTAATTTATCAGTAATTGTGGCATGAAAGAATGAGTAACAAAATAATTTCTGAATGACACTTCTAAGAAGTAGAAATATTATTTTTAGAAAAAAAATTTTTTTGAAAGGCAGTCACAGGGAAAGAGGAAGACTCTCTCTCTCTCTCTCTCTCTCTCTCTCTCTCACTCACACACACACACACACACACACACAGCGAGCGAGAGAGTATTTCATCTACTGGTTCACTCCCCAAATAGCCGCTATATCCAGGGCTGGGCCAGGCTGAAGTCAGGAGCTTCATCTGAGAGGTCTCCCATGTGGGTGCAGGGGCCCAAGCACTTGGGCCATCTTCTGCTGTTTTTCTAGGCCATAAGCAGGGAGCTCGATTGGAAGTGGAGCAGAAGGGGCTTGAAGAGGTGCCCATAGGGGATGTCAGCCTCACAGGTGCAGCTTAACCTGCTATGCCACGATACTGGCCCCCAAATATTATTAATAGTGCTTTCAGAAGATTGCAACAGTTCTCATAAGTGAGGACTGTGTTAAAAAATGAACACACTGGGAGTAGGACAGAGATTGGTTTTAGACCTGTTTCTCTCCACATGTCCCAGGAATTACTCCTCCTTCCTGTGAGACTTTGGTACTGAGCCAATTTCTACCTCAGAAGAATCTTGTTTCAAGACATGAGGACTTAGTTGGGCACAAACACTATACATATCATTCCCCAACAGGCTCTGCCTCTTGTAGTCAATTAGAAACTGCTCACCTGAGTGCTACTGCCAGGACAGTGGTCTCCGCGTAGTCATGCTGACTCCATCTGCATGTGTGAGGGAAGCGGCTGAGCCCTAAGAAATGGGGTTGCAGCTCTGTGACCTCAGCTCCCCACAGAAATGCAATCATCACTTCACCTGTTGTTTCAAGACGCCGCACAGTGGGGCACGTAAGGCTCTCATAAAAACTTTCTCCCAGGTCCCAATTCCCCAGCATAGTTAGACGTTTCTAGTGAGCATCTCCAAAGACGCAGGCAAGTGCCTGGTTGAAGCTCTTTCTTTTCCATAATACCTGGAGACAGGCAAGGGCTCACACGGTAAAAGTAGAGAACACCCAGATATGACAGATGAGGGACCTGCAGTGAAGTGCAGGCACAGGGACCTAATTGGATCCTGAGCTTCTCTATGAAGTTCATTGTTCCCCACATATCACTATCTGCTCTGAACTGCAAAATAAAGAAGGTTATGAGCAGACACAGGGGAAGATGCAAAGGGTCTGGAAGCAATTTTAAAGAGGGAAAGGAAGAATGGAATGCTGTGGAAATATTTTTAAAAGTATGAGATATGACTTGTGTAGCTTAGTAAAAATTAACTGGAAAGTCTAATGTAGACTATATAGAGTAAGACTATCTACTTTTAGTATTGATCCAGAAGATGTGCAGATTTTGAACTTAACAATACCCGTATGTGAAACAGCCTTCTCTATTGAAAGACCTGTCACAAACACCACGCTGGGAATGTGCTGTCAGTAACTCGCTGCAATTCTCGAGCATCAGAGAAGCCATTCTTAGTCATTCAGAAAATTAAGAATACTGCTTCCAAGCAATGTATCCACATGTCATAGAAATGTTCACTACAAAGTATTTGATACATCTCACATATAACACCCTAGGGATTTTAATGTGTTAAATGGGGCAAGCACTGTGGGGTAGTGGGTAAAGCCACCACCTGCAGTGCCGGCATCCCATATGGGCATTGGTTCAAGTCCTGGCTGCTCCACTTCTGATCTCTGCTATGGCCTGGGAAAGCAGTAGAAGAGGGCCCAAGTCCTTGGACCCCTGCATCCATGTGGGAAACCTGAAAAAACTCCTGGCTCCTGGCTTTGGATCGGTCCAGCTCCAGCTGTTGCAGCCATTTGAGGAGTGAACCAGTGGATGGAAAAATCTCTCCTTCCCCACAACCCCTGCCTCTCTATAACTCTGCCTTTTGAATAAATAAATCTTTAAAAAATGTGTCCATATAATATCAAATACGGTCATCTTTAAAAGATTACAACAAGATCAAGCGCAGCTTATACAAGTTCTTCAATTGTTTCATAGTTAAGAAATACATAGTGATTCACTGTGTACATTTAAGGATGGAGGTAGATGACCCAATTGATTGATGTAATCAGCACAGGCAGACTCTAGAGCCACATCCAGAAGTCAGGGAGCAGAGATTCCGAGATGACTGAATAGGGAGAAGATGTGCTGATTCTGACCAAGGGAAGACAAAAGGGAAAAAAGCGGAGAAAGTGTATTCTCAGGGGAGAGCTGGAGAGAAGTTCACAGTGGGAACTCTACAGAAGGAAGAGGAATGCAGCATGGGAAGTGCAGACATGCAGCAGTGAGCGGGGACACCATGCCCAAGTCTGGCAGCTGGAGGCTAGAGGAGATTCTAGGTTCTGAGAGTGATATTGCCTGAAGCACAGCCTTGCAAATGCATTCTTGGAGTCCTGCCTGGAGCCCCAGCAGGGGGCAGGGTGCCACCTAATCCAGCAAAGGAAAAGCACCTTTCTTTCTCCCCATCCCCCACCAAGTGGAGAGGAGAAGGCACCATTTTGACACAGTAGAGGCTGCAGTGGCTCTTGTATGTGCTCCCAGGCCACTTTAGCCGAGGGAGACATCTGCGTTTCCCATTGCCTTTCAGTCTGCCTCAGAGGGCAGACAGGGTGCTGGGTACCCACTTAGGATTGTGAGATGTCCCAATCCTTTCAACTTACCACAGGCTATGGGGCTCAAATTGCCAAGGCAGAGCACCCACAGGAAGCTGGCTCTGGAAACAACTCTGTTCTCTCCGTAGACAGGTTAGGCTCATGGGGTAGAAAGGGGATCCCTTGTATTCTATGACTGTGGGAAGGCTATGACTGCATGATAGAGTAGGGGTGTATTCGGGTCTCTGGGCAATCACAATGTTTGCTTTCAGAGGTTCTAAGCTCCCTGATGGCCTGGGGTGTTCATTATGAGGGTTCCATGCTCACCCTGAGGACTGCATAGATCCTTTATGTGGTTCATGTGCCAGTGTGGGTGAGGGCTGTACCAACTATGGGCTAACCCAGGACATCGATCACCTTGGAAGAGAAGTGAGGCTGTGCTTATACCAAATGTGATCATATCTTCCCAACTACTGACAATAGAGATCTATCATGCCCAACTTGGGTGTCACCCTGGATTCTCTTTCAACCCTTGAGCACTGACAAGAGCTCCCTAGCCCCACCCAGTACATACCTCTAGGTATTCACTGAAGGAGCAGACACACCACTAAGGAATAGTTCAAAGATAAAACCCACTAGTGGAGAAAACAAGTTTTCCTATAAATTCCTACAAATAAACACAGAAATACAAGAATCAAGAACAAGGAAGGCAACATGAATCCCACAAAGGAACACAACAACACTTCAATATTAGAATGTGAAGATGAAGAAACAGATGAAATGCCTGAACAGGAATTCAAAAGAATGATCATAGGATTACTCAGAAGCAAATTCATGACTTAAATAAATCTATACATGACATGGATGAAAAACTTTCCTATGAGATTGAAATTTTAAAGAGAAATCGATCTGAAATATTAGAAATAAAGAATTCAATATATCAAATAAAAAGTACAGTAGAAAGCCTTAACAGACTTAGTGAGGCAAAAGAAACACTAGCAGAGATAGAACAAAAAGCTTTGGAAATACCTCAGTCAGACAAAAAACTTAAAAGAAATCATAAAAATGAAAAATAGTATTGGAGATTTATGGGATACTATCAAAGGGCCCAACATATGGGTGATTAAGGGATCAATTCAACAGGAAGATGTGACTATAATAAATGTATATGCACCCAATGCCAGGGTTTCTGGCTATTTAAAACAAATAATAATGGCTCTAAAAGTATACACAGATTCCAATGCAATAATAATGGGGGAATTCAATACCTGTCTTTCATTAATGGACAAACCAACTAGACAGAAAATAAACAATAGAGATAATCGACATTATGAACCAAATGGACGTAATGGATATCCACAGAACCTTTCATCCACAGCTGCAGAATACACATTCTTTTTTATCAGTGCATGGAAATTTGTCTAGGATGGACCATATGCTAGGCTATAAGGCTAATCTCAGCAAATAAAAAAAAAAAAACTGAAATCACACCATGTTCTTTTCTACACACAATGGAATGAACTAGAAATTAACATATCAAGAATCTTTAGGAAATATACAAACACATGGAGACTGAACAACACACTCCTGAATGAACAGTGGGTCACAGAAGAAATCAAAAGAGAAATAAAAAATACTGGAAATGAACAAAGATGATACAACATATTAAAAGTTATGGAATACAGCAAAAGCAGTGTTAAGAGGGGAGTTTATAGTGCCTTCATCAAGAAATTGGAAAGGCATCAAATAAATGAGGTATCAGTGGCTTTTTCAGGGTCTCCCATGTGGGTGCAGAGGTCCAAGGGCCATCTTCTACTGCTTTTCCAGGGCATAGCAGAGAGCTAGATCAGAAGAGGAGCAGCCAGGACTAGAACTGGCACCCAGAATATGGGTGCACCATATGGGATGCCAACGCATCAGGCCAGGGCTTTAACCCACTATGCCACAGAACAGGATTCAATACCCCACTTTCAGCACTGGACAGATCAAGCAGACATAAAATCAGCAAGGAAACAGTTAATGACACTACAGATCAAATGGACCTAATGGATACCTACAGAACTTTTCATCCTACAGATGCAGAATACACATTCTTCTCACTAGTGCATAGAACTTTCTTTAGGATAGATCACAGGCCAGGCTGTAAAGCAAGTCTAAGCAAATTTAAAAAAATTGAAATCATATCATGCGTCTTCTCTGACCACAATGGAATAAAACTGGAAATCAACTACTCAAATCTCTAGAACATATGCAAACTCATGGAGACTGAACAACATGCTCCTGAATGAATAGTGGGTCACAGAAGTCAAAAGAGAAATAAAAAACTGTTGAGGAACAGCTTTTTTTCCATACTGTTGTTGAACTCTTTACTTAGTATAGAGTTAATCTTCTGTGTATAAAGTTAAAAAAAATAAGAATGGGAATAGGAGAGGGAGGAGGAAGAAGGGTGGGAGGGTGGGTATAGTGGGAAGAATCCCTATGTTTTCCTAAAGTTGTATTATGAAATGCATGAAGTATGTATACCTTAAAAAAAGGTTTCTGGTGGAAAAAAAGGCCAATATCCAAAATCTATAAAGAGCTCAAGAAACTCAACAACAAAACTATACAATTAAGAAATGGGCAAAGAACTTAACAGGCACTTTTCAAAAGATGAAATTCAAATGGCCAATAGATTCAATGATTCCTGGGAAGAGCTCCAAAGCTGTCAAATCCTACTCATATTTTGTGTGTTCCCTGACAGTAAATTAACCTTTTTTTTGACAGGCAGAGTTAGACAGTGAGAGTGAGTGAGTGAGTGAGAGAGAAAGGTCTTCCTTCCATTGGTTTACCCCCCAAATGGCCACTATGGCCAGCACTCTGCACTGATCTGAAGCCAGGAGCCAGGTGTTTCCTCATGGTCTCCCATGCAGGTGCAGGGCCCAAGCACTTGGGCCATCCTCCACTGCCTTCCCGGGCCACAGCAGAGAGCTGGACTGGAAGAGGAGCAACTGGGACAGAATCTGGCACCCCAACCAGGACTAGAACCCGGGGTGCTGGTGCCACAGGCAGAGGATTAGCCAAGTGAGCCATGGCACTGGCCAGTAAATTAACATTTATCACCACCAGTGAGCCTACATTGCCTTGGCCCAAAGAGGTGGACTTTAGGTAAGTGGTGGTAAGTTTCTCACAGCTTGGAGATGACTTTCTTTAGAATATGGTTAGTTATAAACACCTTGTAGAGATAGGGTATGCTGAAAAGAAGCCTGCATATTAATTTTAAAAACAACATTTCTGGGAGTGGATAGGGAATATAGAGATAGACAACAAAAGATTGGTAAAGGCTGTTCCTGATGGATAAGATGAAACAGGTCCTCTGTGCACATTAACCAAGTGAAATTGACCTGGTAGGTAAGATTGATAGGTCTGTCTGGACACGCCCCAGACACATTTCAGTAGGAAATTCTCCTGAATGCTTTGCAGGCTTTTAGGGAAGTCTGTTTTATTTATCTATTGATAATTATAGTCAAAGATACATATAATGTATTTATCATCTATTGACATATATTTATTTTTATTATTTTATTTTTAGAAGGCTTTTATTTAATGAAAACAAATTTCATAGATATAGTTTTCGGGAATATAGTGGTTCTTCACCCCATTCCTGCCCTCCCATCCCCATTCCTTCCCCACCTCCTCCTCCCTCTCCCATCCCATTCTTAATTAAGGTTCACTTTTAATTAACTTTATATACAGAAGACCAACTCTAAGCTAAATAAAGATTTCAAAAGTTTGCACCACCCCCCCCACGCCAGGTATAAAGTACAGATTGAGAGCAAGTTTTAAAGTTATTTCTATTTCTTTTTTAATTTATTGGACAGGTAGAGTTATAGACAGAGGCAGACACGCAGACGCAGACACACACACACACACACACACACACACACAGAGAAAGGTGTTCCTCCCATTGGTTCACTCCCTAAATGGTCACTATGGCTGGGGCTGCGCCGATCCGAAGCCAGGAGCCAGGTGCTTCTCCTGGTCTCCCATGTGGGTGCAGGAGCCCAAGCACCTGGGCCATCCTCTGTAGCAGAGAGCTCGATTGGAAGAGGAGCAACTGGGACTAGAACCTGGTGCCCATGTGGGATGCCAGCAATGCAGGTGGAGGATTAACCAAGTGAGCCACGGCGCTGGCCCTAAAGTTATTTCTCATAGTACAACCCATTAAGGACAGAGGTCCTACATGGGGAGTAAGTGCACAGTGACTCCTGTTGTTGATTTAACAATTAACACTCTTTTTTTGAAAGATTATTTATTTGAAAGTCAGAATTACAGAGAGAATGAGAGGCAGAGAGAGAGAGAGAGAGGGAGAGAGGGAGAGAGAGAGGGAGAGAGGGAGAGAGGGAGAGAGGGAGGAAGGGAGGGAGGGAGGGGTCTTCCATCTGCTGGTTCATTCCCCAGATGGCTGCAATGGTTGGTTGGAGCTGTGCCAATCTGAAGCCAGGATTCAGGAGCTTCTTCTGGATCTCCCACGAGGGTGCAGGGGCCCAAGGACTTGGGCCATCTTCTACTGCTTTCCCAGGCCATAGCAGAGAGCTGGATCAGAAGTGGAACAGCCGAGACTCAAACTGGTGCCCATATGGGATGTCAGCATGCAGGCTGCAGCTTTTCCCTGCTGTGTCACAGCGCCAGCCCCTGTTAATGACTATATTAAAACATTTCTACAAACAGTGTGGATGCATTTACTACACAATAGTTGCTATCTTTTATCGTTTGATAAAGGCATCATAACAGGTGAGAGGCAGTGTCTCATTCTGGTGTTATGTGCAGTTCCTTGATGAGCACTTTGCTCTATATACTTTAGCAACTATACATCTCCTTTAGAAAAATGTCTATTCACATCTGTTGCCCACTTGAAACATCAGAGTTTTTAAAATTGTGGTATGTGTTGTTTATATATTTCACATATTAACCCCTGTGAGAAAAGAAGTTTGCAAAAACTTAATCTCTAAATTATGCTTTCACTTTGTTGATCTTTTCCTTTGCTGTTAACATGTTTTAGTTTGACATGGTGCCACTCTTTTGTTTCCGGAACTTTTGGTGTCATATTCATGAAATCATTGCCAAAGTCAGTGTCTAGGAGATTGCCTTCTGTGTTTTCTTCTAATAAATTTTGGGTCTTAGGTTTAGTCTTTTAGCTTATTTTCAGTGATTTTTTGTGTAGGCAATGGCTCATTCTTTGGGCCATGAATATCCAGTTTTTTCCAAATACATACTGAAAAGGCTACCTTTTATCTATGATGTGTTCAAGGTGCCCTTGTTGAGACTGGTTGAGCATATATACTCCAGTCATTTCTGGGCTTACCATTCATTCAAGTGGTCCTGGTGTGTGTTTTCACACCATACCATCCATACTGTTTTATTTCTATGTACTTGTAATATAGATTTTAAATCAAGTGTGAAGTCTCTAGCTTGATATTCTCTACACAGATGAACATTTATAAGGAGATGGTTACACTCAGGCACTGGTAATAAAAATGACACCTCACCAAATGTTTATAAAGATCTGAGTAGGCCGGCGCCGTGGCTCAACAGGCTAATCCTCCGCCTTGCGGCGCCGGCACACCGGGTTCTAGTCCCGGTCGGGGTGCCGGATTCTGTCCCGGTTGCCCCTCTTCCAGGCCAGCCCTCTGCTGTGGCCCGGGAGTGCAGTGGAGGATGGCCCAAGTGTATGGGCCCTGCACCCCATGGGAGACCAGGAAAAAGCACCTAGCACCTGGCTCCTGCCATCGGATAAGCGCGGTGCGCCGGCCGCAGCGCGCTGTCCGCGGCAGCCATTGGAGGGTGAACCAACGGCAAAGGAAGACCTTTCTCTCTGTCTCTCTCTCTCTCACTGTCCACTCTGCCTGTCACAAAATAAATAAATAAATAAATAAAAATTAAAAAAAAAAAAAAAGATCTGAGTGGACCAAAGGAGAGTTTATGGGATTTATGGGCTATGCTGTCTGGGGAGAGCAAAGAGGATGGAGGGGGATCTCCTCTTAGTCAAGTCGGGAAAGACTAGAAGGGCAATGAGTTGAGCCTGTGTCCTATGCCTTTTGGGGGAATCTAGTGAGGGCTGAGTCAATCAACATAGTGAAAAACACAGGTGAAGATACTGTGTGCTCCTTCCACAACAGACACAGGAGACTGCAGATGTGCTGTGTTCACCTCTCAAGAGCATAATGAGGCTGGAGTCATGGCTCACTTGGCTAATCCTCCACCTGCGGTGCCGGTGCCCTGGGCTCTAGTCCCGGTTGGGGTGCCAGATTCTGTCCCGGTTGCTCCTCTTCCAATCCAGCTCTCTGCTGTGGCCTGGGAGGCAGTGGAGGATGGCCCAAGTGCTTGGGCCCTGCACCCGTATGGGAGACCAGGAGGAAGCACCTGGCTCCTGGCTTCAGATTAGTGCAGCGTGCTGGCCATAGTGGCCATTTGGGGGGTGAACCAATGCAAGGAAGACCTTTTTGTCTCTCTCTCTCTCTCACTGTCTAACTCTGCCTATCAAAAAAAAAAAAAAAGCACAACGAGAGAAGGAGTTGGGAAACATGCGGTAACTATGCCACTAACAATGAAGAGCAAGGATCTGGGAGTATGAAAAACAGACACACACACTTCACTGATGGAGAGAACATCAAAAACACTAACGTGCTCACTAGGGCAAGGACGCTGTGGGCAGCTCTGGACTCAGGGGAGGATGTGGGGGAGATGTATGTCCTATGGATGTGTTGACCTGCTGCTTGTGCCTGTACTGGATGAAAACCATGGAAACACTGGACCACAGCATGAGCCCCAAAACAGGACGTTAGAGACAGAGATCAATGCTGCAGAGACTGAGTAACTTTCTTATGCACTAGAGAAGAACAGAATCCAATGTCTCTTCACTTTGTGATATTTAGGATTTTCCATTTGTAGTCAGTTTCACAAATAAAATGATAGTTATCAGTAAGCACAGAATCCAGCAGACGACAGTGGAAATGTTCAGATATTTGAGAACTTCTACTTTAAGCTCAGACCACCTGGAATCCCTGGGGATGATTATGATGCCTGGAAGACACTCAAGGGGCAGATGCTGTGAAAGGCCATGCCCATGTCTACCGGTGGATACAGCAAACAAATATGCATCCAAAATTACTGTGGAAATGTTCCATCCTCAGTGATGCCATGGTGTCTGTGACTCTTTTAGAATGACCAAGGAGGCAGCCATGGTCAAGTGCCTGAGGATCAAGTCTGTGGACTGTGATCTGCATCCACTGAAGTAGAGGAAGAAACTGACTTAAGCAGGAAAAGTTTCACAGGTTACTAGTGACAATCTGGAAAAGGAAAATAATCCCAATTTTCAAATCCATGAGGCCATTCTGTTATTTCCTAGCATCAATATTGATATTCTTAATAAAGGATTCTGTATGAACACATGAGGTATGAGTATTTCTTCATGGATAATTAATACAAAGTTATCCAGTAACCATTACTGACAGTTTTCTTAAAGATTTTTCATTTGGTAGCATAATTTCCAAGGTTGAAATATTTCTTTCCATAGTATTTACCATGTAGTGGCCACTGTTATTAATGCTTTATGTATTCCTAGCAATATAATCATCATAAGCATATGATTTAGGCATTGCTACTTTTTATCTTTCACACTGCAGGAGAATTTAGTTAGAGGGAAATATGAGGTCATTTACATCCTGGCAGAGTGTGGCTTTGACCTGGTGACAACGACTCTGATGTTACATTGTATTGTGCTGTCTTTGTTCCCAGACTGTGAACACTGAACGCTGCAATATACTCACAGTGGGATATATTAAATTTACTTTACTTTGTACTTACAACCATGTTAACTTTCCATTGTTGTCTACATTTTATCCTATAGGAAAACATCATGTAAATAAAGATTATTTGATGTTTTACTTAAAAGTAGATACACTGAGTAATATCCTATCTCAAAGTCAAATTTATTGAATATGGATCAACATTAGGATGACAACAAAATATGCATTTAATTTACTGGCAATGGTACCAACCAATAAATTACTGTAGAACACTGGAGACTACATGACACTGGAGCTACATGACATAAAATATAAGTGTAAAGAAATTCAGTGAAAAAACCCTAAAACTGTCCCGAGGGCAGATAATTATCTGTTTTCAATTTAGAAAATATCTACTTCTCTGCTTAATGTATGACTTAGGAAAGTTATTAAAATACAACCCAAGTGAATGATCCAACATGGGAAGCGAGATACACAGCAGACTCATAGAATGGCAGATGTCCTAAATAGCACTCTGGCCTCAGAATCAGCCCTTAAGGAATTCGGATCTGGCTCAAGAGCCCATGAGAATATTTTAGGCATGGAAAGCTAAGACACTCTGTAAAACAAAAAAAAGAAGACCTAAATGAAAGATCTCTGCGAGTGAGATCCCAGTGGAAAGAACGGGGCCATCAAAGAAGGAGGTATCTTTCTCTGAAGGGAGGAGAGAACTTCCACTTTGACTATGACCCTGTCGGAATAAGATCGAAGTCGGCGAACCCTAAAGGCTTCCATAGCCTCGGCAACTCATGACTAGACCCTAGGGAGATTACTGACGCCATAAACAAGAGTGTCAAATTGTTAAATCAACATCAGGAGTCACTGTGTACTTACGTCTCATGAGGGATCTGTCCTTAATGTGTTATCCAATGTGAAATAATGCTATTACTAGTACTGAAACAGTATTTTTACACTTTGTGTTTCTGTGTGGGTGCAAACTGATGAAATCTTTACTTAGTATATACTGAATCGATCTTCTGTATATAAAGATAATTGCAAATGATTAAAAAATCTTGGTGTTAAATTGGAAATTGCATAGATAATTAATCAATTCTTTAAAAAAAATCATGTAGGATCTCTGTCCTTAATGTGCTGTACATTGTGAATTAATACTATAACTAGTACTCCAACAGTATTTTCACTTTGTGTCTCTATGTGAGGGCAAACTGTTGAAATCTTTACATAATATGTACTAAACTGATCTTCTGTGTATAAAGAGAATTGAAAATGAATCTTGATGTGAATGGAAGGGGAGAGGGAGCGGGAAAGGGGAGCGTAGCGGGGGGAGGGAAATTGTGTGTGGGGGAGCCATTGTAATCCATAAGCTGTTCTTTGGAAATTTATATTCTTTAAATAAAAGCTTTATATAAAAAAATACAACCCAAGTATGAAAAATGAATATTGGAAACATTGTCATGTGCATGAAATAATCTAAAGTAGAAGAAAAGTGCAAATTACACTAGAGCATTTTTTTTAACTGAACAAAACATTACATTACATGGTAGACTAAAGTACTTCAGAAAGTGTAAGGAAAAATGGAATTAAAGGATAATGTGGATTTTCCATGAATATGTTGGGGAATCCTCATATATAACACTGGCAAAGCTGAATAATGTTTTCTGCCCTCCTCTACCATCAAGTATGAGTTTATCTTCTTTAAAGTCTCTTTCCTAACTTCAAGAAGGAAAACTGCACCCCAATGTCAACAGAACAGCTGTGTTTTCATGTATAGAAAGAAATAAACTGACTCAAAACAATACAGCAACATCCTAGTTTTTTAAAAAAGTAATTTTACCTCATCAACTACCACTTGATATTTTACACTCAGAACTAGGTGGGTGACTAATTCTATCATATTCATCAGCAGATGCACAGAATTTCATAAAAAACCACACTAACCATGAAAATTTCTCTGTGCTTTCTCCATGGTACATTCATGGTCAGACATTAATTTCCCAACTAGAGTCATGCACATCATGAAGTAGGGTCTAAGTCATCCAGTCTCTGTCTGCAGTTTCTGCTGGTGCCTTAGGAATTATTCCTCCTTTTTGTGTGACCTGGGCACTATACTGGGTTCTACCTTACAGGCACCCCATTTCCATGCGAGAGCACTTACCAAGAGTTCAGCTGCCCCTAAAAAAAAAAAGGAGAAAAAGTCTCGGTCTCCTCTCCTCTGCTGGGATGGTGACCTTAGGCTGACTATCAGCCATTGTGTGTGTGGGAGGATGGTGGTCAGTCCCAGAGGTAAACACCAGTGATGTTGTGTTTGCACACGATTGCAATCATCAAGCTCCCCAGTAGTGACAATGACAGTGCAGGTTTCAGAGCTTCAGCAGGTCTTAGAACTTTTCCCACTTCTAAATTCCAGGAAACAGAACTGTCTAATTAATATTGAACATTTCCTAAGGGACAGAAAATGTGTTTAGTGGAGGTGTTCCTTTTCCATCACACACTAGGGTAGTCAGGACCCTAATATGGAGATCACAGGGAAAGTTCATGTCTGCTTTGGAAGGACTGACGGTAACCAAGGTGTGTTGCAGTGGATTCTGTGCTTCTCCGAGATGTTATTTGTTCTGCATGTTCTCTCTTTCTACTACTAACCTTCAGTGTTACTGTTAGATGTGGAAACACAGGGTCTGATCAGGGAAGAGTGAAAGGAAGAGCAACAATTGCTATTAAAAAATAAACGAAGGGGCAGGTTTTTCACTAGGTAAGATGCATGTGTCACAGACAGAATACTGGGTTCAATTCCTGGATTGGCTTCTTATTCCAACTTCATTAAATATGGACCCTGGAGAAACAGTGGTGATGATTCCACTAGCTGGGAAATATGGATTGAGTTCTTTGCTCTCATCTTTAACCTCCCTCCCTTGCATCCATTGCATGCATTTGGGGAATGAACTGGCAGACGGGAGGTCTCTCTCTCTTTCCCTTTCAAATAAATAAATGAATAAATTAAAAGTTTTAAAACCACTGGAGACTATTTGTGCTATTCTGAATAAATTGGAAAGTGTAGCTGGAATTTATCTGTTCCTTTTAGGTTTTCCAATTTGTTGGTGTACAGTGTTCATAATATTCCTTAAGCATCCTTTGTATTTGTTTGCTATCAGTTGTAAATCTCCTATTTATCTCAGACTATATATTAAGTCTTCCCTCTTTTTTTCTTAATTACACTAGTTAAAGTTCCATTTTAAGCCGCTCTCCTTCCTTCAGAATCTCCAAATTTACCATGAGAATGCACTCACAACTTATTGTGAAAACAAGTTACCTATCCCACTCTCAATAGGCCAGGCAGGATGGAGAATTGTACATGAGGGCTTTTGATGGTTTTTGTCCCTGCCTGGTAACTGAATGCCAATCTGATTGTCATTTTTTTTCCTTCAAAATTGTACTTAAAAAGCCCACTGCTACCAGTCCCTTTGGGTTTTCCTCTTTCCAAAGCCCCCCTTCATGCTGCTCTGGCTGGAAGCCTTTGATTCTAATAAATACTTTTAAAATCTCAAAAAAAGTTGTTTTATCAACACTTGTCATTTTATTAATTTTTGTATTTTCTTAGTTTTTGTTCCATTTGTTTCTGCTTTGATATTTGTCATTTCATTCCTTCTACTGATTTGGGGTTTGGTTTCTTCTTATTTTTCTGGGTCCTTGGGATACATTGTTAAGTTGCTTATTTGATATTTTTCTGTTTTTTTTTTTTTGGTTGATGTAGGTGATTATTGTTAAAAACTTTTTAGTACTACTTTGCTGCATGAGTTTTGCTGTGTTATATTTTCATTTTCATTAGTTTTGAGGAATCATAATTTCTCTTTTGATTCACTTATTGACCAAGAATGAGGATGTGACCAATTAGTTATCAGCAAATTCAAAATGGTGTGGTCCTGTTCACAGCAAGGATGACTGGTAATGAGCCAGGGTTTGAGCACTGGGCAAACACCTGGATGGATGCGACATGAAACAGGGAGTCCACTTACCCCTCAGATTATCTGAATCCACCAGTGATGGGGACAAAAGCCAGGGAAACCTTTGCAGAGTGGACAACCGAGGTACGGACATCAATTCTCAATGTTCAAACCCACTCTCCGCAATCCAGGAAGCCCTCCTGTCTGCCCTGGGATTGTCCTCTTTCATGGGGAAGCCCTCCTCCCAGTGGACCCCTCTGTTGCTCCATCAGGTTCTGGGCTTCCCGGGTCTTTGGGGCTAACGTTGTGTGGATGGCCTCAAGCACTGATTGTTTTTGATTTCCAAGAGTACAAAAACAACCATATAGACAGAGATGTGGGATGTAGATATGGTATTTACCACTATACCACACCAGCACCCACTTACTCTTCTCACCACCTGATATCTACTCTGTGCCAATCTGCCACACTCTGCTCTGCATTCCTTCTTCAGATTAAGGCACCGCCTAAGACAAGGACACATGATTCACAATGAGAAATCCTACATTCACCCTTGAATGCTCAATATAATGCACAGTCCGTCAATGCCAAGTATAGCTCCAGTATAACTATTTCCTGAGAACCTGAAGATTATAGACCCTGTGTGCCAAAGTGTAGACACACCATCTGGTTTTTAAAGCCCCCTGTAACATTTTCCAAAGACAACACACAGGCAGCCACACCACTGAATTTATCTACTTAATTCTGGAAAAACAACTAGTCTCATGTAGTAACTTTTTTAAAATTAAGATTTATTCATTGGGGTGGCATAGTGGGTTGAATGACCGATAGCCTGCAACACTAGAGACCCATATGGGTGCTGCATTGAATTCTGGCTGCTCCACTTCGATCTAGCTCCCTGTGAATTGCCTGGGAAAGCAGCCAAGGATGCACAGGTGCTTCTGCCCCTGCACCTCTGTGGCAGACCCATAGAAAGCTCCTGCCTCCTGGCTTTGGCTTGGCTCAGGCCTAACAACTGTGGTCATTTGGGGAATGACCCAGTAGATGGAAGATCTACCCTTCCCCACCCCTGACTCTCTGTAACTCTTTCAAATAAATAAATCTTTAAGAAAACTTTAAGAAAGTGTGTTTATTTGAAAGGCAGAGTTAGACAGGGACAGATCTTCAATTCGCTGCTTCACACCCTAATGCCTACAATGTCCAGAGCTAGGCTGATCTGAAGCCAGGAGTGTTTTTGGGGTCTTCCACCTGGGTAGTAGGGGCCAAAACACTTGGGCCTTCTTTTGCTGCTTTTCTCAGGTGCATTAGCAGTGTGCTGGATTAGTAGTAACAAAAACAGGTCTTAAACCAGCACCCATATGGGATGCTGGTGCTGCAGGTGGCAGCATTACCTACTACGCCAGGGCACTAGAACTGCAGTAACTTCTTTTTTTTTCTTTTTAAAGATTTATTTATTTGAAAGTAAGAGTTACACAGAGAAGGAGAGGCAGAGAGGCAGAGGGAGGGAGGGAGGGACAGAGAGGGGTCTTTCCTCTGATGGTTCACTCCCCAAATGGCTGCAATGGCTGGAGCTGTGCTGATCTGAAGCCAGGGGCTAGGAGCTTCTTCCTGGTCTCCCATGTGGGTGCAGGAGCCCAAGGAATAGGGCTATCTTCTACTGCTTTTTCAAGCCACAGCAGAGAGCTGGATCGGAAGTGGAGCAGCCAGGTCTTCAAAGAGTGCCCATATGGGATGCCAGCACTGCAGGTGGTGGCTTTATCTGCTACACCACAGCACTGGCCCCTGCAGTAACTTCTTACTGAGAGGATGTGTCAGCTCTTCCTAACAGAGTAATGAATATAAGAGGCTTATTAAAAAAATTTCCCTTGAAATGTCACACAAGCTCCATGTGTCCACTCACTAATGCTTATGTGGAGGCTAGCACGATGCCACACATGATAGATCATCAGAGGGTTCCCATGAAAGTTGGCAAGTTGGCTCTGTGTAAAGAGTCACTCGAGAAGTGCAGTAGTCAGGGTTCTCCAGAGAAACAGAACAGATGTGTACACACACAGAATGACAGATTTAAATTGAGTTGGCTCACATATTAGTCTTTGTGAGTGCAGAATCTATTGCGGTATACTGGGTCCATCTAGTATGTGTAAAGGAGAGAGGAGCGTTTAGGAGGTTTCTGGGAGAGAATGCCTGGGGAGCTGTTGATTTCTGGTTTCAGCACAGGGCTCTGGGTGGTCTCTCTTTCAAATCACAAAGGGGACACTAATGAGACAGGAAGAGTGTGGGGCATGTGCCCCTGAATTTTAGTGTAGTATAACTTTAGTTTCCTCTATGTTCTAAGAAAGAGGCTACCTGAAGCAGCCCTTGGCTGCAGAGTCAAGGGGAGTGACTATACACCTAGAATTTTCCAGAAATGAGAAGAGTTATCATTTGCCAAGGACAGAGGTTCTGACTGCAGAGTTCCTATCCAACCTGCCCACCTATGGGGTTCAATTGGTAACAGCTCTCCACTTCTTAGGGGCTCTGCCCATCACTTGTCTGTGATATGCCAGATTCATGGTCTGCTTGTGCCACCTGTTCTGCTATCTACATAGGAATGTGTATTCTACAACCTCTCAAGCCTGCTAGCTTTTGGGAAGGTGCAGAGAGGCACCAGCAGTCTGGTGGGAAGGATGTGGCAGGGAGTGTTTCCCACTGCTGTACATGACATCTCAACCTGGGCTGTGTTCGTGATCCTGATGAGGGCCCCAAGGCTGGCGCTCAAGCCCTTCAACCTCCCCTGTTCCAGCCCTAGTGGGGGATCTGCCTGTGAGGGACCAAGCTCTATGTGCTTCAACACTCCCTCTGAGGGAAACACAGAGTGATTTTTTTCCTTCACTGGAATTGTGAGAAAGATACAGGAAATGAGGACGTGTGTTATAAATTATGGTATCTTACATCCAATAAACTGGGAGATTTACAACTTCTGTTAAAGAGCCTTTATTGTGAATACATTTATAGTTACAGGATAGGTATTATTCAAATGTCATTTATAGAGATATAATTTACATGAAGATGCACGCCTTTTAGGTGTAGAGTTCTACTAGTTTCCACTACCATGGTATAGGAAGAAAAGATTTTACATCACCACAAAGAGTGTCCTCCTGCATGTATGAAGTTAGTATTTCCCCCCACTCATAGCCTGGGAACCTCTGATCTGGTTGCTGTCATACTGTTAGCTTTCCAAGCTAAACTATGTGACTTTAGGTACTCTGTGATTATTTAACTGGAATCATACACTATGTGACTTTTGACACTGGTTTCACTTTCTCAGCATAACGCTTTTGATAATCAACCATGTGGTCCTCTGTATCATCTTCAGCCTTCTCCATCACTGTGATCCCACTGTATGGATGCATCATGGTTTGTTTTGCCACCCATTTGTTGTTGGAGATTTGTTTGCAACTTTGGAAATCATACTATAATACTATACAATACTTAGAACTCTTTTTTTTTGGGAAGTACCACTTTATTTCTGTGTGTAAATATTGGAGATTGCTGATAGTTGTACATTTTGCTATCTTTAACTCTTTAGATTAAAAAAATTAAAAATTTAAATTCCACTGGAAATAACATAGTTCTTTAAACTCTTCAAATGTAGAAAACTAACCAATGCTATGTCAGGAAACTCCCAAACAGTCCACATGAGAGAAACAGCGACACTGAAACAGTGCCACAGGAAGTTATTGGATAGTCCTTATTCAAAAATCATAAAATGTAGAGAAATCCTGAATCAACGAGAATGATGACACTGTTGCACTGTTACTCATCCAATATCAGGATTCAGCTGGAAAGAGGAGAGTACTACAAATCCTTGGCCCAGATGTGGTATTAAATTATGTAACCTAACAAATCATAAAACTAACAATGTCATCTGGTGATCTTTATTCCACAGAGTAGATATGAAAGGACTAGGGGAGATTATTAATTTTTAGATATATGTCTAAAATATCCTTGTCCAATATGCTGCATACATATCCAAATTTTTTTTGACAGGTAGAGTTAGAGAGAGAGACAGAGAGGAAGGTCTTCCTTTCCGTTGGTTCACCCCCCACATGGCTGCTACGGCCGGCGCGCTGCACTGATCTGAAGCCAGGAGCCAGGTGCTTCCTCCTGGTCTCCCATACGGGTGCAGGGGCCAAGCACTTGGGCCATCCTCCACTGTCTTCCCGAGTCAGAACAGAGAGCTGGACTGGAAGAGGAGCAACCGGGACAGAATCCGGTGCCCCAACCGGGACTAGAACCTGGGGTGCCTGCGCCGCAGGTGGAGGATTAGCCAAGTGAGCCATGGAACTGGCGCCCATATCCAAAAATTTAAAACAGCATCTTTCAACAGCTAATAACCTTTCATAAGTGCGAGGACAAGTACAACATATAGTTACGAGGATGTAGGTCCCTTTAATGTTATAAAGAACTCTGTGGTACTACTGGATTAGAGTAAGAGATGTCTGTTTAGATAGGTAGACATACAGATATTTGTGCAAATGTATATTCTCAAGTTCTGACTGCCTAGATGAACTAATAGTGATGTCCCAGCAGCAATGAGCATACTCAGCATACTCAGATCTTGGATTATAGTAGTACTCCCTGAAAAAAAGTTTGTTGGATAAATGTCTAACTCTACGTACAGGGTAGAAAAAATATCAGATGAAATTAAGAGTAATTTACAAAAATAGTAATTTACAAAAATAGGACATATCAAAGGGATAAAAGAGTCAATCTAATAATAGAGTTCCAAATGGCCAAAGGTGGAACAATCTTAACAAGAATGTGAGTATCGCAGTCTTTAATTAAAATACACAATGTAACTTTACACTGATGCAAATAGTTAGTCAAGGAAATAAATGAAGAGGAAAACTATTCTAAGAGCAGAATGTCAAGGCAGAACATGTACACTCCTTGCAAGAGGTGAAGACTCATCCAGTCACCCTCACTCCTTTGAGTGTGGACTAGATTTAGCAATTCCCATCCAAGGGCAATAGAAATGAGTGGGTGGCAACTTTAGAGTTCTAGAAAATGTGACCTCAACCAAAGGATCACGTTTAACATCACTAATTACCATCAAGTCCTAACAGGACATCACAACAATGTGGCATTCTTCTAAAAACTTATAAACAAGAGATAGTCATGAACAAAACAGCAGGAAACCCCAGCTTTAGGGATATTATGAGAGTACAAGATTGCTCTTCTCAAACCTTCCAGCAATAAATTACTAGGACTGGTCCAGTAATCTGAACAGAGCAGAGGTTACCAGGGAAACATGACTAAATACAACATGGCATTCCGGAAGGAAACCTGGAAGAAGTGATGAAATGCAAGTTAGGTCTAAGGTTTACTTAACTGGAAGTGCTAATGATGGTTTCTGAGTTGTGTCAGATGTACCATAGTGATATAAGGTGTTAACATCAAGAGAAATTGAGTGTGGAGTACATGAATATTTTCCGTATTATCTTTGCCATTTTTCTGCAAATAGGAGTAGATTCCACAATAAAAACATTACCTTAAAATTGCAACTGCCAACAGTTTACACAGTTTATTTACAAGGTTTGAAGTTAATTCCAACTTTTTCTTTGGAGTATGTCTATTTTGTTCCTTAGGTGCTTCCAAAGTCAGTAAGACTCCTCACTAACAGCACGTCTGCATCTTTTGCCTGCAAACTGCTACTCATGCATGGCTCCAGGTCTGGTGAAAATTCCCTCCTTTAAACTGTTTCTTAAAACTGGAAATGCAGAGGACTGCCCTCAAGCCTATTTCTTGTCAACAGAGCAAGAGTCTGCCATAAAGGTTTGAACAAAATGATCTACTCTGAAAAGATTACCAAACCCACTCAATTTGTCCTCAAAGAAGAAATGTCTACTTAGTGTTTGATTTCCATCTTCATTCTTTTAAAATATCAGCTGACACATATGTATTTCCCTTTGTCTCCCTCAGTTCAATATCCCCATATTTAGCTGAAAATATTTTAATATGCTACTGTTTCTCCATAAACATTATCATATCTCAAATAATGACATTTTCCTGGGTTGTAAGGTACAATAATAACTTGGTCTCAGATGTTTATTAAAAAAATAGATAAAAATTTTCCTTCCAGCTTCACTCTAGATTACTTGCATTACAATTCAGAATCACTAATCATGCCACTTCCAATTTTTTTTGGAAAATCATCCCAAATACTATGCCATTTAATGAAATTCTCCTTAAAACCTATTTTCAGCCAAATCTTGGGAAATTTAAATATAGCATATTAAAAGATACAAAGGTATTTCCAATGTCACAAAATTATTTCAGAAACTATTGACTAGACTCTGGTTTTCACCATACGGTCCTTAATAAAACACAATTTTAAAAGTACTTACATAAGTAGGTAAGCAAGTAAATCACTTAAGACTCCATCTACTAGGACTGTTCCTATTTTCTGATTACAGCAGAGTCTGTGTCTGGTTTACAGTTCTATTTGCAATGAGACTGGATTATCATTGTGCTTAGGAGTCTGCGAGGCATGAATCCATTGATGTGTAAATAGCAAAAAACACAGCTCAGAGTTTTCTGATGAGATGGGGAAATTGTACATATCTTCCAAGACACATCAGGAGGAACTTGCATACATCAGGGTCACGACTCAAGAGAATAAAGGGGCTGATAGATGGAAAACATGCATTGATTAAGGCAGAGGTGTTCACCAGCCACCAGGTAGACTTAGCAAAAAAAGAAAAATACAGGTAAATGATGGAAGACAGGGCATTAAAAGAGACAAAGGTGCTCACCAGGACAAGGATGCTATGGGTAGCTCTGGTCTCGGGAGAAGATCGACGTGAGATGTTGTTCCTATGAATGTGTCTGACTTGGTGCTTGTGCCTATACAGAAGGAAAACCATGGCACCACTGGCCCACATCATGAGTCCCAAACACAAAACATCAGGGGTGGATATGAGCATTGAATTTAGTAAGTCTCTGTTTCTGTCATGATTGATAGAGGAACAGTATCCAAAATCTATGGTGGTTGTGCTATTTTCTTCACTCCTTTTTTCAGTCACAAACATAGGAACTACGGTGTTTATCAGCATGTACAGGATCCAACAGAAGACACTGGAGGGGCCAGTGTACCTGACAGCTTTTACTTTAAGCTCTGCCCACCTGGAGTTCCTGGGGCTAATTGTGATGGCCTGAAAGACACTCAAGAGGCAAGTGTTGCCGATGGATGCACCCCTGCTCACCCTATGAACATAGAAAACAAGTTTGCATCCGGCATCATTAAGAAAATGTTTCAACCCAAAAGCTGCCATGGTCTCTGGGATTCCTCTTGAGAGAATGACCAAGGAGTTGGCCACTGTCAAGTGCCTGAGGATCAAATCTGTGGACCTTGACCTGTGTCCACTGATATACAGGAAAAAGTAGTGACTTAGGAGGAAGAAATTCCCCAGGCTTCCAACGACAACCTGAGCCAGGAAGATAATCCCAATGTTTAAACTCATAGAGGCATCTATTAAGTTTTTCAGGACACAACAGTTACATTCACAAATACAGGATTCTGCATGGAAATATGAGTTGTAGACTATTGTTATTATGGAAAATCAAAATCTCTTTGTACTATTACTTCATCCTGAGAATATATTTTAAATATAATTTTACTTTAGTTAAAATGTTTATAAAATGTTATACATGTATTAATATTGGACTTAAAATGCATGAGCCACCTTTATTAATGTTTATTTAATATTGGCAACTATGAGTTAACACTTAACATTATTTTCCTTTATCAAAGGAAGAGAATTTATATGAAAGGAGACTGACAGATTAATTGGTAGAGTCAGGACTAGACCCTGGAGAATCTGGATGCAATGACATTGGTGTTTACCACTGCACTCTTATATAGGAGCTTTGTTTGAGCCGTTTAAATATTCCAAGTAGATATATAAATTACCATCTTTCAAACTTGTTTTAATTTCTACATTCAATTATGCTAACATCAATCACCTAAACATTTATCATACATTAATCATATTTATTCATCACAAATTCACAATAAGAATAAACATCCTAAAGTCTTCATAAAATGTTTACTAAAAATAATTTTCTATTATCACACTGGATTGACAGAATATAGGTCAATATGAGTACTGAGATAACAACAGAATGAATCATAGCATTTATTTTCCTAGGTGCATCCAACACATAATTTTTAAAATGATACTGTTTACACTCCACAGTGGTACTTGAAATTTAAATATTCAAAATAGGAGAAACATAAGAAATGCCATGAAAATGACACTAAAATTTTATAAACCAGAGAAAGCATCTTCACACTTTTTAACCTGAAAAGAGCTTCAGTCCTTAATTTCTTCTATCGTCTGAATTCCTCAAATATGAAGTTAATTTTCCTTAAAGCATCCTTTCCTAACACGCAGGAAGAAAATAGCCCCAGCAAGGTCACTAGTACATGGCTATTTTCAGAGAGATTTTATTAGCATCTCCTTTAGGCACAGCAAATATAACTGAGAGAAAAACGATGACACGTCATACTGCTCATACAGAGATGGGTGATTCAAAGAGCTTCAACCAACCCACTATCATATTCACAAAATTTTTATGGAAATAACTATTTTAACTATGAAAACATTTCTTCAATTTTGTAGAGAAGGTCAGATGGAAGACTGATTTCTGAATTACAGCCTTAATGATCATAAAAATCAGACTTCATGACTGCCTTGGGCAAATTTCAGCAATCACTATCACTGAGGATATTATTAACACAGATCTGGAACATTAAGAAGATTGGTGTGGGGTCTCAGACCCCTCTCTCCACAGCTCAGCCATGTCTCAGGACTTGCTCTTCCTTGCTCTGTGGGTTAGTGCTAAACCAATCTCTAACCTAGAAATTCACCTTCCCAGACATGAGCACTTACCCAGAACCTGATTCACCTCTTTCTAATCTTTCAGAATCAAATTTCACAAACTCAGCCAAGCTTCTCTTTTCTACACCAAAGTGGTGAATCCAGTGTGAGCAGTCAGGAAGGTGTGTGTGAAGGAGGCGGCCAGCACCCAGGATATAGGCTTCTCAGGACTCTGTGACCTCAACTCCCCACAGAATTGCAATCACCAATTCCCTTGTAGTTTCAATGACAGTGAACAGCAGAGAGCTTAAAACTTTTCTTAAACACAAAACAGACTTTCTCCCAGCTCTCAATTCCCAAGTAGGACTACATGTTTCTAGTGAGTATCACCAAAGAGACAGGACAAGCACTTGGGAGTAGCTCTCCTTTCTCAATGACACCTGGATCAGCACGTGGTGAAGTAAAGAACACTCAGATGTGACAGATGAGGGACTGTCTGTGAAGAACTGGTATTTAACCAGATCCCATGCTTGTCCAGGAAGTTCACTGTCCTCAATATGTACTTATTTGTTTGTGCTCAGCCTCAGGACTTCAAAATCACTGAAATATTATGTGCACAGACAGGGATGAACACAAAGGATCTGATCTGAGCAGGACTTCTCAAGTTGAGAGAAGGAGGATATGGTACAAGGACCACACACTAGAAACCACTAGGAGTGACTCAGCAGAAACAGGAAAGGCCACCTGACATGGATATTTTCTAGGAATATCTTTCACTAATATTTACTCCAAAAGAAATCAAATGCTGAACTAAACAATGTCCAACAGTATTTATGAAAGGGTTCCCTCTCAAAGACAGCACTAAGCAATATGGTTTATCTTATAGCCTCTTCATAGGAAACCCTTACAACTTAGGCCACTCAAAGTACTGAAGAGTAATAGTTTACCAAAATCTTACAAAAACTTCTCTATACAGAACAATCTCCTGTATATCTAGGGGTCCAAATTATGAAATAGAATACTTACAAAATCTTACAAATAAAAGATTACTAAAAGATTAATTGGAGCTTATACTGGGAATGCCACATTTTTTTTTTTTTTAGAAACTTCATTAAATAATCTTGTTTAAAAGTTAAGGAAAAAAACATACAATCATGTTGACCGATGAAAAGATTTGGCAGTTTCTGCAGGTGATAATGATAAAAAAAAATATTAATGACATCAACCTGATAAAACAATGTCACCAAGGCTTAAATATGTTTCTCAGCTATATAAAAATAGGTTAATTTCCACTAATGTCAGAAAGCTTATTAAGTGGCCATAACACATCAAATGTTAGATCACCTTATTGGGACATTAGAGAAGGAAATTAACCAGTCTATAAAGGAGTAAATCCACCACAGTTTACAAGGGTATGAAGGTATTTGAAAAGCTCAAAGTATTAATTAAACATCAAAAAATAATAAGAGATTAACATTAAGAACACAAATCTCCATATCTATCCAACCATCCATCTATTTACCAATCATCTAACTATATCTTCTAAACCAGATATGATCTATTATGGGAGACAGGGTACAATTAAGAAAAGTATAAGCCTTAGATAAAGCTTTCACTCTTCTATGCATAATAGAAAAAAGTATAAGCCAGGATTAAGTCTAGTAAGACAAGTGCAAAATTTACAAGCATTTTCCGTACACACGTGTATAACACATTTATTTATGTATAATATACAAACATTTGTAGAAATGAAAATAAAATCAGATTCCTGAATTGAAATGATAAAGCCAATCTTTATAACACATTTTATATTGGAAGTAGAAATTTTATTGAATAAGCAAAATGTACATTCAGGAAAACCCTGAAAAAATGAGTGATGTTAGTTCTATCAGATATGAAGTCACATCACAAACACTCTAATAAGTAAAATGCTGTGATACATCTTACATTGAGTAAGTTGTGAACTCCCAACAAAAGCTCTGTCACACTCATCACCTCTGTAAGGTTTCTCCCCAGTATGAATCCTTTCAGGACTCCAAAAGTGTGAACACATGGAAAAATCCCTACCATATCCATTATATTTGTCAGGTTTCTCTCCAGTAAGGGTTCTCTTATTTGAGCAAGGTTGGAAGGCTCAGAAAAGGTTTTGCCACACGCAGTATATTTGTAAGTTTTCTCTCCAGTATGAATTCTTGGAGAATACCAAAGGTGTGGACTTCACAAAATCCTTACCATACACAGGACGTGCCCATGGTTTCTGTATAGTGTGGATTTTCTGATGCCTTGTAAGTTTTGAGTCCCTGTTAAAGAATTTGCCACACTCATTACATGCGTAACAAACGTCTGTGCTCAGAATGAATTCTTTGATGATTAGCTATGACTGAGCATTGGTCAAAAGCCTTCCCACAGACGCTCCTTAGCGTTTTCTCCAAATGTGAATTTTGATGCATAAATAATGAGGAGTGCAGAAAATGATTCCCTACTTGCTAGATACTGGTTTTGAAACAAAGTTCAGCAATATATGGCTGAAAGCTTAATCTAGCCCATTTTCCAAATAGTTCATTTACCTGATTTCCTGAATAACCCATTTTCTTGTTCCTTATTCCTCATACATGTTGTGTTAGTAATACTGATTTATACTTCTTTTTACAGAAGCATTTTGCTTTAAAGGGAAATTATTCCAGGTCCTGCTATTTTGCTGATCTCTTCTATCAGAATTTTATTATGGGTCGCAGTCATTCCTTCATCATTTAAAAATTCATGTACCCACTGACTCTCAAACTCATGTGAGGGGACAGTGCTATGGTGCAGAGGGTTAACGCCCTGGCCTGAAGCACTGGCATCCCATATGGGCACCAGTTTGAGACCCAGCTGCTCCACTTCCTATCCAGCTCTCTGCTATGGCCTGGGAAAGCAGTAGAAGATGGCCCAAGTCCTTGGGCCCCTGAACCCGCGTGGGAGACCTGGAAGAAGCTCCTGGCTCTTGGCTTCAGATCAGAGCAGCTCTGGCTGTTGTGGCCAACTAGGGAGTGAACCATTGGATGGAAGACCTCTCTCTCTTTCTCTGCCTCTCCTCTCTCTATGTAACTCTGACTTGCAAATAAATAAATAAATCTTCAAAAAAAATTCATGTGAGTGACTTGCTGGACTTCCCTGAAATAAAATTCATCAACATTATGATTTTCTTGAACTTGCTTTCAAGTAATGCTCAGTAACCAAGTGCTACATAATAACATCTACATCATTCACTTATCACAGACCATCACAAGGAGAGTGGTGAGTACAGTATAACAGGGTATTTTAAGAGATGCCACATTTCATTAACTTCTACTACAGGATATAAATTGTTCTATTTTCTTATTAGTTATTGTTGGTAATCTCTTACTGTGCCTAACACAAATTAAATATTTATCATAGGTATATATGTTTAAGAAAAATATAGTATATATAGAGTTCGGTATTATCCATGGTTTCAGGTATCTTCCGTGTCCTGGTTCCTATGGATAAGGGAGAACCACAGTAGCCGAATATTATTTGCTATGCTTCTATTCTGATACAATATATTTAAAACAGAAGACAAACTTGAATTTTAAAAATTCAAACAACTTCCAGGATTACAATTAATAAAAAATAAGATGATTTCAAATCAAAGCAGAATGGCATGAGCTGGTATATGTCACCAAAGCTTACATACTTCAGAAGTCAATTAGAAAAGCAGAAAAGCAGAAATTCAATAAACCAAGATTTATCTCAATATGCTTGAAAAAGAAGTATTAGTTGTAGGTAAGACAACTAGAAATCAAAGAGTGAATGCTGAAAGAGAACAAAAATATGAGACTTTTAAAAGACCATGCAGTGGCAGACTCAATTTCTTGATCCATTTCACCTTCCCCGGAAAAGGGGAAAACTGAACCCATAACTGACTGACACAGTCTCTCATCTTCCAGCTGCCTAGCAGTTGCAGAGGAAAGTTACCTTCCGCTGAAAACAATTTTAAAATGTACAAGTCTTAAAGAAAGACACGCTGCTTTCTTAGTCTCATCTATATAAATAATTATGGCAATTTTAAGTAAAATATAAGCCAACAAATCACATTACACAGTGTGTGTATACATCAAATCATCACAGAATACTCCACAAATAATTTTTCTATCAAGAATTTTAAAAGCTACAAACAACTTCTATCATCCATATCTAACCAACACGTCATTCCTGAGGATCTCTATTCCCAATCGTCTCCAGGATTTATTTACAGCTATTTATGTCTTTTTGTCTGATCCACTGCACTCTCCTCAATCTTTGATTGTCGCTCATCGCCACACATTTCTTCCTCTCTCAACACTATTTCTGTGCTCTCTCTAGTCTCCCTGCCACATCCTGTCGTTCTCCCCCTGTGTGGCACCCCCAGCAGAATAAACTGCTTCTGCTCTCCCAGTCCTCCCTGGCTCCCCCACCCTCGTCTCCTTCACTCGGTCCGAAGCATCTTACCCTCTCTTGTCTCCACCTCTGTTGACCAAGTTTAACTACAGCTTAACTTACAGGCTTTGTGTTCTGACGGACTGGTGAGGATAAACAGTGAAAATGGCAGTTCTCAAAAACTGGACTTTAGAAAGGTGGTTTCAGCTAAACAAGGGGCTGTCCAGTAGTTCCAAGAAACAGTTTTTAGCAGAGTCTCCCTATTTTTGCCCCCATTCATCTCTCTGGAGATCTCTACTTTTTCCTCTATTATTTCTGTTTTCTCTTCCTGTTACTTTCCTCAGTTCTTTTCTCCTTACTATTATGTGTGTGTGTGTGTGTGTGTGTAAAGTTTATGTGATGGGCAGCGACAGAGGGAGACACAGGGAGAGGCCGCCCAGAGCTTCACCTGGGTCCTGCACATGGGTGCCGGGGCCAAGCACTTGGAGGTGTCCCAGGCGCTGTAGTAGGCAGCTGGATGGGCAGTGCAGCCTGGGCTCCACCAGCGCGCACGCGGGCAGTGGGTAACCCGCAAGGCCACGGCGCCGGCCGGCTTAATGATTTTTCCAGGGAGCCCCCTGTGCTTTGTTCTCCCGACCCTTTATGGACCGCACACTGCCCGCTCCCGCTCCCCAGCGTTTCCGTCCCCCTCTTTCTCCGGGTCCCCCTGTCCTCTCACCACTCACCGAGATGCGGGAGCCCAGGCGGGAGGAGCGCACGGGAGGGTGCAGGGTCGGCCGCCAAGGGACAGGACAGACGGGGCAGGGGCGGAGGGGGGCGGAGCGGGGCCCGCACGGCCATTGCCGAGACCTCCCACGGCGCGGGGCGGACAGCGAGGCGGCCCGCGAGGCCCACGCGGCGCGACCACCGAGACGAGGCGGGACCCGGGCCGCGAGGGCCGCGCGGAAGCTCCCGGGACCCTGCCCGGCGGCGAGGACGGACTTACCGCGGGCGGGCACGGACGCCGGGCTGCTCACGTCCGCGCGGCTTCCTCAGAGCCCGGAGGGCAGAGCGGAGGCTGAGGGAGGCGGGGGAGGCGGCGAGGCCGCCCGAGGCCGTCGGTGCCGCCTCAGCGCCGCGCTCGGGGCCCAGGGCTGAGGGAAACTGCGCGTGCGCACACGGAAATGGCCGGCGCTGTGGGCGGGGCCCGGTGGGGCGGAGTCGCTCTGGGCACCTGCTGCAGTTGGCGTCGTCTCCAGAGTTCCCTGCTTTTCCCGCCATTTGAAGTGGATGAAGTTGACTAGAATCCGGTGGACAAACCTCGCTCCATACCTACTTTACGTTAATGTTTCAGTCGTTCAAACACCTTTGGCTAAAAACTTGAAGAGTTCTTTGGGTTATTAATGGTTTTAATAATATAAAGCTTTATTTATTTATTTATGCTGAGGGTTGGAGATTCGGGTCCTGTTGCTGAGGCAATTGGTGTGGGAACAGGGACTTCGGTATGCGTGTGGGTGTCTGTGTGGAGCTATGTTTGGGTCTTGCAAAGCCAACTCCCACTTAGAAATTAAGCATTTAATTAAGAGGAAGCTGTTCCACCTGCAGAGGATACAAACTTGAGTGTGAAATATGACAGCTATTTCTAGGGAATAAGCCATTCCATGCTGATACCCTGATACCCATCAGCACGTCTTTTCCATGTATACCCTCCATCCTCCTTGGGAGGAGGATCTTATGTGCAGTTCTAGAGACTTCCATAGGAACAAGGCCTGGGGCATTGTAGTAGTTAGGTGACGAATGTGATAACTTAAGGAAACCTCCTACCAGGAAGTCAGCGTACTCTTAGGAGGGGCTTAAGAATAAAACAAAATTCAGTGTTTTGTGGGAGAAGAGAGCCTTAACTGAGGTTTAATGTAACAAGCATTTTGTTGTGGTTGACTAGTGGAGGTAAAGAGTTAAGCTAATTAGGTTAAAAATGGGAATTTGGAGCATTTCCATCTGTCTTTGTTCTAGATAAACAAGGGCAGTGCACACCAGTCCTATCTAATATAAGAGGGATTTTGGCATTAAACTCTTTCCTGGGAGAAAGTCCTTAAGTGTCACTGTATCCCAGGATTGCAAGGCTCAGGTACAGTACAACATTTTTGCTACATCTTGTGACACTAGCCAGCATTCCAAAACCTAATATATTTGACAGAGCATTGAAAAACTTTAGGTTCATAACAGTAGCAAATTTGCCTAGGAATCCCAGTGATTATGCCTTCAAATGGCATTAAAGGGCTCTGCATCTTCATTATGGCTGTGTTGTGTCTGGTCTTACCATGTACAAGAGATTTAAGTGCCCACAGTTACATATTATCTTCTGTTTATCATTCTCATTCAAATTTACACCTTATTATACCTTAAAATTTAGTGTCCCCCATCTTCCAGCAAACACTGGGTGTGTATGAACTGCACCTAATCAAATAGATTCTTTAACCTTAATCAACCCTTTCCACAAACTCTCATGTTTACATATGAATGGACTGTAATCAAGACAACAACATATTTCAAACCTGAGTTTGAAAATAATAGTAATGCAGCCTTTCAAGAACCTCAGATGACTGAGTAAAATATTTTAAAAAGTGAAAGTAACAAGATTTTTCCACAGGTCTCCCTGGCAGCAATTACAGATCATGTTTCGATCTTTAACTCAAAACATCCTTGAGAACGAGAGGCTGTTTACTCTAGCATGGATTCTCTAATGTGTAGCCTGTTGTGAAAAGTTGTTATATTCTTATTTATACTTATTACATTTGGATGTATTCTTTACAATAGAAATTAGTTGTTGAGTCCTAAGGTCAGACTGTTGTCTAAAGGCCTTACCATAATACATACAATTGTATGTTTTCTCTTCAAAATGAATTCTCATGACTGAAAATTATGAACACGTGAGAAAAGCTTACCACATTCATTCGATTTGCAAAATTTCTCTCTAATGCATTACAAGGGTTGAACTTTGCGTAAAAGCCTTACCTTACACAGTACATTTATCTGGTTTCACTCAAGGTGTGCATTTTGATGTTTAGTTGAATCTGAGCTCTGGTTAAAGGATTTGTCAGATACATAAATTTATTTTTATTTTTTTATTTTTTTGTTTTTTTTTGTTTTTGTTTTTTATTTTTGACAGGCAGAGTGGACAGTGAGAGAGAGAGACAGAGAGAAAGGTCTTCCTTTGCCATTGGTTCACCCTCCAATGGCCGCCGCGGTCGGCGCACTGCAGCCGGTGCACCGCGCTCATCCTATGGCAGGAGCCAGGTGCCAGGTGCTTTTCCTGGTCTCCCATGGAGTGCAGGGCCCAAGCACTTGGGCCATCCTCCACTGCACTCCGGGGCTACAGCAGAGAGCTGGTCTGGAAGAGGGGCAACCGGGACTAGAACCCGGTGTGCTGGCGCCGCAAGGCAGAGGATTAGCCTGTTGAGCCACGGCGCCGGCCCAGATACATAAATTTCATATGGTATCTGCTCAGTATGATTTTGTGATGCTGATTAAGGCTCAAATACATATTAAAGCTTTTGCTACACTCTTCACACTTGTAAGATGTCTCTCCACTATGAATTCTCTGACAATTGTCAACACTTGATTTTTGGGTAAAAATATTGTTACATGTATTTGCTTTACAATGTTCCTGTTCAGAATGCGTTTTCTGATGTCTAGTAAGATTTGCAAGTTGACTAAAGGCTTTACCACACTAACTACATTTGTAAGGCTTCTCTCCAGTGTGGATTCTTTGATGTCGGGTAAGCACTGCCTATGAACAGAGCACACTGAATAGAGGATCCTGGCATGGAGGTGAGATCTGTTGAGGGAGCTTTTGGTTTCTTTGTTATGTGAAGACACCAACTGGGGCAGTGGGCAAGAAACAGTTTCTGTGGTAGACTGCCCTGTCTCTCGGGTGAGGAAATAAGTTTACATTGGAGCCTTCCCTTAACCTCAGAGCTGAGAGGGAGTCAGCACGGAGAGACATTCTCTCCCCACCGCACTTTCTCTTGTGTTTATTTCCATGTATATATACATATGCTTTTGTGTTTCTGTGTGTTTATGTGCACATGTGTAGAGATATAAGTAAAATTATGTTCCTTTTCTGTAAATCAATATCAGAAAATCATAAACAATCCACAGTAATGCCAATAAGCATGATAACAAGCTGGGTTAAACTCACTGTCTATTTAATCTGATGTGCTTGTCCCCATGTATTGGACACTACAGCAGACAAAACTTGGCTATAAGAACAATGACAGCTAAAGGCCTCCTGGAGGTCCGCAGGGCCAACAATCCCTGTCCCTCAGCTGTAGGATACAACCCAGCCTGGGGATCCCCAGTCCTGGCCCAGGGAAACCCAGCAGACAAGACCACACCAGCACACAGGCAGCTCTCACTCACCTAAAGCAAAGCTTCCCCTGCAAGCTCAGCTCCAACTCCCTTTAGGACAGAAACTCCTCACACCAGAAAGCACTGACAAAGAGAATTAAACCAGTACAAATAAATTAAAAGATACCTCGAATTCCAAGATCTGAATAACTGATATTTTAAATGTCCATATTACGATATGATCATTCAATCCCTATCAGTATATTTTTCAGAAGCATTCTGTATTCTTTACAGAAGTTAAAAAAAACCTTAAAACTCATGCAGTACAAAAGGAGACTATGAGGAGCCAAAGAAAAATTGAGAAAGGAAAACAAAATTGGAACCATATGCCATGCTTGAAAATATATTACAAAGCCCTAGTATTCAAACAGCAGGGTACTGGGAAGTTCAGGCTCAGAGTTTATAGGAACAGAATGGGGAGCCATGAAAATAGCTTATCATATATGATCCATATTTTTAAAATTTTTATTTATTTAATTGACAGAGTTACAGACAGTGTGAGAGAGAGAGAGAGACAAAGAGAAAGGTCTTCCCTCCGTTAGTTCACTCCCCAAATGGCCACTATGGCTGGAGCTATGCCAATCCGAAGCCAGGAGCCAGGTGCTTCCTCCTGGTCTCCCATGCAGGTGTAGGGCCCAAGCACTTGGGCCATCCTCCACTGCCTTCCCTGGGCCAGAGCAGAGAGCTGGACTGGAAGAGGAGCAACCAGGACTAGAACCCAGTGCCCATATGGGATGCCGGCACCACAGGCGGAGGATTAACGTAGTGCGTCACATCGCTGGCCCCCTGATCCATATTTTCAACAAGGATACCAAGAACGCACAATGGCGTAAGGAGAGTACCTTCAATGAACGGTGCTGAGAAAACTGAGGATCCGTATGTAAAGTACTGCAAACACCACCTCAGGTGCATTGAAGAGTTAAACTGATGTATGTGGGGAGGAAGCTAGGAGTGAGGAGCTGAGGTCATTGGCCCTTCCCTGGTGCTCTGCGTGCACTGCCCAAACCCTCTCATTTTCCCTGCAGTGGAAAGGGGCAGCTTCCGCAAAATCACTCCTGAGACATACACTGGCCAAAAATAACCAACATAGTTGTAGACTGCTCATCATATGGTTATAATGAAATTACTATGGCTGACATCCCTACTCTCTTCATGCACCTGAGGCCATTACACTTGCAATACTTCCCCAGTAAAGGGCACGGAAATGGCTGATACTCAAGCTGCACCCCCAAACTCTACCCCATGAGAATTCATTTAACCCTATACAGAGAGCACCCTATGCTTCAAGATCCGAAGGAAAGGACCTGAACATCTTGGAGTGGAGCCACTCTATAGAGTATGCCTGAGCCCTTTCTTGACTGTGTACTTCCACTTTTCATACAAGCAAATCTTACTTCTCTGGTGATCTTCACCTATGTCAGGAAATGATGTTAAGAAACTAGTAAATTATTTCAATGCAAAAAGGATTTTTAAATAAAATTGTCAATATGGAGATAAACTATTGCACCTTTGGTTTTTGTAGGATCGATAACTAAGGAGAAAGCAAAGAATACTGGAATTTTAAATTTTGCATTGCTATGTTTAATTCTTTTAATAAAGCATGTGACTCTTTATTAAATACAACAATAAAGGAATTTTAATCAGATTTTGGGCAGAGAATGGCTCAATACATATTAAAAGCCAGGCAGGAAATCCCAGAAGCTCTGTCCATCAATGAGCACAGGGTACCAACCAACAGTCTACGGGACGTCCAATATCATAGCTTTAAATTCTGACTTGAAAATTGGGAAGTATATTAGTAGATTTTTTTTGTATTAAAAACAAAGGATATGGTAGGGTTAACAATTGGGATTACATCAAAAATTACATTAGCAAGTTCTCTTTTTCTATGTCATGAAATGCATTCATGGAAGTTAACACCCAACGTTCAGTGATTTATAAAATCTCTTTGTTAAATCATGGCTTCACTTATGAGGGATAATAAAGTTCTTTACCTTTCTCTACTGGAGAAAGAAATTCAACACAGTAATGAATGCTTTGCTTTAAAACTCCCACATCCTCTGTAATTCCAAACAGGCTGTCATTCAGTGTCAGACAAAGCCAGTGCCTTTTCATGTAAAGTATGCTCATCGTGTTCTCCACTGCACCTGGGTCTCCAAAACCCTTTTTCTAGAACATTCCTCCCATTGCTCTGCTCATCACATAAGTGATGCTGAGCTTAGTGGTCTGAAGTCCATGGACGAACTCACTCTGGGGTAGACAGAAGTCTTCTGTGAATCCAGGGAGACACAGGAGTTTCGCTGCCTGTCCCTCCCATGTCAGACTCATGTCAGACTCCTGCTCCCCCCAGGTCAGACCCCGTCTGACTCACTGAGCTAGAAAAACAGAATGTTTATTTAAAAGACTTTAACAGTCCCCTTAGACACAATGACTACAGGTTGTAGTGGTTTTTGGTAATTTCCAAGAGAAACAAAATTGTGCACAAATATCCTCCAAAACTCACCTGTGCTTTCACTGCTGCTTCAGGTAAAAATACAATTGCAGTTCTGCAGGGAGGGGAGGGCACACAGTCACAGCCCATTTCTAGTGCTCTGGCTGCCTCCAGCCCACACATTGCTGACTGTGGTGACTTTTGTGGTGATGGATGTTTTGGAAGCTCTGAGAAATTGTGGATTTTCTCTGTCAGTGAGAAGTGAGCAGCTTCAAGCAAGGAGGCGTATCAGGGGTCTGGGTGAGTGATCAGCTGAGAAAGGGGATTCTCCTGTGCTTGCTCCTGGTCCTGGACTCCAGCCTCACAGGAAGGAGGAAGGATTCAGAGATGTGTGTTGAGCCAGCACAGGGGGTTGGGGTCTACACCTTGCATAAATCCCTGGAATTTGGTGTCGTGCACAATGACATTGATTCTTGGTGTCTAGTGAAAATAATAATGACATCTGGTGTTTAATGTACTTAAGGACTGTGTTTCCAGATAAATCTTCGGTTCAGTCTATGGTAAAGGATTTATAGACTCCACTTTCTGAATTAGCAGAGAAGCACTGGAACTGTGATGTGGATTAGGACGCACATACAGGCATCTTTGAAACCTGGACAGACACAGTGAATCCTAGTGACAATTCCTGAAGTAGAAAGGTTTTCTCTAACCCTGTTGTTTGAATTTCTCAGTGTAGACACTGATTTTATTCCTACTGAAGACATACACAGTTACTTAATTAAGAAAGATTCTTCCACATCTTCAATAAGGGGAGCCTATTTAAGGAAAAGTTAGTGTTATTCTTTTTAAAGATTTATTTATTTATTTGAAAGATTTAGAGAGAGAGAGAGAGAGAGAGAGAGAGGTCTTCCATCCACTGGTTCACTCCCCAAATGGCTGTAATGCCTGGAGCTGTGCCAATCCAAAGCCAGGAGCCAGGATCTTCTTCTGGGTCTCCCAAGTGGGTGCAGGGGCTCCAGGACTTGGACCATTTTCTACTGATTTCCCAGGCCATAGCAGAGAGCTGGATCAGAAGTAGAGCAGCCGAGTCTCAAACTGATGCCCAAATGGGATGCTGGCACTGCAGGTGGTGACTTTATCCACCATGCCACAGCACAGGTCCAAAGGCAGTGTTATTCTTAGTAATGGGAGTCATATGGCAGCTTTCAGGTGCAAATGTGCCTTCTGATGTTTTCTCTGGAGATTATGTGTTTTCATCGCAACTGCAACATCCACAAGGTCAAGTGATAAAATGCACAAGATTTGAACCCAGAGACTCCATGTGGTATACAAGGGTTCCAATTCCATTCCTTTCGGATCTCTTGCTTTATGAAAAATACTTTTACTGAAGTATTAGTAAAGACATACATATACTACATGCAACTGGTAATAGTTTCTACAATAATGTTTTCGCCACAGATTTGTGTTAAGTCCCATAGTGTTGAGCACAACATATGTACTTGCGTGTCATCTCCCCTGGCATAAAAGTAAATATTCCTTCTATTGCCTCCCATATATACAGCCAATTTTGAATTACTTAAGTACAACTTTTTCGGTAGAAAGACCCTACAAATTATACAATAAGGCTATCAGCATCTTAATAAAACACCTAAATGTTTCTACATTATTGGTGTTGCCTTATGGAGTAAACCTTCATGCACAAAATAAATATTTACAAACAAAACGATCAAAGAACCACTTTTCTATAAGCTGGCAATGCATGAACATAACTAAGTGTACATGCATGTTATCTGAAAAAGTACAGCTAAGTAGTGGAGTTGGAATGAGACTGTGGTTGTTTTAGCTGCTTCTGTACATGCCCAGCTGGTTCAACTCTTCACTTTGCACACTAAAACACATTTTAGACAGATCACTAGCCTGTATCATACTAAAAATTTTACTTCCAACTAAATGAACACTACTGCCTTCTCATGGAATTATTATGAATACAGGAATTATTACATGTATTTCTTCATATAGTTTAGTAGGGAAAGGAGGAGGGAGGAGGGATGAGAGTTGGGGGTGGGTGGGTATGGGGGAGAGAACCACTGTATTTCTAAAGTTGTATCTATGAAAAATATATTCATTAAAAATAAAATAAAATAGAATACAATAAAAAAGTCAACAGCAGTCACTGTGCACTTGCTTCCCATGCAGGACGTCTGTCCTTAATGTGTTGTACTATGAGTATTAATGGTAAAACCAGTCTTCAAACACTACTTTATACTTTGTGTGTCTGTGTGAGTGCAAACTGTTGAAATCTTTACTTAGTATAGAGTTGATTTTCCACATATAAAGATAATTAAAAATGAATCTTAATGAAGAATGGGATGGGAGAGGGAGTAGGAGATGGGATGGTTTGTGGGTGGGATGGTGGTTATAGGGGAAGAATTGCTGTAATCCAAAAGTTGTATATTTGAAATTTATATTTATTAAATAAAACTTTTCTATTTAAAAAAGGTTATGTGGAAAACAAGATGGACATAGATTTCTGATCTTATGGATCTTATATTCCAATTGGAGTGGACAGATAATAAGTAATATCTACAATATCAGGTGACGTTAAATGCTGTTGAAAATGCTACAGAGACCATGTGGAATAAGGGTGGCAGAGGAACTGGTTTAGATAGGGTGGCCAGAGGTGGACATTCTGAGGAGGCTTCCCATGTATATTAAAGTTTCATATAAAAAGAAAATAGTTCAAAACTTAAAAAAATAGTGCTTCTCCTCCTTAAATAGTGCACAAAACTTCAACTTATGCTTTAATCTCGCCAAAGTGAGTCAAGTTAGGGAAAAGATCAGGGTACACAGGGTGAGAGAGATGCCATGCTGTTGAGGAGGGCATTAACTAGGCCTATCTTGTTCATTTTGTGCAAGGAATGGTGTGTTGTGTTCAGTTCTCTGCAAGCTTTATACTTTATACTTTGTGTATCTGTGTGGGTGCAAACTGTTGAAATCTTTACTTAGTATAGAGTTGATCTTCCATATATAAAGATAATTAAAAATGAAGCTTAATGAAGAATGAGATGGGAGAGGGAGTAGGGGGTGGAACAGTTTGGGGGTGGTTGGGTGGATGTGAAGGGAAGAACTGCAATATTCTACAAGTTGTACCTATGGAACTTATATTTATCAAATAAAATCTTTCGAAAAGAACCAAAAAGAACAGGTACTGGCACCAGCATGTCTGCAGCATCCAACCTGTGATGACTAAGCTCTTCATACAGTCGTTATCATAAATTACGTGGGGAACAATCTATTCCAATCTTGCACTGAGCCAGGCAACTCCAGGGCAAGGAACTGGGGAGTCCTGAAGCCCTGCCCTGAGACTGCAGTCCGGGTGACTATTCAGTTACACATGGCCACAGTCACTGCCACCTGTGCTTCTAGGTCCTGTCAAGGAGTAGACCTCAACCCTGAGGAGTGCAAGCTACTCTAGAGTGTGCTGGAGTGTGTCCTCTCACTCTTCATGCCCACGAATCCTTTCCTGCTGATCTCTACCTATGTGTTGTCTTCAAATTCATTCCTGTTAGAGATAAGAGTCTGGACACAACTACCACATAGAAAACACAGGGGAAAAGCTCCCTGACAATGGTCTTGACAATGACTTTCGTTTTTTTGTTTTTTGCTTTTGGCTATGACACCAAAAGCACAAGCCACAAATGCAAAATATATAAGTGAGATAGCCACAAAATACAAAGATTAAGCACAACTGTAAAATATTATATAAATGCAACTGTGGAATTGTAAAAAATATTTGCAAATATACAAATGCAGCTATTAGATAACAGCATAGGAAAAAGCAGTCCAGAAACAAATGCATAAATTTTAGCTTATATGTTACCTTTTCTCAAACTATGCAATAGACCAAGACTGCCAACAATTAAGCATAAAGAAAAACATGGAGAGAGAAAACCGTGAAACACATTGCAATGTGCTGAATTGAGGAGGTAACATGGCTGATGTGGTAGTTAAGGGAAACATGAAGCATGCCTGCTACGTCATAGCTTCTCTGATGGGTGCTCATGTACTTGTGAATGTCTATGGATGTTATTCTCTTCAGATTTCTGTATTTACTGGAGATTAGAAAGAAAGGAAAATACTGGCAAAGCATTTTTACTATAAAAACCCTATGTTCTCTGTGATTTCAGGCTGTCTTGAGTGTCAGATAAATCCAGTGGCTTCTATGTAAGCTATGGTCATCATGATCTCCACTGCACCTGTGGCTCTGAAAACCTTTTTCAGGAGCATTCCTCGCATGTGAATCCAGGGAGACACAGGAGCTTCGCTGTCAGTCCCTCCTATGTCAGACTCAGGATCTCCTGCTCCCTCCAGGTCAGACCCTGTCTGCTCCAGGGAGTTGAGAACAGGAAAAGCCACTTTCAAAGACTTTCACAGCCTCTTTGGACATTGTAACTATGGAGTGCAATTGTTTTCTTTAATTAGCAAGAGGCAAAGTTTTCACAAACAACTTTCATACCCAACTTTACTTTCACTGCAGCTGCAAGGTGAAAAGATAATTGCAGTTCTGCAGGGAGGTGAGGTCACAGGCACACACCATTTCTAGGGCTCCAGCTGCCTCTTGCCAACCAGTGTTGACTGGGGTGACCTTCATGCCGAGGACTGTACAGGCAGTGGAGAGAAACTGGGAATTTTCTCTGTAAGTGAGAGAGAGTTTCCAGGTGAAGAGGCAATCGGGAGTCTGGGTGAGTGATCAGGTGAGAAATGGGATTGTCTTGTGTTTGCACCTGGTCCTGTGCCCCAGCCTCACAGGAATCAGGACGGATTCTCAGATGTGTGCACAGCTAGGATAGGGACATAGGGTCCTATGCCCTACTCCACTCCTTGATGGCTCCTAAAGTAATTTTTTATCACCCACAGTGATATTGATCCTTGGTGCTTAAAAAATAAGGGAATCTGCTGTCCAATGTACTCAGGGACCACAGTTCCAAAATAAATCTGGTGTGCAGCCCACTGTGGGAGTCACAGACCAAAATTTCATAAACCTAGAGATGCACCTGTAGAAATGAACATACCTGTGACCTCGATAAGTCAAACCTACAGGGTTCTTTCAATCCAGGGCCAACACAGTGGGCCTAAGTGGCAGTTGCTGGAAAAGAAATACCTTTTCTAACTCTGTTGTTGAACTGCTCAATAGAGACTGATAATTCCTATGGAAAATTTCCCAAGTTCCCAGATTATAGTAAAATTTTTTTCCCAAGCCCTTTAATATTCACTTAAACAGCTTAGGCACAAGCAAATATAAACTGCAATTTTTACATCACAAGATTTATTTTTACCTTCATGTAAGGGCAGACTTTTTAAGAAAAAGCAGAGTTATGTTGTAGTGGTGAGTTTCAAATGGCAACTCTCAGGTTCAATTATACCTACTGACATTTGCTCTGGACTGAAAATATTTTGTTCTCCACTGCCAGTTCTACAATTACAAGTGATAAAACACACAAGATTTAGTACTAGAGTTTGCATGTGATATACATGGCTTATACTTCAATACCTTTCAAAAATTTTGACTTATGGAAAATACCTTTACTTACTGTTTAATCAACAGTATATTGCATGAAAAAATAATATTTAGTTTCTACCATACTTTATTTCAGCACAGACTGTTGTTAATGTCTCATGGTATAGGGCGCAATATATTTTAAATAGTTGAGTGTCTTTTTTCCTGGTACTTACACCAAATAATGTTTCAGTTGTCTTCTAAATATTACAACCAATTTTGAATTATGTAAGTAGATTTTTTTTCCAGGAGAAACATCCTAGAAAATTACACTACAATCAGGTTCCCTGCATCTTAATGAGATACTTGAATGTAAATCATTATAGATGTGGGCTTATTGAGCAAACTTTCATGCATAAAGGTAAGCTAATACACAGAAAATGATGAAACAAATACCAGCAGTCTAAGATGAATTGACCAGCATGAAAATAGCCAGGTGTACAGATGTGTCATTTGAAGAACACAGCTAAGTAGCTCTGTTAGAATAACAGTGTTGTTAATTTGAGTGCTTTAGGACAAGCCCTGCCAGGTTAAATATTCCACTTTGAGCATAAAATAAAATTTAAATTTAGACAAATCACTAAGCTGAAGCTGCCTGTGTGAACATTTTATTTCCAACGAAATGATTCCTACTGCCTTCTCATGGAGTTATGAAGAATACAGGAATCAGTGCATGTGTCTCTTCATGCCTGTAATTAGAATGGTGTAAATAGCCGTAAAGATCATATAACCAAGTCTTTGGAAACATGTTCAAAAATATTAATCAGTTATGACTAGGCTTGAACCGATGCAAATGGAGATTATGTGAACAGAGAAAACTGAATTTCAGTTGACATTAATCCATGGAGCTCATGCCCCATCTCCCATACAGGAATCTCAGGCTCAGAGACAATAATCAGACATTGGAGGTGATGGGATGGCCGCTGGAGATCTGATATTGGGGATGATCTTCTTATCACAAACTCTTGCAGGAATCCTGGGGAACTTCTCTCTTCTTTCCCATTATCTCTATCTTTACTTCAAAGGATGCAAGTTTAGGTCCACAGATTTGGTCATCAAACACCTGACTGTAGCCAACTGCTTAGTCATTCTCTCTAGAGGAGTTCCCCAAACCATGGCAGCTTTGGGGATGAAGCATTTCCTCAGTGATGCTGGGTGCAAGCTTGTGTTCTATATGCACAGAGTGAGCACGGATGTGTGTATTTGCAGCACCTGCCTCCTGAGCATCTCCCAGGCCATCACCATTAGCCCCAGGAACTCCATGTGGGCAGTGCTTAAACTAAAAGCTCACAAGTACATATGCCCCTCCACTATTTCCTGCTGGATGCTGTACATAATACTAAATGTCATGGTGCCTGTGTATATGACTGGCAAAAGGAAAGACAATAATATCACAGAGATAGTTGATCATGGATACTGTAATGCTATGAACTCTGGAAAATACATAACATCGTTCCATGCAGCCCTGGTATTTTTTCAAAATGTTTTCTTCGTAGGTCTCATGCTGTGGTCCAGTAGCTTCATGGTTTTCATCCTGTACAGGCACAAGCAACAGGTCCAATACATCCATGGGACCAATGTCTCCTCCAGGTCCTCCCCAGAGTCCAGAGCCACCCACAGCATCCTCGTCCTAGTAAGCACCTTTGTGTCTTTGAGCGTTCTCTCCTTCATTTTTCACATATGCTTGACTGTTTTCAAGAATCCCAGTTTGTGGCTGGTGAACATCTATGTACTGTTCGCTGGTGGTTTCCCAGCTGTGAGCCCCTATATTCTCATGAGCCATGACTCCAGATTGCCCAGGCTCTGCTGTGCCTACACCAGAAACAGCAAGTGCCTTACTTAGTAGGAGAATGTAACTGTATGCATATTCACAGCAGGTAGTTATTTAACACTTATAAAAATTCATTTATTTTCTTGAGAAACAGAGACGTGGCTTGTCATGTATGATTCACCTCCCTAAAGTGTATCACTGCCCTGGGTGTGGTCAAAGATGGGATCCAGGAGCTCAATTTCTGGAGATATCACCACTGCCTCTCCGGGTCAGTGTGAACAGAAGCTGTAGGTGGTTCAGAGCTGGGCATCAAACTCAGGCCCCCTGCTACTGGAGAAGGTCATGGGATTTGCACGCTAACTGCTGGGCCTAACTCCTGCTTCCACATTTGATTTCTGGACTCCTTAATCCCTCTCAACTTTAAGTGTGTTTCTTCAAACAGTCCCTGTACTACAGTGTGCTGGACCAATAGCTGGAATTTCTGGTCTAAAATAAACAATGAATGGATTCATAATTATAAATGAGTTACTATGTTGTTCTCACATCAATTCCTGAAATATGGACAATGACTAGTGTACCAGCCTCCAGCAATAATGTGGAGATTATGAACAAGTCATGAGTGTCACTTGCATCAGACATAATGAATTCATTCAGAAATTAATATGCTACGGGAATGTAAAATCAGCTCTACAAAGCAGGAGCAGCATCTCAGGTGGTTTTGAAATACAGACAAGGAAGAAAGCTCCCATGGAGCAATGAATAATATGGAATTTGGTAGAGGGAAACTCAGTTTCCCAGAGTGATGGCCTTGAAGACCTGCAGGAGACCTGTGCACCACATCCTTAGGGGATGGAGTCCTTTGAAATCAGATGAAGCAGCCCAGCTATGTGAAACATTTTCATGTGCAAATGAGCACTTTACTTGCATGGGGCAGAGGGGCGTACAAAGCATGTTTTGCTGTTTTATAAAATACCCCAAGGCTGTATAGAAAATGAACAGAGCATGGTGTCCAGAATATCATGGTGCGACGTGGAGATCTACAGTGGGAGCCTTTTGTTTTTTGTCACTGATGACAGTATCCATGGGTATGGGGAAGAGACATGCTCCATGGTGCACTCCCCTGTTTGTGGCAGGGGGACTTCCATTCACCTTGGAGCCTAGAGGAATGTGCACTGTGCTCCTCTCTGGCTCTCTTGCTCTTTCTCCACAAGCTTGTTTCCATGTGTATGGAGATACATACTTGTGTTTCTATGTTTTATATGCACAGATATATAGAGATACAATATTAAATGATGCTTCTATTCTAAAAATGAATAATGTTGGAAAGTTGTACAAAAATTCAAGGCAGTGGTAATTAGGAATTAATGTGATGCTGGCTTCATAGAAAGAATTTGGGAAGATTCCCTCTTTTTTGATTGTTCTGAATACTTTGAGAAGACTTGGTGTTAGTTCTTCTTGAAATGCCTGGTAGAATTCATCCTGTCCTGGGCTTTTATTTGTTGGGAGGGCCTTTATTACTGATTCAATTTCTATCTCTGTAATAGATCTGTTTAGGTTTTCTATGTCTTCCTGGTTCAATTTCGGTAGGTTGCATGTGCCCAGGAATCTGTCCATTTCTGATAGATTTCCCTGTTTGCTGGCATACAATTCTTTATAGTAATTTCCGATGACTCGTTTTATTTTTGTGGTGTCTGCTTTTACATTCCCTTTTTCATCTCTGATTTTAATGATTTGGGTCTTTTTTTACTTAGCTGGGCCAATGGTGTGTAATTTTGTTTATCTTTTCAAAAAACCAGCTCTTCATTTTGCTGATCTTTTGTAATTTTTTTTTTTGGATTCAATTCTGTTGATTTCTTCTCTAACTTTAATTATTTCTCTTCTACTAGTGTTGGGTCTGGTTTGCTGCACTTTTTTTAGATCCTTGAGATGCATGGAATGCTCATTTATTTGTTGCCTTTCCAATTTCTTCATGTAGGCTCCTATTGCTATAAACTTTCCTCTTAACACTGCTTTTGCTGTATTCCATAAGTTTTGATAACTTGTGTTGTTATCCTCATTTATTTCCAGAAAATTTTTGATTTCTCTTTTGATTTCTTCTATGACCCAGTGTTCATTCAGGAGCATGTTGTTCAGTCTCCATGTGTTTGCATACTCTCTAGGGATTCCTGAGTTGCTAATTTCCAGATTCATTCCACTGTGGTCTGAGAACATGCATGGTATGATTTCAATTATTTGAATTTGCTGAGACTTGCTTTATGGCCTAATATGTGGTTAATCCTAGAATAGATTCCATGTATTGCTGAGAAGAATGTAAATTCTTTAAGTGTAGGATGAAAAGTTCTGTAGATATCTGTTAGAACCTTTTGGGTTCCAGTTTCAATTAAATCAGCTGTTTCCTTTTTGATCTTCTGACCGGTTGGTCTGTCTATTGCGGAAATGGAGTATAAAGTTCCCCCAATACTCTTGTATTGAAGTCTAAGTCTCCCTTTAAGTTCTTTAACATATCTTTCAAATAGCCTGGTGCTCTGTAATTAGATGCATATATGTTTATAATAGTTACATCTTCCTGTTGAATTGATCCTTTAATCATTACACAGTGTCCCTCGTTGTCTCTCTTAACAGTTTTTGTGTTAAAGTTTATTTTGTCTGATATTAAGATGGCTATGCCAGCTATCTTTTGATTCCTGTTGGCATGGAATATCTTTTTCCAACCTTTCACTCTGAGTCTGCATGCATATTTTTTAGAAGGATTTGTTTCTTGTAAGCAGCAAATACATGGGTTTTGTTTTTCCATCCATTCAGCCAGTCTGTGCCTTTTAACTGGAGAGTTGAGGCCATTTACATTCAATCTGACTATTGATAGTGACTTTGCCCTGCCATTTTCCCAAAGATATTTCTAATAAATGCTTTGAACTTCCTGTGATCTTTTACTGGGAGATTTTCTTCCTTTACCTTCTTTCTTATTGATTACTGTGTTTCTGTGTGTAACACATCTTTAAGCATCTTTTGCAGGGCTGGATGAGTGGTGACAAATTTTTTCAATTTTTGTTTGCTATGAAAGGTCTTTATTTCACCTTAATTCACAAATGAGAGCTTTGCAGGATATGATATTCTGGGCTGGCAGTTTTTTTTCTCTTAATTCTAGGCCTATATCTCACCATTCTCTCATAGCCTGTAGGGTTTCTGATGAGAAGTCTGCTGTTAGTCTAATTGGAGATCCTCTGACAGTTATCGATGTTTCTCTCTTGCACTTTTTAGAATCTTTTCTTTATGTTTCACTGTGGTGAATTCGATTACAACATTGGCATCCTTGTGCTGAGGATCTTTTTTGGTCATGTTTCTTGGGTGCTTCCTGTACTTGGATGTCTCTGTCCTTCTCCAAACCTGGAAAGTTTTCTGCTAGTATCTCAGTAAAAAGGCCTTGTAATCCTTTCTCTCTCTCCATGCCTTCAGGAACTCCTAGAACCCGAATGTTGGGTTTTTTAATAGTATCCTGTAGATTCCCAAGAATTTTTTTTTAGATTTCTAATGTCCTCTTCTTTTCTTTGGTTTGACTGTATACTATCCTGTGTTCTGTCTTCTAATTCTGATATTGTCTATTCTGCCTCACTGATCCTGTTTTTAAGGCTCTCAAATGTGTTCTTTATTTGTCCTATTGAATTGTTCATTTCATTTTGATTTCTCTTCAATATCTCAATTTTATGTTCTACTAAATTCCTCATTTCATTTTGATTATTCCTCAAGCTTTCATTTTCACGAGAGAGATTTTCTGTCCTTTCCTGTATGGATTTATGTTGTTCATGTATTTGTTTTTAATAACTTCTAAATGTTTTCAAAAAAATTTTTGAATTCCGTATCTTGCATTTCTTGTATCTCTTCATCTTCGTAATCCTGTATCGGAGTGTCATGTTCCTTTGGGGGCATGATAATGTGTTCCTTGTTCTTGATTTCTGTGTTTTTTGCTTGGCATTGTGGAGATATTCTTTGGTTTCTTTTTTTTTTTCCTCATTGTGATGGCTTTTCTTGTTATACTATGACTCTAGATTAAGTGTACTGTCTGCTTTTGGTGAATCTCCAGAGGCTTGTGGTGGGTGTGGCCAGAGAGCTCTGCTCAGTTCTTCAGGGTTAAGAGTATGTCAAAGGTCACGCACACAGGTTTGATGTGGTAGATCTTTTCTCTCTCGTTTTTATTCAGAAGGGAAGTAATTCCACTCAGCTGAGCTCTTTTCCTTGCTGGCAATCAGTGCCTGAGGCTAGCCCCAGTGGCTATATTTGTCTGCTCTGTGCCAAGGACCCACAAACTCCTCAGTGTAAGCTCAGATTCCCTTGCAATGTGTCTCACCAGGTAGCCAAAGCTGCCCAAATTTGTGGCATCTCCCACTGAGACTACTCACATCTCAGCCACACCGTGAGTTCTCTCACACACCCTCAGTTTTTTTTGTTCACATCCCTGGTTCATAAGCTACACACATTCACTAAGTCTTAGTCTCCTGTTATTTCTCCCCACAAGAGTCAGGTTTTTCCGCTTGGCTGAGGACAGCTGCAGCCCTGAGTTGGCACAGCTGTTATGTATGTCCAACATGGTGCCTGCTCTTTTGTCTCACATGCCTTTGTAAGGTGAATGGAGAGAGAGAATCATGTCTGCACCAGTCCCTTTTATTTTTTTAACTCTCTCCTCTAGTTAGGCTGGTGTACTTTCCCCTATGGGGCTTCAAGCTTGGTTCCCTCTAGGCTCTTACTGCTGCTTTTCCGCCAGTGTCTCAGGCTACTGCAGCTTCTCCTCACCTCCCTTTCCAGCGCTGGTGCACAGACTTGGCAGCTGAGATCCCATGCCAAGGGAACCCGTGCCCTCCACGTAGGTCCACCATGTAGGTGTCCCACTCATTCCAGAAGAATTTCCTCTGCAGTTTTTTTTCTAACTATTTCCTAAGACTACAGTATCTCCAATTTTATTAAACTACTTTTTCCCGGACTGTCAGTTAGCTCCCTCCCTATTCCACCATCTTGGAGCCCCAGCAGCTTTGATACATTGTTTATATATACTTTCTTATTCACTGTTGGTGGGAATGTGTATTGATGCACTCACTGTGGAAAACAGTACAATACAGAGATTTCTGAGAACTAGAAATTGACTTGCCATATGATCCAGATATCCCACTTCTGAGCATGTACCCAATAGACATGATTCACTGTATCAAAGAGATAGCTGCATTTCCATGTTATAGCAGCTGCTCACAATACCCAAAATATTTAATCAACTAAGGTGTCCATGTAACATAAAGAGTAAGGAATAGAAATGCGGTGTATATACACAATGGAATATTAATCAGCTATAAAAAAGAACAAAATTCTACCATTTGCTACAAAATACATGCAACTGCAGAACACCATGCTGAGTAAATAAGGCAGACACAGAAATATAAATACCACCTGTTCTCCCTTATATGTGGGAGACGAAATTAAGAAAGAGAACGTTTTAACAGGAAAATCACAATAAACAATTATCATGACACATCTGTGACACAAAATTCTGAAGTTATGAAAAATCAAGCCAGGACTCCCAGCGCCTCATCCATCACTGAGCACGGGGACCTAAAGCCTAATGTCGCTAAAGTCTCGCTTAGGAACTGCCAGCTATTAGATAACAGCATAGGAAAAAGAGTGGGCATTTTCTTCTAAAAACCAATTTATAAATTAGAGCTTATATGTTACCTTTTCTCATTAATTACACAGTCAACCAAGAAAAAAAAACTTAAGCATTAAGAAAACATGAGGATAGAAAACCACCACATAGATTCCAATGTGTTGAATTTTGGAGGTACCTGGCCTATCTGGTAGTTAAGGGAAACATGAAACATGGCTCCTAAATCACAGCTTCTCTGATGGGCACTCATAACTTGTGAATGTCCATGGATGTTATTCTCTTTAGCTTTCTGTATTCACTGGAGATTGGAAAACAGGGAAAATACTGGTAAAACATTTTTACTCTAAAACCTCCAAGTTCTCTATAATTCTAGGTTGTCTTGAGTGTCAGACAAACCCAGTGGCTTCTCATGTAAACTATGCTCATCATGTTCTCCACTACACCTGTGTCTCTGAGAACCTTTCTCAGGAGCATTCTACCCTTTGCTCTGCTCAGTACCCCAAGGTCTGAATTTTGGGAAGAACTCACCCTGGAGTAGAAAGAAATCTATGTGAATCCAAGGAGACACAGGAGCTTCACTGTCAGTCCCTCTCATGTCAGACCCTGTCTGCTCCAGGGAGCTGAGAACAGGAAGAGACAATTTTAATAACTTTCACAGCCTTTTTGGAGGTATTAGCTACAGGCAGTAATAGTATTTGATAAGTAGCTAAAAGGAAAATGTTTTCAGAAATCTCCTCAGTACCCTAACATTACTTTCACTTTCACTGCAGGTGAAAAGATAATTGCAGCTCTGCAGGGAGGTGAGGTCACAGGCACACACATTTCTAGTGCTCCAGCTGCTTCCAGCCCACCAGTGCTGTGCTGACCTTTTACACCCAGGCTTGTCCAGGAAGTCAAGAGAAACTGGAGATTTTCTATGTCAGTGAGAAAGAGGGAGGCTTCAGGCAAGAAGACATTCAAAATTCTGGGTGGGTGATCAGGTGAGAAAGGGAATTCTCCTGTGTTTGCACCTGGCCCAGTGCCCCAGCCTCACAGGAAACAGGAAGTATTCTGAGACATGTACATAGCTAGGACAGGGACAAAGCTCCTACACACTACTCCAGTCCCTGATGGTTCCAAAGTAATTTGGTGTCATGCACAATGGTATTGATTCTTGGGGTTTAATGAAAATAATCATGCCACCTGGTGTTTAATGTACTTAAGGACTGTAGGTCCAAAATAAGTCTCTGTTCAGTCTTCTGTATAGTACTCATAGACTCCACTTTCAGAATTAGCAGAGAGGTTGCTGTGGAAGCCAACATGCTTATAAATGTAGACAAGGACAAACTTCAGAATCTTATATCCTGGGATGTGGCTGCAAGTGGCAACTGTTGGAATGGAAGGTTTTTCTCCAACTCTGTTGTATGAATTGCCCAATGGAGGCAATTATTTTCTGTTAACAATCCCCATGGTTCCTTGATTATGGTAAGATTATGTTCTTTCTTTAAGTAAGAAAAGCCTATATAAGAAAAAAAGTAGTGCTACCTTTTAGTAATGAGTTTCAGGTAGTAGCTTTCATGCACAAATCTATGTTCTGATATTTAATATGAACTGAAAATATTTTCATCTCAACTTTGAGCTCTACATTGTCATATGAAAAAATAAATAAGATTTGACAATAGAGATTGCATGAGCTAAACAAGGCTTATACTTCAATACTTTTCAAAAATCTTAACTTAATTTCACCAGAGTGGTGTTAATGTCACTTTGTACAGGGCTCAATATATTTTCAGTACCTGAGTGTCAGTTCTTGAAGTAAGAAGTAAGTAAAGTGGTAAGATGGCATATCAGGGCATTAAGAAAATTTTAGAATCTGCCTGCTAAATCATGGTTTCACTTATGAAGGCTCATAACCTTCCATATATCCATTGGTATTTTTATTTTTAGCTCCTTAGTCCACTGGAGATGAGAAAGAAGGGTGCAAACTTTTAAAGAATGCTTTTGCATGGCTGGCGCCATGGCTGACTAGGCTAATCCTCCACCTGCGATGAAGTTTCTAGTCCTGGTTGGGGCACCGGATTCTGTCCCGGTTGCTCCTCTTCCAGTCCAGCTCTCTGCTGTGGCCCAGGTCCTTGGGCCCTGCCCCCCATGGGAGACTGGGAGGAGGGCCCTGGCTTCTGGCTTCGGATTGGTGCAGCGCACCAGCCATGGTGGCCATTTGGGGAGTGAGCCAATGGAGGCAAGACCTTTCTCTCTGTCTTTCTCTCTCACTATCTAACTCTGCCTGTCAAAAAAAAAAAATTAAAAAAAGAATGCTTTTGCATACAATCCCCACATCCTCTGTATTTCCAAAGAAATTTTCATGAAGCACCAGAAAAATTCGTTAGTGGCTATTAAGTGATTTATTTCCTCCAAGAGGCTCTGTACCAATTCTTTTCAATAATTTTTTCATAGATGCAATTCTTTCCAACTTTCTTATTTCCTTCATTTCTTCCTTCTTCTTCTTTTTTTATTTATTTTTAATAATGCTTTTATTTAAAGAATATAAATTTCCAAAATACAGCTTATAGATTACAATGGCTCCCCCCCCATAACTTCCCTCCCACCCGCAACCCTCCCCTTTCCCACTCCCTCTCCCCTTCCATTCACATCAAGATTCATTTTCAATTCTCTTTATATACAGAAGATCAGTTTACTATATATTAAGTAAAGATTTCAACAGTTTGCCCTCACATAGCAACACAAAGTGAAAAATACTGTTGGAGTACTAGTTATAGTATTAATTCACAATGTATAGCACATTAAGAACAGAGATCCTACATGATATATTTTTTTAAAATTGATTAATTTTCTATGCAATTTCCAATTTAACACCAAGATTTTTTTTCATTTTTAATTATCTTTGTATACAGAAGGTTGATTTAGTATATACTAAGTAAAGATTTCATCAGTTTGCACCCACACAGAAACACAAAGTGTAAAATACTGTTTCAGTACTAGTTATAGCATTACTTCACATTGGACAACACATTAAGGACAGATCCCACATGAGACATAAGTACACAGTGACTCCTGATGTTGATTTAACAATTTGACACTCTTGTTTATGGCGTCAGTAATCTCCCTAGGGTCTAGTCATGAGTTGCCGAGGCTATGGAAGCCTTTAGGGTTCGCCGACTTCGATCTTATTCCGACAGGGTCATAGTCAAAGTGGAGGTTCTCTTCTTCCTTCAGAGAAAGGTACCTCCTTCTTTGATGGCCCCATTCGTTCCACTGGGATCTCACTCACAGAGATCTTTCATTTAGGTCTTCTTTTTTTTTTTCAGAGTGTCTTGGCTTTCCATGCCTGAAATGCTCTCCTGTGCTCTTGAGCCAGATCTGAGTGCCTTAAGGGCTGATTCTGAGGCCAGAGTGCTATTCAGGACATCTGCCATTCTATGAGTCTGCTGTGTATCTCGCTTCCCATGTTGGATCATTCTCTCCCTTTTTGATTCTATCAGTTAGTATTAGCAGACACTAGTCTTGTTTGTTTGTTCCCTTTGACTCTTAAACCTATCAGTGTGATCAATTGTGAACTGAAATTGATCACTTGGACTAGTGAGATGGCCTTGGTACATGCCACCTTGATGGGATTGTATTGGAATTCCCTGGCATGTTTCTAGCTCCATCATTTGGGGCACGACTGATTGAGCATGTCCCAAATTGTGCATCTCCTCCCTCTCTTATTCCCACTCTTATATTTCACAGGGATCACTTTTCAGTTAAAATTTAAACACCTAAGAATAATTGTGTGTTAATTACAGAGTTCAACCAATATTACTAGAATAAAAAAAATACTAAAATGGATAAAGTATTACATTGTACAACAACAGTCAGCACAAGAGCTGATCAAGTTACTGTTTCTCATAGTGTCCATTTCACTTCAACAGGTTTCCCCTTTGGTGCTCAATTAGTTGTGTCTGATCAGGGAGAACATATGATATTTGTCCCTGTGGGACTGGCTTAATTCACTCAGAATGATGTTTTCCAGATTCCTCCATCTTGTTGCAAATGTCTGGATTTCATTATTTTTGACTGCTGTATAGTATTCTATAGAGTACATGTCCCATAATTTCTTTATCCAAATGTATGCTTTGAATTCCCTGTGATCTTTTGCTGTGATGTTCCCTTCGTTTACCTTCTTTCATGTTGATGGCCGTGTTTCTGTGTTTCTGTGTGTAACACATCTGTAAGCATCTTTTGCAGGGCTGGACGAGTGGCAACAAATTCTTTCAATTTCTGTTTGCAATGAAAGGTCTTTATTTCACCTTCATTCACAAATGAGAGCTTTGCAGGATATAATATTCTGGGCTGGCAGTTTTTCTCTCTTAGTACCTGGGCTATGTCTTGCCATTCCCTTCTAGCTTGTAGGGTTTCTGATGAGAAGTCTGCTGTGAGTCTAATTGGAGATCCTCTGAGAGTAATCTGATGTTTCTCTTTTGCACATTTTAGGATCTTTTCTTTCTGTTTCACTGTGGTGAGTTTAATTACAATGTGTCGTGATGAGGATCTCTTTTGGTCATGTTTACTAGGGGTTCTATGAGCTTCCTGTACTAGGATGTCTCTGTCCTTCTCCAAAACTGGGAAATTTTCTGCTATTATCTCACTAAAAAGGCATTCTAATCCTTTCTCCCTCTCCATGCCTTCAGGAATTCCTAGAACTTGAATGTTGGGTTTTTTAATAGTATCCTGTAGATTCCCAACAATATTTTTTAGATTTCTAATTTCCTCTTCTTTTCTTTGGTTTGACTGTATATTTTCCTGTGCTCTGTCTTCTAAGTCCGATAGTCTCTCTTCTGCCTCACCCATTCTGTTTGTAAGGCTCTCTAATGTGTTTTTCATTTGATCTATTGAATTCTTCACTTCATTATGATTTCTCGTCACTATCACAGTTTCATGTTCTACTAGTTGTTTTATTTCAGCTTGATTCCTCCTTAATGTTTCATTTTCACGAGAAAGATTTTCTACCTTGTCCATTAAGGATATCTGTAGTTCAAGAACTTGTTTTTGAGTACTTCTTAGTGTTCTTATCAATTTTTTGAGATCTGCTTCTTGCATTTCTTCTATCTCATCATCTTCGTAATCTTGAATTGGGGTGTCTTTTTCATTTGGGGGTGTCATAGTGTCTCGGTTTTTGCGTTTGTTGTTTGGCATATTGGTTTCTTCACTGTGGTGTTTTTTCTTGTTATACTATGACTCTAGATAAGTGGACTGTCTGCTTTCAATGGAGCCTTAGAGGCTTGAGATGGGTGTGGCCTGATAGCTCTGTTTGGTTCCTCAGGGTTGAGGGTGTGCCAAAGGTGACACTCCCAGGTTAGGCGTGGTAAATCTCTCTCTGTTTCTTTCTTTATTTTTGATTCAAAAGGGAAGTAATTCCACACAGCTGAATGGAATTGGGGGTGGTTAGCAGGCAAATGATATACCCACAGGAGCCAGAGATCGGAAGCTCTTTCCCAAGGACCACAGAGGGAATCTCTGCGGCCTTCAGTGTGGGTTCAAATTCTTCTGTAGTCTCACCACTGGGCTACCTAGGCTACCCAACTGTAGCATCTCTGGAGAGTACTCACATGGTGAATTCCATGAGTTCTCTCCCCCACAGTCTCTTTTTTCACGGTCTCAGTTCATTAGCACCACACATTGATTAGGTTCTAATCTCCTATTATTTCACCCCCACGCCCAGTGTCAGGTTTTTCTGTTAGGCTCAGGGCCGGTGCAGACCTGAGGTCACCCTGCTTATGACGTATGTCCAAAATGGCGCCTGCTCTTTGTCTTGCTCACCTTTGAGAGGTGGGCGGAGAGAGAGAAACTCATGTCCATATCGGTCACTTTATTCTTTCTCTCTCTCTTCTAGTTAGCCTGGTGCACTTTTCCCCACAGGGTTTCAAGCCTTGTTCGCTCTAGTCTCCTCTTTCCTCTTCCCTGCCGGTGTTTTGGGCTATCGAGGTTCGGCTCACCTCGCGTTCCAGCGCTGGTGCGTTGAGTCTGCCGCTGGTGTCCCGAACTGCAGGCTCCCAAGCTCTCCTCGAAGGTCCACTGTGAATCACTAGTTCCAGAAGAGTTTCCTCTGCTGTTTCTTCCCCTACTCTTCCTTGAACCTGCAGTATCTCCACTTTTATTAAACTGTCTCTCTCCGGACTATCAGTGTGCTGCCTTCCTATTCCGCCATCTTGCCCCAGGTCCTCCTTCATTTCTATCACTTTTTTATTAATATAAAGAGAACAATGGTTTATTCCTCTTTTTTAAATATTTACTTATTTGAAAGACAGAGATAGAGAGAGGGAGAGATCTCCCATCAGCATGTTCACACCAAAAATAACTTCACTGGGCTGACAGGGCTGGGCCAGGCTGAAGACAGGAGCTTCATATGAGGTCTCCCAAATGGGATGACTGAGGCCCAAGCACTTGGGCCATGTTCTGCTACTTTTCCCAGCAGTTGGCAGGGAGCTGCATTCAAACTGGAGCAGTTGAGGACACAAGCAGGTGTTCATATAGGATGCTGGTACTGCAGGTGGTGGCTATTACCAGCTAGCCACAACACCATCCCAAGGAACAGTGTTTTCTAATGTAAACTATGGTTATCATGTCCTCCATTGCACCTGTGTCTCTGAAAAACCTTTCTCAAGAGCAGTCTCACCATTGCTCTGCTCATTACATAAATGATGCTGAGTTTACTGGTCTGAAGTTTGGAAAAGAACTCACTCTGGGGTAGAAAGAAATCTGTGAATCCTGGATGACACAGGAGCTTCACTGCCTGTCCCTCCCCTGTCAGATTCAGGATCTCCTGCTCCCTCCACATGATTCACTGTCTGCCCCAGGGAGCTGAGAAAAGGAGGAGACAGCATAGGAGTCCAACAGTCTCCTTTGAGATAATAACTACAGTGCCGTAAAAGTCCCTAGTAGTTAGCAAGAGTGAAAAAAGTTTCACGGTATTCTCATGACCCCAATTTTACTTTCTCTGCAGCTTCAGATGAAAAGATAATTGCAGTTCAGCAGAGAGATGAGGTCACAGACACTAATGCATTTCTAGTGCTCCAGCTGCCTCCACCCCACTCCATACAACTGGAGGCTGAAAGAAACTGGGCATTTTCCATGTCAGTGTGAAGGAGAGAAGCTGTAAGCAGAGAGGTGTCTCTGGAGTATGGGTGAGTGATGAGGTGAGAAAGGGGATTCTCCTGTGCTTGCTCCTGGTCCTGTGCCCCAGCCTCACAGCAAGGAGGAAGCATTCTGAGATGTGAGCTGAGCTAGGACAGGGAGACTGGGTCCAACTCCCTACTCCAATCCTGGGGGTATCATCCTCAATGACATGGATTCGTGGTCTCAAAAAAATAACCCTGAAATCTGGTGCTAATGTATTTAAGGACTGTGGTTCCTGTAAATCTGTTGTTCCATCTACTGGACAGGAATCACAGACTCCACTTTCAGAATTATCGGAGATGCACATCTATCTGTCACGTGCTTATGATAAAGACTTGGAAATCCCTACAGGAATCTTATGCTCCTGGAAGAAACTGTGGATTCATGCAGTATTGCTGGAATAGCAAGGTTTTCTCTAACTCCGTTGTTTGAATCCTCACTGAAGTAAGTGACTGCTTCTTACTGAAAACATCATTTGTACTCTGGAGATGGTGAGATATTTCCTGTTTTTACATAAGGGAAGACTTTGAAGCCACAGGAGGCATGTCTGCAGAGATGGACATCACCTGGCAGCTGCCACATATGAATGTGTCTTCTAGTGTTTGTCCTAAACTGGAAATATTTTCATGTCAATCACAAGCTCCACAGTTTGGACACCCTAGATATTCCATGTGAGTTTACACACTCTAGTACTCAGTAACCTTTAAATATCTTTATTATGGAAAATTTAATCATTAATTAACTATGAGTCACAAAAGAAGCACGATAGTAAAGTGGTCATATTTAGTTTCCACCATACATGACTTCATCACAGACGGTGTCTCCTGTCCCATAGTCTACAGCAGATCATATGATCAGCACTTAGGTATTAGGTTCTAGTGCTACAAAAGCCACAAACTGTTCACATTGCATTCCAAAAATAGAACTGATTTGACTTAGTAAAATACAAATTTTCAAGGAGTGCATCAGAAAAAATAATATAATCAATTGATTTATATCTTCAAAATATACATAAATGCTTAATCAATACTTACATTGCTTTGTGCTGTAAATCCTTATGTATAGTTAAATTGGCACAAAATAGTAAACAATTGGCACTAGTCTGCAATAAGTTGGCAGCATAATATATATGTAAGAATATGTGTTATTTGAATACACAGCTAACTAGTTTTCTATGAATAGCAAGATGGTTAACTAACCTACTCTCTCGTAAGACCATCCAAGTTCAATTCACCACATCACATTATACATTAAGAAGTTTAAATTTAGACAAATGGCTGGCCTATAGACACTTAAGGGATAATTTTATTTCAAATGCAAGGAATATTGCTGCCTTTCATTGAGTTAGGAATACAAGAATTACTCTCAAGACACCACATGTTTGTAAGTATAGTTTGTAAGTAAGTAGCTTTAGTTACATACTCAGCTCTTTTAAAACATGATATAAATAAACATATTAAGCAGCTATGGCTAAGTGTCAATGAATTAAGTGGGGAATATTGTGAATGGAGACTTTTGTATTTTGGTTGACATTAATACGTGTACCTCATGCCTCATGTCCCTTACAGGACTCAGAGATAATAATCAGACATTGGGAGATGATGGGATGGCCATCAAAGACTTGACAATGGGGATGATCTTCTTATCACAAACTCTTGCAGGAATCCTGGGGAATTTCTCTCTTCTTTCCCATTATCTCTATCTCTGCTTTACAAGATGCAAGTTTAGGTCCACAGATTTGATCATCAAACACCTGACTGTAGCCAACTGCTTAGTCATTCTCTCTAGAGGAGTTCCCCAAACCATGGCAGCTTTGGGAATGAAGCATTTCCTCAGTGATATTGGGTGCAAACTTGTGTTCTATGTTCACAGGGTGGGCAGGGATGTGTCCACTGGCAGTACCTGCCTCTTGAGTATCTCCCAGGCCATCACCATCAGTCCCAGGAACACCAGATGGGCAGAGCTCAAAGCAAAAGCTCCCAAGTACATTGGCTCCTCCATTACACTTTTCTGGATGCTGAACCTGATACTAAACGTCATGGTACCTGTGCATGTGACTGAGAAAAGAAGTGACAAAAATATCACAAGGGAAGTTGATTATGGCTACTGCTATTCAGTCATTAGTGACAGATTCACAGTGTATGGAGCAGTGTTTGTAGCACTAGTGTTATTCCGAGATGTTTTCTTTGTGGCCCTCTTGCTGTGGGCCAGCAGCTCCATGGTTGTCACCCTGTACAGGCACAAGCAACAGGTCCAATACATCCATGGGACCAACATTCCCTCCAGGTCCTCCCCAGAGTCCAGAGCCACCCACAGCATCCTCATTCTGGTGAGCACCTTTGTGTCTTTGTGCACTCTCTCCTCCATCTTTCACATTTGCTTGATTGTTTTAAACAATCCCAGTTTGTGGCTGGTGAACGCCTCTGCACTAATCGCTGGGAGTTTCCCAACCATGAGCCCCTACATTCTCATGAGCCATGACTCCAGAGTGCTTAGGCTCATTTTTACCTTCTCAAGGTATACAGAATCCCCTGCTTAGCATGAGTGTGTAAATTGTATGTGTACCCACAATGGTTGGTTCTCTGATGCTTTTTAAAATTTATTCATTTATTTACTTGAGAGACAGACACAGAGCTCACTATATTGTATTTCACTCCCAGAGCATCTATCTTGAGTCTGGATCAAAGTCAGAGCCAAGACCTGAATGACTTGTGCCATCAACACCACTTCCCAGTGTCTGCCTTAGCAGATAGCTGAGTTCTGGTCAGAGCTGGGTATCAAATCCAGATACGATGATATTAGATATGTTCTTCTTGTATGGAAACTTAACTGCCAAACACAATGTGAGTTCTTGATTCTTGAAGCCCTCTGAATGTTTAAGCATGTTTCTTAAAACAGTACAAGGAACAGTTTGGTAAACAAAACAGACTGATTTTCTGCTCTAAATAAAGAATGCATGTTTTGGTAATTATAAATGAATTGCTATGTAATTATGATGTCAATTCCCATATTGTGTTATTAGTGTTCCTGCCTCCATCAAGAAATGTAGAAATTGCTAAGTTATAGGAGTCACTTGGATTTGACATATGAATTTTTCAGAAGTGATCAGTTATGGGAATGTGACAAGAGGTCCATAAATCAGGGGCAACATTTCATGTGGGCATCAGAATACAGAAAAATGAAGAAATTCTCCATGGAACAATGAATAGCATGGATGCTAGTGGAGAGAAAATTAAGTTTCCTAGAGTGGAAGCCTTGAGGATCCTGCAGTTCTGTGCATTCAGGGGAGAGAGTCTTTTGAACTCAGATGTTATGAAGGAGAATGGTTACTTCAATCATTTTCATGTGCATATGGCCCGTATGACCTGGAGTGGGGCACAGGGTAGCATGAAGCATGTTCAGCTCTTTGTAAATGACACTGAGTGACAGAGCACACTGTCCAAACATCCCAGCATGGAGGTGAGATTTGCTGGGCGAGCTTCTGTATCTTTAAGTGAAGAGGCCAGTTGGGTGTGTGGACAAGAAACAGCTTCATCGTGTACTCTCCTGTCTCCCAGGTGAGGAAATAAGTTTATGGTGGGATCTTCCTTTAGCCTTGAACTCAGGACAAAGTAGGCACTGGGAGCCAGTCTCCTTCCCTGCCCTCACCTGGTGCTTATTTCCAAGTGCATAGACAAGTATTTTTGGGTTTTAAGTGTGTATGCACACATATAGATATATGAAGTAAAATTAAATCTGTATGCTGTAGATCATTAATACTGGAAAAGCACAAAGTCAGATTTACAAAGCAGTGCCAGTAAGAATAACACCAGCTGTGTTCACCCCACTGTCTATTTACTCTGATGTGTGTGTCCCTGTGTGTAGGACACTACAGCAGACAACCCTGGCTCTAAGGCCAAAGACAGCTAAAGGACCCCTGGAGGTTTGGCAGGGCCAACACTCCCTGTCCCTCAGCTGTAGGACACAACCCAGCCTGAGGATTTCCAGTCCTGGCCCAAGGAAGCCCAGCAGAGAAGACCACCACAGCACACAGGCAACTCTCACTCAAAGCTTCCCCTGCAAGCTCAGCTCCAACTCCCTTTAGGACAGAAACTCCTAGTACCTGACCTAGGCTGAATACAGGCATAAGGAAGGGGGCTGATTCACACAGACTCTGAGAGAGCTCTTTGGCCAATGGTCATCTAGCCCCTGTATCTGGACCAGGCCCCCAGTCTGCTCCCAGTATCTGGTTTGTGGGAGCCCTGGTAGAATAAACAATTTTCTTACTTTTTCTATTTTCATTTAGGTTAGTTCTTTTTTAAACAGTCTATATATTAGTTATTTTCATAAGATGTCGCCTAATCAGCAGATGAATGTTCATGGTATGTTTTTGCTCTTTTCATCCACATATTTTAACTATGATAAGGGTACCTCCAAAAGGTTCTTAGGAAAATGAAATTAAGTGATAAGTTTATTTTGGTGCAAAACATGCTTGAAAGCCAAGGATGGTTGTTGTTACATGCATTTTCCACAAAGCTTTCGAAAACCTCTATCTGCATGGGTTTTACAGTTTTCACTTTGACAGTTCTATCTTTAGAATCTGTTTTTTGTAACCCGGAAAACACACGCTACTTCTCAGAGTCAGTCACAGTGTAGTTCCTAATACATTTAACTCCCTCTGGACAATGTGATGGCACTCCAGAAGTAATCTATCAACAGCCTGAGAGCTTTTAAAGTCTGTGGTAAACAGCCGGCGCCGTGGCTCAACAGGCTAATCCTCCGCCTTGCGGCACGGCACACCGGGTTCTAGTCCCGGTCGGGGCGCCGGATTCTGTCCCGGTTGCCCCTCTTCCAGGCCAGCCCTCTGCTGTGGCCCGGGAGTGCAGTGGAGGATGGCCCAAGTGCTTGGGCCCTGCACCCCATGGGAGACCAGGAAAAAGCACCTAGCACCTGGCTCCTGCCATCGGATGAGCACAGTGCGCCGGCCGCAGCGCGCCATCCGCGGCAGCCACTGGAGGGTGAACCAACGGCAAAGGAAGACCTTTCTCTCTGTCTCTCTCTCTCACTGTCCACTCTGCCTGTCAAAAAAAAATTAAAATCTGTGGTAAACATTTAATGTCACACACACACAGCTCTGGAATTGACATCTCATTGAAATTCCACAGCTGCACACTTCTCTGGATCAAGAACTAGAAGGTGGCTATCCTCCCTCACCCCAGGCACCACATTTCACCCCTTAGCAGCTCCCATGTCCCTTGAGGATCACGATGGCAGACTGCCTTCAGCCTCTTGTGTTATGATTGAAACAACACAGCAATGATCTGTGTGGGCTTTTCTCATTTCTGATGTTGCTCATGACTTTAACTGTACTGTCACATTTGTCCAGATACTCATTAGCTTCTCTGCAGAATGTCCCACCAGGTGAGCACCCAACAACTGATTAAGTCACAGCACTGCCCATGTTCTTGAGTCATTTTCAAGTTGGACTCCCAGGAACAGTGCCAGTAGTAAATTCAGAATTCATCTTTTGGCAAAGGTGTGTGTAGGTTTGTTGTGTGTATAAATGGTGGGGATATCATTGGGCCATAGATTTACCTTGGTTTATCTTTTTTTCCTTCAAAATAAATTTGCACAGAATTTAGTGGGAAATTATCTCATAAACTTTAAAATGTCAAATATGTACATTTTATCAATGATCCTATGGTCTTTCTCTAAAATCCTGTAATTGTGCATGTAAACATAGTTGCAAACACAGTGTGTACATATAGTTTTGAATTGTTGCTTTCCTTAACTTTTATGTAATAAATATAAATTCCCAAAGTACAGCTTTTGGATTATAGTGGCTTTCCCCCCATAACTTCCCTCCCATCTACAACTCTCCCATCTCCTGCTCCCTCTCCCCTTCCATTCGCATCAAGATTCATTTTCAATTATCTTTATATACAGAAGATCAATTTAGAATATATTAAGTAAAGATTTCAACCGTTTGCACCCACACAGAAACATAAAGTGTAAAGTACTGTTTGAGTACTAGTTATAGCATTAATTTACATTGTACAACACATTAAGGACAGAGATCCCACATGAGGAGGAAGTGCACAGTGACTCCTGTTGTTGACTTAACAATTGACACTCTTGTTTATGGTGTCAGTAATCACTCTAGGCTTTTGTCATGGGTTGCCAAGGCTATGGAAGCCCTTTGAGTTCACCAACTCCGATCTTATTTAAACAAGTTCATAGTCAAATTGGAAGTTCTCTCCTCCCTTCAGAGAAAGGCACTTCCTTCTTTGATGGCCCCTTCTTTTTGACAGGCAGAGTTAGACAGTGAGAGAGAGACAGAGAGAAAGATCTTCCTTTTTCTGTTGGTTCACCCCTCAAGTGTCTGCTATGGCTGGCGTGCTGTGGCCAGCGTGCTGCGCCAATCCGAAGCCAGGAGCCAGGTGCCTCTTCCTGATCTCCCATGCAGGTGCAGGGCCCAAGGACCTGGGCCATCCTCCATTGCACTCCTAGGATGGCCTGTTCTTTCCACTGGGATCTCACTCACAGAGATCTTTCATTTAGGGATTTAGGTGTTTTTTTTTTTTTTTCCAGAATGTCTTGGCTTTCCATGCCTAAACTACTCTCATTGGCTCTTCCGTCAGATTTGAATGCCTTAAGGGCTGATTCTGAGGCCAGAGTGCTGTTAAGGACATCTGCCATTCTATGAGTCTGCTGTGTAAACTGCTTCCCATGTTGGATCATTCTCTGCTTTTTGATTATATCAGTTAGTATTAGCAGACACTAGTCTTGTTTATGTGATCCCTTTGCTCTTAATCCTTTCATTATGATCAATTGTGAACTGAAACTGATCACTCTGACTAGTGAGATGGGATGGTACATAAAAGATCCTGTGAAATATTTCCAAAATCTTTTCTTCCTTTTTCTTCTTTTACCAAGTTTCTCATTTTGTGGCAGAATTTATTTACTATATTTTTTATATTTTGGGGATAAGTTTTTATTATTATTTTTGACAGGCAGAGTGGACAGTGAGAGAGACAGAGAGAAAGGTCTTCCTTTTCCATTGGTTCACCCCCCAATGGCCACTGTGGCCAGCGCACTGTGGCTGGCAAATGGCGCTGATCTGAAGCCAGGAGCCAGGTGCTTCTCCTGGTCTCCCATGTGGGTGCAGGGCCCAAGGACCTGGGCCATCCTTCACTGTACTCATGGGCCACAGCAGAGAGCTGGACTGGAAGAGGAGCAACAGGGACAGAATCCGGTGCCCCGACTGGGACTAGAACCCGGTGTGCTGGAGCCGCAGGTGGAGGATTAGCCTAGTGAACCCTGATGCCAGCCGGGGATAAGTGTTAATACATATTTGAGGCAAAGGCTTAATGGCTCTACTAACAAGTTCCACAAATAACCCACAGGCGATCTGTGTAAACTCCTAGTTTACCTAGAATCTGCCAACACTTACAAGTTCCAGTCATTTTATTTTAAGCTCTTGTTGGTGTATGATACTTTCAAGTAATAGTTTTATTTGAACTTTTTTCATTACTAAGGAAGTTGATTACCTATTAACACATTGAATGAATTCAGATATCCTTTGTTGGAGGCCTGTTTGGTTTATTTTGTCCACTTTTTCTATTGCATTGTCTTTATTGTCTCTATTGGCTACTTGGTGCACTGGAGTATTACACATACTTCTTACTTGACCCCAATCTCTCCTTTCTCTCTCTCTCTCTTCCTGTGTTTCCCTCTCTCTATTGCTGTATCTTTCAAACACATAAATAAAATCTTTAAAAAAATCAAGGTTCTTGTGTTCAGAATGTTAATGGCTCTTTTTGCTCTGATGATCAGTTCTCTTGTGCTTGTACAGCAGAAATCTACCTTGTGGAGGGTCATTTCCTGCATGAGTCCCTACTATTACCTCCAACGTTTATTATCTTCTGTTCCAAATATCTTTTCAAGGATTTTCACATAACAAATCACCTCCAAAGACATCAGTGGTTTAATAACTGGGCATAAAGGCATATTGTACACAAGACCAAAATAAACAAAAATAACACATCTCACTTCAAGGCCCAATACATTTCTAACAGTTTGGATAAGGATAGGATACTGAGAGAGACATGATGTTCTGTAAATGGGAAGTACAAGGACCCTTTGTGGGATGGGTTAGGGCTTGGGTTATTGAAAGAATACTCTATGGTACATGGAGTAAGTTTGTTTACCACGTGGGGGACAACGAGGAACAATACCCTCCACTCTCCTGTGCATAAGGTTTGAGAAATAGGATTGAAATAAGCAACCTGAAAATGCTTAGAATGTTCACAAGCTGAGACATGGAGAGATCTGAAAACGTGGCACCGTAGATTGTGTTGAAAGTAGCCAGCAAGCTGCTGAACACTAACTGGATGGGCCTGGCTTGTGCCATCCTTTGTAGCACAGAATTGTTCTCACACACCGTGTTCCCCGGTCACTTCCTCTCTTCTTAGACTTTGGCAGCATTAAAGACGAAACTGCAGATTCATGGGAGTTTTCAGAAGGAAAAAACCTCACTTTTATAGCTCTGTTGGACACAAGTGACCCTTTCACCTTCCTATCTTCTGTGGTTCAGTGGTGATAGGTGAGATTTAAAGTACCCAGGTCTATGAGGTTTCCCATGGGTGCCAGTGTGGGCAACAAGAATGTGAAGCTTAGGACCTGGCTCTCCCCACATTCTAGACAGTGCAAGAAAAGGGAGGCGCAGACTTAGGGGGGAGAGATGAATGATAAAACCTCCTCACAGTCCTTGCCGGCCTCCACTCACTCCATCTGCACACTTGAATTCTCCACACCCATGCCTTGGGGACAGTGTAACCAGGACTTGAAATGTGCTAGTCTTTGACACAAAACACAAGTTCTGCCTTGCTTTCTCTATTATACTGGGAGGATTCGTGCTCTCACAAAAGCTAAGGGAGAGTCCTATCAATATGTTACAGCCATTCAACTGGATTGGCAAGGTCAGATTATTCCATGAAAGTCCTATCATTACACATCTAGGTTGATGAAACTATGATTTTTGCTGAGTGAAGTAAATGTACTATCTGATTGGAAAGACAAGCTTTCCACATTAAAGGATCCACTTCAAATCCTTGTTGTTCTGGTTCAGATAACTCTATCACGTGGGTTCTCATAATGCATCTGTAGATGTATGAAGCACTCAGAGAGGAACATTTTGTTGTCTGAGGGAGTTTACAACTCTTCTTTTTCAGAACATTCAGGCTGTTCACGACCACTGAACAATATCATTTAGAAGTGCACTTTCTTCATCCTTACCAACATAAAGGCTGTTGTGCATCCAATCAGCCCTGAACACAGCCCTGCTGTCCCTTCTCTCAACCACTCAGGACATGATCCCAGCCCAGAGTGAGACACAGATTCGCCTCCTTCCTGGCTTTCCCTTGCCTTTCCAGTGATGGTCAAGAATCGGGCTGTAGTCATGAAAACATGGGCTGGACTGACCCACCCCAGTCAGTGCACGCACAGCAGGCCATGTACTGCCTCAGTGGAACACAACCTGGACCCAGTCCCCAGAAATGGGTCAGGAAATCTCCATGCTGAACACTGGAAGTTATGCTCCACATTAGGTTCTCCTGGGCCACTTTCTTAATGTTCCACCCTGGCTCCAGCCTCAGAGGAGTTGACTGAACCTCTGCAAAAACAGAAACCACCTGAACCAGCACAGAGGAAAGCCAGGGAGGAGACCCAGTTAGCTAAGAACAACCGCCCAAAGATGTGGGGATCCCATTAAACACATCTGGGGTCCCACAATGAGAAATGGCCATGTGTCCAGGCCAGGCTGGATTTATCCACCTTGACACTTTCCCAATGTCAGTGGTGATGAAGGTGCTGCAGCCTCCAGCCAACTTCCATGTGCTTCAAGCTAAAGCATGGCAGCCTGCCCCTCACACACCTGTCAATCTCACAGCACTGCTGGTGCCCATTGAAGACTGTCCATCTCTCCCTCCTGGGAAGGCTGCACTCTTGTCTGGACTTCTGTAGGATGAGAGTTGGCTACAGAAGGCAGGTGTTTCAGAACCAAGCTATATTTCATAAGCAACACACATCCTTTCATGAAAGTGATTCTTTTTTGTGAAGATTTATTTGAAAGGCAGAGTGGCAGACAAAGAGGTCTTCCTGCTGCTGGTTCACTCTCCAGAAGGCTAAAAGAAACTGGGTTGGGCTAGGCCAAACCAAGAGCCTGGAATTCCATCCAGGTTTTCCTCATGGGTGGCAGGGGCCCAAGCCCTTGGGCCATGTTCTGCAGTTCTCCCAGGTGAGTTACCAGGGAGATGGATTAGAAGCAGAGCAGCCAAGACTCAATCCACTGCTCCAAATTGGATGCTAGCATCACAGGCAGGGGTTTAACCCACTCTACTATCATTCCAGCCTCCACAAAAGTGGCTCTAATTGAACTTGTCCTCTATGCTTCCAAATGCATGGATCTGTGTTTGTAACTCACATGAACTATGTGAGTCAACTGTGGCCAAACCCTGGATTGAGTGTGATGAGTCCCATGTATATGTAGATTGTTGTGGTGCATACTTTTTTTAAAAAGGCAGAATTTTGGTTCATCACTTATTTACACGAGCTCATTGGATTTTACTTGTTCTGAACATAGGAAGATCCCAAGAGACCTATAAAACATACAGGATAGAATGGAGAACATATTTTATTTGAAAATTTCGCTCATGAAATTTTAAGTCCTTTCTTGCCCTTTATTTATTACTATGTCTGGGTGTCAAGAAATTGTGATTCCCCAGGAGCAGGAGGAGCAGCCACCTTGATTTCTGTCTTCCTCTGAGCTCCTCTGAGAAAGGAAGATGGAGCTGGGGATGAAGACTGAGGGGAGGAAATTCCTAACTGAGCAGTTACATTTGTGAGCACCTGCACTGATCACACTTGGCATCAAGACTCAGAATAGAGGGAACAGCTGCAGTGCAGACTTGAGGAAAACTGGACTCTGGAGGTAAGGATGTAGGGCTAGCAGCACAAGACAGGTCTCTGAGGACATTCTGTAAGGGCCCACGAGGGAGTAGGGCTCCTTGGGCACCCTGTGCACTGCCAGTTTGCACAGTGGTCCTTGATGCCCTGCCCTAGAGCCTTGATACTGCCCAGAGGGCAGCTGGGCAGAGGGGGCTCTGGGTGCAGGTCACTCATGTGCTTCTGCAATGAATTGGGAGAGAAGGAAGACAAAAGGGAGGAGGGATGACCAAGGGTGCAAGGCATTGATGGCTGGGATTGGCTGAACCATAGATTCTGCTCCGGTTACCCTACCATCTCCACCACCCTCCCTGCCTATCTCACAGCCTGATCCCATTTTGTCTCCCTGTGCTTGTGATCCCTGCTAATCATCTGGGTTCCATGCCCCCTCCACCCTCCACCTCTGCCTTGGGCCACAGGTTGCCCCCAGGACTCATATGTGGCACCTATCAGCCTCTCTGTAATTATCCTTTTGCCTCTCATAGACATTAAGTCTCATTTGCTGTTTACCGACTCTGCTCTTAACCATGTTCTACACTGGGAGCAATCCCTTTGGACAGTCTCATTCCCATGACCCCATGCACACCTCATTGGCTCACACACAGCATTGCCTGTGCAGTCACCTTGCACACCAGGCACCCTTAGAGCATCACCTCCACACTTTGCCCACTCTGTGAATTCAACACTCTCATTCCTTGGACCTTCTTTCCCATCTCTCCCTCTGCATTAGTTCTTGTCACACTCCCATGCTCTCTTCCTGTGCACTGGTGGCCCCTCCCTGGGCCCTCATGTCACCTGCTCTGTCACAAACACACTCTCTGTCATGCCCCAGCATTTCCACATGAAATGACATTGAGCTGTGGGTAAAAGTCCGTGTTTTCCAAGACAAATTTCCTCTTCTTAGTTTGCTTGTATCCCATTGAATATCCTTCTCAGAGGATGTGCTGTTATAATTGTCTGCTAACTTAAATGTTTCATCAGCTCAGTGACCTGAAGATTTTGGGTAAAACGCACTTTGGAGTAGGAAAACTTCTCAGGTATCACAAAACGAAGACAACACATGTGTATGAAGCAGCCCCACTTGTCGCAGACCCCAGCAGGAGCTGCTGCCTCCCTGTGTGACCTGTCTGTCTCCAGGCATCAGGGAAATGAAGGAGACTCTCAGACTCTGCCACAGTCTCTTGGCAGATGGTAACTACAAACCTCTAATTGGTTTTTGGTCACAAAGAACTGGGGAACATTTTTCACAAATATCCTCACTGCCCCAGGCCTGTCCTCTGCTTGTAGGGACAGGTGATAAGATAATGGCTGCTCTGAGGGGAGGGACATCACACATTATAACACACCATTTCCCAAGGTCTCCGTCCCACCAACACAAGCGCTGGTGCTGTGTACATCAGCCTGAGCCCTCGGTCTCATTATCAGAGGAGACAGGTGTTTGCCATTCAGCCTGAGACAGAGCTGAAGCCAAGGTTTGCCAGTCTGCAGCCAGGTAAGAGCTTCTATTAGAAGGGGGTTTGCATTAGGAACCCAGCCTGCTGCCACAGCCCCCCAGGAAGCAGAGATCATTCTGTGGCCTGAGCAGAGCTTGTAGAGATATGAGGGCCTAACCCGACAGCAGCCCCCAAAGGCAGTTGTGCCATTTACTATAAACCAAAACGACCTGTGTTGTGTTTCCTATATTTATGTTTAAATCTTAATTTTACATGCTTAACACTGAAAACTTAAATAAATTTTGTTCTATGGTTAAAATGAGGACATAAGGAAACGGCCTTGCTCATGTAAAAGCACGTTTCTGTTACAGGGTTATAAACCTTTTTTCAAGTTAATGTTTTCTTTATTGTTTTTGAGATAACATTTTAACTTAATTATGGTTCAAGGCATAATGCTGTACCACAGAGAGTTCAGCAAATGAAAAATGCAAAGACCACAGTCCAGCAGGAAAGTAGGGAGGGGCCCCACCCAGTCATCCAGTGAGAAGATGGCCCTAACTTTTCATGAAGCCCATCTCTGCTAAGATACAAGAGCTGTTTAGGATTTCTTTCTGTTTAACAATGCCTTTTACCATCAATGTAATGGAGTAAATTATCCTTTTGAGGACATTTCTATTTTTTAAATACAATTGGTTGTAACAATATCATTGGGTTTTGACTACCAAATAAGGCTATCAAGATTATCCTGATGTGTGGAATTTAATTAATATCAAAAGTTGAATTTTAATATGTTTAAGAATTTCAGTTCCACGTTAAATTGTTGTTCAGTCTACCCTATCATATTCAAACAGTGTTTTCAGGATGACTGAATATGCACTATCTTTTCTTTAAAGATTTATTTATTTATTTGAGTGAGTGGCACCAAGAGAGAGTGAGAGATAGCAAGTGAAAGAGATCTTCCAGCCATTGGTTCACTCTCCAAATGCCCAGGACAACTGGGCCTGGCCCATGCTAGGATCCTGGAACTTCTACCAGGTCTCCCATGTGGGTGGCAGAAGCCCAAGCATTTGGGCCATTTTCCTCTGCTTTCCCAGTCACAGTAACCTGCTGCACCATGAAACCAGCCCCTCAAAAGTACACTCATAGCACAAAGCTGGCAGCAGAGATGTGAACCCACAGGAGCCACCTGGTGCTATGCAGACCTGGTGTGTCCAGATGGCACCTGCTGGAGGAGATGCACCCTGTGATGCCGGGTGCTAGAATTATTTAATGAGACAGTGGTTGTTTCCTTCTGAGAACATCCAAGGTCTCTCTCTACCTTTTTTTTTTTTAACAGGCAGAGTGGACAATGAGAGAGAGAGAGAGACAAAGCTCTTCCTTTACCATTGGTTCACCCTCCAATGATCTGAAGCCAGGAACCAGGTGCTTCTCCTGGTCTCCCATGTGAGTGCAGGGCCCAAGGACTTGGGCCATCCTCCATTGCACTCCCGGGCCACAGCAGAGAGCTGGACTGGAAGAGGGGCAACCGGGACAGAATCTGGTGCCCTGGCCAGGACTAGAACCTGGTGTGTCTGAGCTGCAGGTGGAGTATTAGCCTATTGAGCCATGGCGCTGGCCCATGGTCTCTTGATACTGGAGAGAGTGTTTCCCATTTTCAGCTTAGGTAGTGAGCACACAAGGAATCGGTAATGCTACACACGGGATTCAAGTTAGCAGCTCTTGGGCACAAAAGTTTCCTGTGCTAAAATCTCTGAACTTAATATATTTCACATCAATTCCCAAATTTACAATTTCAACTTAACAATAATACAAATTTTAACATCTTACATATCCTCTTTACTGGACAGCTTATAATTTAGTATGTTTTGGAAATATCACCTTACTGATTTGACTTGTGACAAGTATTAATCCATGTAAGTACATGATCTGAAATTATTAACTTTTAGTTTGTACTCTACGCTCTTTTATCATATACTGGTATTTCATGTCACATAGTTAGATTGTAGCATAGTGTTCTGTGATTCCTGTGACAGGTGCCAGTTCTATTTGGACATAAAAGAAATCCTTGTCACAGGCACTGTGGGTTAAGCTGCCCTCTGCTGCACCAGCATCCCATATGGGTGCTGGCTGGAGTCCTGTTTGCTCCACTTCCATTCCAGCTCCCAGCTAATGCACCCAGGAAAGCAGCAGAGGATGGCCGAAATGCTTGGGCCCCTGTTGCCATGTGGGAGACCCTGAAGAAACTCCTGGCTCCTGGCTTTGCCCTGGCCTAGCTTCAGCCATTAAGCCATCCAGAGGGTAAACCAGTGGATGGAATCTTCCTCTCTCTCTCTCTCTCTCTCTCCCCTCTCTCATTCTGACTTTCAAATAATAAAGTAAATAAATCTTAAAAAAAGAGAAATCCTTTTCAAAGCCCATCTCAATAACCAGGCAATTATGCATTCTTGAAAAGAATTTTGTATGGAATGGGTCCCTACAGAATTATTTCATAATTCTAAATCTGAATGTTAAGATATCTAAATCTTATTCATAGCTGGCATTAACTTACAGCTTCAGTCCTTATACAGTCATGTAGACTTACAGACAAAGTAATGACATCAGCTATCTAAGATCAAATCACCAGGTATGAGAATGAATAAATAGACACTGCATTATGTGAAGAACACAGCCAACAGGTCTGTAGCATGACCGTCAATTGCACTGCTTTGAACAGCCTCCCAATTCCAAGCCCCCTCTTGAGCCACAAATGTTCAGATTAGACACACCATTAACTCTCCCTACTTAGCTTCTCCGTAACTTTCTGAGGAAAACAAGATTACTGCATGGTCACTGCCTCATATTCACTTGCAGGATTCTCACTCAGAACATGAGCAGCAGAGGCTGGGAACTGACAGCATGGCGTCGAGGGACCTGGCCCTAGGAATGGTCTTTCTAGTACAGACGCTGGCTGGGATTCTGGGCAATTCCTCTCTTCTTCTCCATTATCTCATCCTTTATTTCACAGGATGCAAGTTTAGGCCCACAGATTTGATCATCAAACACCTGACTGTAGCCAATGCCTTGGTCATTCTCTTGAAAGGAGTTCCCCAAACCATGGTAGCCTTGGGGATGAAGCATTTCCTCAATGATACTGGGTGCAAACTTGTATTCTATGTGCACAGAGTGAGCAGGGATGTGTCCATTGGCAGCATCTGTCTCCTGTGTGTCTTCCAGGCCATCACCATCAGTCCTACCAGCTCCAAGTGGATGGAACTTAAAATAAAAGCCCCCAAGTATGTTGGCCCCTCCACTACTCTCTGCTGGATTCTGAACATGATGCTAAATGTCATGGTACCAGTGCATGTCACTGGCAAATTGCAAAACAATAATATCACAAGTAAAATGGACTATGACTACTGTTCTGCTATGCCTCATGGGAAAATCACTGACTTGTTGTTCATAGCACTGATGTTGTTCCGTGATGTTCTCTTTGTAGGGCTCATGCTCTGGGCCAGCATCTTCATGGTTTTCATCCTGTACAGGCACAAGCAGCAGGTCCAATACATACACACTGTCTCCCACAGATCTTCCCCAGGGTCCAGAGCCACACAAAGCATCCTTGTCCTGGTGAGCACCTTTGTACTGCTGTGCAGCCTGTCCTCCATTCTACACTTTTGTTTAGTGTTTTTCAGTATTCACAAAATGTGGCTGGTGAAAGCCTCCACACTGATTGCTGGGTGTTTCCCAGCCGTCAGCCCCTACATTCTCATGAGTCATGACTCCAGATTCCCCACACACTGCCTTCCCTGGATCATAGCAGCAAAGTCCTCTGTGCTCTGAGAAGTAAACTCTATGGATATTCGCAGTGGCTGCTTACTTTTCATTCCTCCTCAGACACAAAATTTATTTCAAGAGGCAGCCATTTTACAAGAACCTGGTCTATGACACAGTTGAGCTCTGCTTGAAAATAAACAGTAAATTGAATACTTTTATTTTTTATAAGTCACATTTCATTCATTTTTACAATTTAAGGTATACAAGCTTCATGCATTTCATAAATGCAGATATGGGAATATAGTTATTCTTTCCACCCTACCTTCCCTCCAGCCCACACTCCCATCCTTCTTCTCTCTCCTCTATTGAATAGTATTTTAAAAGAAAAATGTGAGATATTGTTACAGTAATACTTACGTAACTAAAATTTTATTAATGCGTATAATGGAGGAGCTAAGAGGTTATGTACAACTAAAACAATACATCCATTGGTGACATGGAGAAGACCCTTGGAGTATAACTTTCATCTGGCACAGTAAAATGTCCAGACATTAAGTGTCTGTGGAATGGCAGGATGTTTCCATCAAACACGGACACAATTTGAGACATCATTCAGGATACTGAAGAAACAAAAACTCTCCCATGGAATCCTGAATAGCATGGAGTTTACCTGGAGGGTAGTTCAGGTTCAGAGTATTAGTGTGTTGATATTCCTGGAGAAACAGTAGGCATTTGCAGGTAGATGAATTCAAACTGAACTAGAGTTGTTCATTTAAGTGGATGTTTTCACTGAGTTTCCAGAGTTCAAGGGACTGTTGCCTGTTGAGAACAGACATGCTGCAGAGTGCAAACGGCACAGGCTGGGGATCTGTACGTCCATTGTTTCTGTGATGTGAGGATGCCAGTTGGGCAGAGTGGCAGGAAGCAGGTCCCATGGTGCCCTCTCCTGTCTCTCAAGTCAGGAAATAATCCTGTGGTGGAGGGAGGGAGGAGGCTTTGGAAGGCGTAAGACATGAATCCATTTGGTTCCTGTTGCATTTTTGGTCTGAACGTTTTCCAAGTAATGTGCGTAGTTCTTCCTCATTGGGGGAGATATTTTACTAATGCTCTCTCTCTGTTCATACCATAAAGCTTACGTAAGATATTAAAGATGCAAATATGTGATGAGTACAATTAATCTGGCTAATGTGTGTCTATAATCTTGTGCCACAAAAATAGAAACCACATAGTGTTAGCTCACATGAGAAACTTAGAAACACCTGACACATATTAGATATAAAAGCAATATATTTGTATGTGTACATATTTGTATGTACATATGTCTTTGTATTCATGTGTATACATGTATATATAATCAGTCACATTATGTTTGTTTTCCATCAATCAATGCTGTTAGAAAATTATAAATAAAGAAATGAAAAATAACACTTGTTAAAATTAAAACAAATTGCTTTATCCTTGTGTGTATATTACTGTGAGAAGTACTTAATTGGTTTAATTTACATGTGATATATTTTCCCTTTTTATTATTTGTATTTAACCTATATTCCTTGAAAAAATATCTAGTTGATAAACTATTAGGATTAATTAGTCCTGCATGGTTGATACATGGTTTATATCAGTATATATATTTTCTTTTTTCTATTTTAATCCTTTTTTAAAACATATTTATTTATTCATTTGAAAGTCAGAGTCACATAGTGACCAGAAGGAGAGACAGAGTGAGAGGGATTCAGCTGGTTCACTTGCAGATGGCCATGATGGCTGGTACTGGGCCAGGCTTTTTAGGTATATATTTCGAAAATATTTCCCATTGAACATAATAAAATGTCTGACTTTCACAGGAATAATTAATCTATTTATACTTAATATAATATCTATATTGATTATTATATTTAGCAATTTATCATGTTCTTTGCATTCTTTTTGCTATAAATTTTTGATTTTTCTTTTTTTTTTCTTTTTATTTTTTTGACAGGCAGAGAGGACAGTGAGAGAGAGAGACAGAGAGAAAGGTCTTCCTTTTTTGTTGGTTCACCCTCCAATGGCAGCTGCAGTGCACTGTGCTGATCCCAAGCCAGGAGCCAGGTGCTTCCTCCTGGTCTCCCACGCAGGTGCAGGGTCCGAGGACCTGGACCATCCTCCACTGCACTCCCGGGCCACAGCAGAGAGCTGAACTGGAAGAGGAGCAACCGGGACAGAATCCGGCGCCCCAACTGGGACTAGAACCCAGTGTGCTGGCGCTGCAGGTGGAGGATTAGCCTATTGAGCCACGGCGCTGGCCAATTCTTGATTTTTCTATCTCAAGTTAATCTGTATTATTCTTTAAATAATTCTATAGTTACCTCTCTTATTTGCAGGTTGTAGATTCAGTGCCTCTTAGTTTTTTATTTCTCAAAGATTTATTTATTTCAAAAGCAGAATTGCAGAGAGGAAGAGGCAGAGAGAGAGAGGTCTTCCATCTGCTGGTTCACTCCCCAGATGGCCACACCTGTGCTGATCGAAATCCAGGATCCAGGAGCTTCTTCCTGGTCTCCCACATGGGTGCAGGAGCCCAAGGATTAGAGCCATCTTCTACTGCTTTCCCAGGCCATAGCAGAGAGCTTGATTGGAAGTGGAACAGCCGGGAATCAAACCAGCCACCCATATGGGATGCCGGCACTGCAGGTGGGAGCTTTACCAGCTACACCACATTGCCAGCTCCAAGTGCCTCTTAATTTTAACAAAGAATTACAGTATACTTTAAACTAATCATGATATGGTTATTTAATTCTTTTAATCTCAGTCTGAATGATACAATTCTAACCTAACATTTACCTATTAACATTCTGCTTAGTTTGAATGTTGGCTTCTTTTTTTTTTTTAAATAATGTCATAAATACAGGTAGCCTAAAATTTCTTTCTTTTTTTATTTAATAAATGTGAATCACAGAACATTTTCAGGATGACTGGAGGCACACTGTGACATCACAATGCTAGCCAGGGACAGGTGAATCCACAGAATGACCGATGTGATGCTATGCAGAGCTTGTGTGTCTAGAAGGCACCTACTGCATGGAAATGCATTCTGCAATACTGGATGCTAGAACTGCTTAATTATTAGGAAAACTCCCATGGTCTCCTGATATCACAGACTGTTTTCTATGTTCAAGGTGGGGACTTAGCATGTAAGGAAGTGGTAACATTATACACAGCTTCAGACAGCAGCTGTCAGGCATGAGAGGTCCTTGTGATATGTTTTCTGGTATAAACATATTTTCCTATCAGTCCCAAACTCTTCAAATCACTTTTAAAACACACAAAATTGAACACCTTATATACTATCTTTTCCTTATGCCTTATATTTTACTGATTTACAAATCTTGCCTTAATCGCACTACTTCTTCTTGAGTCAAGTATTAATCAAATGTAAGTATATGATTTGAAAGATGTAACATTGTTTTTCACATACTGCTTAGAGTTCTGTATTTTAGGGCACAATATAATGTTCAGTGATCCCCACGATAGCTGCAATTTCAGTGTGGGTACAAAAGCAGATTCTGGTCTGTTGCTGTTTCATGCAGAGGCAAATATCTATTCTTTAAAACTCCTTTGGGTGCTGGCACTGTGATGCAGTCAGTTAATCTTCTGCCTGTGGCACCAACATCCCATATGAGTGCCAGTTCAAGTCCTGGCTCTCCCCTTCTGATCCAGCTCTCTGCTATGGCCTGGAAAGCAGGAGAAAATGGTCCAGGTCCTTGGGTCCCTGCACCTGCATGGGAGACTCAGAAGCTTCTGGCTTCAGATCAGCCCTGCTCTGGCTGCTGCGGCCATTTGGGGAGTGAATTAGTGGGTGGAAGACCTTTCTCTGTCTCTCCCTCTCACTGGTTATAACTACCTCTCAAATAAATAATGAAATCTTTAAAAAAATAAATAGAAAAAAAAAAACAAATTGGTAGTTTCCATGCAGCTTTTTTTTTTTTTTGAAATTCTCAGTCTAAATTGTGTTAAGGTAACTATTCATAATCCATACATATCAAATCTTTACACATATATGGAAATGTAAACCAAACAAATTTAGGAACTAAAATATCAACAATGTAAAATGAAACTACAGTACATGAATATTACAAAATAAATGCCAGCATCATTTTAAGAATATTCTATAGCATAATCTGACCAGCCTGACAGATTCAATTCCCCACTTTTTTAAGAAAGTGTGAAACTGAGAAAAATCAATTCAATACCTTAGTCTACATAAGTGACTCCTTCCTTTACAGTGAAAATAGTGCTACTTATCTCACAGAGTTTTTAAAAAATATTTATTTATTTATTTGAGAGGCAGAGTTACAGAGGGAGAAATGGATAGAGGGGTCTTCCATCTGCTGGTTCACTCCAAATGACTGGTGCATCCAGGCCAATCCGAAGCCAGGAACCAGGAACTTCTTCCAGGTTTCCCATGTGCATGTAGGGAATCAAGCTTGGGTCAACTTCCACCACTTTCCAGGCCTTATTAGAGATCTGGATTGGAAGTGGAATAGCCGGGACACGAACCAGCGCCCAAATGGGAAGCCGATACCACACGTGGAGCTTAGCCCACTACACAACAGCACCAGCTTTCTCACAGAGTTTTAAAGGATGTAAGGCATAGGCGTGTTCTGCCTTCCCATTAGTGATTCTCCTTCTGTGAATGCTCATTAAAGGGACACAGTCAACTTTGGGATGCCTGGGAACTAGAGAGGCATTGCAGTAAATGTATCTAAGTGGAGACTAAGGGGAAGATGCTGTGTTTCAGTTCACATGGCTCATGCAGCTCAGGCCTCTTCCTCCCCTGCAGGGCTCCCAGGCTCAGAAAACAAGCATCAGGCATCAGCAGCTGGTGAGCCGGGCACCAGGAATGTGTCCATGGGCATAATCTACTTCTCACAAAATCTCATAAGAATTCTGGGGAATTTCTCTCTTTGTCATTATCCCTATTTCTATATCACAGAGTGCAAGTTTAGGTCCACAGACTCTATTCTCAAGAATCTGACTGTAGCCAGGTGCTTAGTCATTGCCCCTGGAAGAGTCCCCCACCATGGCTCCTTGCAGGTTAAAAACCTTGGAACATAGAGTGTCGGAGGGTTGTTCACTGGCATCTCCTGCCTCCTGATCATCTTCTAGGCCATCACAACCAGTCCAAGCAACTCCAGGTGATGAGAACATGAAGATCCCCACGTACATGGGCACCACGAATGCCATCTTTTCCAGAACATGATACCAGTGTTTGACATCTGTGTATGGGACTGGCAAGTTGAGTAACAAAATATCACAATTCACAATGGTTATGTCTACTATGCTGCTTACTTCACACACCCACTGTAGGCAGCAACCGTGTTCTTCTGTCATTGTTGTGTTTGGAGCTCCTGCTCTGGGCCAACAGCTCCATGATTTTCACTCTGTATGGGCATTTAATATGTATCCAAATTTGGTGAGTCCAGCAGTACATGAAGAAAACAACATGCAAGATGGATTAAGAAAGAGGGACAGAAAATCAGAAAAGTGGTTGAGGAGAAAGGTATGAGTCTAAGCCTTGTGAGACAAGCTGCATTCAATGCAGGGACCCAGTATTGGGTACGGGCTTGTACCCTGATCCAGTAGGATCTTTGACAATTCTAATACAAACAGAAGCATATATATCCATGGGGCAGCGGTTCACTAATTTAGCTAAATTTACCCAGAGGGAGATCTGGCTGGTTCGCTCAACTTCTGGAGATGATCTCCAAGCTCCCAGAATAGACTAGATGTCCATCAGCAGGACAATACCTGAAGTGCAGGTGAGCTTCCCTGGTTGCCAAATTTCTGTGTGTATTGTCACACATCACAGGAGGCAGTGAGAGTGTCTATAACCCAAAAGGAAGAGAATGTCTTAAAGCGCCTTGCTTGGATGCCTCCCAGACTCTGTTCTATGTGTTCTGCATCCTTTGTCCATAATAAATTATGACCACGATAGATTTCCACAAAGTTTTTGAGTCCTTCTTGCCGATGAGCAAATATGAGGGTTTTCATGGGGATCCTCAGCTGATTTAAGTGAGGGTGGTGTAGGGGTTCATTAAACTTGAGGATGCTGTATACAATGAAGACAGCCTTGTGTGGAGACCCTGCCTTCTGACTGTACAGCTGATCAAACCCATTTCAGGTCAGCATATGCTGCTACCTGGATCCATAGTTCCTGGACCAGAATTATGTTTGCTCAAATAGTACTAAAAATCACTTCCTCATAGGTGGAAAACCACAGAGAGATGGGTCCCACACACCACAGGGAATAGAAATTGGAGTCAATGCTGCAAGGAGTCAGGAACTCAGCCATGTGGCAGCCTTGCCTGAACCCTTCCAAAAGAGAAGGCTGACCCCACTGTCTGAATCACACTGTTGCTAGGTGCAGCCAGTCACTGGGAATGCCTGATCAGGGTCCCAGACCTGCATCACAGAGCAATGGAATGCTTTAAAAGGATTCTAGAATGAAAAGGAGTTGACATATGAGAGAGAGAAACCCACGGTCCGTACCCAGCTCCTGGCTTCGGATCGGCGCAGCACCGGCAATAGCGGCCATTAGGGGAGTGAGCCAACAGAAGGAAGACCTTTCTCTCTGTCACTCTCTCTGTCTCTCACTGTCTAACTCTGCCTGGCAAAAAATAAAATAAATAAATAAAAAAGGAGGGAGGAATCTGAGATATGTGCTGAGGAAGGACAGAAAGATGGGGGTCCTACACCCTACTCCAATCCTGGGGGCTCCTAATGTAATTCAGTGTCATCCACAATGACATTAGTTCTTGGTTTTAAAAAAATAATCCTGAAATCTGGTGTTGATGTATTTAAGGACTGCCGTTCCTGTAAATCCTCTGTTCTGCCTATTGGATGGGAGTCATATACTCCACTTTCAGAATTATCAGAGATGCTCATCTATCTGTTATATGCTTATGAGAAAGATTTGGAAATCCCTCAGGAATCTTCTACTCCTGGAAGAAATCATGGATTTCCAGGGCAGTGGCTGGAATAGCAAGGTTTTCTCTAATTCTGTCGTCTGAATCCTCAATGGAGTCAGTGACTGTTTCCTACTAAAAACATCCTTGTACCATGGAGATGGTGAGATTATTTCCCCTCTTTACGTAAGGGAAGACTTTTAAACCACATGAGGCATGTCCTGTACAGAAGGATGTCACCTGGCTGCTGCCACTTATGAGTGTGTCTTCCAGTGTTTGTTCTGAACTGGAAATATTTTCATGTCATTCACAAGCTCCATAGTTTCAAGTGACCAACTACACAGGATTGGACACCCTAGTTATTCCATGTGGCTTACATGCTCTAGTACTTCCGAAATCATCTTTATGGAAAACTTAACCATTAATCAATGATTAGTTACAATAAAAGCATATGATATTAAAGTAATATTTAGTTTCCATCATATATTACTTCATCACATTTTCTCCTGCTCCACAGTCTACGACAGAACATGTGACCAGTACTTAGATATCAGTTTCTGATACTAATTAAATGCATGAACTTGTTTCTTAAACAAAATTAAAAAAACAGTAAGGGAATAATAAGAGACAACTATTAGAAAATAAATCTGAAAAACAGATGAAATATTTTGCATTTTTTAAAAAGCCAACTACTGTTTACATTGCCTTCCAAATAAATTATTTGATAAAATACAAATTTTTTAAAGAAAAACTAAAAGAACTTTATTCCTATGTTAATACATGTCAAGGGACCCTTTCTTTCCAAAAGGTTTGAAAACACAAGGCACTTGTTTAGATTAGAATATCACTGCATTTTTTCCACTTGTTTCTCTAACCCTGTTTTCCCCCCTATCTATCACGTGCTTATGATAAAGATTTAGAAGAAAACTTATAATCCTGGAAGAAACCATGGATTCCAGAGGATGTTGTGGGACAACAAGGTTTTCTCTAACTCTGTTGTCTGAATCCTCAATGGAGTCAGTGGCTGTTTCCTACTGAAATCATCCTTGTACCATGGAAATGGTGAGATTATTTCCCCTCATTACATAAGGGAAGGCTTAAGCCATGTGAAGGCATATCCTGTAGAGAAGGACGTCACCTGGCAGCTGCCATGTACGAATGTGTTTTCCAGTGTTTGTTTGAATTGAAAATATTTTCATGTCAATCGCCAGCCCCATAGTTTCAGGTCACAAACTGCACAGGTGTGGGCACCCTAGATAGTCCATATGGTTTACATGCTCTAGTACTCAATAACCTTTAGATATCTTCATGAACTATGAGTCACAATTAAAGCATATTATAGTAAAGTGATAAGATATAGTTTCCAGCATATATCACTTCATCACAGATGGTGTGTCCTGTTCTATACTCTACAGTAGAAGCTGTGGCCAGCACATAGGTGTCAGACTAGTACTAGAGAAACCAAGTACTGTTTGTGTTGTATCCCTAACACAGAAGGAATTTAACAATATACAGTTTTTCAAGGAGAAAGACATTAGAAAAAATACTATAATCAGTTCATTTACACTTTCAAAAGATACCTAAATCCTTAATCAATATTTATATTGGCTTATGCTGTAAATTTTTAGGTGTAGAATTAAACATGCATTAAAGTTTATGAAACAAATGACTACTAGTCTCCATAAATTGACAATGTAATTAGAATAGGTATATAAATATATACATATGTGCTTTTTGAAAATCACAGCTAATAAGTTTTGTAATAATATCAAGATGGTTAACTCACCTACATTTTTTTTAATATTTATTGTTTATTTGAAAGTCAGAGTTACACACAGAGAAGGAGAGGCAGAGAGAAAGAGAGAAAGAGAGAGAGAGAGAGAGAGACAGAGCAGAGAGAGAGACAGAGAGACAGACATGTCTTCCATACATTGGTTCATTCCCCAAATGGCTGCAATGGCCGGAGCTGTGCTGATCTGAAGCCAGGAGCCATGAGCTTCCTCCAGGTCTCCCACATGGGTGCAGGGGGTCCAAGGACTTGGCCCATCTTGTACTGCTTTCCCAGACTATAGCAGAGAACTGGATCAGAAGTGGAGCAGCTGGATCTCAAACAGGCACCCATATGGGATGCCTCACTCACCTACTTTTTATAAAACCATCCAGATTCAACCCACCACATTACACATTAAGAACTTAAAATTTAAACAATTTGCTGCCGTGCACCTGCCCAAGTGACAGTCTTGTTTCAAATGAAATGGGCACTGCTGCCTTTCAAGGAGTTATGAATACAGAATTACACAAACTCACCACATACTTGCGAGTCATATTTTCTAAGTGGCCTTAATAGTTACATATTCAACTCTTTAGAAACATGGCATAAAGAGACATATTAAGCAACTATCTCTAAGTATGAATTGAGGAAATGGAGAATATTGTGAATAGAGACTGTTGAGTTTGATTGAATGCATGTAATTATTCCTTCAATTCCCACACAGAAATTTCACACTCAGAGACAATAATCAGCCACTGGGAGCTGATAGGATGGTCGCCAGAGACTTGACAATGGCGATGATCTACTTAACACAAACTATTACAGGAGTCCTGGGGAATTTCTCTCTTCTTTCCCATTATCTCTATCTCCACTTCACAGGATGCAAGTTCAGGCCCACAGATTTGATCATCAAACACCTGGGTGTAGCCAACTGCTTAGTCATTCTATCTAAAGGAGTAACACAAACGATGGCAGCTTTGGGGATGAAGCATTTCCACAGTGATATTGGGTGCAAGCTTGTGTTCTATGTGCACAGAGTGGCAGAGATTTTTCCATTTGCAGCACCTGCCTCCTGAGTATCTCCCAGGCTGCCACCATCAGTCCCAGGAACACAGGATGGGCCAAGCTCAAAGCAAAGGCTCACAAGTACATTTGCTCCTCCATTACAGTCTTCTGGATGCTGAACCTGATACTAAATGTCATGATACCTGTGCATGTGACTGGGAACTGCAGGGACAAAATACTACAAAGAAAGCTGATTATGGCTACTGTCATTTAGCCAATGGTAACAGATTCACAGACTATGGAGCACTGTATGGAGTACTGCTGTTATTCCAAGAGTTTTCTTTATGCCACTCTTGCTCTGGGCCAGTAGCTCCATGGTTTTCACCCTGTACAGGCACAAGCAGCATATATTGGCACAAGCAGCATACATGTATTGGCTTAGGCTATAAATCTTTATGTAAAGAGTTAATATTGCTTTAAATTGATAAATCAATACTAATCTCCCATAAATTGACTCTATAAGAAAATAAGTATGCAGATGTGTTATTTGAAGAAACCAGCTAATCACTTTTCTAAGAATAGCAAGGTGGTTAACTAACCTACATTTTTATAAGATCAATCCAGTTGAATTCACATTACACATTAAAAAGTTTAAATTTAGACAAATGGTTGGACCACAGCTGCCTAAATGATAATTTTATTTCCAAAGAAATGTGAGCCATTCTCCCTGGTGTAAGGTGAAACTTCATTGTGTTTTTTTTTTTTTTTGACAGGCAGAGTGGACAGTGAGAGAGGGAGACAGAGAGAAAGGTCTTCCTTTGCCATTGGCACACTGCACCGATCTGAAGCCAGGAGCCAGGTGCTTCTCCTGGTCTCCCATGTGGGTGCAGGGAACAAGCACTTGGGCCATCCTCCACTGCACTCCCGGGCCACAGCAGAGAGCTGGCCTGGAAGAGGGGCAACCGGGACAGAATCTGGCGCCCCGACCGGGACTAGAACCCGGTGTGCCGGCGCCGCAAGGCGGAGGATTAGCCTAGTGAGCCATGGCACCGGCTGAATTATAAACATTTTTATCTAAAATACTTGCTGCATTAGAGTTCCTGGATAAACACCGGGGTCTTCAAAAGACAAATGGGCTGTAAACGATTTTAAGAGCCTCTTCCTCTCAAAATTACTCAACAAAACACCCTGCATCGCTGACATCTGTCTCTGAACTTTCCATGCTTGTCCTAATCATCAATATTTTGGGCCTGAAAAAACATGCATTCACTTGTTAGGTTCAAATGCACTGTGGGATAAGGGAGAGTGGGCGCCTCCTTTTCAACTCTCCTTTACAAAACATTCTAGATGTTTCTCGCAGTTGGTCCAGCACACCAAGGTGCTCCTCTTCTAAACGTTCGCCTACAGCGAGCTGACACCACAGGCACAGGGAAGCCCTTGGTCCAACCTCAGTGGCACCGTGAGACACTGCTGGTCTCTGATCCATGCCCGAGTCTAAAGCCCTTCCCAGGACGATCCTCTTCACAAGTTCAAGGCCACGGATCTCTGTGAGGCCGAATCTGAGGGGACAGGAGGTGCTGTGAGTAGGCTGGGGCAGCGGGCCATGAGTCTGGCAGGGCTTGTCACAGCGGGTTATCCAGGCTGAACATAGCCTGGATATGAAGGCGACAGCCCAAGGCGGGCACCAACGCTGGACTCACCTCAACCCCAAGCCAGAATAGACCCAGGGGCCGGGTGGAGCCACCAGGACACAGAACGTCTCCCGGCAGCACTGGCCCTCACGCGGACAGTGAGGCGACTGCAGTGATTTTAATGTCTGATGACTCCAACATCTCTCGAGTGGAGAACTGAGAAATGAATAACAGGTCTATGAAAAAGTGCTCACAATTACTAATTTTCAGGGACATGTAAATTCAAATCACAACTGAGAGAAATATCACCTCATACTTTTCTTGAATAGCTATTATCAAAAGATGGGAGAAATTATGAAGGGAAGAAAGAGAACACAGTAAATTTTATTGAGGAAAAGCTTGATACTAGAAAACTCTCATTTACATTTTCATGGAAATGTAAATTGGGTGAAGTCATTACAGAGAATAGTAGGCAGTTCCTCAAAAACTGAAAATGGAATGATCACATGACTCAGTAATCCCACCTGGGTACACACCCCAAGCAACAAAACCAGAATCATGAAGAGAAGATGTGTATGCATAGTCATAGCAGCCTTTTCACAATATCCAAGACGAGAGAGCCACCTGAATAACCATTGTCAGATGATTGGTAAAAACACTGTGATCTATAACAGTGCAATATTATTGAGACTTTAGAAAGAGGGAAATCTTAGTATTCACAACAACATGGACAAACATGAAGGACATTATGCTAGTGAAATAAGCCAGCCATCGAGGAACCATCACTCTGTGACCAGATTTAAGTTAGGAACCTAAAATAGCAAATTCCAAGAAGTGAGAGAATAATAGTGGTTTTCAGGGGCTGTGCAGATAGGGAAATGGGAGGGATCAATCACACTATTAAATGTTTTGAGTTTGCAAGATAAAGAAAGCCTAATTCTGCCTTCCAGCACAGGGATTGTGGCCAAACAATGTCCCTTTATACACTGGGGTAGAACTTCTGTGAGATGTCCTAGGCACAAATAGCAGTGATAACAACAACAACAAAAAAGGGTGTCAGGAACGTCAGGAGGTGAGGATGTTTCAGGTACTGACTGGTGGTTTTTACTTGCTATATGTTTCCAGTTTCATCAAGTTGTGTACAGTACATAAGGGCAGCACTCTGTACTCACGTTCCATTTATCATGTATCAATTTAACATTTTTCAAAAAGTAAACATCTTTCTTATGTCAAGCATATCAAATGAAGTGGTTTATTAAAAAAGTCATAAATTAATTACACTGAGAATGTCCCTTTTGCTATTTAATGTAATGTATCCATGGGAGTAACAGCCGAGGAAAGAAATCTGCATACAACATTATGGAACCAGAATTATTTCAGTGAAAACTGTATTTTTTTTTTTTTTGACAGGCAGAGTGGACAGTGACAGAGAGAGACAGAGAGAAAGGTCTTCCTTTTTGCTGTTGGTTCACCCTCCAATGGCCGCCGCGGCTGGCGCGCTGTGGCCCGCGCACCGCGCTGATCCAAAGCCAGGAGCCAGGTGCTTTTTCTGGTCTCCCATTGGGTGCAGGGCCCAAGGACTTGGGCCATCCTCCACTGCATTCGCTGGCCACAGCAGAGAGCTGGCCTGGAAGAGGGGCAACTGGGACAGAATCTGGCGCCCCGACCGGGACTAGAACCCGGTGCTGGTGCCACACAGTGCCGGCTGAAAACTGTATTTTTAAAGACACTGGTCAAAATATCCATAAAGTATTTCTACATTTACGTTCTGAAAAGATTAGAAAAAGCAAAAGACTACTCATATTTTATATTTGGCAATGCTACGTATAAGACTCTTAATAAAGCATGTGTAGTTCAATGTAACCCTATCAAAATACCAATGAAATTCTGCACAGAATTAGAAAAAAAATCCCTTTTTTTGAGAGGCAGTGTTAGACAGTGAGAGACAGAGACAGAGAGAAAGGTCTTCCTTCTGTTGGTTCACCCCCCAGTGACTGCTACAGCCGGCGTGCTGCACCGATCCAAAGCCAGGAGCCAGGTGCCTCCCCCTGGTCTCCCATGTGGGTGCAGGGCCCAAGGTCTTGGGTCATACTGCACTGCCTTCCCGGGCCATAGCAGAGAGCTGAACTGGAAGAGGAGCAACCGGGACAGAATCTTGTGCCCCGACCAGGACTAGAACCCGGGGTGCTGGTGCTACAGTCAAAGGATTAGCCTAGTGGGCCACAGCACCAGCCAGAAAAACAATCCTTAATATCATATGGAGTCACAAAAGACCCAGAATTGCCAAACTGAACCTGAGCATTCCCCTCCCCCCAAATCAATCTGGAGGCATCAGAACACCTGAATCCAAAGCAAACTACAAAGCTAGAGTAACTAAGCTTCTTGCTACTGGCATGAAAACCAATACAAAGATCAGTGGAGCACAACAGACAGTCCAGAAATTTATCCACATACATCCAGCCAATTGACTTTCGACAAAAGTGCTCAGACTGGATTTATGTATGTAGAAGAATGAATTTAGATCCATACTTCTCACCATATACAAAAATCTACTCAGGATCAAAGACCTAAATTTCTGACCTGAGACTGTGAAGTTGCTGGAAGAAAATAGGGAGGAAACACTCCAAGACAATGGGGTAGGGAACTACTACTTCTTGGACAAGACCCCCAACACACAGGCAATAGAGCAAAACTAAACAAATGGGATCATATCAAACGCAGAGGCTTAGCACAGCAATAAAGGATCAATAGAGTAAAGAGACAGCCAAAAGAATGGGGAAAATATATTTAAGCTACTTATCTGACAATGGATTCATATCCAGACTATATTAGTTTTAAAAAATCAACACAAAAACAACAACAAATCTAGTTAAGAAATGTGTAATGGACGTCAATAGACAGTTCTCAAAAGAAGAAATTACAAAGGCCAACAAATATAATGAAAACACACTCAACATCACTAGCCATCAGGGAAATGTAAATGACACCCACAATGAGGTATCACCTCCCCACCTTCAGAATGGCTGAAATTCAAACACAGGGAGTAACGAATGCTAGCGAGGATGTGGAGAAAGGGGAACACATATGCACTGTTGGTGGGAATGTAATTAATGCAGTCACTGTGTAAAACCGTGCAGTACAGAGATTTCTTAGAAAGCTAGAAGCAGACTTGCCATGGGATCCAGCCATCCCACTTCCGAGCACGTACCCAATAGACGTGACTCATTGTCACAGCTGTTTATAGCAGCACTGTTCACAAGAGCCAAAATATGTACGCATGCAAGGTGTCCATGGTAACATAAATGGGTAAGGAAGAAAAATGTGGTATATATACACAATGGAATAATATCCAGCTACAAAATGATGAAATTCTACCATTTACAACAAAATGCATTGAACTGCAGAAGATCATGCTGAGTAAATAAGGCAGACACAGAAACACAGATACCACCTGTTCTCCCTTATATGTGGGAGATACAATTAAGAAAAAATAAAAATAAATATCACAATAAATGAATTATTACCATGTCAATTTGGGACACAAAAAGTGTGACACTATGAAAAATCAATAGGGACCCCCAGCACCTCATCCATCACTGAACACAGGGAGGAACCACACTGTGCTCTGTCCAGGGTCACGGATCTAAAGATTTCTCAGGAACTGGCAGCTAATAGATAATGGCATGGAAAAAAAAATGGGTATAAGTCTACTAAAAACAAATGCATAAATTAGAGCTTATATGTTACCTTTTCTCATTAATTACACAATCAACAAACACTGCTAACAATTAAGCATTAAGAAAACATGAGGGTAGAAAACCACAATACAGATGCCAATGTATTGATTTTTGGAGTTAACACGGCTGATCCGGTAGTTAAGGGAAACATGAAACATGCCTGCTACATCACAGCTTCTCTGATGGGTGCTCATATTTGGTAAGATATTTCCTGTCTTTACATAAGGGAAGACTTTTAAGTCACATGAGGCATGTCCTATAGAGAAGGATGTCACCTGGCAGCTGCCACGTATGAATGTGTCTTCCAGTGTTTGTTCTGAATTGAAAATATTTTCATGCCAATCACAAGATCCACAGTTTCAAGAATGTCTATGGATGTCATTCTCTTTAGCTTCCTGTATTCACTGGAGATTAGAAAGAAAGGAAAATGCTGGTAAAGCACTTTTACTATAAAACCCCATTGTTCACTGTGATTCCAGATTGTCTTGAGTGTCAGACAAACCCAGTGGCTTCTCACATAAGCTATGCTCCCATCACCTTCTCCACTGCACCTGTGTCTCTGAAAACCCTTCTCAAGGAGCATTCTCCCCATTGCTCTGCTAAGTACATAAATGATGCTGCACTAGTAATCTGAAGATTGGGCAAGAACGTACCCTGGAGTAGAAAGAAATCTTGATGAATCCAGGGAGACACAGGAGCTTTGCTGGCTCCCATGTCAGACTCGGGATCTCCTGCTCCCTCCAGGTCAGACCATCCACTCTAGGGAGCTAGGAAAAGGAAGAGCCACTTTCAGAGTTTCAGAGCTTCTTTGGTAATTGTAACTACAGCTTTTAATTGTCTTTGATAATTAGCAAGAGGAAAAGTTTTCATAAATATCTTTAATATCCAACTTCACTTTCACTGCAGCTGCAAGTGAAAAGATAATTGAATTCTGCAGGGATGTGAGGTCACACAGTCACAAATACATTTCTAGTGCTCCAGCTGCCTCCAACCCACCCCTTACAGCTGTGGTGACCTTCGCTTGTCCTGGAGGCTGAAAGAAACGGGATTTTCTATGTCAGTGTGAACGAGAGAAGCTTTAAGCAAGGAGGTGTCTCTGGAGTCTGGGTGAGTGATCAAGTGAGAAAGGGGATTCTCCTGTGCTTGCTCCTGGTCCTGTGCCCTAGCCCCACAGGAAAGAATCTGAGATGTGTGCTGAGTTAGCACAGGAAGACGGGGTCCTACACCCTGCTCCAGTCCTGGGGGCTTCTAATGTAATTTAGTGTCATCCACAAAAACATTGGTTCCTGGTTTTAAAGAAATAACCCTGATGTTGATGTATTTAAGGACTATGGTTTATTTAAATCTGCTATTTAATCTACTGGACAGGAGTCATAAACTCCTTTTTCAGAATTATCAGAGATGCACATCTATCTGTCACATACTTATGATAAAGACTTGGAAATCCCTCAGGAATCTCCTACTCCTGGAAGAAAGCGTGGATTCCAGGGGCGGTGGCTGGATTAGCAAGGTTTTCTCTAATTCTGTCGTCTGAATCCTCACTGGAGTCAGTGACTGTTTCCTACTGAAAACATCCTTGGTACCATGGAGATGGTAAGATATTTCCTGTCTTTACATAAGGGAAGACTTTTAAGTCACATGAGGCATGTCCTATAGAGAAGGATGTCACCTGGCAGCTGCCACGTATGAATGTGCCTTCCAGTGTTTGTTCTGAATTGAAAATATTTTCATGCCAATCACAAGATCCACAGTTTCAAGAGACCAACTACACAGGGTTGGACACCCTAGGTATTCCATGTGGCTTACATGCTCTAGTACTCAGTAAACTTTAGATAGCTTCATGATAGAAAACTTAATCATAATTAACTATTAGTCAGAATTAGAGCATGATATTAGAGTGGAAATATTTAGTTTCCATCAAACATGACTTTATCACTGACAGTGTCTCCTGCCCGTTGGTGTACAACGGAATATGTGACCAGAACTTAGGTATCAGTTTCTAGTAATAAAAATCCAATAACTCTTCACATTTCCTTCCCAATTTGGAACCAATTTGATTCAATAAAATACATTTTTCAAGGAGATAGATATCAGAAGAAATATTATAATAGTTGATTTCTTCTTCCAAAAGATACCTAAATCCAGGGCTGGCGCCGAGGCACATAGGTTAATTCTTCCACCTGCAGTGCTGGCATCCCATATGGACACCGGGGTTCTAGTCCCGGTTGCTCCTCTTCCAGTCCAGCTCTGTGCTGTGGCCTGGGAGGGCAGTGAAGGATGGCCCAAGTGCTTGGGCCCCTGCAACTGCATGGGAGACCAGGAAGAGGCACCTGGTTCCTGGCTTTGGATCGGTGTAGCTCCAGCCATTGAGGCCATTTGGGGGGTGAACCAGTGGAGGGAGGGCCTTTCTCTCTGTCTCTCTCTCTCTCACTGTCTGTAACTCTACCTGTCAAATAAATAAATAAAAAATTTTGGCTCAATAGGCTAATCCTCTGCCTGCGGTGCCAGCACACCGGGTTCTAGTCCCCATCGGGGTGCCGGTTCTGTCCCGGTTGCTCCTCTTCCTGTCCAGCTCTCTGCTATGACCTGGGAAGGCAGTTGAGGATGGCCTAAGTGCTTGGGCCCTGCACCTGCATGGGAGACCAAGAGGAAGCACCTGGCTCCTGGCTTCAGATCAGCGTGGTGCGCTGGCCACAGTGCGCCGGCCATAGCGGCCATTGAGGGGTGAACCAATGGCAAAGGAAGACCTTTCTCTCTGTCTCTCTCTCTCACTATCCACTCTACCTGTCAAAAAATATAAATATATAAAAAATCTTTAAAAAATACCCAAATCCTTAATCAGTACTTACATTGGCTTACGCTGTAAATCTTTATGTGTAGAGTTGAACTTTCATAAAAATTGATGACACAAATGACTAGTCAGCAATAAATTTCCATAATAATAAAATCGGTGTAAATATGTGCTATTTGAAAATCACAGCTACCAAGTTTTGGAAGAATAGAAAGATGGTTAGCTTACCTACATTTTCATAAGATCATCCAGGTTCACATCAGCACATTACACATTAAAATGTTAAAATTTAGACAACTCACTGGCCTCTAGCTGATTAAGTTATAACTTTATTTAAAAAAATGGATACTGCTGCCTTTTGAGGAGTTATGAATACAGAATTACTCAAACTCACCACATACATGTGAGTCATATTTTGTAAGTGGCCTTAACAGTTACATATTCAACTCTCTAGAAACATGGCATAAATAAACATATTAAGCAGCTATCTTTAAGTATGAATTGAGGAAATGGAGAATATTGTGAATAGAGACTGTTGAGTTTGGTTGACATTAATACATGTAACTCTTCCTTCATTTCCCTTACAGGAATCTCAGGATCAGAGACATAATCAGGCATCTGGGGCTCATGGGATGGAAACCAGAGACTTGACAATGGCGATGATCTACTTATCACAAACTATTACAGGAATCCTGGGGAATTTCTCTCTTCTATCCCATTATCTCTATCTCTACTTCACAGGATGCAAGTTCAGGCTCACAGATTTGATCATCAAACACCTGACTGTAGCCAACTGCTTAGTCATTCTATCTAAAGGAGTAACACAAACGATGGCAGCTTTGGGGATGAAGCATTTCCACAGTGATATTGGGTGCAAGCTTGTGTTCTATGTGCACAGAGTGGGCAGGGATGTGTCTATTTGCAGCACCTGCCTCCTGAGTATCTCCCAGGCTGCCACCATCAGTCCCAGGAACACAGGATGGGCCAAGCTTAAAGCAAAGGCTCACAAGTACATTGGCTCCTCCGTTACAGTCTTCTGGATAGTGAACCTGATACTAAATGTCATAATACCTGTGCGTTTGACTGGGAACAGGAGAGACAAAAATCTCACAAGGAATGCTGATTATGGCTCCTGCTATTTAGCCAATAGTGACAGATTCACAGTAAATAGAGCACTGCATGCAGCACTGGTGTTATTCCGAGATATTTTCTTTGTGGTCCTCTTGCTGTGGTCCAGCAGCTCCATGGTTTTCACGCTGTACAGCCATAAGCAGCAGGTCCAATACATCCATAGGAACAACGTCTCCTCCAAGTCATCACCGGAGTCCAGAGCCACCCACAGCATCCTCGTCCTGGTGAGCACCTTTGTGTCCTTATTCACTCTCTCCTCCATCTTTCACATTTGTTTGGCTGTTTTAAGAAATCCCAGTTTGTGGCTGGTGCACACCTCTGCACTAATCACTGGCAGTTTCCCAGCTGTGAGTCCCTATATTCTCATGAGCCATGACTCCAGGGTACACAGGCTCTGCTGTGCCTGCACCAGGAATTCACAATTTCCTACTTATAGCAGCAGAGTATAAAGGGTGTGACTAAACACAATGGTTTATTCTCAGTGTGATTTTCATTTCATTAATTGACCAATCAATTTACTTTGTACAAGAGAGGATGGGAGACCGTGATAGAGCTCAACATCCCATATTTCACACCCAAATGCCTGTAATAACTGGTCTCAGGCACAAACCTGGGAGCAAAGAACTCTACAAAGTCTATTACAGTTACAGAGCCATTGTCCCTGCCTCACAGGTCTGCATCAGCAGCAAGCTAGGGTGGGGAGAAGAGCTGGGTATGGAACTCTGGTAACTTTGATGTTTGATGTGGCAATTTTATCTGGGCTCTTGACCAACAGGCCAAACTCCTGCCATTGCAATGATGAGCTCTTCATGCTCTAATCCATACAGGAGTGTGAGCACATTTCTGGATCTGTCCTTGTGGGGTCTCATGGATAGGCCTGCCATGGGACCCCCCATGCTGGGCTTGGCTTATAGCAGTATGCCAAGGTGGACGTTTTTAGTTTCGATCTTGATGGGACTTTCCAAAATGCGGATGTAGCGGCGAGGAACTTTCCATCTAGCTGAGGATCGTGGTAAACAACAAGATGGCGCTGATGCCCTGCCCACTGTGTGACTCCACAGCTGAGCATGATCAAGTGCCCGATTGGAGAGCTCAGTGCATGGACTGTGATTTGTTGAATTCTGTATATAAGCGGACCATGGGAGAAGGAACGCGTGCGCCATCTTTCCCCCTTCTCCCTGTCCCCTACTCTTTTTCCCAGTCTTTTTACCCTTGCAGTAAAAGTCTACTGAAGACCGATTAGCTGTGAGTAGCATCGATCCTTTGCGGGCGAAGGATCGACAGTCCTAGTACCAGAGAGTGGTTAACAAGACAGCATGAATTTCTGCTTTGAAATAAGAACGTGAGGCTGGCATTGTGGCATTGAGTGTTAAACCCATATTGGCTCCAGTTGTATACAGACTGCTGTACTTCTGATCCACCTCCGTATTTGGCCTGAGAAAGTAGAGGGTGATAGGTGATCCCTGTCACCCTTATAGGAGGCCTGGATGAATCTCCTGGCTCTGGGTCCAGCTTGGCTCAACACCCAGGCATTGACGGCATGTAGGTAGTAAACCAGCTGATGGAACATGTTTCTCTCTGTGCGTGTGTGTGTGTGTGTGTGTGTGTGTGGGTTTGTGTGTGCGTGTCAGTGTCTCTAGCTTTCAAATAAATAACTGTTTACTTTCAAAAATAAAGAGTATTCTTTTAAGTAATAAAAATGAATTACTATGTAATTATCCAATTAATTCCTATATTATGGAAATTTTTTTAATGTTCTTTGTTCCAACAAGAAATGTGGAGACTGTGGAGAAGCCACAGGAGTCCCCAGCATCTGACGTAATGTACTTGACAGAATGCAGCAAGTTAGAGGAATGTAACAAAGCTCCTTAAATAAAGAAACAGTAGCACATTTTGGAAGAATGTGGAGAAAAGTGAATTTTTGTACATTGCTGATAGGAATGTAAATTGCATGAAGCCATTATGGAAAATAGCTTGGCAGTGGCTCAGAAATTAAAAACAGGACAATCATATGACCCTGTGACCCCCATTGTGCCTATGTAATCCAAAGAAATGAGACCTTCAATAAATCATTGAACTCATGTTTGTTACTACATTTATCATGATATCCATGATATGGAAGCAACCTAAGTATGTACTGGCAGGTGAGTGTATAAAGAGATCATGCTATATAACAGTGGAATGATATCTAGCCTTAAAAAGAGGGGGATACTAGCGTAGCACCACATGTATGGGCATGAAGGATACTGTGATGTGAGTCAGACACAGAAAGACCATCACTACATGATCTCACTTACGTGAGGAGTAGAAAATAGTAAATTCAGGGGCCGTGTTGAGGCACAGTGGGTGCAGCTGCTGCCTGTGATGCTGTCATCATGTATCAGAGCTCTTGTTGCAGTCTCAGCTCCCTGCTAAAGTGCCTGAGAAAGCAGTGGAAGATGTCCCTCGTACTGCAGTACTATCCCCTGCACCCACAGGTGAAATCCGGTTGGAGTTCTTGGCTCCCGGCTTCAGCATGGCCTAGCCCTGGATTTCTGTGGCCTTTCCAAGAGTGGTTGGAAGATTCTCCCTCTCTCTCTTTCTCTCTCTCTCTCTCCCTCTCTCTCTCTCTCTCTCCTTCTCCCTCTCTCTATTACTCTGCCTTTCAGATCCCTAACATAAGTCTTACAAAATAAAAAAAAAATTATTAAACTCAAAGAAGCAGAGAGTATAAGGGACATTGCAGGGCTGCACAGAGAAGAAATGCAAAGCATGATCACAACGTGAGAAGCTTTAAGTTTGCAGTTGAAGCAGGCCTAGAATTCTGCCATGCAGCATGGTCACTGTGGCTAACAGTGCTGGATCACGTAGTGAAAATTCTCCAACAGGGTAGAGCCTATGTTAAGTGTCCTTTTTATAGACCTCAATTAAAATAATAATGAAACACAAGGGTGGACTGAGCTTGTGGAGATCATGGACGTGTTCATGTCAATGACTGTGGCCTTGTGTTCATGGGTGTGCGTTTCTCTCCAGGTCTGTCAAGTTGTAATCCCTCTATGTGTACAGCTTTCTGTATGTATGCTCTATTTTAATGTGTCACTTGAAGAAATTTGATAAATTAAAAATTAAAAAGTTTTTTTTCATGTGGAATGTTTCTAGGGTTTGTTTGAGGCACAGCGGGTAAAGCTGCCTGCGATTTTGGCATTGATTATCAGGGCCAGGCCAGGTCCCCACTGCTCCACTACTGCCCAGCTCACTATAGTGGTCTGGGAAAACAGCATAAGGTACCCAAGTGCTTAGGCCCCTGCATCCATGTGGGGCTGCTGGATTGGATTCCTGGCTCCTGTCTTCTGTCTTGCCAAGGCTTTGGATATTGTGTCCATCTGGGAAGTGAACCAGCAGATGGAAGGTAGGTCTGTCTCTGTGTCTCTGTGTCTCCCTCTCTCTGTAACTCTGCCACTCATAGGTAAAAAAAAAAATCACAAGTGAAAATATTCATAATGTCATGAAACTAGTACTTCAATTAAAAATTTATTTTGAATTCTCAAAATATCCATAAAATGTACCACTTTTATTTTATAACATTGATGAGAAGGAGAAGAAATCTCAATCTCAAATTTTTGAATGCTATGTTTTATTCTGTACATAATGCTTGTTACTATTTATTAAATATAAGAATCTGAGGATTGTATCATGTCAGATTTGGTGCAGCAAAAGGCTTCAGACTTATAAGAAATCCAGCAGGGAGTCCTGGCAGCTTTGTCCATTACTAAGCACAAGGTATCAACCAACAGTGTGTGAGCTGTCCAGTACCATGACTCTAAAGTCTGACTTGGAAATTGAGGTGGGGAAAATAGTTCATTGCTATGTTTTGAATTTCAAGAATAAATTTTTTTTAAAAAGATTTATTTATTTATTTATTTATTTAGAAGTCAGAATCACATACAGAGAGAAGGAGAGGCAGAGAGAAGAGAGAGAGAGGTCATCTCATGGTTCACTCCCCAATTGGCTGCAATTGCCAGAGCTGTGCCAATCTGAAGCCAGGAACCAGGAATTTCTTCCAGGTCTCCCACACAGGTGCAGGGGCCCAAGGACATGGGCCACATTCTACTATTTTCCCAGGCCATAGCAGAGAGTTGGATCAGAAGTGGAACAGCCAGGTCTTGAACTGGTGTCCATATGGGATGCTGTCACAGTGGGCAGTGGCCCTGCTATGCCACAGCACTGCCCCTCAAAGAGTAAATTTCAACTCATGTTGCATTTCCTCTTTAATTACAAAGTCAATCAAGACTATAAGCAATAAGCAAAAAGGGGTGCGGCCAGAAAACCATGGTAACCATTCAATTCTCTTGAATTGAGGAGGTAAGATGGTTTACCTAGGAATTAAGGGAATTTTAGAATCTGCCTGTTACACCACGGTTTCACTTCTGAGGCTCTTAACATTCTGCATATACGCTGATATTATTCTCTCCAGTGTCCACTGGAGATGAAAAAGAATGGCACAAACTTTTAAGGAATCCTTTGGAATAAAATCCCTAAATCCTCTGAAATACCAAAGAATTTCTCAGGAAGTACAAGACAAATGCAGTGTTTTCTTTCCTCGGTGGCTAGTAAGTGATTTATTTCCTGCGAGGGGCTGTACATGTTCATTTTTCTTTATATTTTTTCATAGATACAACTCCCTCCATCTTTCATCCCTCTTTCCTTCATTTTCAATTTCTTATCATGTTTTTATTACTATAAATAGAAAAATGTTTTCTCCTCTGTTTTATACATTTATGTATTTATTTGAATGACAGAGTTACAGAGAGAGGAAGAGATCTCCCACCAGCCCTTTCACACCCAAATAACCACAGTGGTTGGGGCTGGGTAAGGCCAAAGCCAGGAGCTTCACTGGGGTCTCCCATGTGGGTGGCAGGGGCCCAAGCAATTGGGCCATCTTCTGACAGTATTCTCAGGCCCTTAGAAGGGGAACTGCATCTGAAGTGGAGCAGTTGGGGACACAAACAGGTGTCCATGTAGGATGCTGGCACTGCAGGGGCTGGGCTTTTACCAGCTAGCCACAACACCAACACAAAGAACAGCAGTTTCTAATTCAACTCTGGTCATCACCTTCTCCATTGCACCCGTGTCTCTGAAAACTTTCTCAGGAGCTTCCCCCACACTAATCTGATCATTATCACTTGAATGAAGCTGAGCTTAGTGGTCTGAAGTTTGGGGAGGAACTCACTCTGGCAGACAGAAATCTATGAATCCTGAGAGACACAGGAGTTTGACTTCTCATCCCTCCCATGTCAGACTCAGCATCTCCTGCTCCTTACAGGTCAGACCGTCTGCCCCAGGGAGATGAGAAAAGACAGAGTCAGTGTAAGAGTCTAACAGTCTCCTTTGAAATAATAACTAGAATGTTACAAAAGTTCCTGATAATTAGCAGGAGGGAAATATTTTCACAAATGTTCTCAACCCCAATTTTTCTTTCAGTGCTGCTGCAGGTGAAAGATAATTGCAGTTCTTCAGGGAGGTGAGGTCACAGGCACACACCATTTCTAGGGCTCCAGCTGCCTCCAGCCCACTGCTTATGACAGTGGTGAGCTTAGTGCCGATGTGTGTCCTGGCAGCAGAGATCAGGGATTTGCTATGTGAGTGAGAAAGAGAGCGGGTTCCCATGAGGAGGCAGTCAAGCATCTGTGTGAGTGATCCGATGAGAAAGGGGATTCACCTGTGCTTGCTCCTGGTCCTGTGCCCCAGCCTCCCAGGGAGAGGAAGGATTCAGAGATGTGTGTGAACTAGGACAGGGAGACGGAACTCCCTCGCTCTCTCTGATGCCAAATCGACATCACAAGGACAGAATCTGAAGGTAAAGAAAGAGTGTAAGCTCTCAGGGGTGAGGTGGGGGCAGAGAAGTCCCTCTCGTAAGTGTAGAGTCTGTGGGGTGATGGAGGGTGGAGGGAGCTTTGGCTGTTGAGCCAGGTTCTGATCTGACCTCAGGGCATCTTGGCCATGACCTCAGTTCCCTGGGAAACCGGCTTGAGGGCTTGCCTTCGTCATGAGGAGGACGTGCCTGTGTGTTCTGTAGGACTGTGCAGGTGCAAAGCCTTCTTTGTGCTGAGACCTGACAGACCCTGAGCACTATGTTAAAGCAATGTCTGTGAATGTTAATGGGGAGCAAGCCCAGCCAGTCTAGAGCCCATGCCAACCTTGCCCTTACTGATGCACATACTGTTGCATTTTTCCAAAACATTCAGACTGCCAGTCTCATTGAGCTGGGAGGGCCAGATTCCATTGCTACCATAGATGGCTCTTCAAGGGCAAACTCTGAGTTCTCAGCTAGCCTTGTTTATCCATCTGAACAGGCACTTCAGCCAGCACAGGCTCAGTGGCTTGTTGTGTTCATACAAATATGAAAAGAAAAAGAAAGATGTGTTTGCTGTGGTACAGTCCTCCACCCCACACCAACCTCTGGGGGATCCTAATGTGATTTGGTGTCATCCATGATGACATTGGTTTTGGGGTTTGGTCCACAGTCATGAAAACTGGTGTGTAATATGTTTCAGGATTGTCATTTCAAATCCATCTGCTGTTCAGTGGATTCACAGGAGCCAAAGTCTCCACTCTCAGAACTACCAGAGAGGAGCCTGCAGACTCACACGCTTGTGGGGTAATGAGGACAAACCCACCAAGGTCCTCCAGAGCTGGGTGTGAACGAAGAGCCCAGGGGCAACTACTGGGACCGAAAGGTTTCCTTGGACTCTGCTCTACCAGCTGTGCAATGGAGCCAGTGGTTGGTTCCTAGGGATCACCTAGGGTTCCTTACTACGTTCTGATGGCTTTCATTTTGAAGTAAGAGAAGCCTGGTTAATGAAAGGTAGTGTTCTCCTGTAGGAAGGGGCTTCACATTCAAGTGTCTCTTCTGACATTTTCTCTGGATTGAAATATTTTCATGCCATTTGCAAGCTGCAAATTGCCCCCACAGGAATCTTAGGCTCAGAGATAATGTCACTTTAAGTGATGTAACACACAGGGTTTGCCCCTCTGAGATTCCATAAGGTGTATGTGTTTATACCCAGTCTCTTTCAGAAATCTCACCTGATGGAAAAGGTTTCACTTAAGTATTACTAAATAAATAATTCTATGACATGACAGTAGGACTGTTTAGCTTCTATTATACAAGATATACCATGTCTCCTGTCCCAGTGTACTGGACCAAGTATAGGATCAGTCCATGTTTTTCATCTCTTCCTAGAGAATAGCACAGCAGTGTTTCCATGCCCTTCCCTATATCAACCAATTTGACTTAATAAAATGTGATTGTTCAAGGAGAAGACTCCAGAAAATTATAGGATAATAAATTTTTCTGCATCTTAAAAACATACCTAAATATTTGACCATTAGTGATGTTGGCTTATGTAATAAATTTCCTGTATAGAAGCAAACTTATATGAAACTGTTAAGACCCAGTGCCACTAATCTACAGTGCATTGGCCAGGTGAATATAACTAGGTACACATATATGCATCCCAAAGAACACAGCTCACTACATGTGTACCAGGTGAACTTACCTGCTTTTCTTAAAATTTAGACAGATCTGTAGCTTCCTGAGTGATATTTGATTTCCAATGAAAGGACTGCTGCTGCCTTCTATGGACTTATGACACATTCAGGAATTACTACATGCATCTCTTCACACTTGCAATAAATGTTTTGTAAAGAATGCTAAGGTTACACGTGATTCTCTTTGGAAATATGTTCATAAACAAAAATGTTAACCAGTTAACTCCAAGGGTGAATCTATGTTACTGGAGAAAAATATAAAAAGATAATGTTGAATTCAGCTGCCATTAATACATGGGGCTCATGCTTCATTGCCCCCACAGGAATCTTAGGCTCAGAGATAATATCAGGCATTGGGAGCTAAAGGGATGGCCATCGGAGACTTAATAGGGATGATTTTCTTATTTCAAACTATCTATGGAATTCTGGGAAATCTCTCTCTTCTTTCCCATTATCTCTATCTCTACTTCACAGGATGCAAGCTTAGATCCACAGATTTGATCATCAAACACCTGACTGTAGCCAACTGCTTAGTCATTCTTTCCAAAGGAGTCCCTCAAACCATGGCAGCTTTCGGGAAGAAGTATTTCCTCAGTGATATTGGGTGTAAGCTTGTGTTCTATGTGCACAGAGTGGGCAGGGATGTGTCCATTGGCAGCACGTGCCTGTTGAGCATCTCCCAGGCCATCACCATCAGTGCCAGGAACCCCAGATGGGCAGAGCTTAAAACAAAAGCAACGAAGTACATCAGCCCCTCCACTATCCTCTGCTGGTTTCTGAACCTGATAACAAATGTCATGGTGCCTGTACATATATCAGGAAACAGGAGTGACAAAAACATCACAAAGAAAACTGATCATGGCTACTGCTATTCTGTGAGTCATGCAAAATCCTTAGACTTGCTGTATGCTGCCCAGGTGCTGTTCCGAGATACTCTCTTTGTGGCACTCATGCTGTGGGCCAGCAGCTCCATGGTTTTCACCCTGCACAGGCACAAGCAGCAGGTCCAATACATCCGTGAGACCATCAATACCTCCAGGTCCTCCCCAGAGTCCAGAGCCACCCACAGCATCCTCATCTTGGTGAGCACCTTTGTGTCTTTGAGCACTCTCTCCTCCTTCCTTCACATTTGCTTGGCTGTTTTAAGCAGTCCTAGTTTGTGGCTGGTGACCATCTCTGAAGTAATTGCTGGGAGTTTCCCAGCTGTGAGCCCCTACATTCTCATGAGCTACGACTCCAGGGTCCCCAGGCTGTGCTGTGCCCACCAAAGAAATGCAGGATTCTCTGCTAAGAATGTATGTCGAAGTTGAAGTGTATTCACAATGGTTTCTTCTCCATATGCTTCAAGTTTAATTAACCACTTTAGCTTTATTACTTGGCATTTATTTTATATTCAGAAACAGAGTTTTTAATCCTCTGGTTCACTCCCAGAATGCCTGTAAAAGCCCAGAAATGGGGACAAAGCTGGAACCAGGCACTTAGTTGAGGTCTTTCATTGAGTCACAAGAACCCAATGACCAAAACTAACTCCAGCATCCCCCATCATCTGCTATAAGAAAAATCTTGGGTCAATAGGAGAGCTGGGTATAGGACCCTGTTAACTCCAATATGGGATGTGGTCTTCTTCTCTGGCCTCTTAACCAACAGGCCAAACATTGCCCCCGGACATGATTTCTTTATTCATTAATCCTTCTGCAAGTACAAGCACATTTCTGAAGCAGTCCTGGTATCAGAGTCAGGTAAAGTAGCAGCCTGAATTTCTGTGCTAAAAAAAGAAATGAGCTAGTTAGTAATTAGAAATGAATTACTGGGGTTGGCACTGTGGCTCACTTGGTTAATCCTCTGCCTGTGGCACCGGCATCCCATGTGGGAGCTGGGTTCTGGTCTCGGTTGCTCCTCTTCCAGTCCAGCTCTCTGCTGTGGCCTGGGAGGGCCTAAGTTCTTGGGCCCCTGTACCTGCATGGGAGACTAGAAGGAAGCACCTGGCTCCTGGCTTCGGATCAGTGTAGTCCTGGCTGTGGCGGCCATGTCGGGGGTGAACCAGTGGAGGGAGGACCTTTCTCTCTGTCTCTCCCTTTCACTAACTCTATCTGTCAAATAAAAAAAATGAGTTACTATGTCAATCTCATGTCAGTTCCTGTATTATGAAAATATTACTAATGTTCCTGGCACCACCAAGAAATGTAGATTTTATGGAGAAATCATAGGAATCACCTGAGCCTGATATAATGACTTTGTCAGAAGTGAGCAAGCTATGGGGGTGGGACAAAGGCTCCATATAGCAGGCATCCCATTTCAGATTGGCATTAAATCAGAAAAGGAAGAATGGCCCAATAGAGCCTGTTTTTATTACTATGTGTTACACAGGGATATTTGTGTTCATATGTGTTTGTATATGCTCATGTAGACAAATGAAGTCAAATTATGTTGGTATTCTATCCACTAATTATTTAAAAAATTTAAAAAATAAGTAGTCCAAAGCAATGCTAATAAATATAACAACAAGCCATCTTAATGTCACAGTCTATTCTACTCTGATGTGCGTGTACCTATGTGTAGGACAGTGCAGGAGATAAACCCTGACTGTAAGGTCAATGACACCTAAGGCCCCCTGGAGTTCTGGCAGGGTGACACTCCCTGTTCCTCAACTGTAGGATGCAGCCCAGCCCAAGCTTTCCCAGTCCTGGCCTAGGAAATCCCAGAAATAAGACTCCCCCAGCACACAGGCAGCTCTCACTCACCTAAAGTACAGCTTCCTCTGCAAGCTCAGCTCAAACTTCCTTTAGGACAGAAACTTCTAGTACCTGACTTAGGCTGAGCACAGACATAAGAAGGATGGTTATGTAGACAGGTTTGTCTTCATTCAGAGACTCTCCAGGTCAGTGCTCAAACAGCCTGTAACTGGCTTGCTCCCAGTACCTGACTTGCGGGAGTGTGGCTACAATAAACTGCTTGAGCTGTGACTCATCTTTGACATGGATCTCTGAGAAAGAAGGGAGTCATCCTGGGAAGCTGCTCCACTCAGCACCTGAAACCCAGACACAGCGCCAAGGTCATCCTTCCATTCGTGAGATTCACATGAAAATATTTACTTTGTCTTTGTATCTTTATATTTTATGTACATGTCTTTTAAGGAAATCCAACTGATTTCTGTAAAAATATTTGACTTACTGGGAATAGTCTTAAAGAGTAATGTAAAAGTGACACACTGTTGTCCTAGTGCACACTGCATGGCTATCGGCTGCAATACTGGTTTGTATATTTTTGAAACAAGAAGGTAATAGAAAATACCTTGAATGTTTTTATCATACAGAAATAATAAATGTTTGAGGAGACAGATATATGGACCTTTTTCTGAACATTACAATGTACATGTATAAGCAAATCACATGGTACCCCATATGCATTTACAATATTTGTCAAACAAAAATAAAATTCTTTCAAAATTTTTTATGTATTTAGGGATTGATTCATCTTTTTGTGTGATATTCATTGTATCTCTCCCATTGTCTTATTCTGCCAATTTTATTTATTTTCTCTAGGTATTTTCAACTTCTAGATTTTACTCATTTTTTTTTGGTAACTTGTTGCATAAATAGCTAAATAAAATTACATGGATTGTTTATTTTTTCTCTTGTAAATCTTACATATAACTGTCTAAGAACACCTCAAAAAGTTCTTGGATAAATGGAATTAAAAGATAAATTTCTTTGGTCTTGGGAGACCAGGAGGAAGCACCCGGCTCCTGGCTTCAGATTGGTGCAGCGCTGGCCATGGCAGCCATTAGGGGAGTGAACCAATGGAAGGAAGACCTTTCTCTCTGTCTCTCTCTCACTGTCTATAACTCTCTCTCTCTGTCTTTCTTTCTCACTATCTAACTCTGCCTGTAAAAAAAAAAGTTTCTTTGTTGAAAAAAAAATTTTTTTTTCAAATCCTTAGTTTTTTTTTTTTTTAATTTCAGGTTAGAGCCACTTTCACAAACCAGATATTTATAGATGAACAGGTGTAGAGGTCATACTCTGGTAAGTACTGAATGCAAGGTGTTACTTGCAGGTTCAATAATCAATCAGCTCTCTCCATATTCAGTGTCCTTCCTTCCCTGCATCACAGCATACTCCACTACCTTGGTGCCATTTTCATTGTGATAAACCTAATCAAATTCCCCAGGTACTTTCAGGGCACGTAAAGATGAAAGAATTTCTATATCTGCTTGCTGGGTCTCTAGATTGTGGCTTAATATTTTTCCTTCCTTGTAGTCAGAGACACCAGGAGAGTAATTGGATGTTAGTTCCAAAAGCTTAAATGCAATCTTTTCTCTGATCTGAGGGACAGCTGATGAGAGTGGTAACAAGCTACAAACCTTCTTGTGTGTCTCTGAGGATTCTGGATAAAAGTAGATGAGTTTGTTTTATCAATTCATTAATTGCTTCTGATTCTGATAGTCAGGATTTTTGTTGAAAACACCCAACACAGTCTGCCCTGGCCCTGAACATCTCCCCTGGACACCCTAACCTCTGACTGCCTTTAAAAAGAAAGATTTATTTATTTATTTGAAAGTCAAAGTTACACAGAGAGAGGAGAGGCAGAGAGAGAGGGAGAAAGAGAGAGAGAGGTCTTCCATCCACTGGTTCACTCCCCAAGTGGCCACAATGGCAAGAGCTGTTCTGATCTGAAGCCAGGAGCCAGGATATTCTTCCAGGTCTCCCACATGTCAGGGTCCCAAACACTTGAGCCATTTTCTACTGCTTTTCTAGGCTATAGCAGAGAGCTGGATCAGAAGAGGAGAATCTGAGATTAGAACCAGTGCCCATATGGCATGATGGCGCTTCAGGCCAGGGCTTTAACCCACTGTGCCACAGTGCTGACTCCTTGCTTCTATTTTATGTGTTTAATATGTGATGGTTTTAGGTAGCTGTTTTGTTTGCATTCATTATCACTAAGGAAATTGATGACCTCATCACACATTGGAAAGAATTTGTATACCTGTTTTTCAAGTACTTTTTGGTTTGTTTTCTATTTTTACCTATAGTGTTCTTTCTTTTTCCTGTTGGTTTATGGAAGTGCTTGAGTATAATACATAATCTCCTCCTCTTCCTCCTCCTCTTTCTCTCTCTGCCTGTCTCTCTTTCTGTCTCTGATTTTCCTTTGCTAAAGATCCATTCTAACTTTAATATAAATTTTCATTTAATTTAGTGTATTTTGCGCACTGCCATAATCTTTTTTAAATTTTTTAAAAATCTTTTTGATCTTTTCATAACACCAGGAGCCATCTGAGACTGGTACAGGGTCTAGAACCCCATCTCTTGTTACCAGATCAGCTCACAACTCAGGATTACCCCCCATTTCCTCTGGGAGAACCGTTTTATCCCTGTTTCTGCCATAGCTACTTACTCAGCTTCCACAGGAGTCCTATCTACAGACTCTGCCTCTCATTCCTGAGGCCGATGCTGTGCAGTAGCAGGGTAAGGCCACAGCTTGCAATGGCAGCATCCCATATCAGGGTGCTGGTTTGAGTCCCAGCTGATCTGCTGCAAACCCAGCTCCCCGCTAATGTGCCTGGGAAGGCAACAGGCTTGGGTCTCTGCCCCCCATGTGGGAGACCCAGACGGAGTTCCTGGCTGTTGCAGCCAATTAAGGAGTGAACCAGTGCATAGGAGCTCAATCTCTCATTCTCCTTGCTTTTCTTCTATTTCCCTCCCTGTTGGTCTTTCATATAAAGAAATCTCTCAAAACATAAAGAAACTCTCGCCAGCTCATCCTGTTGAAGGATGATGGGTTCAGGGTGAAGGTTCCTGCAGCCAGCATCGTGGGGAGGGTGGGAGCCAGATGCCGAGATCCCCATTTTTGAGTCGATCACTTCCCTCCCCTCAGAGTCACCATCATCATTTCACTAACAGAGGTCAGGGCCATGCAGGCCTGGGGAGTTGAGAACTTTTTTTTCCAAACATTTTTCCCCAATTTTTAATTACTGAGAATGACAAAAAGCTTCTAGCTAATTCCTCTTAAGAGACTTCAGTGGTGGGGCCAGTGCCAGCTGCTCCTCTTTCGATCCAGTTCTGTGCTATGTCCAGGGAAAGCAGTAGAATATGGCCCAAGTTCTTGGGCCCCAGCACTCACATGGTCAACCCAGAAGAAGCTCCTGGCTCCTGGCTTTGGATTGGTGCATCTCCGGCCATGCGGCCATCTGTGGAGTGAACCAGCATATGAAAGACCTCTCTCTCTCTCTCTCTCTCTCTCTCTCTTCCTCTCTCTGTAACTCTTTCAAAGAAAGAAAGAAAGAAAGAAAGAAAGAAAGAAAGAAAGAAAGAAAGAAAGAAAGAAAGACTTCGGATTGGTCAGTAAAGCTGCTACCTGCAGTGCTGGCATCCCATGTGGGTCCTGGTTCATGGCCTGGAAGCTTTCTTCTTGGCCTGGGAAAGCAGCAGCAGATGGCCCAAGTCATTGGGCACCTGCACCCAAGTTGGAGACCTGAAGAAGCTCCTGGCTCCTGGCTTCAGTTCAGCTCAGCTCTGGACATTGCAGCCAACTTGGGACAGATCAGTGGATGGAAGACCTCTCTTTCTCTTCTTTCCTTCTCTCTCTGTAACTCTTTCAAGTAAATAAATAAATCTTTTAAAATAAAAAGAGAGACTTTGGTGTGTTTGGGAGGGGCTCTTTCTTTTCATGGACCCTGGACACAGATAGGACTCACACAGAGGAGAGAAGAAAATGCCCAGGCCTGGTATGAGGGGCTGGCAAGGAAGCTTCTGTGAGTGTCCCTGCTGGGAGCTTGTACCCAGAGAGAGATCTCTGCTAGTCCTCTTCCCACTGAGCTGCAGCACATTGACTAGGTGTGCATGAGGGGGATTTCAGATAGATACAAGTGAAAGCTCAGGGGTGAAGCCAGGCGCCCAGGGCCAGCATCTCTGAGATGCTGTGCATCAGATGCCTGGCAGGGCTCTCCTCCATCTGTCTAGAGAAGCAGACCCTGCCTCCTCCTTTTTTTTAAAAAAAAGATTTATTTATTTATTTATTTGAAAGTCAGAATCACACACACACACACACACACACACACACAGAGAGAGAGAGAGAGAGAGAGAGAGAGAGAGAGAGAGAGAGGAAGGTCTCCCAAATACCATTTCATTCCCCCAATTGCCTGCTGTGCTGATCTGAAGCCAGGATCCAGGAGCTTCTTCCGGGTCTCCCACATGGGTGCAGGGCCCCAAGGACCTGGGCCATCTTCTACTGCTTTCTCAGGTCATAGCAGAGAGCCGGATCAGAAGTGGAGCAGCTGGGACTTGAACCATACCCATACGGGATGCCAGCACACAGGGGTGGCTTTACCGATAATGAGAACTGGCCCCTATGCTTCCTCCATTTAAGAGCCCTGGAGGGTCCCCACAGCCCTCTACTTTCCCCTGAGTAATAAGCCCTGTTGCCTTTATAGGAACTTAAGAAATATAAGTTCAAATTAAGTTTCTCAACAAATTAATATACATTTTATTTTGGGTAGCTCTTCAAAGCTCCTATTCCAATACAATCCCATCAAGGTGGCATGTATCAAGGCCATCTCACTAGACCAAGTGATCAATTTTAGTTCACAATTGATCACACTGATAGGTTTAAGAGTCAAAGGGATCACACAAACAAGACTAGTCTGCTAATACTAACTGATAGAATCAAAAAGGGAGAGAATGATCCAACATGGGAAGCGAGATACACAGCAGACTCATAGAATGGCAGATGCCTTACACAGCACTCTGGCCTCAGAATCAGCCCTTAAGGCATTCAGATCTGGCTCAAAAGCCCATGAGAATATTTTAGGCATGGAAAGCCAAGACACTCTGGAAAAAACAGAAGACCTAAATGAAAGATCTCTGCGAGTGAGATCCCAGTGGAAAGAACGGGGCCATCAAAGAAGGAGGTACCTTTCTCTGAAGGCAGGAGAGAACTTCCATTTTGACTATGACCCTGTCGGAATAAGACTGAAGTTGGTGAACCCTAAAGGCTTCCATAGCCTTGGCAACTCATGACTAGAGCCTAGGGAGATTACTGACACCATAAACAAGAGTGTCAAATTGTTAAATCAACATCAGGAGTCACTGTGCACTTACGTCTCATGAGGGATCTGTCCTTAATGTGTTATCCAATGTGAAGTAATGCTGTAACTAGTACTGAAACAGTATTTTTACACTTTGTGTTTCTGTGTGGATGTAAACTGATGAAATCTTTACTTAGTATATACTGAATTGATCTTCTGTATATAAAGATAATTGAAAATGATTAAAAATACCTTGGTGTTAAATTGGAAATTGCATAGATAATTAATCAATTTTTTAAAAAAATATCATGTAGGAACTCTGTCCTTAATGTGCTGTACATTGTGAATTAATACTATAACTAGTACTCCAACAGTGTTTTTCATATTGTGTCCCTATGTGAGGGCAAACTGTTGAAATCTTTACGTAATATATACTAAACTGATCTTCTGTATATAAAGAGTATTGAAAAGGAATCTTGATGTGACTGGAAGGGGAGAGGGAGTGGGAAAGGGGAGGGTTGTGGGTGGGAGGGAAGTTATGGGGGGGAAGCCATTGTAATCCATAAGCTGTACTTTGGAAATTTATATTCTTTAAATAAAAGCTTTATAAAAATATTTATGTGAAAGGCTGAGTGTGTTTGTGTGTGTGTCTGTGTGTGTTTGAGAGAGAGAGAGAGAGAGAGAGAGAGAGAGAGAGAGAGAGAAAGAGAAATTTTCCTCTGCTGGTTTCTTTCCCTAATGGACCAGGCTGAAAGCAGGAGCCAGGAACTCCATCCTGGTCTCCCACAAGGGTGGCAGCAAACCAACCACTGAGCCATCTTTTGCTACTTTCCCAGGTTCATTATCAGGGAGCTGGATCAGAAGCGGAGCAGCAAGGACTTGAATCACTACTTTAATGTGGGGTGTTGGTGTCTCAAGCAGTGGCCTAACCCAGGGCACCAAGAGGCTGGCCCCTGCTTCTCAATTTCCAAGGGATTAAAGTGATCTCTATGGGTCACACTTGCAGTGCCAAGGAGCTGAAAGACTGAGGAAATAATTAATGCAGGATTTTGTTAGAGAAGTAACAGGGTTTAAAACGGAACCATGAAGTTTTGGCACATTGACCATACCCGGAGAGCATTTACAATGCTTCACATGTGTGTGTGCAAAGATCATTCATGTTGACCTGTCCTCATTTTACAAGCGAGCCAGGCTTTCCTCAGATAAGAATGGGAGGAAATAAAGTAACTGAAAACCAACTCCCTAGGCACAGACATCAGAGGTAGAGAAGAGAAACATGGGTGCAGCCATCACTCGAACATCAGTGTGGCCCCGGGCTCAAGGAGTGGAGTTGGGGGAGGGTTGGCCTGTATTCCTGGCACAAACACCGGCTTGACTGAGATTTTCTGCAAGTTAAGAAGGTGCAAAAGTGATACACATGGAGCAGAAACCGCATTTCAAGGTCGGAGTTTGATCCTTTTTCGGGCTGTGGTCCTTGGTGCCAGAGTCTCTGGAAGTGCCAGGCAGGGAGCCCCATAACCCATCAGCCACACAATCCCGATGGTCCAGAGCGAAACTCTCCAGTGTCCCTCATTGCTAAGCTGTGATGATCAGCAGGTTTGGTGCATTCAACATAATTTTGACCTCTAATATCTTCTAATTATCATCAGCACATAGCCTCTCTGTAAATTAATGAGAACACTTTGAAGAGTTCATGAAAAATTGAATTACAAGAGAAGTTTATTTCAGTGTACCATCGTTTTCCAATCCATGCACATGAGGAGTCTTTCAAATGCTTATTGATAATGCCCAGTGTGAGAAAGCATGAATGCATTACTTTTTTTTTTTTTTTTTTTTGCAACAGAAAGCCTTACTTTGAATCCAGTTTTCCATGAGTGGCTTATTTCTGTGAAAGGATTAGCAACAGTCTGAGAAGGAGAGAGAAAGAGGAAGGGAGGGTGAGGGAAGAGTGAGGGGGAGGGGGATAGACCTTCCATCCACTGGTTCACTCCCCAAATGTCTACAGGCCACAAATTCCATCTGGGTCTCTCCTGTGGCTGACCGGGGCCCATCCTCCAATGCTTTCCCAGGCACAGTAGCAGGGAGCTGGCTCAGAAGCAGAGCAGCATAGACTCCAACAGGGGATACCAGCAATGCAGACAGCTCCAGCTTAATCTGCTTAACTTGCTGGGCAAGACCAACTCCTCTGGAAACCCGCCCTTCCCATGAACATGTTTAGGAGCTTTCATATATTGTTAAAATACACTGTTACATACTAAATTTTTTAAAAATGTTGGAGACGGCAAACACCAAAATACAATGTGTTGTTTAAATGCCCAGTATGCATAGAAATGAAAAGTGCTATAGGAGTAGCATTCAATAAAGTAGTTACCCAGATCAGAGGCCTGAGTGCTAATCCCCTCAATGTAAATGAGTTGTGGGGATTAGGTTGTGTCCCATGATCCTCCTGGGGCTGTGGGACAGTATAAAGCCACAGGACATGGGCTCCTCCCCCTCTGTCTACCTCTTCACTGGTCGTGCTGGAAGCTAGTGTCTCCAGAGGAATTGCCCTGTGCCCACACCTGAGCAACCTCAGACCTCGAGAAAGATGACAGGTGAGTTTCCATTATTGTTGTGGGCCTTGGTGTATTAAATGGGAAAAATAGGAGGGTGGGGACTATCCATGGAAGGTGGTGTTAAGAGTTGAGGAAAGGATTAGTTAACTGCTTCATACTTCCAAAGATAGAGCCTGATTCAAACAATATTTCAGAAATATTCATTATCAGATAAAGGCCAACATTTCCTCCTAATTTTCTGATTTAGATGGGGTAGATAGTGAGCAGTAAAGGGGCCATTGTGTTGTACCTGAGCGAGTGCAAACAAAGGAGCTCCACACATTGATAAAATTTGATGGTCCTTGATTGCCGACGGTGGAGAGTGGGCTCATGCCGTAAACATCTCTTGACCCTGAAGCCCAAAGCAACAGGGTTTATAAAGGCAAAACCCACAAAATCGGGAGGGGAATTCATGGTTGCTAGGAACAGGGGGGAATACATGGTTACCGGGGTCAAGCTGACCTAAAACCTATGCGAAACTAGTATTAATTATAATCTTGACAAGACCAGATTAATGTCTTATAATTCTGACATTAATCCAGGTATTGGTTTTAATTATATGTAGGACATAGACAAATTACATTTTTATCATTAACCCAGGTGTAACCTTTCTACTTTCAAGTTTGAACAATTATGCTAGGGGGTTTATGCTCTGCCAAGTGTGATGTAGTAGACTTCTATTGTTCTACTGTTTTAGATCATAGTTTCAGACCAGAGTCTCAAGGGGGGGGGTGCTTTTCCAGAATGGAGTCTCAAATGTTCCAAAATGGAGACCCTACTGTCAAGGTGCTACTTCAATTGTACCTTTGAGGGCTTCAAAACAGAGTTTTTTCACTTATCTTTTATTTCAATGTACTCAGTGACTTGTTAGAAGCTAGTTGAAATTCAGGGCATAAGAATCCAGTGGCTTCCTTTTCTATTTCCCCAGGGAGGCAGATGCCCTTGGCCAGCACCATCCACAATGGACCCCAACACTCTTTCCATGGAACAGGGGAAGGAGCTGTTAAAGCAATTTGGGATCCCACAACAAGATGTGAGTATGGGAGATACTGGGTCAAGTGAGAAGTAGATGGGATGAGATGGCATCAAAGCTTAGGGTCAGTCCAAGGCAGGTACTCCTCCCATGATCAGCTGGAATAGTCAGTGTTTAAAACTCTCTGTACATTGCACTGGCCAATTTCAAAGGACATTAGGATAAATACCGGCATATGGAATTGCTATGGATCTTACTTCCCATCAGCTCACACCAGCATTTCCCCCAGAATCCACTTTCTTTTGTTGAAACTTTATTTAAGTTACAAAAGCTTCATGCATTTCATCTAACAGATTTAGGAACATAGTGGCACTTCCCCCCTTACCCTCCCTCTCAGATTCCCACTCTTGTTTTTTACAGTGATCTATTGTCAGTAAACGTAGTGATCAGAGAGTGAACCCCACTCTAAGTAAAAGACTCAACAAATAGTATGAAGAGAGTGGAAACAAAGCAAGACCCTGTTCCTCCAACCGTTGGTACTATTTGCAGGTCACCAGCAAGTTCACTGTTGGCTGTGGAATAAGGAAAGTTTAAGGTGCTCACAGCTGTAGGCATGTGTTGAAACACTGCAGTGGCCCCACAAAGGTTTTCCTTGGAGATTTACTTGTTTGAAATGCAGAGCTACAAGACATGGACACACCCACGCAAACATGCATACCCACACAGACTGCTTGGTTGATTCCATCTTCTGGTTCACTGCTCAAATAGATGCAGAGGCCATTAGAAGGCAGGAGCAGAAGCCAGGAGCCTGGAACTTCATGCAGGTCTCTCATGTGGTGGCAGGGGTCCACAGACTTGAGGCATCTTCTGGTGCTTTTCCACCCACAACAGCCTAGCAAGGAGAAGGGTCAGAGATGGAGCAGCTAGGAATCAAACTGGTGCCTATATGGATTACCTCCGTGTCTCAAAACGGGCTCCTCCCAAAAGGCTTACAAATATTAACATGCTAACCAAAACATTTTAAACCTAAAGGAAAAGGGCTGGCACTGTGCAAAAGTGGGTAGCTCCGCTGCCTGCATGCTGGCAACCCATGTGCATGCCGCTTTATTCCTGGCTGCTCCTTTCCCTACACAGCTCTCTGCTGTGGCTTGGGAAAGCAGATCACCCAGGTCCTTGGCCCTTGGCACCTGCACGGGAGATCCAGAAGAAGCTCGTGGCTCCCAGCTTCCAATCGGCCAGGCTCCAGCCATTGTGGCCTTCTGGGGAGTGCATCAGTGGATGCAAGACTTCTCTTTCTCTCTCTCTCTGCCTCTGTCTCTCTGTAACTCTGCCTTTCAAATAAATAATAAATCTTAAACATAGTTAAACAAAAAGACTTCTTTATAAGAAAAAGAAAATGCTCAAGTGACTGGGAGTTTATCTTCTCTTTTCCCAAAGTCACTTGCTGCTTGCAGACTGAAAGTTGAATCTTGATGCCTTTTTTCTCTGTATCAGATCGATTTGATGGTGGAGAAGTGGGTAGTTGTTGCCTCTGTTGAGGCCATGTTACGATTTCCCCTGAAGTCTGGAGAGGATCCCACAGCCCGCTGTGTCTCCCAAGCAAAATGTCAGCTTTCTGTGGACCAGCCCCAAGCAACTTCCCAAAGACCGGACCACCCAAAGGACAGGTACAGCAAATTTGGGGAGTGAGCCATGGGGCCAGGACCTGATTCCCCAAGGGCCCTACCTTTCTGCCTGAACAAGCCTGCAGGACACTCACTGCACAGGGATTTGACTTTAAAAATTTGAAAAGAGCTTTTTAAATCACAAGGTGTGCAAGCCAGGGCAATGCAGCTCTCACTGGAGATCACAGAACCTGCTCCCAAGAGAGGCAGGAATTCCTATTGAGGGACTTTTCCTGCTCAGGGTCTCATGGAGTTCTCCTGATGCAAATGAAGGATTTCAGCTTGCTCAGTTCAGACTGGCTTCTGCACAGGCGCTGTTGGGAACTGTTCAGTTTGAATGGTTGATCCCAGACCACATCAATTTGTCAAATTCGGCTTTTCAGAAGCAAGAACTGTATAAAGTTCAAGCACTTACTTATCGATGTTCATTCTATTTGCAAGAATAGTGTGTGTGACTGTGTCACTTTGCCTCACTGTCACCCAGCATCTAACTTAATTCTGCCCACAGTTAACTTGAGAGAATTCATTTTGTTTTGACAAGCTGAACTATCAAAGCTTTGTCAGAGCATTCTGCTGACTTTGTGGGTAGGAAGTTAATCTGAAAAACTAGTTGTTGGCTACCCTTCTATTGGCTTTGATAAGTACTGCTGGGAGCTTTTAGCCTGGAGAGAGAGGCTAGACAAAAACTCGGGGCCAAAAATACTTTTGTGTAGGGTTGCCACTTCAGTATTACCATCTATTAGAAGCCTTTTTAATTAAGTGGTCTTTTCTTAGGCAGTGTCCTTTTTTGGCAGTAGTTTAAGCATCTGATCAGTGGCTGAGACTTATCTTTGGCTCATCTTCATGTGTGGTTTCCAATAGAGCTCCAATTTTCTTACTGTTTCTACTTTCATTTATTCTAGTTCTTTTTTTGACAGCCTATAGTTTACTTATTTTTATAAGATGTTGCCTAATCAGCTAATGAAAAGTACATGGAATATTTTGTCCAGGAGAAAGTTAAATTTATTGCATAACTACACTGTAATGAACTTTGAAAAGTATATTGTATTTTCCAAGTTACACACTAGTAGATTCTGAAGATAGAGCTGCCCAAGTGGAAACTGAAATCCATGCAGATGGGGGGTTTTCTAAACCTTGGTGGAAAATGCGTATAACAGTATCACACTTGGCTTGCAAAAATGTTTTGTGCCAAATTACACTTATCACTTAATTTCATTTTCCAAAGAACTTTTTGGAGTAGCCCTTGTATAGTTAAAATATGTGGACAAAAAGAACAAAAATTTCAGTGTTCTTTCCCTTACATAAACCCATTACATATTCTTGGTAAACTTGTTGAAACTCAGGGCCCCCTATTCTGTTCTTATGATGTCTATGTGTCTGACCTTCCCTGTTTGAATACTGTGGTGGGCTGAGCACTCCAGTCTTCAGTGGGGAACTGTTGAGTAGGCACAGAGGGCATGTGCATGCCTTCAGACCAGTCTGCAACCTCAGGCTAGGCAGCAGTGAACTCAGGCGCTAGGGCTGTCCTTTCATCCTAAAACTCCTCCTTGGTCACAGCTTTTAAGTGGCTGCCTGCTCTTCTTTTTCAATCTCTTCATGATCTCTGAAGTAGAGATCAGGCATGACCTCCCAGGGGTGTTCACAGGAGATGGTACCATGCATGCACAGAACTTCCTGGGTCAGCATCCACCACATCAGACCCACTGAGTGGGCTCCCTTGTTGTTGCACAGGATGGAATGTCCATGTAGCACAGAGGAGAGTCTGTGTTACACAGAGCAATGGTAGGCAGGTTCACATAAGATGCCTCTGTGAGAGGCTGGTGAGCAGCCCTAGGATCAGTAACCACCAGAAGCTGTGGTTCCCGGAAGGCTGCCTGGATCTGGTTAGAGAAGGTTCTTGGTGTGAAGTGGCCAGCAATAGCCATAGCTCCAGTGACAGCAGCAAACTTCAGCACAGCCCCCTGGCCAGTGTTTCTGCTGACATCAGCAGGCTCTTCATTGGCCACAGTGGCATGAGCCGCCAACTGAAGTTTCAGACTTATGATGTAGATGCCATCACTTTTCCTCACTGCAAATGCACTGTTCCATTTGGAAGTCAAGGTTGGTGCCACCTAGCTGGGTTCCTGCTGCAAGGACTTTGAGGACAGCCTCTTCCTTCATTTTCAGGACATCAAGGGCTGCAGACTTTGTGACAGCTTCCCCTTAAACTACACCGTGAATCAAGAACAACACTGTATGGACCCTTCACCAGGTAGGATGGGAACGGCCTCAATATCGTTTTGTTGACTTTTCAGAGTGTTTTGTTGTCTCATATGAATCTCACAAAAGTAAAAAAAAATTGTTATTTTGATAGAAATTGAATTGAATCTGTAGATCATGTGGTAGTGCAGCCACTTAAAAATATTGATTCCTTCAGTCCTAGTGCACATTTCTATTCATGTGTTTGGGGTCTGTTCATTTCATTTTATTTATTTTTTTAACTTTTATTTAATAAATATAAATTTACAAAGTACAATTTTTGGATTATAGTGGCCTCCCCCCCCATAAATCCCCTCCCACTCACAACCCTTCCATCTCACGCTCCCTTTCCACTTCCATTCACATCAAGATTCATTTTCAATTATCTTTATGTACAGAAGATCAGTTTAGTATTTATTAAGTAAAGATTTCAACAGTTTGCACCCACACAGAAACACAAAGTGTAAAGTACTGTTTGAGTACTAGTTATAGCATTAATTCACATTGAACAACACATTAAGGACAGAGATCCTACATGGGGAGTAGGTGCACAGTGACTGACTCCTGTTGTTGACTTAACAAACTGACATTCTTGTTTATGGTATCAGTAATCACCCTAGGCTCTTGTCATGAGTTGCCAAGGCTATGGAAGCCTCTTGAGTTTGCCACCTCCAATCTTATTTAGACAAGGTCATATTTCAAAGTGGAAGTTCTCTCCTGCCTTCAGAGAAAGGTACCTCCTTCTTTGATGGCCCATTCTTTCCACTGGGATCTCACTCGCAGAGATCTTTCATTTAGTTTTTTTTTTTTTTGCCAGAGTGTCTTGGCTTTCCATGCCTAAAATACTCTCATGGGCTCTTCAGCCAGATCTGAATGCCTTAAGGGCTGATTCTGAGGCCAGAGTGCTGTGTAGGACATCTGCCATTCTATGAGTCTGCTGTGTATCCCGCTTTCCATGTTGGATTGTTCTTTCCTTTTTAATTCTATCAGTTAGAATTAGCAGACACTAGTCTTGTTTAAGTGATCCCTTTGACTCTTAATCGTATCATTATGATCAATTGTGAACTGAAACATCACTTGGACTAGTGAGATGGCATTGGTACATGCCACCTTGATGGGATTGAATTGGAATTCCTTGGCACATTTCTAACTCTACCATTTGGGGCAAGTCATATTGAGCATGTCCCAAATTGTACATCTCCTCCCTCTCTTATTCCCACTCTTATATTTAACAGGTATCACTTTTCAGTTAAGTATCAACACTTAAGAATACTTGCGTGTTAATTAAAGAGTTCAACCACTGGTATTAAGTAGAACAAAAAATACTAAAAAGGAATAATATAGTAAGTTGTTCCTCGACAGTCAGGTCAAGGGCTGACAAAGTCATTTTTTCTCATAATAGGTACCATTTTTAAATACATTATCATTAAAGGCTTTAAAGTTCTACTAAATAAAGAGTTCAATAAGTTATCCACTAGCAGTGCATAAGACTCCTAGTTTATCTAGAACAGTTAACACTGAGGAATTTCCATCATTTAAATTTTAGCTCTTGATGGTGTATGATACTTTCATGAAGTGGTTTATTTGATCTTTTTTGTTACTAAGGAACTTATCTCTTCACATGTAAAATGAAATTTGAGTACTTTTTTTTTTTTGAAAAACCTAGTTTGGCTTAGTTTCCTAGTTATGTTTATTTGTCTCTCTTTTGCTACTGGATTATCAGCACTCTGGAATATTGCAGAGACTTCTTTCTTGACACTGGTCCATCTCTCTCTGTCTCTCTTCTTGATTTTTTAAACTGAAGATCAGTTCTTAAATTTGAGATGATCTAAACTGTCATGTATTTGACATGTTCAGACAGTCAATCCTCATGCTACTGAAAACCACATGTTATTTTTTAAGTTTTATTTATTTGACAGAGTTCAAGAGAGAAAGAGAGGTAGAGAGAGGCAGATGTCAATCTTCCATCCCTGGTTTACTCTCCAGATAGCTGCAACAGCCAGGGGAGGGCCAGGCCAAAGCCAGGAGCTTCTTCCAGGTCTCCCATGTTGGGGCAGGAGTCTAAGGACTTGGGCCATCCTCCTCTGATTTTCCCAGGCACATTATTAGGAAGCTGGATTGGAAGCAGCCAGTACTCAAACTGGTGTCCATATGGGATGCCAGCATCACAGGAGTTGGCTTTACCCACTAAGCCACAATGCCGGCCCCCGTATATATTCTGATTATATAGATGAGAACAAACACTGCAAAAACAAATAAGCCATCTCAAATAAATTAGAAAATTAATTTACTATACTAAGAATTTATCAGACTATATATTGAATAACAGAAGCTCCACAAAATAATATGTCTGTTTTCTGCTGCTATCACTGACTGTCATGGGTTAATTTATAAAGAATGGAAGTTTACTCAGCTCAGTGTTCTGGAGGTTCTTGGAAGTCTCACATCATGGTGCTAGAGCCTGGGAGGTTCCTTTTGCTGTGTCCTAACATGGTGGAGGTCACCACATGGTGAGACACAGCAAGTGTCTCAGAACACCATCATAGGGTCCTTGTCATCAGGCTCTCTTCTGATTTCCACACACTTCCCAAAGGCCCTGCACACACACTCCACTCACATGAATTCAGGATTATTTCCAGCACATAAATTTTTAGGGGACAGATGGACACCACTGCATAATCCATTCCTCATTAATTCAGCTAAGTGGTAGTTATGCACTGAATGGCTCTTGTTAGAATTTATTACAATAAAACATTTCTCATAGTAGACCAGAGCACTTAACATAGAACAATGGATGTATGTTCAGACTGACATGGCTCAAATTCTGGTTCCAATAATTAGTAAGCAAGTACAACTGTTGCATTATATATATTATTTCAAGTAAAATTTCAAATATTTTTGAAGTAGAGTAAGAGGCAATTATTTTCTTCAAACCCGTATCTCAAATCTCAATCCCTTTCTATTAAATAAAGTATGCATACTGGCCTGTATCTTTCCAATTCTTTTCTAAATAGCTCTTTAATTTCAGCATTTACTTTTGCTTGAATACTGTATTTTAAGTTCTTTTCTGTGACTTTTTGCAGTACTTTATATGTATGCCCTACAAGTGTTCTAATTTTAATACATACAATACAGATGTAAAAACCCACATACAGGCGTTCTCCTACTGAGGTTGCTTTCACTATTTTCACTTGCTTTTTTCAACTTAATATGTTATTTATTGCTTTTGATAGAACATTTTAAAAGATTTATTTATTTCTTTGAAAGGCAGAGTTACAGAGAGAGAGAGAGAAAGTCTTCCATCTGCTGGTTTACTGCCCAGTTTGCCGCAACTGGGAAGTACCAATCTGATGCCAGGAGCCAGGAGCCTCCTCTGGGTCTCCCATGTGCATTCAGAAGCCCAAGGACCCTTCCATCCTCCACTGATTTCCCAGGCCATAGTGGAGAGCTGGATCAGGAAGTGGAGCAGCTGGGACCCGAACCAGCACCCTCATGGGATGCCAGCACCATAGGTGGTGGCCCCACCCTTCGTGCCACAGAGCTGGCCCTGATGTCACATATTTTTAATTGACACCATAAGGTTTAAAGGCCCCCTAAATAAAGAACTCAACAAATCACTCTGATTCAAGTGGTTGCAACCACTGTCTCCAGACAGCCTAAAATTTCAGGTACTTATTTCTCTGGGTTGAGTTAGGAGGACTGCATTAAAAATTATGTAGACAAGCACAAGGATCCCTACTTGAATGCTCTACTACATAGGGGCTGCAGCAAGATCACACTGTCCCCTGAGCAGGGACATGGAGAAGGTGGAATTTCAGATGGGGTCAGCATGGAGGAGGGGCTGGCCAGGGCTGTGGGGAGGTTTGAACTATCAGTTCTTTATGCTAAGTCTGTGTTTCCTGTTCACACACATACACCCACACTTAGGGAGTACTGGGGGAGAGAGAAAGAGGGGCTTTGAGATGAGAGATCTCCCATCTATTTTTTCACTCCCAAGATGACTAAAACCAGTCATGTCTGGGCCATATTCAAGACAGGGACCAGTTCTCCCACATGGATGGTTTCCACTCAAGTACTTGGGCCATCATTTGCTGCCTCCTCAGACACATTAGCAGGAAGCTGGATCAGAAGTGGAAAAGCTGGGCCTTGTACGAGCAATCTGGTATGGGATGCTGGTTTCACAAGTAGCAGCTACAGCACAATGCCAGCCTCAATATGCCCAGCTTCTGCCTCAGAGAGAGACTTCATTTTATTGGTTGGGAAATTAATATGCCCCTACATAAAGACAATATTGCCATATTCCAAAGATGTCTTTTCAAGAAAAATCTTTGAAAAATAATTTGGGACTATATAAAATGTAGAGTCCATAGATATGCATGGGAAAGCTGTCTTCCAACAGGATAACCTCTCGCTGCCCCTGCCACACACACATCAAACATGTAGGAATAACTGATCCTCTGAGCAAAAGGGCCCTTTCCAGATTCCACACACCCGGTCCTCCTTTCAAGGAGCTACGGGATTGCTGCAGTCTGCAGTCAGCAGAAAGGATGCACAGATGATTCCAAGTAGTTGTGGAAAAGTCAGCTCCAAGGATGATGTGTGGTAACCAGGGTGCGGCAACGAGAGGTGGGAGTAAAAGAAAGCATAAGACATTTCCTGAATAAAACGGAACTTGTTGGCCTTATAGAACACCACAATGTGTTGTGAACCACAACATGGCAAAGTGCATCTGAATGGATCTCTGGCTGACATTTTAAAGATGAATGATGGGATTTGCTGATGTGGTCAGAGGAGAACATTTCTGAGGTCTTGGCTAAGGAAATGGTTTCTGACATGGAAGAAAAACACTCAGTGTACAGGTGGCAATGGCAGGCAGATTCTACTGAAATGAAGAGAGGATCCTGTTCAGAACAGAGAGAGAAAACAGTGAGGATGGGGCAGAACACAACCAGGAAAGTCCCTGATCCAGGATGTAGAAAATCCTCCTGCAAAGATGCAAGGACCCAGACACTCAGTGGAAAAAAAAAAAAAAAAACAACCAAAAAGACACTTTGAGCAAAAGGCTAAATATGTGCCAAGATATTGGACTTCCTTAATAATCAAGGAAACATGATAAAAGTGACTGAAACCAGTAAGAAAATAAAATTAAAATTGGCGATTACTAATTATGAGTAGTATGTGGACAAACCAGGAAGCTCATACATGGCTAATCAGTGTAAAATTTTGGGAAAAAATTGAAAAAGGTGAAAAGAACTTTTTGGAAATTATTTAATTGGATCTAATAAAGCACAAATATGCTAATCTATGGTATAAGAATTGCACTACTATGTATGCACTCAAAAGATATTTGAATGTGTTCACCAATGTGAACCAATCTTCAATGGCACATTTCCATCAAGCAATGATCCTGACAGCCCCACCCTGAAAACCACTCACATGAACATCTACACAGCAATGAGGAAATTATTGCTTGGTATTAACACAATGGAATCTCTAAAACAATGTTAACATATAACCCCAAACAACACACAACAATACAGATAAATTCCCAAGCAACACAGAAATGAGAAAAGCCTTAAAATAGTAAATACTGTATTATATCATTTATGTAAAGTGAAAGGAGAAACAGCCAAACACACAGAATTTCATCCATGCTCTTAGACATCAGAATAACGTGGTGAAATGAGGTTTCCGGGGTTGAGACGCTGACTGCATTCTGCATTGTAGCATGTGATGGTAAAATAATTTTAGTACATATCAAAAGTAGAAATGGGAGCAAAGTAATGAATTAGTATTGGATTGCTATTTGTTATCCTGGAGGAGTAAATTGCATCAGTATGTGTACTGTTATTAGTTTGAAAATGCTTGATTACATATATAGACTAAAAACTAAGAAATGCTGAAAATAAAATGTCAAAAGGGGTGCAATGTGCAATTATTTAAGTGTTAAGACAAAAGTATTTAATACTGAAGACTAAGGACATAGAAGATGTGCTATGAAAAGCACTGTATGAATCAGAAAAACTGGTCTACATCCATTCTCATATTAAACATAAGTAGAAGTAATTACTCTTATTGAAACTATTTACTACTATATTGAATTGCATATTATTTCAAAAGCTATATATGAAATATTATCTATTATGTAATTTAAAAAATAATATATAATCGCTTCCCGGCCTTTTGGCTAAGATCAAGTGTAAAATAATATATAACCACAGGGAAAAGAAGCAAAATGCAGAGTTATTGTTAACAGAAAGTCAAACATATTTTTATGTTCAGTGGCATATAGTTTCAATAGACATGGAAATCCTATTTCTCACACCTTATAAAGAGAACAAGTGTGCCCTATTCTCCTTGTCTTCTTACTCCCTCATAAGAGAACCTTCTCTCATCCTCTAACCCATCCCACAAAGGGTCCTTGTCCTTCCCAATTCCATAATGTCATGTCTTTCTCACCATCCCATTTTTATCAAACTATAGGAAATGTATCTGACCTTAAAGTGGAAAGGGTTATATTTGGTCTTGTGTACAGTCTGTCATACTCCCCATAAGAACCTGCTGACATCTTTGGACATGATTTGTTACACAAAAGTTCTTGAACATTTATTAGGAACAGAAGCTGATAAATTGTGGACAGAACATGAGCATTACATGAGGGAAATGACTCCCCACATGACAGACTTCTACTGTCAAAACACAAATGAACTGAGCAGCAGAGAACAAAGACCCATTAAAATTCTGGAACCAGGACAGTGGTTTTAAAAGATTTTAATTATTTATTTGAAAGAGCAAGAGTGAAAGTTATAAAGAAACAGCAAGAGAGAGATTTTCCACCTGCTAGTTCACTCCCCCAGTGGCTGCAAGGACTTTGTTGGGCCAGGTTGAACCCAGGAGCCAGGGATTCCATCTATATTTTCCATGTGGGTGGCAAGGACCCAAGTGCTTGGTCCATCTTCTGCTGCTTTTCTAGGCATATTAGCAGGAAGCTGGCTTGGAAGAGGAGCAGTCAGGTCTTGAACTGGTGCTCTGATATGGGATGCAAGAACTACAGGCTACGGCTTAACCCACCTTGCCATATCAGCCCAAGCTCCTTCTCTGGTGTCACTGAGGGATTGATACAGTGTTTGTCAGCAAGGAGGAAATGGAGAGAATGACCTGAAGCCATGGTGGACAAGTCAGCTCCTAGTGTGATGTGAGGTTTACTGGGAGCAACAGCAAGTGCGAGAAGGAAGCAAACCACAGTATGACATTTTCTAAATGGACTGAAATTGCACAGTGATATAGGAAATTCATAACATTTTTATGTATGTCATAACCAATTCGTTCAGAATGAAGGGTTGGTTAAAATTTTCAAGGTGAACAATGGGATTTCTGGAAGAAATTAGAGGAATCTGTGTGGTCTTGGAATAGACTAGATGCTTAACATGGAATGTAATAAAAGGAATGACAATTTAGAACATCTCAAATTCAAGAACTGATCTTCATCTAAAGAAAATGAGAGAGAGAGAGAAGAGAGAGAGGAGGGAGAGAGAGAAGGAGAGAGAGAAGAAGAGAGAGTGAGAGAGAGGAGAGAGGGAAGAGAGAAAAGAGATGAGAGAGAGAAAAGAAGAAGAAGAAGAAGAAGAAGAAGAAGAAGAAGAAGAAAGAGAGACAGAGAGAGAGAGAATCATGATCACAAAGAAGCATCTATAACATACAGTATGCCAATAAACCAGTAGCAAAAGAAAGACAATACAAACCAAACTAGGCTTTAAAGAAATGTTCTAATTCTATTCTACATGTGAAGAGATAATTTACTTAGTAACAAAAAAGATCAAATAAAACCCCTTCCTGAATGTATACACCATCAAGAGCTAAAATTTAAATGATTGAAATTTCTCAGTGTTGCAGATTCTAGATAAACTAGGGGTCACATGCAGTGCTGGTGGATTATTTATTGAATCTTATTTAGTCATGGCTTTAAGGCTTTAGCTATAATTCATTAAAAATGATACATCAAACACTTTTAAAAAGAAGAAATAACTTTTGCAAGAAAAACAGAAAGTTGGTTAAAATTGCTACAAGGAATAGAAAAGACTTCAGAAGTATTTTGCAGGATGTTTTACAGTTGAACTGAGATAAATCTATGGCACAAAGATCCCCCTACAATGTGTACACCAACAGACCTTCATACATGTTCAACAACAGATGAATTTTAAATTTACTCCCGAACTGTTCCTAGTGACTCAACCTGAAAACCAGACAAGACCAGCTAAATTAGTTGTTGGCCATTCACACAGTGGAATCTTCCGTACTAAAGCAATGAATAATGAACAACATGAGACAGTATGTATACAGTCTCAAAGGACACAGGAATAAAAATGTCCAAACAATTATTCCTGCATCATGTTGGATCAGCACAACTCCGGCCATTGCAGCCCCCTGGGGAGTGAACTAGAGATGGAAGACCACATCCCCCTTCCTTTCAAATAAAATAAATAAATCTTTAAAAAAGTATCTTGTATTTTCAAGGTTGCAAGCAAATAGACTCTGAAGACACTACTGCCAAAATTTTAAAATTTGAAATCCATGTAGATGGAAAGCTTTCACAAAGGTCATGGAAAATGCATGGACTGACACATTACTTGCTAATTTCTGACAAAATAATTATATCAGATTTAGGTGACACCCATGAAGTCTCCACAGTCTCCACATTTCTCTGCAGAGGTGGGAACATGAATAACATTTCCATAATATAGGAATTAATGTGATAATTACACAGTAATTAATTTATAATAATTTGCCAGTTTATTCCTTATTTTAGAGCAAAAATTCAGGCTATCTTGTTGACCACATTCTGGTACAGGGACTGCTTCCACAAACATGTTGAAACTTTCAGAAGCATTGAGGAATAAAGAACTCACATGGTGGGGGCAGGCATTTGGTCCAGGCCAGGCAAGACTATTATGTACAAATCACAGTCCCTGGGTTTGATACCCAGTTCTGATCCCGATTCCAGCATCCTGGCAACCCAGACCCTGGCAGGCAGTGGTGATGGCTCAAGTCCTTGATTTCTTGGATACCCGCTTTGGCCCTGATCCAGAGCCATGTTAGATATTTGGAGAGAGAATCACATTATGGTTAGCTCTGTCTCTGTCTCTCAAGTATATATATATATATATATATATATATATATATATATACACACACACATACACACACACACACACACACACATATATATATATATGATTACATAAATTTTAAAACCATCGAAGAACTAACCATTTTGAATATCTGTACAATATACATGTTCCTGCTAGGTAGAGGATTCTGTATTCCTTGTGGGGACACAGCAGAGCCTGGGAACTCTGGAGTCATGGCTCATGAGAATGTAGGGACTCACAGTTGAGAAACTGCCAGTGATCAGTGCAGCGATGTTTACCAGCCACAAATTGTGATTATTTAAAACAGTCAGGCAAATGTGAAGGATGGAGGAGAAAATGCAAAAAGACACAAAGGTGCTCACCAGGACGAGGATGCTGTGGGTGGCTCTGGACTCTGGGGAGGACCTGGAGGTATTGATGGTCTCACGGATGTATTGGACCTGCTGCTTGTGCCTGTACAGGGTGAAAACCATGTAGCTGCTGGAACCCAGCATGAAGCCCACAAAAAGAACATTTTGGAAAAATACTACAGCTGCATACAGGGACTCTATGAATTCTCCAGGATTCACAGAGACACAGTACACATGATCGACTTTCTCTGTGACATTTTTGTTGGTTGTTCTCTCATATACGTACAGAGGTACCAGGATATTCAGTATCATGTTGACTATCCAGAAGAGTATAATGAAAGGGCCATTGTATTTGGGGGCCTTTGCTTTAAATTCTGCCCACCTAGAGTTCTCAGGACTGATGGTGATTGCCTGGGAGATGCTCAGGAGGCAGGTATTGCAGGTGGATACATCCCTGCTCACTCTTTGTACATAGAACACAAGCTTGCACCCAATATCACCGAGGAAATGCTTCATCCCCAAAGCGGCTATCGTTTGAGGAACTCCTCCAGAGAGAATGACTAACCAGTTGGCCACTGTCAGGTGTTTGATGATCAAGTCTGTGGGCCTAAACTTGCATCTTGTGAGAGAGAGGTAGAAATAATGGGAAAGAAGAGAGAAATTCCCCAGGATTCCCGTAATAGTTTGTGATAAGAAGATCACTCCCATTATCAAATCTCCAGTGGCTGTTCTGTCAGCGTCCAATGTCTGATTTTTGCCTCTGAGCCTGAAATTCCTGTATGGGAAATGAAGCATGAGCTCCATGTCCTAATATCAATTGAAATCCAGCTCTTTATGCACATCATTTCCTGCCCACATCAGGTCACACTTTGAGATAACTGCTTAATATATATTCTTTGTGAAAATGCTTCCAAAGAGTTGAATGGTTAGTATTTAAGGCTACTTAACTAATCGCTGGCACAGAGACACATTTATTATTCATAAATCCATGAGAAGGTATCAGATTATAAAATTGTTGTGCTTATAAATTATTACTCTGGTTATAGAATTGTTATTCTGGATGATACAGGCAAGTGATTCATCTAGTTGTCAACCTTATTTTTTATGTGTAACGTGGAATGTAGAGCCAGCTGGACTTTTACAAAAACTGTTAAATTGACCACAGTGCTTTTCTAACATAGCTACCTATCTGTGTTCTCTAAAGAGTACATGTATATGCTTAGTTATTTTCATGCCTTACCACTTTCTCTTACACTACTGGTACTTTATTTGTCATTTTTTTGTACAAGTTTACCTTTATGCATATAGATTTAACCCATTAAATAACATCAGTAATGTCTAAACATGATGTGTATTATTAATGTGCAGATAACCTTATTGTAGTATAATTTCTAGGGTCTTTCTACTTGCAAAACTGTACATAAATCAAAGTTGACTGTAGAAGATAGAAACTCTAAAGTTTTATACTAGGAACAAAAATAACATTCAAGAGAATATATTGTTCCCTACACTATAGGAAAAACACCAGTATGTGGTGAAATTGTATTTTGTAGAAACTGAAGATTACTACTTTTATGTAATAATTTACATCTTTACTAACACTTAAATGAAAGCTTTTCCCATAAAGCCAGAACTCTGAAAGGTGTAGAAGTATAAAGCATCTACCACACAGATCCCTAAGGTCAGAGCATGTGCATTTTATCATTTGGAATTGTGGAGCTTCCAGTAGAAATATTTTCAGTCCAGAGATTTTCAGGAGACACATTTGCACCTGAAAGCTGCCATATGCAACCAATCACGCCAGGATAACACTGCCTCTTCTGTCCACTGGCTTGCCCTATTAAAAATGGAAGAGAATCTTTCCATAATTAGTAACTGTGGATATTTTGAGTAGGAAACAAGCAATACTCCATTAAGTAACTCATACAACAGAGTTATAGAAATCCTTTATAATCCAGGAATTGCCATTGGGATTCCCTGTTTCTGCCCAGGTCATCAAGATCCCTGTAGGTTTGTCCTAATCCACATCACAGTTCTAGTGTGTCTTTGCTAATTCTCCTGTACCACAGACCGAACAGCAGATTTACTTGGAAGCACAGTCCTTAAGTACATTAAACACCAGATGTCATGATTATTTTCATTAAACACCAAGAATCAATGTCATTGTGCACGACACCAAATTCCAAAGAGTGGCATACACTGTTGGACCCCACTTCCCTATGCTAGCTCAGTACATATCTCAGAATTCTTCCTCTGTTCTGTGAGGCTGGGGCACAGGGCCAGGTGAAAACACAGACAAATCCCCTTTCTCCCATGATCACTCACCCAGACACCTGGTATGCCTCCTCACTTGAAGCTTCTCTCCCTCCCAAACGGACATAGAAATTGTCCATTTTCTTTCAGTTGCTGGGATAAGCACCAGCCTGAAGGTCACCACAAGCAGAACTGAGTCGCATGGAGGCAACAGGGCCACTACAAAGGGTGTGTGACTGTGACCTCACCTCCCTGCAGAGCAGCAATTATCTGTTCACCCACAGCTGTAGTGAAAGTTCAAATTGGGGTACTGAGTGTAATTGTGAAAACTTTTCCATTCTCGCTCATCAACAAAAGCAATCACAACTTCATAGTTATTATCTCCAAGGAGGCTGTGAAAGTCTTGTAAAGTGGCCCTTTCTTTCCTTTGACCCTTGAGGCAGAGAGTCTGGCCCTACGGGAGCAGAAGATCCTGAGTCTGACATGGGAGGGCTGGCAGTGAAAATTTTGTGTCTCCCTGGATTCATAGACGATTTCTTTCTACCCCATAGTGGTATCTTTCCCAAACTTCAGACCACTAAGCTCAGCCTCATTGATGTGATGAGCAGAGCAGTGGGGAGAATGCTCCTGAGAAAGGGTTTCAGAGACCCAGGTGCAATGGGGAATGTGATGACCATAGTTTACATAAAAGTCACTGCACTTGTCTGACACTGAATGACAACTTATTTGGAATTTAAAAGGATATGACAGATTTAAGATGAATCTTTACCAGTGTTCTCTTATTTCTCATCTCCAGGAGGTACAGGAAGCTAATGAATAGTATCTGTAGATACTCGGACGTTTCTGAGTCCTCATTCTTGAAACCAGGATGAAATAGGCAGTCTTTCAGTGCTTATCTATTCAATTTACATAATTTACTGGTTCTCGTTGCCTTTCCCTATTTTCTTGTCTGATTAATTTTTAGTAGCCTTCGTTGGTTTTGTAATAGATTAGAAATATAAAATATGAGTTGAAAGTTCTTCCTTGGCTGTTTTTACCAACAAATACACTATTTTTCCCAAGTCCACTTTATCACTCCCAGATTTCCAAACTAGGGCTGTAATGACAGACATCACTAAGGCTGTTTGTTGGGTCCCTGTGCTCAGCGGTAGACAGTGGAGCCAGGATTCCCTACCTGGCTTTTGATATGTTTTGAATGTTTCTGTGCCAAAGAGGTCATGAAAAAGGGTTCTTATAATATTCATGAAATAGAATATGTGCTTTGTTAACAGAATTAAGCATAATTTAAAGCTCAGCACTCTTTTCCTTTTCCCTTATCAATACTTACAGAAAGTGAAGGTGGTAATATTTTATGGATATACTGACAATTTTATTAAAAACCTACTATTCATTGAAATAATGCACTGGATTCATAAATCTGTGCTATGTATCATGATCATTCTATGAATTCATCAGACAGTGGATATATAGGTTGCATCCATGTCTTGGGTATTGTGAACATGCAGTCATGAACTTGAGTGTAGATCATCAATGCAGTATCCTGACTTCATTTGCCTTGGATATATACTCTGAAGTGGGTTTCCCAGGTCTCATGACAGTTTAACTTCTTATTGTTTGAGGAACTGGCCTGCTATTTTCAGTAACAACTGCATCCAGTTTACTTTCCCATTAACAGTGACCAGGAATTCACTTTTTTTCCCCACCTTCACCCCAACACCTGTTTTCTGTTTCTCTTTCTTTGCTCTGCTTTCCCCCGTCTTCATTTAACAGTTGTCCCAGAGTGTGAGGTGACGCTCCAGTTGTGGTTTTTATGATTAGTCATTTTGGGCACCTTTTCTTTTCCTTCTTTTTAAGATTTATTTTGTTTTAAGGGCAGAGTTACAGAGAGGCAGAGGCAGAGAGGGAGAGGTCTTCCATCTGCTGGTTCACTCCCCAATGGCCACAATGGTCTGAGCTGTGCTGGGCCAAAGCTGGGAGCCAGGAGATTCTTCTGGGTCTCCCATGCAGGTGCAGGGGCCCAAGAACTTGGGCCATCCTCTGCTGCCTTCCCAGGACATCAGCAGGGAGCTGGACTGGAAGCAGAGCAGCTGGGACTCAAACCAGTGCCCAAATGGGATGCTGGCACTGTAGGAGTCGGCCTTACCACTATGCCACAGCACTGGCCCCAATCACCTTTTCATAAACCTTTTTGATCATTGGGCTATCTTGCTTGGAAAAATGCTCATTCAGGTTCTTTGTCCATTTTTGAATCAGAATTCTTGTCATTTTGACATAGATTCATAGGCATCTGTTATATGTTTTATATATTAATATATAGTTAGATATGTATTTGCAAAATTTTTTCTCAATTCCATGGTAACCTTTACTTGTTATTGGTTATTTTCTTTGTTGTGCAGCTGCTATTTAGTTTGGTTGTATCTCTATTTTTGTGTTTGTTTCCTGGGTTTTTGAGTCGTATCTAAAAATTCATTGCCAAGGTCAATGTCAAGTAGATTTTCCCTTATGAATTTTATTTTTTCAGGCCTCAAATTTTAAGTCTTTAATTTTTTTGACAGGCAGAGTGGACAATGAGAGAGAGAGACAGAGAGAAAGGTCTTCCTTTTCCATTGGTTCACCCTCCTATGGCCACTGCGGCCAGTGCACTGCAGCCGGTGCACCACACTGACCTGAAGCCAGGAGCCAGGTGCTTCTCCTGGTCTCCCATGGGGTGCAGGGCCCAAGCACTTGGGCCATCCTACACTGCACTCCCAGGCCACAGTAGAGAGCTGGACTGGAAGAGGAGCAACCGGGACAGAATCCGGCGCCCCGACTGGGACTAGAACCTGGGCTGCCGGTGCCGCAGGTGGAGGATTAGCCTATTGAGCCGTGGTGTCAGCCTAATTTTTTTTTGACAGGCAGAGTTAGACAGTGAGAGAGAGAGACAGAGAGAAAGGTCCTCCTTCCATTGGTTCACTCCCTAAATGGCTGCTATGACCAGCACACTGCACCGATCTGAAGCCAGGAGCCAGGTGCTTCCTGCTGGTCTCCCATGGGGGTGCAGGGCCCAAGGACCTGGACCATCCTCCACTGCCCTCCCAGGACACAGCAGAGAGCTGGACTGGAAGAGGAGCAACCAGGACAGAATTCAGTTCCCCAACTGGAACTAGAACCTGGGGTGTTGGCGCCACAGGAGGAGGATTAGCCTAGTGAGCCACAGTGCCAGCTTAATTTTTTTCTTTTTTGAAAATTAGATTTTAATTTTTATTAATATAAAGTACAGATTTCATGTATTTCCTAGGTACAGTTCTAAGCAGATAAGCATACTTCTTTTCCCTCTTCCTTCCTCAATCACTCTGCTTCTGTTCTTTCTTCTTTTCTTCAATTTTGTAAATACATAATTTCAGTTCACTCTAATCACAGGTTTAATTTGCCACTAACTATAATATTCAACAAATAAAAAGTAGGAAGGCTACAGTTCCACAGCAGTGTAAACAAGGGCTAAAAACAATAACTTTAAAAAACTTTTCCCCATAGAAATCTTTTGTTTATGGAATACAAACTTCATGCATTACATAAGTACAACTTTAGGAACACAGTGATTCTTCCCACCATACCCACCCTCCCACTCACACTTACACTCCCCCCCCTTCCATTCCTGGTCTCAATCTCCACTAATATTCATTTTCAATTCATTTTATGCACAGACCAACTCTAGACTAAGTGAAGATTTAAATAATTTGCACCAAAAGAAAAACTGAGAACAAGTGTTTCAGTTAACTCTCATAACACAACTCATTGAGGACAGAAGTCCTGCATAGTGCACAGTGATTCCTAAAAACAACAAATCACAAGATGTCTGCTTCATTTCTATACACCTTTTGTATTCTATATTAACTGTCATATATTAGAAATTAGATATTTGTCTTTTTGGGACCAGCTAATTTCACGATGCATGATGGTTTCCAGTTGCATTCGTTTCATTGCAAAAGACAGGGTTTCATTCTTTCTTTTTTTTTTACAGCTGAGTAGTATTCCATTTTTTTTTAAAGAAAGGTGGTGGGGGATAGGGAGAGGGAGAGAGAGAGAGAGAGCGAGAGACAGACAGAGAGACACAAAGACGGACAAGTATTCAGACTGAGACGTGAAAGAGCTTCCCTTTGCTGGTTCCTCCCCAGATGGCTGCAATAGCCACATCTGAGCCAGTTTGAAGCCAGGAAACAGGAACTCCATCCTGATCTCCCATGTGGGTGGTGGGGATCCAAGTTCTTGGGCAACCATCTGTTGCGTTCCCAGGCACATTAGCAGAAATCTGGATCAGAGTGGAGCAGCTGGGACCGAAACTGGCACTCTGTTTGGGCTGCAGGCATAGCAAGCAGTGGCTTAGCCTGCTGCACCACAACATCAACCTGAACACGCCCAACTTTTGCCTCAGAGTTTGTTTTATCGCTTAAGTAATTAATCTACTCCAAATAAAGATACCTTCACCATCTCCTAAAAATAATTGTTTAAGAAAAATCTTTGGAAAGATAGCTTAGAACAAAACCTATGAAAGATTTAGGACATGGGGCTGGTGCTGTGACATAGAAGGCTAAGCCTCTGCCTGTGACACTGGTATCCCATATGGGCACTGGTTTATGTCAGGGCTGTTCCTCTTCTGATCCAGCTCTCTGCTCGTGGCCTGGGAAGGCAGTGGAAGATGGCTAGGGCTTGGGTACCTGCAACCCATGTGGGAGACCTGAAAGAAGGTCTTGGCTCCTGGCTTCGGACTGGCTCAGCTCCAGTCATTATAGCTATCTGGGGAGTAAACCAGTGGATGGAAGACTGTTCTATCTCTCTCTTTGTCTGTAACTCTATCTCCTAAATAAATAAAATCTAAAAAAGATGTAAGGCTCATGAAATATGTATGAGAAAGCTGTCTCCCTACAGGACAGACCCTGTAGTAATAATTGATCCTCTGAGCCAAAAGACCCATTCAAGATTCTGGACACCAGGACCTTGCTTCATGGAGATGTAGGATACTACAGTCTTCTTTTTAGTTATTTTTTTAAATATTTATTTGAAAGACAAAGTGACAGGGAAGGAGATCTAGACAAAGAGGTATTTCATCTGCTGGTTCACTCTCAAATAGCCACAGCAACCAGGCCACAGCCAGGAACCAGGAACTCCATCCTACTCTCCTACCTTGGTAGCAGGAGCCCCAGCACTGTGTGCTGCTTTCCCAGGCACATCAGCAGGACCTGGATTGGAAGCAGAGCAGCTGGGACTTAACTGGGCCCTGGGATGTGAGATGCCATTGGGGGTCCAAACCACTGAACAACATTGCCAGCCCCTGCTACAGTCTTCAATGGGTAGGAAGGGATGGGTAGAATAACTCCAAATGGTCTTGGGCAAGTCAGCTCCAAAGACAGCATGTGTTGACCAGGAAGAGGCAGTGAGACATGGGAGTAAAAGCAAACAAACCATAGCACGACATTTTGTAAAGGAACTGGACCCCTTGTCCCTATTGGAATACTACAGCGTGCTGTTAGCCAAAACACAGCAAAGTTCCTCTGAAAGGACATCTGATGTCCATTCCAAAGAGGAATAATGGGATTGATAGAAGTGCTCAGAGTATCTCCTCTCTGAGAAGAAAACCCTGAGGTCCTGGCCTAGAAAAGACTTGACACCAGAAGAAAATGATGCATGTGGAAATGACACATAGTTTCTGTGAATATCAACAGAGAACCTTGTTCAGAACAGAGCGGTAAAGTGGGTGGAGGAGACACATCCAGGAATGTCCCTGCATCCAGGTCGTGGAAAGTCCTCCTACAGATGTGTAAGAACAGGACAGCTGAAAGGAAAACACAGCCTAAAACATATCTCCAGAAAAAGGTTGAGCATGTGCAAAGATGTTGGACTTTCTTAGTCACCAAGGAAACACAATTAAAAACACTAGCTGGAACCATTATACGTCAATAAGAAAATGAAGAACACTGGGGATAATTAACTTTTGGAAGTATGTGGACAAACTAAGAAGCTCCTGCATGGCTGGTGAGTGTGATACTTGGGGAAAAATGAAAAAAAATATTTTTGGAAATTCTCTTATTGGCTCTAATACAATGGAACATATTTCAATCTATGGTATAAGAATTCCAGTACCATGTATGCACCCAAAAGATACTTGAATGTGATTGCCACCACAAGCAAATATTCACAGGTGCATTTCCATATGAGCAATGATCCTGCTAGCCTCACCCTGAAAACTACTGACATGGACATCTACACAGCCATGATGAATTCGATGTTTGGTATTCACACAGTGGAATCTCTACAGCAATGTTAATCTTTAACCCACGACAACATGCAGCACTACTGACAAATTCCCAGGTGACACAGAAATGAAAAATGCCTTAAAAGAATGCAAGCTGTATTGTATCATTTGTATAAAGTAAAAAGAAACAGCCCAAGGCACAGACTATCATCCATGCTCTTAGAGATCAGAACAATGTGGCAACATGGGGCTGTGGGAGTTCAGAGAGGCCAACTCTAGTCTGTGTTGTGTCGTGTTGTGACTGGAGATGAGCTCAGTCTGTGACTTGTCACTGAGCTGTACATTTGTGACCCACCCATGCATGTGGCAGTAAAATAATTTCAGTACATATCAAAAGTAAAAAATCAGTGAATCCAATCCAAAATGTATGCATTTTGATACTAAACAAAATCGAACTAATTACTCTTGTTGAAATTAGACCAAATTTACTGTATTTAATTGCACATTTTTTCAAAAGATAGAAGTGAAACACAAAAATCATGTGGAAAACAGAAAAAAAATCTATGAAATTTTTAAAGACTTATTGACTTATTTGAGAGGCAGAGTTATGGACAGAGAGAAGGAGAGACAGAGAGGGTTTGCATCTGCTGTTTCACTCCCCAAATGACCGCAATGGCCCATGTGCCAGGAGCCAGGAGCTTCTTCTGGGTCTCCCATGTGGGTGCAGGGACCCAAGCTCCTGGGCCATCTTCTACTGCTTTTCCAGGCCATAGTAGAGAGCTGGATCAGAGGAAGAGCAGCCAAGACTTGAACCAGTGCTCATATTGAATGCTGGCTCTGCAGGTAGAGGCTTAACCTACTATGCCACAGTGTCAGCTTCCGTTCTATGTAATTTTAAAAGTAATAATACAAGGTGATCAAGGAAAGGGGTAAAATACAGTTATTGCTAAAACATTGAAGCAGATGAAGTTAAGAATAAAGAAAAAATAGCACATGTACAATGAAGAGTATATTATAAGTTGAGAATTCTAATTTCCTGTGTTTCCATATATATGTGTGTATATATATATATATATATATATGTAAAGATTTATTTACTTATTTGAAAGGCAGAGTCACAGAAAGGCAGAGGCAGACAGAGAGAGACAGAGGGAAAAGTCTTTCATCCACTGGTTTACTCCCCAAGTGGCCACAGGCTGGAGCTGGGCCGATCTGAAATCAGGAGTCAGGAGCTTCTTCCAGGTCTCCCATGTGAGTATAGAAGCCCAAAGATTTGGGCCATCTTCTATTGCTTTCTCAGGCCATAGCATAGAGCTGAATCAGCAGTGGAGCTGCCGGGACTTGAACTGGCACCCATATAGGATGCCTGTGTCACAAGCTGCGGGTTTATCCACAGCTCCAGCCTTGTCCACTTTTATATTAATCATAAAAACTTAATTTAAACATATAAAAATAAACTTTTCATCATATTCAATTTATTTTCTTTTCTAAATATCAATATAAAATGTAACTAAACTTCTAGCATGGTGATATCAGATAAAATAGAATTTAATATTAAAGCATATTTAAAATGCCACTACTAGATTATAATTCCAAAAGAAATAAAATTAGCATGGTAAAGAGATCTGTGCACTCCCATATTTATGTTAGCACTACTTACAATAGTCAAGAAATATAATCAGTGTAAGGGTCTATTAACTGATGAACAGATAAAGAAAATGTGGTTATCTACACAGTGGGGTGCTCTTCTGCCATGAAAATGGATGAAATTCTGTCATTTGTGACATCATTATGTTAAGTACCAAAACTGAGTCACAGAAAGCCAGCTTCTGCCTGTTCTTAGACATCTGTGGAATTTGTAAATGCCCAATTGGCAACTGTATCCAACAAAAATCTACAGATCCCATCTCCATGAAATTCAGACTGCATGAATTTTTTGAAAGTATCAAGTGAATGTTGAATATGCAATCATCATCAAAGCATAATTCTGTGCTTTCCTTTATCCCATTTTCAGTCAACCTGACCATTTCTGAATGAATATGTTTTAAATAAACCCCCTCATATAGTCAGATATTAAATGACAAGCATTCTTCTAAGGAGATAAAATAGAAAACTTCTACTTGGGACATCTATGCCTTTACTCTCTGGAGATGAGCTTTGCCCTCTGATACTTTTTTAAGTAATAAAAAATTTAATTGTTTGTTTAAGTCCCAGTGCTATAATCTGCCACCTCTCCAGGAACTCCTGGTTCTATTTAACAAGAGGGTAGGGGCAATAGGACTGGGGAAGCACCCGAGGGCCTTGAACCACTGAGTTGGTGATTAGGTCTGATTAGGTAGATGAAGACACTGCTGAGCTAAAGCCAGCCTGGAAGCTGCTCCCAGATCACAATGCTTTGACTTGATAGAGAGACACACATCACAAACAGCAAGAGACACACGTCACTGTGCGCTCTGATGTAAGTCCAGACTCTTCACTGTCTTTTCAGAGCTTTCTTCTGCTTTTGAAGGAAATGTGTCTAGTGGTGTTTCTGTTTCATAGAACATTCTGTACAATTCCACACTAGTTAATATCTGGAAAATGTATCATGTCAAGTCCAAAGTCAACATGCTCAATGACCCTGCCATAACCTCCAATTTCAGAATCCACTGTTCTGACACTACATACACTCCAAACTGCATCACTGATGATATTAAGAAATTTTTATTATATGAATATAAGATAATTATGGAATTTTCATTTGCAATTGTGTTTGGTTTATTATTTAAAGCACACGCAGTTGCTTTTATGTGCAAGTCTCAGAAATGCATTTAATCCATGAGAAAGATCAGTGACTAGACAAATAAATAGTGAATACACATGCAATTTACATACCTATTATAAGTTTAGAGGATTTTGTATCCTTTATCCAACCAAAGCAGGGCCAGGATATTCTGGAATCATAGCTCATGAGAATGTAGGGGCTCACAGTGGGGAAACTTCCAGCAATTAACACAGAGGTGTTCATGAGCCACACACTGGGATTTCTTAAGACAGCGGAACAAACATGAAAGATCAAAGATAGGGTGCACAAAGATGCAAAAATGCTCACCAGGATGAGGATGCTTTGCATAGCTCTGGACTCAGGAGAGGAACTGGGGGACAAATTATTCCTGTGGATGTATTGGACTTCCTGCTTGTGCCTGTACAGGATGGAAAGCATGGAGCAGCTGGCTCCAAGCATGAGCACCAAATGGAGAGCATTCTGGAAGAACACCAGTGCTACATACAGGGAGTTTCCAGTTTTCTCCTTAGGTCCGATAGAACAATAGATGTAACTGGTTTTCTTTGTGAGGTTTTTGCCACTCCTGTTGCTAGTCATATACATAGGTACTATAGCATTTAGTGCCATGTTCAGGATCCAGCAGAGGATATTGGAGGGGCCAACATACTTGGGAGCTTTTACTTTAAGCTCCATCCACCTGGAGTGTCTAGGACTGATGGTGATGGCCTGGAAGACACTCAGGAGGCAGGTGCTGCCAATGGACACATCCCTGCTCACTCTGTGCACATAGAACACAAGTTTGCACCAAATATCATCTAGAAAATGCTTCATCCCTAAAGCTGCCATGGTTTGGGGGACTCCCCTAGAGAGAATGACCAACACATTGGCAACAGTGAGGTGCTTGATAAACAAATCTGTGGACCTACACTTGCATCCTGTGAAGTAAAGGATGAGATAATGGAGAAGAAGAGAAACATTCCCCAGAATTCCAACCACAGTCTGTAATGAGAAGATTATTCCTACTGCCAAGTTCCAGATGGCCATTCTGTTCCCAGTGACTGCTATTTGTCTTCAGAGCACAGGATTCCTGCATGGGAATATGAGGCATGAGCCAAGTGTGTCACATCAACGGAAGGCCGGCATTCTCCATTTACACTGGATGTACCTCCTTAATGTATTTTCATGCTCACGGTTCCAAAAGTTGAACATATAACCTTACTGGCACTTACAAAACTGAATCAAAGTCACAAAGATTGACATCCCATATTGTTCATAACTCCATGAGACAGGAAATACCATGATTTCTATTAGAAAGTAAAGGAGCACACAGACAGCTAACAGTTACTGAACTCTTTTTATTTTTTACACTGAAATCTTTTTTTTCAGATTTTTATTTACTTGGATGGTAGAGAGAGAGAGAGAGAGAGAGAGAGAGAGAGAGAGACATGGAGAAATTGAGAACATTCTTCTATCCACTGTTCACTCCCCAGATGGCTGCAATGGTCAGGGCTGGGCCAGCAGATACAGTACAGGGAGCTGGATCAGCAGCGGAGCAGCTGGGACTCAAACTGGCATTCCAATATGGGATCAATATGGGATACTAGTGTTGCAGGCAGCAGCTTAACCCACTGCACCACCACGCCAGCCCCAGACACACTGCAAACTTTGTGTGGGCCAAGTAGGGGCCTGGCTTGGCTTGCCTGGTGATAAGGCAATGCATTTCAACAGTATGTTGATGTAACATAATTTACTAGCTTTGCTTTTCAGATGACACAGATGTGTATATGGTTGTTTTGAATATTTTATTTTATTTCACATTAGTGGTATTTTATAATTAAATGTTACAATTTTCTTTGTAAAAAGTTTCCATTTATCTGTAAAGATTTATTGCATTGGCCAATACCAGTCATGAATATGGGCTTTAGTTTTTAAATAAAATCCAGATGTTCTGAACATAGTATAATTCTATAAGGATTTGCACCATACAGATTGTAAAGAAAGAATACACAGTTAGGGACTGGTGCTGTGGCACAGTGGGTTAAGCTGCCTCTTGTTGCCGTGGCATCCCATATCAGAGCCCCAGCTACTCCTGTTCCAATCCAGCTCTCTGTTAATGCACCCGGAAAGGCAGCAGAAGAGGCCTCAGTACTTGGGTCCCTGCCACCATGGTGGGAGGCCTGGGAGGGGATCCTGGCTCCTTGTTTCAGAGTGGCCCAGGTTTCTTGGCTGTTGCAGGCGTTGAGGAGTGAACCAGCACCTGCAAAAATCTCTCTCTCTCTCTCTTTCTCTCCTTCTCTCCCTCTGTCCCTTTTTCCATCTCCTTCTCCTCCTCTCAAATAAATTTTCAAAAATAAAAAAAATTAAAAAGGAAGCACTATTAAAGGAAACACAATGTTATAAGAATTAAACACAAATTTATCTATTACTATGTTTTCTCAGTTAAAAAATAATCTCATCTTAATCCCAAGATCAATCGTTTCACAAAATTAAAATGCAACACATTTTTCAGGCTTCATTCTATACGTATCCTGTGTTTTAATGTCTTTCAAAAATCAAAATTTATTGGTCATATTTTGCTTCAATTATGTAATGATAAACTAGACCAGTTTACAACTTGAGACTAGTGACATATTTTTCCCCACACCCCTTTGTCACATTATTGCTGTGTCTGGCTTTGTCATATTACTGGTGGGGGAGAGAGGAGGGTGAGCTCCTCCTTAACTGGATCACTCTCCAAATGCTGGCAATGGCTGGGGACTGGACCGGAATGAAGCCAGGAGCTGGGAATTCCATCCAGATCCAGGTCTCCTCTGTGGGTGGCTGTGACCCAAACACTGAAACCATTGCCTGCTACCTCCCCAGAGCTGCACTGGAAGGCACACAAGAACAGGAGCAGAGGCTCTGATGTGGGATGCGGGCATCTTAACCACACGGCTGAACACCTGCCAGCCAAGGTGCTTCTTGACAGGGAGGATGAATATCAGTCCCTCTTGTGTCAGCAGACACGGATATTTCCAGGAGGAAGGACTGTCCAGTAACGTGTCCTGTAACCAGAGTTGGAGGCAGCATTTCTATTCCAGCAGCCGCTGTTCAGATCTTTACATATCAGCACTCAATGACCCCTGGGCTGTACCCGCCTATTAGAAACACGGAGGTGCAATGAACTACCTGCGCCTATGGAAGACTTAATCTAACGCCCGCCCATGGGGTGTGCAGCAGGCTCATTTCAGAACCACAGTCCCCAATCATGGCTGTGGAGTGCACTACGTAATATTAGGCATAGGGCCCCATCTTTTTACCTCTGCTCACTCCTCGGGAAGTGTTCCTCTGCTTGTGTGGGTTTGGCATGGTGTCAGCTGCAGACCCAGAGGACCACCTTCTTCAGAGATCACTTACCCGGCGTCTGAGGTGCTCACTGCTTGTTGCGATTCCACCTCTTAGATTCGACAGACCCAGTCTCATGACTCCTCTGGCTGCAGGGGCTGAGGGCTCCGTTCACTGCCCAAACAGCCAGTGCTTGTGTGAGGAGGGCTCATTCAGATCCTGGGATATGGATTTGTGAGGTGTGACTTCACCTCCCCTCGGAGCAGCAATTATCACTTCACCTGCTCAGCCTGGGGAAAGCAAGGGTGTTTGTGAAAAGCTTTTTTGGTTGGTAATTACCAAAACCCATTCAAGGGTGCAGCTGTGCTCTCCAAGGGCTCATGGAACTGTCTGGGAGAGACTTTTCCTTTCACCTGATCCCTGGAGGCAGCCAGAGGCTCACATGCAGGGAGAAGGAAATGCTGAGGCCTGACCCAGGAGGGACTGGCCCTGCAGCACACCTGTGTCACTGCGTTCTCTTGCTCCTTGAGAAGTTTTCTACCAAGAGACGTGCTCTTTGTCCAGTCTCCAGACCCCTGAGCTGCACCATGTTTTAATCAATGGAGGAGAAACAAAGCCACAACACTCTTTAGAAGGATTTCCCAAGAGATTCAAATGAGAGGAAGAACAGTTTTTACCACCAGGAACAATGCATAAAACTAAATGTCTGAGCCTCTTAATTTACAATGCTTTACAGCCCACCTGATTATTATCAAGCCCCTTCTGTCAGGTTCTATTTGCCTCTCAATCAGAAAACTTATTTGTAGCTTAGCACCTTTCTTAGGTTCTCTAATAACAACTCTGTCCTCTGTATCTAGCCCACTTGGGCCTCATTCCTTTGTAACCATATCCTCTACTCTACCACCAATGGATCTACTCCCAACCTGTGTGTACTGATGGTCCTCTTCCCCACTTAATGTTGTATGATTGTTCAGAATTTCTCTACAGACAAAACTCCGCTACCTGTGAAAGTTAAGTGGCTTTTCTCCCAGTCTTGGCTGGAATCAGCTTAAAGCACATCCTGTCCCCATAAGGGTCCAGAGACCCCCCCCTCTCCATTTCCTCTCCTCTATAAAATCCTCTCATTACCTGGTTAATGCTACTCCTAGGGTCATTGGTTACTATTCTCACCCTGTCTTTTACACTACAGTGTCTAAGTGTTTACAGCCGGCTATAATGGAACAAATGAAGGCCTTCAGCAACCAGGCAGTCAACCAAATGCTGCTAGAGGGATATACTCAGCTCCCCACCCAGGAGACAGTGGCTTGAGACATCACCCCATGCCAGCGAAGAGTATCTCATCGCCCTGTGTCAGCAGGAAGTAGCTCTAGAGACAGATCATCATCCCTCTACCCCTCCTGGACTTTTGGGACTAATGTAACCCCATACAAACCCTGCTTCATAAAAAACAAAAGGGGGAAATGTTCGGAAACTGGTGCAGTTGTAGCCAGGGGGACGCATGGCCCAGCTACCTGAGCCAAGGCTCCACCCCCATCCTAATGGGTTCGCTGCTCCTGCTTCCCTGCCCACCCTCAGGCGAAGTTTTAAAAGGGCCTGTTCCTGAACACGTGTTCTCTTGGCTCTTGGCTCTTTGTCCTTCTCCTGCGCTCTCTTGGCTTCTCTCCTCCCCTCATCTCTCTTCTCCCTCCTCTCTCTCTCTCTCTCTCTCTCTCTCTCTCTTACAGTCTCCTTCTCTCTTTTTCCTTCGCTGCCCCTTCACTCTAGTCTGTGGGGTGTTCCCCAATAAACCCTTTCCCTTACTCCAGTGTCCGGTGTGTTTTGCGACGGCTAACATTAATATATAACACTTGTGAGGTGAAATTACACACATTTCTTTTTTAAAAATTATTATTTGAAAAGGAGAGAACATGCTCATTCTCTGATTCTCTCCTTAAATGCCTGCAACAGCTAGGAGTAGACTGGGGCTGGGAGCCAGGAGCTAGGATTGCAATCTTCGACTCCCAGGTGGGTTCCAGGAACCCAATTACTTGAGCCATCGCTGTTGTCTCTCAGGGTCTGCATTGCCAGAGCCAGGAATTGAACCCAGGCACTCCAGCATGGGATGCAAACATCTCAACCACTAGATTATGCCCCCATTTTGATTGTATTTCCTTCATATCCTTCATGGTACATTATATAGGCATATGTTTTAAAACGTTGTGCAATATGTGCTTTGTATAACGTTTCCAGGTGTTCAAGGGTATAGAAGAGAGTTTCAAATATCTCTTTCAGGATGCTTTATGTTGCTATGTGAACTCAGGGTGAAGTACAGCAGTATGCTTTTGTTAACAATGCGTACTATATGTTTACTTGAGATTTGCTAAGAGAGTGGTCTTCACTCTCCTCACAAGAAACAAAAACTATGGGAATGGGTAGATATGCTAACTAGTTTGATTTTGATGTTCATTTCTCTGTGCTTATGTACATCAAAACATCAAATTAAAATTTTGTCAATTATGCCTCAAAAAGAATAGGTTTAAGGAGCATGGGATTCCAACACTTAGAGTGTTCCTGTGACATGTTTTAATTTAGTGTCTGCCAGGTGCCAGGATGGTTACTCCATCTTCTGGACCCTGATGAACAAGACAAAAAAAATCAAACAAGGGCAGCATTTGGTGCAGCAATTAAGATGCCACATGGGATACCACATCCCATATCAAAGTGCCGCTTTGAATTCTAGCTCCTCCACTTACAGCTTCCTGTTCATGTGCCCTTGGGAAGCAGCAGATAATGGCTCAAGTACTTGTATCCCTGATACCCAAGTGGAAGACCGGGATTGAAATCTTGGCTCAGTGTATTTTAGAAGCCCACCTACACCCTGTGCCCTTATTTTTTTAAAGATTCATTTCTTGATTTGAAAGTCAAAGTTACACAGAGAGAAAAGGAGAGGCAGAGAGAGACAGGGACAGAGACAGAAACAGAGAGAGAGGTCTTCCATCTACTGGTTCACCCCCTAACAGGCTGCAACTGCCAAAGCTGAGCTGATCTGAAGCCAGGAGTCAGGAGCTTCTTCCATGTCTCCCATGTGGGTGCAGGGGCCCAAGGGTTTGGGCCATCCTCCACTGCTTTCCCAGGCCATAGCAGAGAGCTGGATCAGAAATGGAGAGGCCAGGACTCGAACAGGTGCCCATATGGGATACCGGCACAGCAGGTGGCAGCCCTACCTGCTATGCACCAGGGCCAGCCCCCCTGACTCCTTGTGCCCTTTTTAACATCCCATAAAACACTGATGAGTAAAATTAAAAGCAGACACAAATAAATGAATAGATATGTTGTGTCCCAGGAGTGGAAGAATATTTTTCAGTGTCCATACTATCACAAGATCTAGAGATTCAATTCAATTGAATCCCTAAAAAGTCACAATGATATTTTTTACAGAAGTAAAAAAAAAATGTTCAAGTTCATGTGGACAACAAAATACCTAGACAAGTCAAAATGATATTAAGAAAGATGAACAAAACTGGTTTTCATCTTTGGTGTTGAAATATATTACAAAGTAATGTACTGTATTCCAGCATTATTCCAACATTATGGTACTGTTCTAAAAATCAAACATATGGCCTTTATATGAACAGAATGGAGATCCCTGAGCATCATCAAGTTCTGTAGAATATATAATGGGATAAGGAGAGTCCCTTCAATAAATGGTGCTAAAACACTGGAGATCCACTTGGAAAAGAGAATTTAATTGTACCCTGTCATTCACAATAAAGAAAATTATCTCAAAACTAATTAAAAACTTAAATCTAATGCCTGAAAAATAAAATTCTTAGGTGGGAAAAATCTACTTGACACTGACCTTGGCAATGAATATTTAGATAAGACACAAAAGACCCAGGAAACAATGTAAAAATAGAGATACAACCAAACTAAATAGTTTCTGCACAACAAAGAAAATAATCAAAAATAAAATATAAAGGTAACTTTGGAATTGAGGGAATTTTTGCAAACTACATATCTAATTATTTATTAATATCAAAAGCATACAACAAATGCCTGTAAATCAATGTCAAAATCCAAGTATCTATTCAAAATGACAAAGAACCTTAATGAGCATTTTCCCAAACCAGAATTTCCAGTGAACAACAGGTTTATGAATAGGTGCTCAACTTCACTAATTCCTAGGTCTATGCAGATAAACACCACAAGTGAAGCATCACCTCACACTTTGTGAAACAACTGTTAAATAAAGAGCTGGAAAGGGGAAGAAAGCAAAGAAAGAAAAAGAGTATATAGGTGTTGGGGAGAATGTGGAGAAAAGTGAATTCCTGGGCACCATTAATGGGAAAGTAAACTGGAAGCAGTCATTATTGTAAATAGCAGGGCAGTTCCTCAAAAAATAAAAAAAAAAAAATAAACTATCATATGACCTGGGAAACCTGCGTAAGGGTCTATATCCAAGGCAAATAAATTCAGAATCTTGCATTGATGATCTACACTCAAGTTCATGACTGCATGTTCACAATATCCAAGACATGGATGCAACCTATAAACACTGTCAGATGGATTTATAAAAAGATCATGATACATAGCATTGTGGAGTAGCAACACAGACATTATGAATTCAGTGAATTATTTCAATAAAATTAATTTTTAATAAAACTGTCAATATATCGATATTACCACCTTTAAGTTCTATAAGAATTGGTAAGGGAAAAGAAAAGAGTAATAAAACTTAAAATCTGCAATGCTATGTTTAATTAACTTAAAAACCACATATTCTACTTCATGAATATTACAGGAAAGGGATTTGTAGCCTGTCAGATTCGGACACAGAATGGTCCAAGACACGCAAATGCCAGGTAGGGAATCCTGGCTCCACTGTCTACCGCTGAGCACAGGGACCCAACAAACAGCCTAAGTGATGTCTGTCATTACAAGTCCTAGTTTGGAAATCTGGGAGTGATAGAGTGGACTTGGAAAAAATAGTGGATTTGTTAAAAGAAACAGTCAACAAAGAACTTTCAACTCATATTTTGTATTTCTAATCAATAATGAAATCAATGTAAAATCAATTGTAAAAAATAATCAGAAAAGAAAAATAGGGAAAAAGCAATGATAAACATTCAATTCTGTTGAACTGAGTACATAAGAATTGAAGGACTTAGACTCTGCCTGTTACATCATGGTTTCAACTATGAGGACTCAGAAACTTCCATGTATCTACAGATACTATTCATCAGCTTCCTGTACCTCCTGGAGATGACAAATAAGAGAGAACACTGGTAAAGAAGGATCTTAAGTCTTTCATATCCTTTTAAATTCCAAATAAGTTGTCACTGAGTGTCAGACAAGTGCAGTGGATTTTCATGTAAACTATGGTCATCACGTTCTCCATTGCACGTGTGTTTCTGAAACCCTTTCTCAGGAGCATTCTCCCCACTGCTCTGCTCATCACATCAATGAGGCTGAGCTTAGTGGTCTGAAGTTTAGGAAAGATATCACTATGGGATAGAAAGAAATCATCTATGAATCCAGAGAGACACAAAATTTTCACTGCCAGCCCTCCCATGTCAGACTCAGGATCTTCTGCTCCCTTAGGGTCAGACTCTCTGCCTCAAGGGTCAAAGGAAAGAAGGGGCCATTTTACAAGACTTTCACAGCCTCCTTGGAGATAATAACTATGAAGTTGTGATTGTTTTTGGTGATGAGCGAGAAGGGAAAAGTTTTCACAATTACACTCAGTACCCCAATTTGAACTTTCACTACAGCTGCGGGTGAACAGATAATTGCTGCTCTGCAGGGAGGTGAGGTCACAGTCACACACTTTTTGTAGTGGCCCTGTTGCCTCCATGCGACTCAGTTCTGCCTGTGGTGACCTTCAGGCAGGTGCTTATCCCATCACTTAAAGAAATTGGACAATTTCTATGTCAGCATGAAAGAGAGATGTTTCAAGCAAGGAGGCGTATCTGGAGTCTGGGTAAGTGAGAAAGAGGATTCTCCTGTGTTTTCACCTGTGTCCCAGCCTCAGAGGAAGGATTCTGAGATGTGTGCTGAGCTGGCACAGGGAGATGGGTCATATACCCTACAGCACTCCCTGGAATTTGGGGTTGCGAAAAGACATTGGTTCTTGGTGTTTAATGAAAATAATCATGAAATCTGCTGTGCAGTCTATGCTATAGGAGTCACTTAGCAGAGAGGCACTGTAACTTGATGTGGAATAGGAAAGTCCTACAAAAAGTCAGAACCTTGACTTAAAAAGGGAATCCCAGGGGCTGTTCTTTGAATAGAAAGGTTTTCTATAGTCTGCTGTATTAAATACTGAATAGAGATACTAATCGATGCCTACTGAAAACACCCATCATCGCCTAATTATGGTAAGACTCGAAGGCAGAGTTACAGAGAGGTAGAGGCAGAGAGCGAGAGTGAGAGGCAGGTCTTCAACCACTTGTTGATATCCCACATGCCACAATGCATAGAGATGGGTCGATCTGTGGACAAGAATCAGGAGCTTCCTTCAGGTTTTCCTCATTGGTGGAGGGGCCCAAACATTTGAGCCATCTTCCACTGCTTTCGCAGGCCATAGCAGAGAGCTGGATTGGAAGAGAATAGAACCATCACCCATATGGGATGCTGGCATGGCGGGCGGCAGCTGTGCCCCTATGCCATAGCTGGGCCCTTCCTTGTTTAGTAATGGGAGCCTGTTTAAGGAGAGGCAGTGTTAACCTGGCGTGATTGGTTGCATATGGCAGCTTTCAGGTGCAAATGTGTCTCCTGAAAATCTCTGGACTGAAAATATTTTCATTTCTACTGGAAGCTCCACAATTCCAAATGATAAAATGCACATGCTCTGACCTTAGGGATCTGTGTGGTAGATGCTTTATACTTCTACACCTTTCAGAGTTCTGGCTTTATGGATAAAGCTCTCATGTAAGTATTAGCAAAGATGTAAATACATTACACAAACATAGTAATCTTCAGTTTCTCTAATACACAATTGCACCATGTACTGGTATTAAGTCCTGTAGTGTAGGGAATGATATATATTCAGTACTCATGTTTTACTTTTTTTCCTGGTATAAAATAGTGTTTTTATTGCCTTCTACACTCAACTTTGAAATACACACAATTTTTCAAATAGAAAGGCCCTAGAAATTATATTACAATAAGGTTATCTGCATGTGACTAGAACGAGTAATGTTTAGACATTACTGATGTTGTATTATGTAGTAAATTTTTATGCAAGATGGTAAACTTGTCCAAACAAAATGACAAAACAAGGTACCAGTAGTCTAAGAGAAATTGGTAAGGCACAAAAAAGATGAGAACAAACGTGTTATTTGGAGAACACAGCTAAGTAGCTATGTTAGAATAACACTGTGATTAATGTAGATCTTTGTGTATAAGCCCAGTTGGCTCAACATCCAACTAGCACATAAAATATAAAGTTTATATCTAGATGAACCACTAGCCCATATCATCCTGAATAATAATTTTATAACCAATGTAATGAATCTGACAGCCTTCTCATTGAGAAATGATGAATACAGGAATCACTACTTGTGTCTCTAAACCAATAATTAGTTAAGTAGTTTTAAATTTGACCCATTCAACTCAAATATTAAGTGTGAACTGATGTGAGTGGAGATAATGTGAAGAGAGGAAGCTGAATTTTAGTTCATATTAACACAAGAAGCTCATGCCTCATTTCCCATACAGGAATCTCAGGCTCAGCGACAATAATCATACATGGGGAGCCGATGGGATGGCCTCCAGAGATTTGATAATGGGGATGATCTTCTTATCACGAACTATTACAGGAATCTTGGGGAATCTCTCTCTTCTTTCCCATTATCTCTATCTCTACCTCACAGGGCACAAGTTCAGGCCCACAGATTTGATCATCAAACACCTGACTGTAGCCAACTGCTTAGTCATTCTCATTAAAGGAGTTCCCCAAACCATGGCAGCATTGGGGATGAAGCATTTCCTCGGTGATATTGGGTGCAAGCTTGTGTTCTATGTGTACAGAGTGAGCAGGGATGTGTCCACCGGCAGCACCTGCCTCCTGAGCGTCTCCCAAGCCATCACCATCAGTCCTGAGAAACCCAGGTGGGCAGAATTTAAAGCAAAAGCTCCCAAATACATTGGCACTTTTATTATACTTTTCTGGATACTGAACTGCATACTGAATATCCTGGTACCTCTGTATGTAACTGAGAGAATAACTGACAAAAATATCACAGAGAAAGTTGATCATGTGTACTGTGTTTCTTTGCATCCTGGAAAATTCATAGAGTCCCTGTATGCAGCTGTAGTATTTTTCCAAAATGTTCTTTTTGTGGGCTTCATGCTGTGGTCCAGCGGCTACATGGTTTTCATCCTGTACAGGCACAAGCAGCAGGTCCAATACATCCATAGGACCAACATCTCTTCTAGGTCCTCTCCAGAATCCAGAGCCACCCACAGCATCCTCGTCCTGGTGAGCTTCTTTGTGTTATTTTGCATTTTCTCCTCCATCCTTCACATTTGCTTGAGCATTTTAAATAATCACAGTCTGTGGCTGGTGAACATCGCTGCACTGCTCACTGGGGGTTTCTCAACTGTGAGTCCCTACATTCTCATGAGCCATGATTCAAGAGTGTCCAGGCTCTGCTGTGCCTACACCAGGAATAGAGAATGCCCTACTTAGCAAGAAGATGTATATTGTATGGATATTCAGAATGGATAGTTCTTTGATGGTTATTAAAATCTATTTATTCATACATAGACTTGAGAAGCAGAGACAGAGCTAAGCCATAGTGTGATTCACTCTCCAAATATCTAACATGGCTCTGGATCTGGGCAAATATGGGAGCCAGGAAATCAATTACTTAAGCCTCCAAGTGTTTGGATTACAGGATGTTAATAACACAGAACTTGGTATCAAACCCAGGGACTATGATTTGGATGTGATCATCTTGCCTGGCAACTTAACTGTTGGATCAAATGCCTGCCCCACAGTGTGAATTTTTATTCCTCAGTGACCCTGAGATTTTAAATATGTTTCTGGAAGCAGTCCCTGTACTAGAGTGTGGTCAAGAAGACTACCTGAATTTCTGCTCTAAAATAAGGAATAAACTGATAAATTATTATGAATTATTGTGTAATTATCACATTAATTCCTATATTATGGAAATGTTATTCATGTTTCCAGCTTCACAAAGAAATGTGGTGATTATGGAGAATTTATAAGTGTCAACTGAATTTGTCAGTAATTAGCAAATTATGGGAATGTGGCACAAGCTTCACAAAGCAGGGCAACATTTCATCCATGTCCCAAAACACAGAAGGGAAGAAAGACTCCATGGTGCAATGAATAGCATGGAATTTAGTGGTGGGAAAACTCAGTTTCCTGGAGCAGCAGCCTTGAGAACCATAAGGGATTCCTGTGAATCACTTCCAAGGGGATGGAGTCCTTTGAAATCAGATACTATGATGGGGAACATCTTACTTCGAACATCTTCACGTACCAATGACCAGTTTGACCTTGAGCGGACACCGCAGAGCACAGATGTAAGTTCTGTTGCTTATAAAAAACACCAAGTCAGTATTGCCTGTGAACAGAGCACGTGGTCTAGGATATCACAGCATGGAGGTGAGATCTGTTGAGTGACGAGGTAGGTTGAGCGTGTGCATAACAGAAAGATTCCATGGTGTTCTCCCTCATCTCATAGGTGACAAAACAATTCTATTGTAGAGCCTTCCATTAACCTTGAAGATGTGAAGGAATAGGCACTGAGAGACATTCTTCTCTCTCTTTCTCTCTCGCTCTCGCTCTCACCTTCACTCTGTGTGTGTGTATTTCCATGTGTATAGACATTATATACTTGTGTTTAAAGGTGTTTGTGTATGCACACATATAGATATAAACTCAAATTATATTTGTCTTCTACTAAGTAATAGATTGGAAAAGTATAAACTAGGAAATCCAAAAATAAATGCTAAAAGAATAAAACAAAGTGTGTTGACTTCACAGTCTATTTCATTTAATGTGCATGTCCCTGTGTGTAGGACACTACAGGAGACAAACCCTGGCTGTAAGGTCAATGGCAGCTACCGGTGCCCTGGAGGTCTGGCAGGGCTGACACTTCCTATACCTTCTAGAAATTATACTGTTCACCTTGAAAATTTTAACCAACTCTACATTCTGAACCAACTGGTTATATCCTACATAAGAATTGATATAATTTTCAATGTGACTGTGCAATTTCAGTCCATTTAGCAAATGTCAGGTGAGATTCCAAGATGGCACAACAGGGAGGGAGCTTCCTGCTCTAGTCTAGGGGAAGATAGTTTAAAACACAGAGGCATGGTTCAAAGATAAAAGCCATCATAAGGGTGAAAAACCAGTAGGTACTAACCACAAATGTCTAATAATAAACACAGCAATTCAAAACACAAGAATAAGGAAGACAACATGATTCCCCCAAAATAACACAACACTTCAATCCTTGAATGCGAAGATGAAGAGATTGCTGAAATGCCTGAATTGGAATTCAAAAAATATTTGGTAGGATTACTTAGAAGTAATCAGAAGCAAATTCATGAGCTAAAAAATCTGTACATGACTTTAATTTTTCCCAATAAATTGAGATTTTAAAAAGAATTCAAAATGAATATTTGAAATGAAGAATTCAAAAGAATAAATAAAAGATATGGTGGAAAACCTTAAGAACAGACTCAGTGAGGCACAAGACAGAATATCTGAGTTAGAAATTTTAGACTAAAACAAACAAAAAAAGGAACAAATTAGAAAACAAAAAAACAGTGTTGGAGATTTATGGGATACTATCAAGCAATCCAACAAATGGATCGTAGGAGTCCCTGAAGGCATGGAAAGAGAAAAGATTAGAAGGCCTTTTTTAGTGAAATAATTACAGAAAACTTCCCTAATTTGGAGAAAGAAAGGGATATCTTTTTTAAAAAGCTTTTATTTAAAGAATATAAATCTCCAAAGTACAGCTTATGGATTACAAAGGCTCCTCCCCACCATAACTTCCCTCCCACATGCAACCCTCCCCTTTCCTGCTCCCTCTCCCCTTGCATTCACATCAAGATTCATTTTCAATTCTCTTTATATACAGATCAGTTTAGTATATTAAGTAAAGATTTCAACAGTTTGCCCCCACATAGCAACACAAAGTGAAAAATACTGTTTGAGTACTAGTTATAGCATTAAATCATATTGTACAGCACATTAAGGACAGAGATCCTACATGATATCCTTTTTGTATTTTAATCTTTATTTTGTAGCTATACAAGAGTACCCCAAACCTTTCTTAGAAAATGGGGTTTAAAGTTTCTTTACATGCTAAACATTTCTTAAATTCATGCCCAGGATTTTCTTGATACACATTTTCCTCAATCTTTCTGAAGCCCCTATCGGCAGATTTCACAATCCTAACCTTGGTGGGAGGATCTCTATATCTATTAGTTTTTAACCTGGAAAATAGAAGAGAATTTTCAAAGTTAGTCACAGTGTAGTGACATAAAATCTGTGACTCCAGCTGGACTGAAGGATGGCACTCTAACAAGACTCTTGTTCTCTTATCAAGGTTTTCTTGCTCTGTATTAAAATATTGCCAAGTTCAAGTGCATAGTTCTTTCTTACTCTGTACACAACAGTGGTTCCTAAACCAGAATATCCCCAGCCCTCTCTCATGCCAGGAATCACATTTCACACCCATTACCACCTCTGCCAGGTGACCACAATTCTAAAACATGTAAATCACATAAAAGGACAGACAGTTGCAGCCTTTCTATATCATAACTGGAAAAAACTCTCAGCACCACATTTTGGCTTCGTTCATTCCTCATATTATTGTGAACTTAAATATATTCTTTCAGTTGTTGCAGATTATTAATTAGCATCGCTGTATAAGAAACCACTGTGTGAAAAAATCAATTTAGTTCAGGTATTTTTAAGTTAGATTCCATGAACACTATCTTTTTTTTTTTTTTGACAGGCAGAGTTAGAGAGAGAGAGAGACACAAAGAGAAGGTCTTCCTTTTCCGTTGGTTCACCTCCAAAATGGCCACTATGGCCGGTGTGCTGCACCGATCCGAAGCCAGGAGCCAGGTGCTTCCTGCTGGTCTCCCATGCAGGTGCAGGGCCCAAGCACTTGGGCCATCCTCCACTGCCTTCCCGGGCCACAGCAGAGAGCTGGACTCGAAGAGGAGCAACCAGGATAGAATCTGGTACCCCAACCGGGACTAGAACCCAGGTGCCGGCGCCACAGGTGGAGGATTAGACAAGTGAGCTGTGGTACTGGCCCACTGTTCTTTTTCATACTAATATTTTTTAACCTATTTTAAAAATATTTATTTGAGAGGCTGAGTTACAGAGAGAAGAGACAGAAACAGTAAGTTCTTCCATATGCACGTTCATTCCTGAAATGGCCTCAATAGCCGGGGCTGGGTTGATCTGAAGCCAGGAACCAGGAGCTTCTTCTGGATCTTCCACAGGCACACAGGGGCCCAAGCACTCGAGCCATCTTCTAAAGCTTTCCCAGGAGCATTAGCAGGATGTTGGATTGGAAAAGGAGCAGCATGGAACTGAACCAGCACTCACAAGCATGCCAGTGTAGCAGGCTCAACTCACTATACCATAGTGCCAGCCACCAGGGGCTCCACCATCTGGTCTACCTGATAAGTCATCCCATCAGGCCCTCCATTTCCTCCCCACCATCTTCTGGCCTTCCTGTCTCCAAACCTCATGTCCTCCTCAGACCATGCATGTCATTGGGCAAGCATTCCACACGTGCTGAAGCCCTAACTCCATTGTGATCCTATTTGGAGGTGGGGGTCCTCTCAGAGGCAATTTGAGTTACATGAGGTGATGAGAATGGGGCTCTCAGGATTAACCCCAGGTGAGACTGTAAGAGACAGACCTCTCCTCCACTCCCACCTCTATGTGTAATAAACAGAGAAAAGATCAGGAGAGCACCCAGCATGATGGACTCATTCGCAAGTCAACACAAGTCACTCCTGATGTAACCCACCATGCAGGCACATTGGTCTCCACTCTCTCAGCATCCAGAACAATGAAAATGTGTCAGTGTCTATTTATGTCTCTAAATGGTATTGTGTTATGGCAGCTCTGTGGGATTAAGACAACCCTTTAGAATCTCTGCTCTGATAATTCCAATTCCACAATCTGCTTCTCAGAACAATCTCAGATGTATGTGTGAGTCTCTTTATTCATTTGTGTATGTTAAGAACTTTAATGTCATCTCTGTTGGAATTAGAAAAATATTAATTATACATGTATATACTTGTTGTATTAAAGAAATATCCTAGGCTATACATTAAATTATTAGATAACAAATTGTGTTCTGATGATAAATATCTATTGTATACACAGAGGTGAAAACAAATAAGCAATAGAATTGACATTAGAGAAAAAGGGATAAAATTTCATATATGTACATCAAATTTAAGTTTTTGACAAATAATTATTAAAGGAATTGTATCTTTATGGAGTATAATATGATTTTTTAAAAAAATTCTTTTTTCAGTTAGTTACTTCAAAAGCAGATCAACAGAGTGAAGGAGAAAACTAAAGGAAATTGAGTTCCTCCTTCTCTGGTCCACTCACTAAATGGCCACAAGAGCCAGGTCTGAGCCAGGATAAAGCCAGGGCTCAGAAGCTCTGATCTGGCTTCTCACAGGGGTGCAGGGGCCCAAGCACCTGGGCCACTTGGCACTGCATTCTCAGGTGCATTTGCAGGAACCTGGATCAGAAGCAGAGCACCCAGGACTGGAACAGATGTTCTGAAATGGGCCGCTGTCATTCCAAGTGGTGGCTTAACCCACTGCATCACAATGTCAGTCCCCAGTACAGTATTTTCATATATGTTGACACTGTGGAATTACCATATCAATCTAATTAACAAACATGTCACCGGACATCCTCACTGCATATTGCAGTATAAGCATTTAAAAGCTACTCCATTACTACTGCTCCAGAGCAGCGTTCAGGAATCATCAATATGTGAAGGAGTGACCTAGGGGTCTTGTTACCTGTAGACTATGACCTGGCATGGTGGGGGTGGAGGCTGACTTCTAATTCACTCAATTTCCAAGGGCTTCTGCAGGTCAGCTGACCACATAGGACGCAGCAAGGCTCAAAGAATCAGAGTAATAAAAACCCACTATAATGCAGAGAGCCAGAAAACACTGACTGTAAAATGAAAGCAGACACACATAAACGAAAGTGTATTCTGTTTTCCAGAACTGATATCTTTAAATGAACATGCTAGCATGTGATCTACAGATTCAGTTCTACCTCAATTATAATCCAATAGTACTTATTACAATAAAATACAAATCCTGAAATTAATGTACAAAAACAAGAGCATGCAGCGCCAAAATAATATTGGGAAAGAACACAAAACTGAAAGTCTCACACTCCCTGATTTTGAATTATATTACAAAGTCACAGCATTCAAACAGTATGTACTGGGAAAAGCAGACACAGACTTTGTAGACACAGAATAGGGGCTGTGAGAGAAATCCATCATACATGATCCATTAGTTTTCACTTGATCTTAGACAAAAGGTTGAGAAGTAATGATCCATTAATTTTCAACAAGGGTCCTGAGAGTACGATGTGGAAAAAGGAATCCCATCAATAAGTGGTGCTGAGAAAACTGTAGAGCCACATGTAAAATAATGCAGCTGTACTCATAAGACACACTACAGCAAAACCAAGCAAAAATGAATTAAAGGCATAAATATAAAACCTGAACTCCATACAGGCAGGGAGGCAGCAGGAGGAGCTGGGGTCATCAGGCCCTCCCTGCAGTCCTGCATGCAAGGCCCAGCTCCTCCCCAGCCCTGAGCATGGTGAAGCACAGCTCCTGCTAAACCAAGTCTCAGAACAGGCACTGGCGCCAGTGAGCCTGCATACTGCAACCTGTGGTGACTCAGCTCTTCATACAGTTGTTATCATAAAGCACAGGGGTAACAACGCTACTGCAATCCTCAGCTAAGCCAGGGCAACTCCAGGGCAAGGAGCTGGGGAGTCCTGAAGCCCTGCCCTGAGACTCCAGCCCTAGAGACTATTCAGTTACACATGGCCACCTGTGCTTCTAGGGCCTGCCAAGGAGAGGATCTCAACCCTGAGCAGTGCAGGCCACTCTAGAGTGTGCTGGAGTGTGTCCTCTCACTCTTCATGCCCATGAATCTTGCTTTTCTGCTGAACCCTACCTATATATCATCTTTAAATTCATTCCTATGTCAGAGATAAGGACCTAGACACAATTACCACATAGAAAAACACAGGGTCACAGATCTAATGTCTCACTTGGGAATTGTGAGCTATTAGGTAACAGCATAGGAAAAAATGGTGGGTATTTTCTTCTAAAAACAAATACATAAATTAGAACTTATATGTTACCTTGGTCATTAACCACACAATCAACCAAGACTGTCAACAATTAAGCATAAAGAAAAACATGGGGAGAGGAAACCGTGATACACATTACAATGTGCTGAATTGAGGAGGTAACATGGCCGATGTGGTAGTTAAGGGAAACATGAAGCATGCCTGCTACGTCATAGCTTCTCTGATGGGTGCTCATGTACTCATGAATGTCTATGGATGTTATTCTCTTGAGCTTCCTGTATTTATTGGAGACTAGAAAGAAAGGAAAATACTGGTAATGACTGTGATTCCAAACAGACTGTCTGTGTCAGACAAACCCAGTGGCTTCTCATGCAAACTATGCTCATCACGTTCTCCACTGCACCTGTGTCTCTGAGAACCTTTCTCAGGAGCATTCTCCACACTACTGCACTTAGGGGTCTGAAGGTTTGGAAAGAACTCAAACTGGAGTAGAAAGAAATCCTCTGTGAACCCAGGGAGACACAGGAGCTTCGCTGTCAGTCCCTGCCATGTCAGACTCAGGATCTCCTGCTCCCTCCAGGACAGACCCTGTCTGCTCCAGGGAGCTGAGAACAGGAAGAGGCACTTTAAGAGACTTCAGCAGCCTCTGTGGAGGCATTAACTACAGGTTGTAATAGTTTTTGGTAATCAGCAAAAAGTTCTCGGAAATCTCCTCAGTCCTAACTTTACTTTCACTGAAACTGCAGGTGAAGAGATAATTGCAGCTCTGCAGGGAGGTGAGGTCACAGGCACACACATTTCTAGGGCTCCAGCTGCTCCCTGCCCACCAATGCTGACTGTGGAGACCTTCCCGCTGAGGACGCTCCAGGCAGTTGAGAGAAACTGGAGGTTTTCTATGTCAGTGAGACAGCAAGGCTTCACGTAAGGAGGCATATCAGGAGTCTGGGTGAGTGATCAGGTGAGAACCGGGATTCCCCTGCATTTGCACCTGGCCCTGTGCCCCAGCCTCAAAGGAAGCAGGAAGGATTCTGAGATGTGTACTGAGATAGGACAGGGACATGGCTCCTACATCCTACTCTGATCCCCGATGGCTCCTAAAGTAATTTGGTGACATCCACAATGGTATCGATTCTTGGTGTTTAATCAAAAGTCCTGAAATCTTCTGTCCAAATGGACTTAGGGACTGCAGTTCCAAAATAAGTCTGTGCGAGTCACAGACTAGAATTTCATAATTCCCAGTGATGCATCTGTAAAACTGAACATAGCTGTGACCTAGATAAGTGAAACCTACAAGATTCCTTCAATTCTGGGCCGACAAAGTGGGCCTAAGTGGCAGCTGCTGGAACAGACGTGCTTTTTCTAACTGTTGTAGGAATTGCTCAATGGAGACAGTGATTATTTTCTATGGAAAACACCTTTGCTCCAGATTATATTTTTTTTTATATTCACATAAGGGCAGACTTTTTAAGGAAAAAGCAATGTTATGCTATAGTGATGAGTTTCAAATGCCAACTTTCAGGTTAAATTATACCTACTGACATTTGCTCTGTATTGAAAATACTCTTCTAAACCACCACTTCTACAATTTCAAGCTATAAAATATGCAAGATTTAGTACTAGAGATTGCTTGCTTGCTACTTGCAGCTAATTGGTCTTCAGTAGACTTTTATTGCAAGGGTAAAAAGAGTGGGAAAAAGAGTGAGGGGACAGGGAGAAGGGGAAAAGATGGCGCGTGCCACGCGTTCCTTCGCCCGTGGTCCACTTATATACCGAACTCAACCAATCACAAATGGGGTATAGTCCATGCACGGAGCTCTCCAATCCGGCACTTGATCACACTCAGCTGTGGAGTCACACAGTGAGCAGGGCATCAGCGCCATCTTGTTGTTTACCACCATCCTCAGCTAGATGGAAAGTTCAATCAGCTGCTACATCAGATCGAAACTAGAAACATCTGCCTCGGCATAATGCTATAAGCCAAGCCCAGCAAAGGGGGTCCCATGACAGACCTACCCATGGGTCCCCACAGCACACATTACTTATATTTCAATAACTTTCAAAAATTTTGGCTTATGAAAAATACCTTTCTTTACTTTTAAAAGTCACAAGTATATTACATGAAAAAAGGAATATTTAGTTTCTCTTTACTTGATTTCATGACAAACTGGTGTTAATGTCCCATGGTATAGGGTACAATATATTTTCAGTAGTTCAGTATCATTTTTCCCGGCATAAATACTAAATAGTGTTTCTATTGTCTTTCCAATATACAGTCAATTTTGAATTATGTAAGTAGAACTTTTCAAGGAGAAAGATCCTAGAAAATTATACTATAATTAGGTTCTGAATCCTGCTGCCTTCTCATGGAATTATGAAGAATACAGGAATTACAGCATGTCTTTTCATGCCTGTAACTAGCATTGTGCATGTAACCATAAAGATTATATATTCAATTCTTTGGAAATATATTCTCAAAAATATTAAGCAGTTATCTCTAATTGTGAACTGATGCAAGTGGAGAATAATGTGCCTAGAGAATGCTGGACTTCAGCTGACATTAATACTCGTGGTTTGTGTATCATGTTCCCATATAGGAATCTCAGGCTCAGAGACACAGTAATCAATCAGTCATTAGGAGCTGACATAATGGTCACCAGAGATTTGACAATGGGGATTATCGACTTAGCGCAAACCACCGCTGGAATCTTGGGGAATCTCGCTCTTCCTTCCCATTGTCTCTATCACTATTTCAAAGGATGCAAGTTTAGGTCCACAGATTTCATTATCAAACACCTGACTGTAGCCAACTGCTTAGTCATTCTCTCAAAAGGAGTCCCCCAAACCATGGCAGCTTTGGGGATGAAGCATTTCCTCCGTGATATTGGGTGCAAGCTTGTGTTCTATGTGCATAGAGTGGGCACCAATGTGTCCAAAGGTAACACTTGCCTCCTGAGTATCTCCCAGGCCATCACCATCAGTCCCAGAAACTCCAGGTGGGCCAAGCTCAAAGCAAAAGCTCCCAAGTACATTGGGTCCTGCAATATCCTCTGCTGGATGCTGAACCTGATACTAAATGTCATGGTGCCTGGGTATGTGACTGGCAGCAGGAGTGACAAAAACATCACAAGTAAAACTGACCTTGGCTACTGCTATTCTGAGAGTCATAGCAAATCACAGAGTTCCTTTAGGCAGCACTAGCATGCTCCAAAATACTCTTTGTGGCACTCATGCTGTGGGCCAGCAGCTCCATGGTTTTCATCCTGTACAGGCACAAGCAGCAGGTCCAATACATCAATGGGACCAACATCACCTCCAGGTCCTCCCCAGAGTCCAGAGCCACCCACAGCATCCTCGTCCTGGTGAGCACCTTTGTGTCTTTGTGCACTCTCTCCTCCATCTTTCACTGTTGCTTGACTGTCCTAAACAATTCTCGTTTGTGGATATCGAATGCCTCTGCATTCATTTCTGGGAGTTTTCCATTTGTGAGCCCCTACATTCTCATGAGCCATGACTCCAGAGTGCTCAGACTGCCCTGTGCCTGCACCAGGAATACACAATCCTCTGTTTTTATGAGTGTATAAATTGAAGCTATGTTTACAATGATAGATTCACACTACTTTTTGAAATTAATTAATTTTTAACTTGATTAGCAGACATAGAGGGAGCTTGTCAACCTATGATTCACTCCCCTAATGGCTGTCATCAACCCTCATCAGTGCTCAAATCTGTGAGTCAGAGATGCAATGGAGGTCTCTTGTGTGGGTGGCAGAACCCAATCAATTCAGCCTTCACACTGCCTCCAAGATCTGCATCAGTATCAGCTGAGACTGGGGAAGAGTTGATTATCCAACCCATTTATTTCAGTATCTGAATATTGCTTCTTACCTAGCCCTTAGCCAATAGACCATACACCTGCCCTAACAGTGCTGAGTTCTTTATTCCTTAGTCCCTCTGGGAGTGGAAGCACATTTCTGAAGCATTCTCAGTACCAGAGTGTGGTAAACAAAACAGCCTGAATTTCTGCTCCAAAATAAGCAGTAAATTGATTAACAATTAAAAATGAATCACTATGTAATGACACAGCAATTCAAGTATTATGGAAAAGCTATTAACATTCCTGGCTCCACCAAGAAAATGTGGAGATTATGGAGAAGTCATGGGTGTCACCTGAACATAATGGGTTTGTCAGATTAGAAAGTTAGGATAATGTAACAAAAGGCCCATAAAGCAGGGGCAACACTTCAGGTGGGCACCAAAATATAGAAAAGCATGAGGAAATCCCACCTGGAGCAATGAATAGCATGGGATTTGGTGGAGGGGAAACTCAGTTTCCAGAGTAGAAGCCTCGAAAACCCTGCAGGAGAGTTCTGTGACCAGATCTGGAAGGGGGCGGAGTACTTTGAAATCAGATTTTATGAAGGAGATCAGTTACATCAAGCATTTTCAGTACAAATGACCAGTTTACTTGAAAGGGCACAGCACAGCATAAAGGTACATTCTGCTGTTCATAAAATACCAAGGCAGTATTGCCTATGAATAGAACGTGCTGTCTAGAATATCATGGCACGGAGATTAGATCAGCTGAGGGAGCCTTTTGTTTCTCTTACATGACAAGGCTAGATGGATTTGTAGGTAAGAAAGTAGTTGCACAGTGTGCTGCCCCGTCTCTCAGGTGAGGAAATGCATTTACGATGAGGGCATAGACACTGAGAGCCATTCTCTCGGTTTACTTCCACGTGTACAGACATCATTTGTGATTCAATATGTCTGTATATGCACACAGGTAGACATATAAAATTGACTACATCTGTATTTGATCAATAATATTGGAAAAGGATAAATTAAGAAATCAAAGCAGTAACAGTAAGAATGATAACAGTGCTACCCTCACAGTCTGTTTTAATCTGATGAGCTTATTCCCATGTGCAGTTCACTACAAGGGACAAACCACAGCTGCGAGCTCAGTGACAGCCCAGGCCCCTTGTACTCTGGCGGGGTTGACACTCCCTGTCTCTCAGTCTTAAGATGCAACCCAGCCCAGACATTTCCAGTCCTGGTCCAGGGATTTCTGGGAGACAAGTCCACCCTAGTCCCTCCAGCAGCTCTCATGCACCTAAAACAAAACTTCCCTTCAAGTACACATCAAATTCCTGCTAAGTCAAAAACTGCCAGTGCCCAAATGCCACTGATTCCATATATGAGAGAGGGGGAAGATTCACACAGCCTCTGAGAAAGGTCCTTGGATGGAGCGCCTAATGGGCAGTGGTCATCCAAACCTTGACTGTATCTGCTTCAGGCTCCCAGCCAAGTCTAGTGGGAGTCCAGATAGAATAAACTGCTGAGTGTCAGTGAGTGCGAGACTCACATTTGATAGACCTCACAGAAGGAAGGAATCTACTCTGGGGAGCCTGTTTAACCAGGACCACCTGAAACCCATACCCAATGCCATGATCATTGTTCCATTGGTGAGATTCACTGAAAATATTTGTTTTCATTTGAATCTTTGAATATTATACATGTATATTTTAATAAAATCCAATTTTTTAAAATCCAAGAAATTTTTGACCTTATTAGGAGTATTTTAAGGTTTATATAAATTTGGTGGTGTCCTATGGCAGAGTGGGTGAATATTGGAACACTATGTTCTGGGTAATTTGCAGACATGAAGCTAGTAGAGATATACAGAATGTTTTCACCATACATAAATGAGGATTGAGGAGGTAGATATGTTCACCTTTTTTACACATGTAGGTATCAGAACAGCACATGGTACATAGGTACATATGTACAATATTTGACAAAACCGTCTTCCCGGGAAACATCGCACAATCCTCGGAGCTAACATTTCCATGAAGACTTCAGGACATTCTTTCCTTCTTTCCTTGACACCTGTACCAATCCCTCAGAAACACAGAACAAGATCCTGGTTTCCGGGATCTTAAAGGATCTCCAGCTCAGAGGATCTGTTAAATGCTTGCATTTGAAAGACAAAAATCTACCCTGCTGGGAGCCATTTCCCCCATATACCTCTCCTGTGTCCCGCATCATTTGTCAGATTCTATTCCAGGAATCAAGGATTTGTGCATAATGAATCAGCCAGGAAGTTGTTGGTAGTGTCATAATTGGGAGTAAAGATAGATTTTACATACCAACTATACAACAAATGTAACCTACCCCAGTTCATGGCCCCATGTATTTCTCGGCAGTTTTTATAAAGATGGGGTGGTGGAAGAGACAGGACGTTCTGAAAATCAAAAGGACAAGGCCCTTGTGGGATGGGTTGGGGAGGAGGGAAGGCTCTAAGGCACAAGGGGTAAATGGAGAACAAGGAGGTGTAAGCAGCCTCCATTGCGTTGTGCATGAGGCTCAGGTGTGGGAGGCAGGATTGAAACAAGCTCCTGAATGTGCTTTGCTTGCTGTTCATTCTCTTCCTAGCAGGAGAGGGTGGGTGCAAAAAAGTTGCCAAATCAGTGGAGAGCTTGGGTGATCTGAAAATACCGCACCACTCCCTGCTAGACTTTACCGGTTGGGCCTGGCTGGTGCCTTCCTCGATGCCGTGGAATTTCTTTAACTCTGTGTTGTCTCGTCTATTTTCCTCTTTAGCCTGCCTTTGGCAGCATTAACAAAGACACCATATATGTGTTTCTTAGGAAAGGGCAACGCAAAATTTTATCCCTAAGTACAAGACAGACTGAACGTGCCTGGGACTGGAGCCAACACTGTGGCACAGTGAGTTAAGTTCCTGCCTGTAGCACCCGCATCCCGTATGGCCACTGGTTTGAGTTCTGGCTGCTCTACCTCCTCATCCAGCTCCCTGCTAATGTGCCTGGGAAGGCAACGGAGGATAGCCTAAGTGCTTCAGCCCCTGCAACCACGTGGGAGACCCGGAAGAAGCTCCTGGCTCCTGGCTTCAGCCGGACCATGGCAGGCCATTTGGGGAATGAACCACCAGATGGAAGACATCTCTCTCTCTCTCTCTCTCTCTCTCTCTCTCTCACTAATTCTGCCTTCTTCCTTCAAATAAATAACACATAAATAAATCTTTAAAAAAGAGACAAGAGACAGTCTGGGGCTACCCATGGGTGCATGCATGGTAACAAAAATGGGAGGCTCAGGACCTGGCTCTTCCTTAGTTCTGGAAAGTGTGAAGGGGAGGGAAGTATGACTTAGGGGGAAGGGATGAAAGATAAAACCTCCCCATGATCCCAGCTGCCCCCTAGCTCACCCCTGCATTCTCCACACCCCTGCCCGGGGCACAGTGTAACCTTGCTGCAGTCTCTATGTAGTGGAGGACTGGGAGTGGCCCTGTGCCAGTATCTGCCCTAAGGGTAAAGGCAGTCCCTGCAGTGAGCAATCACATGTCACATTCTCCTGTCCACTGGCTTGGTTGAAGAAAAATCAGTGCATCATTGTGAATAGGAATAAAATTTTGAAAATAACCAATATATCATCAACAGAATTCTTACATCAGGGTTTTAAATCTGTACTAAAAGCTTGTACTAAATCGATGTGTCTAAGATTAGAAGCTTTTCATAATATATAGGGGTCAACTGTACCACAGAGGAGTCATAAAAATAGAATTCCTATGCAAAATAAATGGACAATTTTAACTAGATATGAATATGTGCCTTCCCCCACATTAGAAGAAACTCAAGACCAGTGTGAGTACTTACTCTTAGAAAGAAAGGTTGATCGTGTGCAATAGGAATTATGGGAATTATTACTCAGCTCCATCAAATGTGTATTATATTTTATCTCAAAACAGAAAACGCTGTGATGGGCATTTTGGTTCAGTGGGTTGGGCCATCACTTGGGTCCCCCACGTCCCATGTGAGAGTGCCAGTTTGAGGTCCATCTCCTCTATTTCCAGTACAGCTGAGTTACCTGAGGATGGCGAAGTTTCTTGGGTCCCTTCCACTCTCATGGGGTACCTGGATGGAGTTCCTGGGTCCTGGCTTTTACGTGGCCCAGCTCTGGCTGTGGTAGACATTTGGGGAGGGAACCAGTAGGTAGAAGATTCTTTCTCTATCTCTCTGGATCTCTTTGTCTCTCACCCAGTCTCTGTCACTCTGCTTTTCTAATGAATTTTTTTTTAAAGAAAGAATAATTATGAGGCATGAGCTGAGCCACTAGAGAGACAAGGTCATAACCCTGTAGCAGTCACTGATGGCAGTTATGTATCGCAGGGTGAACCAAATGACACTGATTGTGGGTGTTTCATTCAAGTGATAGTGAATCCTAATGTGTAATGTGCTTGTGGACATTAGTAACAAAGTTGATCTGTCCTCAGTCTCCTGTGAAATCACAGAACATTTTCAGGATGACTGGAGGCACACTTTGATGTCACAATGCTAGCAAGGGACAAGTGAATCCAGAGAATGACCTAATGTGATGCTGTGCAGAGCTTGTGTGTCCAGAAGGCACTTACTGTGTGGAAATGCATCCTGCAATACTGGATGCTAGAACTGCTTAATTGTTAGGAAAACTCCCTTGGTCTTCTGATGTCACGGAGACTGTTTTCTATGTTCAAGGGGACTTAGCACATAAGGAAGTGGTAACATTACACACTGAGCTTCAGACAGCAGCTGTCAGGCAAAGAGCTTCTTGTGATATATTCTCTGGTATAAACATATTTTCCTTCCTATCAATTCCAAACTCTTCAAATCACTTTTAAAACACACAAAATTTAACACCTTACATACTATCTTTTCCTTAAGCACTACATTTTACTGATTTACAAATCTTGCCTTAACTGCAGTATTTCTACTTGAGTCAAGTATTAATCAAATCTAAGTATATGATTTAAAAGACAACACTGAGATTCTTTCCTACAATGTTTTGTCACATACTGCTTAGAGTTCTGTATTTTACGGCACAATATAATGTTCAGTGATTCCCATCATAGGTGCAATTTCAATTTGGGTATAAAAGCAGATCCTGGTCTGTTGCTATTCAGTGCGAAGGCATTTATCTGTTCTTTAAAACAACTTGGGGGGCTGGTGTTGTGGTACATTAAGTTAATCCTCTGCCTGTGGCTCAAACATCCCGTGTGGGTGCCAGTTCAAATCCCAGCTGCTCCCCTTCAATCTAGCTCTATGCTATGGATGGGAAAAGCAGGAGAAAATGGCTCAAGTCCTTGGGCCCTGCACTAGCCTGGGAGACTCAGAAAAAGCACCTGGCTGCTGGCTTCAGATCAGCCCTGCTCTGGCTGTTGTGGCCATTTGGGGAGTGAACCAACAGATGGCAGACCTTTCTCTGTCTCTCCCTCTCACTGTCTACCTCTCAAATAACACCAGCATCATTTTAAGAATACTCTGTAGCTTAATCTGACCAGTGCTGACAGATTCAATTCCCCACTTTACTCAAGAAAAGGTGTAACTTAGAAAAATCAACTCAATACCTTAGTATACCCAAGTGACCCCTTCCCTTATAGTGAAAATAGTGCTGCAGATCTCACAGAGGTTTTTTAAAGATTTTATTTATTTATTTGAGAGTCAGAGTTACAGAGAGAGGGAGAAATGGATACAGGGGTCTTCCATCTGCTGGTTCACTTCCCAAATGACCACATCTGCCTGAACTGCACCAGTTTGAAGCCAGGAGCCAGGAGCTTCTTCTGGGTCTCCCACGTGTGTATACAGACCCAAGCAAGGTGGAGGATTAGCCTATTGAGCTGCAGTGCCAGCCAATTTTTTAAAGATCAACCATGATCAACTCACCACATTACACATTAGAAAGTTAATTAGAAAAATGGCTGCTACCTAAGTGATAATATTATTTCAAAAGAAATGGACACTGTGCCTTTCATGGAGTTATTAATACAATTACTCAAAATCACATTTTATATAGCATATTTTGTAAGTAGCCCTAACCATTACATACTCAATTTTTTTTGAAACATGATATAGAGAAACATATTAAACAACTATTTGTAAGTGTAAAGTGATGTAACAGAGGATACTGTGAATAGAGACTGCTGAATTTGGTTGATATTAACACATGTAACTCTTCCTTCATTTCCCATACAGGAATCTCAGGCTCAGAGACAATAATTGGGCCCTGGGAGCTGATGGAATGGACACCAGAGACTGGACAATGGGGACGATCTTCTTATCACAGACCATCGCTGGAATCCTGGGGAATTTCTCTCTTCTTTCCCATTATCTCTATCTCTACTTCACAGGATGCAAGTTTAGGTCCACAGATCTAATCATCAAACACCTGACTGTAGCCAACTGCTTGGTCATTCTCTCTAGAGGAGTTCCCCAAACCATGGCAGCTTTGGGGGAGAAGCATTTCCTCAGTGATATTGGGTGCAAGCTTGTGTTCTATGTGCACAGAGTGAGCAAGGATGTGTCCACTGGCAGCACCTGCCTCCTGAGTGTCTCCCAGGCCATCACCATCAGTCCTAGTAAAACTAGATGTGCCAAGTTTAAAGCAAAAGCTCCCAAGTACATTGGGTCCTGCAATATCCTCTGCTGGATGCTGAACCTGATACTAAATGTCATGGTGCCCATGTTTGTGACTTCTGGGAACAGGAGTGACAAAAACATCACAAAGAACACTGATTATGGATACTGTTATTCTTTCAAAAGAGGCAGATCCTCAGAGACTCTGTATGTTGCACTGCTCTTATTCCGAGATATTTTCTTTGTGGCACTCATGGTATGGGCAAGTAGCTCCATGGTTGTCACCCTGTACAGGCACAAGCAGCAGGTCCAATACATCCGTGGGACCAATGTCATCTCCAGGTCTTCTCCAGAGTCCAGAGCCACCCACAGCATCTTCATCCTGGTGAGCACCTTTGTGTCTTTGAGCACTCTCTCCTCCATCTTTCACATTTGCTTGACTGTTTTAAGCAATCCCAGTGTGTGGCTAGTGAACACCTCTGCATTAATCACTGGCAGTTTCCCCACTGTGAGCCCCTACATTCTCATGAGCCATGACTCCAGGGCACACAGCCTCTGCTGTGCCTGCACCAGGAATACAGAATCCTCTAGTTAGCAAAAGAGTACAAAGTCTATGAATATTCACAGTAAATTGTTCTCAGTAAGATTTTCATTTCATTAATTCACTAATTACTTTGTATACAATGGAACAGGAGACAGAGAGACAGCTCAACATCCAATGATTTATATAAAATGCCTGTATTAGCTAATCTCAGGCACAAACACTGGAAGCAAGAAACTCTATTCAGGGCTACTAAAATTAGTGTGCCATTGTCCCTGCCTCCCAGGTCTGTATCAGTAGCAAGGCTGGGTCAGGATCAGGGGTGGATGTGGTGCCCTGGTAGCTCTGATGTTTCATGTGGCAATTTTATCTGGGAATTTAAGCAACAGGCCAAACATCTTTCTGAGGCCTTCCAGTACCAGAGTGTGGTTAGCAAGACAGCATGGCATTCTGTTTGAAATAAGAACGTGAGGACAGCATTGTGGCATGGGGGTAAATCCCATATTGGCGCAAGTTTGTACACATACTGCTGCACTTGTTACTCAACTTCCTGCTAATGGGCTGAGAAAGCAGAGGATGATGACCAGAGCGCTTGGGTTCCTGTCACCCAGATAGGAGACCTGGATGAAGACCTGGATCCTGGCTTCAGCTTGGCACAGACCTCGACTTGGAAGCCTTTTGGGTAGTAAACCAGCAGATGGAAGATCTCTCTCTTGCTCTCTCTCTCTTATTCCCGCTTATCCCTAAACACTCTGCCTTTAAAATAAATGCATCTTTTAATTTAAAAATGAAGAATTTGCTTTTAAGTAACAAATGTGAATTACTATGTAATTGTCACACTGATTCCTATATTATGGAAATGTTATTAATGTTCCAAGCTCCAAAGAAATGTGGAGATTGTGGAGAGCCACGGGTGTCCCCTAAATCTACTGTAATGAATTTGGCTGAAATGAGTAAGTTATGGGAACACAATAAACTCCTTAAATAAAGAAATGGTAACAAGTGTTGGGAGAATTTGGAGAAAAGTGAATTCTTGTACATCCTGATAGGAATATAAATTGGATGGAACCATTTGGAAAACAGCATGGCAGTGGCTCAGAAATTAAAAATGGGACGATCATAAGACCTGTGATTCCACTTGTACCTATGTAACCAGAGGAAATGAAATGAGATTTTTAATACATCATCTAACTCATGTTCATTACTACATTGTTCATGATATCCATGATATGGAAGCATCCTAAGCATGTACTGACAAGTGAGTGGATAAAGATACTGTGCTTTATAACAGTGGAATATTAGCTAGCCTTAAAATGAGGAAATGTTAGCATTGCACCCATGTGGATGGACATGAAGGGCATGGTGTAAGTGGAGTGAGTCAGACACAGGAAGATAGTCACTACATGATCTCACTTATATAGAGCACAGAAAATAGTAGATTCAGCAGCTGCTTGTGGCACAATGGGCAAAGCTGCTACCCGTGATGGTGTCACCCTATCTTAGAGCTCTTGATCAAGTCCCAGCAGGCTTATTTCCAATCCAGCACCCAGCTAAAGTGTCTAGTAAAACAGGGGAAGATGGCCCTAGTACTATGCCCCTGCACCCAGGTATAAGATCCAGATGGACTTCCTGGCACCTGGCATCATCCTGCCCTGACCTTGCCATTGTGGCATTTGAGAGGAGTGAATCAGTGGATTCACTCTTTCTCTATCTAACTTTACCTTTCAAAAAATTTAAAAATAGTGAATTCAAAGAAGTGGAGAGTTTAATGGTGGTTGCAAGACTGTAGAAAGTAGTTGGACGCATGAATCACAATGTGAGAAGTTTTAAGTTTGCAAACCAAAGAAGGTTCAGACTTCTATGCAGCACAGTGACTGTGGCTAACATTGCTGCATCATGTAGTGAAAATCCTCTAAAAGGGTGGTTCTTATACTAAGTGTCCTTTTTATAAACAGTATTAACAATAAAATAATAACAAAACACAAAGACGGACTGTAGTTTTGGAAACAATGGATATGTTTATGTCAATGACTGTGGTGTGTGGTTCATGGGTGTGTATTTCTCTCCAAATTTGTTTAGTTGTATTGCTGTATGTGCGCAACATTCTTTATGTTTGTTCAATTTTAATGTAGAAACTTAAGAAGTTAAAAAGAGTAAAAATTGAAAAGCTTTCATTATGTCGTTCATTCCTTCAGTATGGTTGTTTTGCATAACAAGTAAAATTGCCTGCAGTGCCAGCATCCCATATGGACTCTGGTACACATCCTCCCTGTTCCAATTCAGATCTAGCTCCAGGCCATTACCTGGGAAAACAATGGAAGAAGGCCCAAGTATTTGGGGACCTGAAACCATGTGGAAGAATCAGAAGCAGCTCCTGGCTCCTGGCTTTGGTCTGGCCCAGCTCTGGCTATGGCAGCCATTTGGGGAGTGCATCAGCAGAGAAAAGATCTTGCTCTGTCTCTCCCTCCTTCTCTGTAACTCTGACTTTCAAATAAATAAATCTTTTTTTTAAAAAGGCCACAGCAGAAAGCTGGATTGGAATTGGAGCAGCCGGGACTCAAATTGGCACCCACATGGGATGCCAGCAATGCAGGAGGTGGCTTTACCTGCTACTCCATAGCACCAGCCTCAATAAATAAATCTTTCAAAAAATTTTAGAAAAAGGAAATAGGTGTCACCATAATCACATCAGTAATGCTCCTTTTGCTGGTAATGTTATATGTGATAGAAGTAACACCCATGGGAAACTATGCAGAGTTCTAGAAAACTAGGTATTTTATCTATGAAAAAAAATTTATTTAAAATTTTCTCTATCTCCATAAACTATTATCACTTTTATTTTTTGTAGGGTTGATGATTAGGAAAAAGAGAATTAAAATTTTAAATTCTATGATGCTCTGCTTGATTCTGTTCATAAAGAAATTATTGTTTACTTAATATCAAAATCTTGTGTTTTTATCATGTCAGATTTGGGGCAGAAAAAGGCCCCAAACATATGAGAAATCCAGCAGAGAATCTTAGCAGCACTGTCCATCATTGAACACAGGGTATCAACCAACAGTCTATGGGCTGTCCAATACCACAACTCTAAAGACTGACTTGGAATTTGAAGCGAATTAGATAGCAGACTTGGGAAAATAGTGCATTTCTTTGTAATATTTTTTTTTGATTTATTTCTAATTTTTCTTTTTTTTAATATTGTATTTAATGAATGCATTTTTCATAGGTACAACTTCAGGAAGATAGTGGTTTGTGGGGAACCACAGGCTGGCCACCTGTGGGGACCTCCTCATTGCACTGCCTCATCCTGCGGAGCAGAACAAGGACAAGGAAATGAGATGAGACACACCTTGACCTGATGAGATGAGACACACCTTGACCTGAAAGGCCTTGCAAACAACCTGATGAGATGAGATGCACCTTGACCTGAGACTATGCGTGCCCTTTGATCTGATTGATGGACTACTCGCCCTAGCCCTGGGGGACTGGGGATGGATAAAAGACCGTGTTAGGGGCGGGAACGGGGAGCAGCCTCTTCAGTCTTTCTCTCGGCTGCTTCCCTCTCTCTCTCCTTTCCTTCTTCTATCACTAAAAATAAAAGTTCCTCGAGAACTGATCAACAGCGGTTGTGTCGTGACTCTGTGGGTTGGACCTTTGCTGGCAAGACTTTTTGTTGGCGAGGGTTCGACAGTGGTTCTTTCCCTCATACCCACCCTCCTACCCCAACTCCCTCATTAATCACAAAGTCAATCAAGATTACAAGCAATAAGCAAAGAGGGGGAGGCAGAAAACAATGGTAGCCCTTCAGTTCTCCAGTTCAGTTCTCATGTCATAAGATGACTTATGAGAATTTTAGATGCTGCCTGCTAAATCAGGGTTTCACTTCTGAGGGTCATAGCCTTCTGTGTATCCACTGATGTGATCCTCTTTAGCTTCTGTGTTCACTGGAGATGAGAAAGAATGGTGCAAGCTAATAAAGAATGCTTTCATATAAAATCCCCACATACTTTGTAATTCCAAAGAAATTTTCATGGAGCATCAGACAAATCTAGTGTTTGCTTTCTTTAGTGGCTATTACATTATTTATTTCCTTGCAGGGGCTGTACCAGTTAGTGATTTTGTTAAAATAATTTTTGTCATAAACTTGCCTACATCTTTCTTCCTTCATTTCCTTTTGATCACTTTTTAAAATCAATATAAAGAAAATAATGGTTTCTTCCTTTTTTAAAACATTTATTTTTATTTATTTGAAAGAAAGAGTTGCATAGAATGAGAGAGATCTCCCGTCAGCAAATAACCACAATGGCTGGGGCTGGGCCAGGTCAAAGCCAGGACATCCCTGGGGTCTCCCTGTCAGGATCAGGATCTCCACCTCTGGGAACTGGCCAGGTTGCCACAAAGGAAGAGTCGAGGAGACTGAGGAAGGTCAAGCTAAACACACTTTATTGATACTCTAGGTGACTAGGGGGAGAGATCGCTCAAGCCTACTCCTGCAGGCACTAGGCAGGGGGAGAGGCTGAGAAACCTCTGGTTTACAGCTGAGCAACCTCTGGTTTACAGCGTCTGAGGGTCCCCTTATATACAGTTTCTACAGGCTAGCCCCATCTACATTCCGAACTCCCAGCGTCCCGTAGTCATGGCAACGACAGTTTGTGGTCAGGCGGTCTAGTTAGTCCTTCCCTTTTCAAATATTACCGGCTAGCATGGTTAACTTTCTACTTTTCTTTCAAGCTTTGCTACTGTGCAGTTTCTTTGTTTCAAACAACACTAAGTTACTTTCTCGGTGAATGGTTCCCAAACACTCCCATGTGGGAGGAGGGGGTTAACACTTGAGCCATCTTCTGTCTTTATTCCCAGGCCTTCAGGACAGAGCTGGATCAAAAGTGGAATAAACAGGGAAATGAACAGGTGTCCATATAAGATGCTGGTGTTGCAGGCAATGGCTTTTAACAGATAGCCACAATGCTGTTCCCCAAAAAGGGGTTTCTAATGTGAACAATGACTATCACATTCTCCGTTGCATCAGTGTCTTTGAAAATCTTTCTCAGGAGCATTCTCCCCAATTGCTCTGCTCATTACATGAATGATGCTGAGCTTAGTGGTCTAAAGTTTGGGAAGGAACTCACTCTGGGGTAGACAGAAATCTTCTGTGCATCCAGGGACAGAGAAGCTTCACTGCCCATCCTGCCACCGTCAGACTCAGCAACTCCTGCTCCCTCCTGGTCAGACCCTGTCTGCTCTGGGGATTTGACAAAAGACAGAGTCAGTGTAAGAATCTAACAGTCTCCTCTGAGATAATAACTACAATGCTGTAATGTTTCCTGATAATTAGCAAGACTGGAAAAAGTTTCACTGTATTCTCAGGACCCCATTTTACTTTCAGTACAGCTTCTGATGAAAAGATAATTGTATTCTGAAGGGAAGTGAGGTCACAGTCACAGATGCATTTCTAGTGCTCCAGCTGCCTCCATCTGACTCCTTACAACTGTGGTGACCTTCATGCCAATGCTTGTCCTGGGGGCTGAAAGAAACTGGGGATTTTCTATGTCAGTGTGAACGAGAGAAGTTTTAAGCAGGGAGGTGTCTCTGGAGTCTGGGTGAGTGATCAGGTGAGAAAGGGGATTCTTCTGTGCTTGCTCCTGGTCCTGTGCCCCAGCCTCACAGCAAGGAGGAAGGATTCTGGGATGTGAGCTGAGCTAGGACAGGGAGATGGGGTCCTACACTCTACTCCAATCCTGGGGTCTCATAATGTAATTGATTAATTATCTATGCAATTTCCAATTTAACACCAAGTTTTTGTAATCATTTGCAATTATCTTTATATACAGAAGATCGATTCAGTATATACTATGTAAAGATTTCATCAGTTTGCACCCACACAGAAACACAAAATGTAAAATACTGTTTCAGTACTAGTTATAGCATTACTTCACATTGGACAACACATTAAGGACAGATCCCACGTGAGATGTAAGTACACAGTGACTCCTGAAGTTGATTTAATAATTTGACACTCTTGTTTATGGCGTCAGTAATCTCCCTAGGGTCTAGTCATGAGTTGCCGAGGCTATAGAGTTCGCCGACTTCAATCTTATTCTGACAGGGTCATAGTCAAACTAGAGGTTCTCTCCTCCCTTCAGAGAAAGGTACCTCCTTCTTTGATGGCCCCATTCGTTCCACTGGAATCTCACTCACAGAGATCTTTCATTTAGGTCTTCTGTTTTTTCCAGAGTGTCTTGGCTTTCCATGCCTAAAATACTCTCATGGGCTCTTGAGCCAGATCTGAATGCCTTAAGGGCTGATTCTGAGGCCAGAGTGCTATTTAGGACATCTGCCATTCTATGAGTCTGCTGTGTATCTCGTTTCCCATGTTGGATCATTCTCTCCCTTTTTGATTCTATCAGTTAGTATTAGCAGACACTAGTCTTGTTTGTGTGATCCCTTTGACTCTTTTTGTGAACTGAAATTGATCACTTGGATTAGTGAGATGGCCTTGGTACATGCCACCTTGATGGGATTGTATTGGAATTCCCTGGCACGTTTCTAACTCCATCATTTGGGGCACAACTGATTGAGCATGTCCCAAATTGTACATCTCCTCCCTCTCTTATTCCCACTCTTATATTTCACAGGGATCACTTTTCAGTTAAAATTTAAACACCTAAGAATAATTCTTTGTTAATTACAGAGTTCAACCACTAGTACTAGAATAAAAAAATACTAAAATGGATAAAGTATTACATTGTACAACAACAGTCAGCAAAAGAGCTGAACAACTCACTGTTTCTCATAGTGTCCATTTCACTTCAACAGGTTTCCCCTTTGGTGCTCAATTAGTTGTCACCGATCAGGGAGAACATATGATATTTGTCCCTGTGGGACTGGCTTAATTCACTCAGAATGATGTTTTCCAGATTCCTCCATCTTGTTGCAAATGACCGGATTTCATTGTTTTTGACTGCTGTATAGTATTCTATAGAGTACATGTGCCATAATTTCTTTATCCAAATGTATGCTTTGAATTCCCTGTGATCTTTTTCTGTGAGGTTCCCTTCGTTTACCTTCTTTCATGTTGATGGCCGTGTTTCTGTGTTTCTGTGTGTAACACATCTTTAAGCATCTTTTGCAGGGCTGGACGAGTGGCAACAAATTCTTTCAGTTTCTGTTTGCAATGAAAGGTCTTTATTTCACCTTCATTCACAAATGAGAGCTTTGCAGGATATAATATTCTGGGCTGGCAGTTTTTCTCTCTTAGTACCTGGGCTATGTCTCGCCATTCCCTTCTAGCTTATAGGGTTTCTGATGAGAAGTCTGCTGTGAGTCTAATTGGAGATCCTCTGAGAGTAATCTGACGTTTCTCTCTTGGACATTTTAGGATCTTTTCTTTCTGTTTCACTGTGGTGAGTTTAATTACAATGTGTTGTGATGAGGATCTCTTTTGGTCATGTTTGCTAGGGGTTCTATGAGCTTCCTGTACTAGGATGTCTCTCTCCTTCTCCAAAACTGGGAAATTTTCTGCTATTATCTCACTAAAAAGACATTCTAATCCTTTCTCCCTCTCCATGCCTTCAGGAACTCCTAGAACTCGAATGTTGGGTGTTTCTTGTAAGAAAAAAATGTATCGGTTTTGTTCCTTAATCCTTCAACCAGTCTGTGTCTTTTAACTGAAGAGTTGAAGCCATTAACATTCAATGTGACTACTGATAAGTAGTAAGTTTGCCCTGCCATTTTCCCAAGGATATTTTCTAGTATATGCTTTGAACTTCCTGTGATATTTTATTGGGAGGTTTTCTTCCTTCACCTTCTTTCATATTGATGGCCGTGTTTCTGTGTTTCCATGTGTAACACATCTTTAAGCATTTTTTGCAGGGCTAGATGAGTGGCGACAAATTCTTTCAATTTCTGTTTGCTATGAAAGGTCTTTATTTCACCTTCATTCACAAATGAGAGCTTTGCAGGGTATAATATTCTGGGCTGGCAGTTTTTTTTTTTCTTTTAGTACCTGGGCTATATGTTGCTATACCCTCCTAGCCTGTAGGATTTCTGATGAGAAGTCTGCTGTGAGTCAAATTGGAGTTCTTCTGACAGTTATCTGATGTTTCTCTCTTGGACATTTTAGGATCTTTTCTTTATGTTTTACTGTGGTGAGTTTGATTACAACGTGTCATGGTGAGAATCTCTTTTGGTCATGTTTAATGGGGGTTCTATGAGCTTCCTGTACTAGGATGTCTCTGTCCTTCTCCAAACCTGGGAAGTTTTCTGCTAGTATCTCACTAAAAAGGCCTTGTAATCCTTTCTCTCTCTCCATGCCTTCAGGAACTCCTAGAACCCAAATGTTGGGTGTTTTAATAGTATCCTGTAGAGTCCTGACAATATTTTTTAGATTTCTAATTTCCTCTTCCTTTCTTTGGTTTGACTGTATGCTTTTCTGTGCTCTGTCTTCTAAGTCCAATATTCTCTCTTCTGCTTCACTGATTCTGTTTTTAATGCTCTCTAATGTGTTCGTCATTTGTTCTATTGAATTCTTCAATTCATTTTGATTTCTCTTCAATATCACAATTTCATGTTCTACTAGATTCTTCATTTAATTTTGATTCCTCCTTAAGATTTCATTTTCACAAGAGAGATTTTCTATCCTGTCAAATAAGGATTTCTGTAGTTCAAGAATTTGTTTATGAGAACTTCTAAATGCTCTTATCATAAATTTTTTGAAATCTGCGTCTTACATTTCTTCTATTTCATCATCTTCATAATCTTGAATTGGAGTGCCATGTACATTTGGGGGCATCATAACGTCTTCCTTGTTCTTGTTTCCTTGATTTCTGTATTTGTTGCATGGCATTGTGGAGATATTTCTTCTTTTTTTTATTCCTCACTGTGGTGGCTTTTCTCATTATACTACGACTCTAGATTAAGTGACTGTCTCCTTTTGATGGATCTTTAGAGGCTTGTAATGGGTGTGGCCAGAGAGCTCTATTCAGTTCTTCAGGGTTAAGGATGTGCCAAAGGTGACACACCCAGATTTGGTGTGGGGAATCTCTCTCTCTCTCTCTCTCTCTCTCTCTCTCTCTTTCTCTTTTATTCAGAAAGGATGTAATTCCGCACAGCTCAGCTATTCTCCTTGAAGGCAATCAGTGTCTGAGTGCTATCCACTGTGGGTATAATTTTCATCTGCTCTGCCCCAGGGACCACACAAAGGATCTGTGCAGTCCTCAGTGTAAGCTCAGATTCCCCTGCAATCTCCCACTGGGTTGCCAAGGTTACCGAGTCTGTGGCATCTCCTACTGAGTACTCATGTCTCAGGCACTCCATGACTTCTCCCACACACCCTATTTTTTCCCCACAGTCTCAGTTCATAAGCTGCACACATTCACTACATCTTAACCTCCTGTTATTTCTCCCCATCAGAGTCAGGTTTTTCTGCTTGGCTGAGTGTGGGTGCAGCCCTGTGATGGTGCAGCTGTTACATATGTCCAAAATGGCACCTTCTCTTTGTCTTGCTCGCCTTTGTAAGATGAATGGAGAGAGAGAATCATGTCCGTACTGGTCCCTTTTATTTTTTTTTTCTCTCCTCTAGTTAGCTTGGTGAACTTTCCCCCACAGGGCTTCAAGCCTCGTTCCCTCTAGGCTCTTCCTGCCACTTTCCCACCAGTGTCTTGGGTTACTGAGGTTTTGCCTCAGCTCTCTTTCCAGTGCTAGTGCATAGACTTGGCGGCTGGGTCCCGAGCTGTGGGTGCCTGTGCCCTCCACGTTGGTCCACCATGTCCCACTAGTTCTGGAGGAGTTTCCACTGCAGTTTTTTTCCTAACTCTTCTCTGGAACTACAGTATCTCCACTTTTATTAAACTGTCTTTTCCCAGATTGTCGGTGCACACCCTCTCTATTCCTTATTTCTCTTTTTTAAACATTAATTATTCAAAAGGCAGTGTTATATAGAGAGATCTCAAATCAGCAGGTTCACTCCCTAAATGAACACAATTGCTGGAGCTGGGCCAGGCCAAAGCCAGAACTAAACTAGGGTCTACCATGTGGGTGCCAGCAGCCCAACACCTGGGCCATCATCTGTGCTTTACCCTGCCATTAGCAGCAAGCTGGATGCAATGTGGAACAGGGGTCCATACAGGATGCTGGCATCGCAGGGAGTGGCTTTTACTAGATAGCACAATGCAGAACCAAAGAGCACTGGTTTCTACTGTAAACTATGGTCATCATGTTCTCCATTGAACCTGTGTTTCTGAAACCCTTTCTAAGGAGCATTGTTCAAATGGCTATGCTGGTTACATAAATGATGCTGAGCTTAGTGGTCTGAAATTTGGGAAAGAACTCTCTCGGAGGTAGAAAGAAATCTTCTGTGCATCCAGGGAGACACAGGAGTTTCACTGCCCATCCCTCCCATGTCAGGCTCAGGATCTCCTGCTCCCTCAAGGTCAGATCCTGTCTGCTCCAGGGAGCTGAGAAAAAACAAGTCAATGTGACAGTTTAACAGTCTCCTTTGAGATGCTAACTACAATGCTACATTGGGTCCTGGTAGTTAGCAAGAGTGAAAAAAGTTTCACAGTATTCTCAGATCCCCAATTTTCAATTCACTTCAGCTACAGATGAAAAGATAATTGCATTCTGAAGGTTGGTGAGGTCACAGACACAAACCCATTTCTAGTGCTCCAGCTGCCTCCAACCCACTCCTTACAACTGTGGTGACCTTCATGCCAACACTTGTCCTGGAGGCTGAAAGGAAGGGGGATTTTCCATGTCAGTGGGAAAGAAAGAAGCTTTCAGCAAGGAGGACTATCTGGAGTCTGAGTGAGTGGTCAGGTGAGAAAGGGGATTGTCCTTTGTTTTGTCCTGGTCCTGTGCCCCAGCCTCACAGGAAGGAGGAAGGATTCTGAGATGTGTGCTGAGCTAGGGCAGGGAGACTGGATTCTATACCCTATTCCAATCCTGGGGGCTCCTGATGTAATTCAGTGTCATCCTCAATGACATATGTTCATGGTTTCAAATAAATAATCCTGAAATCTGGTATGGATGTATTTAAGGACTGTGGCACCTGTAAATCTGCTGTTCCATTTACTGGACAGTAATCATAGACTCCACTTTCAGAATTATCAGAGATGCACATCTATCTATCACGTGCTTATGATAGAGACTTGGAAATCCTACAGGTATCTGCTCCTGGAAGAGACTGTGGATTCCTGGAGCAGTTGCTGGAACGGCAAGGTTTTCTGTAACTCTGTTGTCTGATTCCTCAAGCAGTCAGTGATTGTTCCTACTGAAAACATCCTTTATACCATGGAGATGGTAATATTATTTCTGGTCTTTACATAAGGGAAGATTTTTTTATAACGCTTTTATTTAAAGAATATAAATTTCCAAAGTACAGCTTATAGATTACAATGGCTTCCCCCCCCCATAACTTCCCCCCCACCCGCAACCCTCCCCTTTCCCATTCCCTCTCCCCTTGCTTCACATCAAGATTCATTTTCAATTCTCTTTATATACAGAAGATCAGCTTAGTACATATTATGTAAAGATTTCAACAGTTTGCCCTCACATAGCAACACAAAATGAAAAATACTGTTGGAGTACTAGTTATAGTATTAATTCACAATGTATAGCACATTAAGGACAGAGATCATACATGATATATTTTTTTTAAAAATTGATTAATTTTCTAGGCAATTTCCAATTTAACACCAAGATTTTTTTTTCATTTTTAATTATCTATATACAGAAGATTGATTCAGTATATACTAAGTAAAGATTTCATCAGTTTGCACCCACACAGAAACACAAAGTGTAAAATACTGTTTCAGTGCTAGTTATAGCATTACTTCACATTGGACAACACATTAAGGACAGATCCCACATGGGACGTAAGTACACAGTGACTCCTGAAGTTGATTTAACAATTTGACACTCTTGTTTATGGCCTCAGTAATCTCCCTAGGCTCTAGTCATGAGTTGCCAAGGCTATGGAAGCCTTTAGGGTTCGCTGACTTCAATCTTATTCTGACAGGGTCATAGTCAAACTAGAGGTTCTCTCCTCCCTTCAGAGAAAGGTACCTCCTTCTTTGATGGCCCCATTCGTTCCACTGGGATCTCACTCACAGAGATCTTTCATTTAGGTCTTCTTTTTTTTCCAGAGTGTCTTGGCTTTCCATGCCTAGAATATTCTCATGGGCTCTTGAGCCAGATCTGAATGCTTTAAGGGCTGATTCTGAGGCCAGAGTGCTATTTAGGACATCTGTCATTCTATGAGTCTGCTATAAGGGAAGATTTTTAAGCGACAAGAAAGCATGAGACTTGAACCGGCACCCATATGGAATGCCAGTGCTTCAGGTCAGGGTTTTAACCTGCTGCACCACAGCACGGTCACATCAACTCTTTTTAAATAAGACATAAACATTTTAAGAGCTACCTCTAAGTGTGAATTGATTTAAGGGGACAATATTGTGAATAGAGAGTGTTGACTTTGGTTGATATTAATACATGTAACTCTTGTCTCATTTCCCATACAGGAATCTCAGGCTCAGAGACAATAATCAGGTATTGGGGGATTAGTATGGTCACAAGAGACTGGACAACGGGAATGATCTACTTATCACAGACCATTACAGGAGTCCTGGGGAATTTCTCTCTTCTTTCTCATTATCTCTATCTCTACTTCACAGGATGCAAGTTTAGGTCCACATATCTGATCATCAAACACCTGACTGTAGCCAACTTCTTGGTCATTCTCTCTAGAGGAGTTCCCCAAACCATGACCGCTTTGGGGATGAAGCATTTCCTCAGTGATATTGGGTGCAAGCTTGTGTTCTATGCGCACAGAGTGGGCAGGGATGTGTCAATTAGCAGCACCTGCCTCTTGAGCATTTTCCAGGCCATCACCATCAGTCCCAGGAACACTCTGTGGGCTGAGCTCAAAGCAAAGGCTCACAAGTACATTGGCCCTTCTGTTATCCTCTTCTGGATGGTGAACATGATACTAAATGTCCTGGTACCTATCGGTGTGAGTGCAAACTGGAGTGAAAAAAATATCACAAAGAAAACTGATTATGGCTACTGCTATTCAATCACTAATGACAAACTTATAGAGTATGGAAGACTGTATGCAGCACTGGTGTTATTCCGAGATGTTTTCTTTGTGGCCCTCTTGCTGTGGTCCAGCAGCTCCATGGTTGTCACCTTGTACAGGCACAAGCAGCAGGTCCAATACATCCATGGGACCAATGTCATCTCCAAGTCCTCCCCGGAGTCCAGAGCCACCCACAGCATCCTCATTCTGGTGAGCACCTTTGTGTCTTTATTCACTCTCTCCTCCATCTTACATATTTGCTTTACTGTTATAAGAAATCCCAGTTTGTGGCTGGTGAACACCTCTGCACTACTTGCTGGGAGTTTTCCTGCTTTGAGCCCCTACATTCTCATGAGCCATGATTCCAGAGTACAGAGGCTCTGCTGTGCCTGCACCAGGAATACAGAACCTCCTAGTTAGCAAGAGAGTGCAAATGGTTTGACTATACACAATGGTTTGATCTCAGTATGATTTTCACTCTATTAATTCACTAAGTAATTTACTTTGTATATGACAGGTCGACAGAGCTAAAGCTCAACATCCCATGATTCACATCCAAATGCATGTAATAGCTCAGGTACAAAAACTGGGAGCAAGGAGTTCTATTTTCATCTCCCACTATTACTGAGCCATTGTCCCTTCCTCCCAGCTCTGCATCAGCAGAAAACTTGAGTTGGGGGCAGAGCTGTGTCAGAACCCTGGTAACTCTGATGTGGCAGTTTTATTTGGGATCTTAACCAATAGGCCAAACACCTGCCATTACAACGGTGAGCTCTTCATGCACTAATCCATCTGGGAATATAAGCACATTTCTGAAGCCATCCCAGTAGCATAGAGTGGTTAACAAGAGAGCATCCATTTCTGCTTTCTAATAAGAACAAGGAACAGCATTGTGGCATGGGGGGGTAAATTCCATATTGGCCCCAGTTTGTATACAGATTACTCAACTTCTGATCCACTTAGCTATATGACCTGAGAATGCAAAGTGTGATGGCCAGAGCACATGGGTCCCTAGCAGTCATATAGGAGACTTGGATGAAGCTCCTGGTTCCTGGCTCCTGGTTTTACCTTGTCTCAGCCCTGGATACTGAAGCCATTTGAGTGGTAAACCAGCAGATGGAACATGTCTCTTTCTCTGTGTATGTGTGTCTCTCTCTCTCTAAATCTACCTTGTAAATAAATAAATGTTTTAATTTCAAAATAAAGAATATGCTTTATTAATAAAAATGAACTACTATGTGACTGGCACATTAATAGTCATATAATGAAAATATTATTAATGTTCCTTGCTCCACCAAAAATGAGGAGATTGTGGAGACGCCACATGATCTCCTGTATCTGACATAAATAATGTGGCAGAAATGAGCAAATTTGGGAACATAACAAAAGTTCCTCAAATAAAGAAATGGTAACAAGTGTTGGGAGAATGTTTAGAAAAGTGAATTCTTGTACACTGCTGATAGGAATGTAAATTGGATGGAGCCTTTTTGGAAAACAGCATGGCAGTGGCTCAGAAATTAAAAATGGGACAATCATATGACCCTGTGACCCCACTTGTGCCTATGAAAACAAAGGAAATGAAATGAGATCTTCAATAAATCATTGAACTCATGTTTGTTACTACATTGTTCATGTTATCTATGATATGGAAGCAACCAGAATGTACTGACAGGTGAGTGTATAAAGATATGCTATGCAACAGTGGAATAATGTCTAGCCTTAGAAACAGGAAAATGCTAGCACTATGCCAACATGGATCAACATGAAGGACACTGTGTAAGTGAAGCAAGTCAGACAGAGAAACACTGTCACTACATGATCTCACTTGAGGAGTAGAAAATAGTAAATTCAGAGGCAGATTGCGGCCCAGTAGGTGAAGTTACAGCCTGTGAGGCTTCTACCATCGTATCTCAGAGCTCTTGTTGAAGTCCCAGCTGGCCTGCTTCCAATCCAGCTCCCTGCTCTAGTGCCTGGGAAAGCAGCACAAGATGGCCCTAGTACTTGGTTTGCTGCATCCATGTGGGAGACCCAGATGGATTTCCTGGTTCCTAGCTTCAGCCTGGCTCAGTCCTGGCTTTTGTCACCTTTAGGAAAGCAAACCAGTGGATGGAAGATTGTTTCCCTCTCTTTCTCTCCCTCTCTGTCTATAATTGCCTTTGAAATATATAACATGACTCTGAAGAATAAAACACAGTAAATTCAAAGAAGCAGAGTACAAGGGTCATTGCAGGGCTGCAGAGAAAAAAAATTGGAGACATGAATCAGAACATGAGAAGTTTTAAGTTTGAAAATGAAGAAGGCCTAGAATTCTGCCATGCAGCACAGTGACTGTGACTAACAGTGCTGGATCACATAGTGAAAATCCTCTAAAAAGCAGTTCATAAGTTGAGTGTCATTTTTATAGATCTCAATAAAAATAATAATAAAACACAAGGGTGGGCCGAGCTTCTGGAGATAATGGACACGTTTACGTCAATGACTGTGGTGGTGTTTTCATGGGTGTGTGCTTCTCTCCAGGTTTGTCAATTTGTAATCCCTCTATGTGCACAGATTTCTGGATGCATGTTCCATTTTAATGGTCACTTCAGGTAATTTAAGAAATTGAAAATGAAAGAGCATTCTTCACGTGAAACCTTCCTTGGGTTGGTTTTGGTGCACAGCAGGTAAAGCTGCCTGGGTCAGCTCATGTCCTGGCTCTCCAGTTCTGACCAGGTCCCCACTAATGGCCTAGGAAAATGGCAGAAGAAACCAAGTGCTTGGCTCCCATGCATCCATGTTGGACTCCTTGATTGGGCTGCTTGCTTCTGTCTTCTGCCTGCCTAGCCCTGGATGTTGTGTTCATTTGGGAAGTGATGGAAGATAGGTGTGTCTCTGTCTTCCCCCCTCTCAAATTCTGTCTTTCAAAAAGATCAAATAAATCTTTAAAAAATTCCTAAACTGATTATTTTTTAAAAGACTTATTTATTTATTTGAAAGTCAGAGTTACACAGGGAGAGGAGAGGCAGAGAGAGAGGTCTTCCACCCGATAGTTCACTCCCCAAAGGGCTGCAATGGCCGGAGCTGCACTGATCCGAATCCAGGAGCCAGGAGCCTCCTCTGGGTCTCCCACGTGGGTGCAGGGGCCCAAGGACTTGTGCCATCCTCCAGGGCCATAGCAGAGAGCTGGAGCAGAAGTGGAGCTGCCGGGACACAAACCAGTGCCCACATGGGATGCCGGCATTGCAGTTGGTGGCTTTACCCACTACACCACAGTGCCGGCCCTTAACTAATTCTTTTTAAGGAAATAGGTATAACCATAATTAATCAGCAAAGTTCCTTTTGCTATGGAATGTTATATATGCATAAAATAACACTCAAGGAAATACGCATAGTGTTATGAAATGAGTGAAATACTTCATGGAAGAAAAATTGTATTTACAATTCTCATAATATCCATAATGTTTTAGAAGGCTTTTATTTAATGTATACAAATTTCATATTGCAGTTTTTAGGAATATAGTGGTTCTTCCCCCAATCCCTGCCCTCCCACCCCCACTCACCTCCCATCTCCTATTTAATCTCCCATCCCATTATTCACTAAGGTTCATTTTTAACTGACTTTATATTCAGAAGACCAACTCTATACTAAGATTTTGACAGTTCGCACCCATACAGACACACAAAGTATAAAGTACAGTTTGAAGACAAGTTTTACCATTAATTCTCAAAGTGCCTCATTAAGGACAGAGGTCCTACATGGGGAGTAAATGTATAGTCACTCCTGTTGTTGATTTAACAGTTAATACTTATTTTTTAAAAAATTTATTTTATTTAAGACAGAGTTACAGACAGAGGTAAAGACAGAGAAAGGTCTTCCATCCACTGGTTCACTCCCCAGATGGCCACAAAGGCTGGAGCTGCTTCGATCCAAATCCAAGAGCCAGAAGTTTCTTTGGGGTATCCCACATGGGTGCAGGGGCCCAAGGACTTGGGCCATCCTCCACTGCTATCCCAGGCCATAGCAGAGAGCTGGATTGGAAGAGGAGCAACTGGGACTAGAACCAGTGCCCATATAGGATTCCAGTGCTTCAGGCCAGGGCTTTAACTTGCTGCACCACAACGCCGACCCAATCACTCTTATTTTTGTCCTTCACAACCCGAGGCTCTTGATGTGAGCTGTCAAGGCTATGGAAGCTTTTTGAATCCACAAACTCTGTCAGTATTTAGACAGGGCCATATGCAAAGTGGAAGTACTCTCCTCCCTTCAGAGAAAAATACATCCTTTATTGATGCCCCCTTCTTTCTACTGAGCTCTCACAGAGATCCTTCATGCAGAATATTTTTTGCCACTAAGTCTCAGCTTTCCATGCCTGAAATTCTCTCATGGAATTTTCAGACAGATCTGAATGCCTTAGGGGCTGATTCTGAGATCAGAGTGCTGTTTAGGGCATTTGTCATTCTATGAGTCTGCTGCGTGGACTGCTTCCCATGTTGGAACTTTCCTTTTTAATTCTATTGTTATTGGCGCACACTTGGTCTTACTTATGTGATCCCTTTGACACTTATTCCTATCTTAATGATCAGTTATGCACTTAAAATGATCACTTTAACTAGTAAGATGGCATTAGTTATTTAGTTAGTTGGGCCAATGGTGTGTCAATTTTGTTTATTTTTTCAAAAAACCAGCTTTTCGTTTTGCTGATCTTTTAAAATTTTTTTATTTGATTCTGTTGATTTGTTCTCTGATTTTAATTATTTCTCTTCTCCTACTAGTTTTGGATCTGGTTTGCTGCAGTTTTTCTAGATCCTTGAGATGCATTGAAAGCTCATTTATTTGGTGCCTTTCCAATTTCTTGATGCAGGCACCTAATGCTATAAACATTCCTTTTAACACTGCTTTTGCTGTATCCCATAAGTTTTGATATGTTGTGTTGTTTTCCTCATTTACTTCCAGAAAGTTTTTGATTTCTCTTTTGATTTCTTCTATGACCCACTGTTCATTCAGGAGCATGTTGTTCAGTGTCCATATGTTTGCATGTGCTCTAGGGATTCCTGAGTTGCTAATTTCCAGCTTCATTCCTCTGTGGTCTAAGAAGATGCATGGTATGATTTTGATTCTTCTGACTTTGCTGAGACTTGCTTTATGGCCTACTTTGTGGTCAGTCCTACAGTAGGTTCCATGTAGGGTTTCTGATGAGAAGTCTGGGGTGAGTTTAATCGTATTTCCTCCAAGTGTGATTTGGTATTTCATGCATATTTTAGGATCTGTTCTTTATGTGTTATTGAGGAGAGCTTTGCCACTCTGCCAAGGTGAGATTCTTTTCCACTCGTATCTATTGGGAGTTCTCTGCACTTCCTGAACTTGGGTGCCTCTTTCTCCAGAAGGGGGAAGTTCTCTGTTATTATTTCATTAAGAAGGCCTTCTAATCCTTTCTCTGTTATGATGCCTTCTGGAATTCCTAGGATCCGAATGTTGGATCATCTGCTGAAATCTTCCAGATCTCCAATCGTGATTTTCAATTTCTTGATTTCTTCTTGTGTTTGGTCTGTGTTATTCCTAGAATTTGTCTTCTAGTTCTGATATTCTTTCTTCTGTTTCATTTATTCTATCATTGAGACTTTCCACTGTATTTTTTATTTGCTCTATTGAATGCTTCATATCTAGTTTATCTTTTTTTTTTTTTTTTTTACAGGCAGAGTGGACAGTGAGAGAGAGAGACAGAGAGAAAGGTCTTCCTTTTTGCCGTTGGTTCACCCTCCAATGGCCGCCGCGGTCGGCGCGCTGCGGCCGGCGCACCGCGCTCGTCCGATGGCAGGAGCCAGGAGCCAGGTGCTTTTCCTGGTCTCCCCACGGGGTGCAGGGCCCAAGCACCTGGGCCATCCTCCACTGCACTCCTGGGCCACAGCAGAGGGCTGGCCTGGAAGAGGGGCAACCGGGACAGAATCCGGTGCCCCGACCGGGACTAGAACCCGGTGTGCCGGCGCCGCAAGGCGGAGGATTAGCCTGTTGAGCCACGGCGCCGGCCTAGTTTATCTTTCTGACTTCTCTTCCATATCTCAATTTCCTGGGAACACTTTTCATTTAGTTCATGAATTTGTTTCTGATTGCTTCTAAGTAATCTGAGATTAAATTTCTGAATTCCATTTCTGGCATATCCTCAACCTCTTCTTCCACTTCTATTATTGAAGAGGAGATGTAGTGTTCATTTCTGGGGCTCATACTGTCTTCCTTAGTCTTACTAAAGTTTTTCCCCTTGTTCTTCAGCATTTCTGGTTTCTTTTATCATTCATATGTGTCTTGGTGCTTGTGGCAAGATTTCCTTCTGCTGTGAGCTGCTATGTGTCTATACATTGCCAGTGGAAGCACACAGTCCCACCTCTAAAGTCCTGCTCACTTCTGGATGGTGAAGGGGGCAGATAGGAGAGCTCTGGAGCTCTAAGCCTTACCTACTTGGGCCAGGCTCTGGTGTGTGAAACAAGTTAGGGATTTCAATGTTTAGAACTTTTCCCCATTGTACAGCTTGTGTGGTGGTGGGGGGAAATTACTCTGAAATGTTGTAATCCTTGTTCCTGGGTGTGGGGGTGTGTGTGGTGAAGTGGCCCCCACAATTGATGAGGCAAATGCGGTTGTACCCTGTTTACATTCAGAGATGTAAACAGACAATGTGGTTTCTCCCATCTGTCTGGGTTCCTGTTAGGGGGATGGGGAGACATGGATGGGCAGAGGTGTGCCCATGTTCCCCGTCTGTTCCCCTATTCTTCCCACTTAGAACTTCAAATACAGTTCACCTGGCTCTCCTGCCCACTGCTAAATGCAGCTCCATGGATTCGCAACCTCGAGTCTCATCTGGTCTGCCCTGGAAGGGGGAGAGTGTGGCACCAGTCCCCCCATTCGGCTTCTCCTCTGCACCTCTCTCATGCCCTTGTGAGTCTTTGTTACCTCTGTGTGGGCCTGCTCAGTCTCTCCTGGACTCCTGGGCTTCTCTGCATGAAACTCTTGCAGCTCTGTTGCCAGCCTGTATCCCCTTTCCTTATTAAATATCTGTTTTCTCCCAGTGACTCAGAACGTCCTGTTGCTATACTGCAATCTTGGCTCTGCCCCCCACTAATCACCATAGCTTTTTATAATATTTTATAACATTGATAAGGAAAAAGAAAATATCTAAATCATAAATTCTGCAAAGCTATATTTGATTCTACTCATAAAGCAGGCTAGTATTTATTAAATATCAATATTTGAGGATTTTTATGTCAGATTTGGGGCAGATAAAGGCTCCAGACATATGAGAGATCTACCAGGGAATCCTGCCAGCTCTGTCCATCACTGAGCACAGAGTATCAACCAACAGTCTGTGGGCTGTTGACTACCACAACTCTGAAGTTTAAGGTAGAAATTGAGGTGTATTAGATAGTAAACTTGGGAAAACAGTGCATTTCCTTGAACTAAACTTCAAAGAATGATTTTCAACCCATGTAATATTTCCTCATTAGTTACAAAGTCAATCAAGACTACAAGCAATAAGCAAAAAGATGGTAGGGCCAGAAAACCATGGTAACTCTTTATTTCTTTTGAATTGAGGAGGTAAGATGGCCTATCTAGTAATTAGGGCAATTTGAGAATCTGCATGTTACATGATGGTTTCACTTCTGAGAGCTCAAACCCTTCTGTATATCCATTGATATTATTCTCTTTAGCTTCTTGTGTTCACTGGAGACGAGAAAGAAAGGTGCAGACTACTAAGAATGCTTTGTTATAAAATCCCCACATCCTCTTTAATTCCAAAAAGTTTTTAATGCAGCCAGGACTCAAACCACCATCCATATGAAATGCCATCACTGTAGGCAGTGGTTCCACCAGCTATACCACAGTGCCAGCCCCTTGTAGTATGTCTTGAAAACTGGCATTGTTATGCCTCTGGCTTTGTTTTTGTTGTATAAGGTTGCTTTAGCTATTCCTGGTCTCCTGTTTCTCCATATAAATTTCTGTAAAATTTATTCTAGATCCGAGAAGAATGTGTGGTGTTTTGATTGGTGTCACATTGAATCTGTAAATGGCTTTCAGAAGAATGGACATTTTGATGATGTTGATTCTTGACATCCATGAACATGGAAAATTTTTCATTTTTTTGTGTCTACTTGTATTTCAAAACTGTTTTGGAATTCTCATCATAGAGATCTTTGATATCACTGGTTAAATTTATTCTAAGATATTTGATAGTTTTTGTAGCTATTGTGAATGGAATTGATCTTAGAAGTTCTTTGTCAGCTGTGGCATAATCTTGTATAAAAAGGCTATTGATTTTTGTGTATTGATTTTATATCCTGCTCTTTTACCTAACTCTTCTGTGAGTTCCAATTGTCTCTTGGTGGACGTATTTGGGTCTTCTATATATAGAATCATGTCATCTACAACTAGGGATAGTTTGACTTCCTCTTTCCCAATTTGAATTCATTTGATTTCTTTTTCTTACCTAATGCCTCTGGCTAAAACTTCCAGGACTATATTGAAAGACAATGGTGAGCGTGGGCATCATTATCTGGTACAGGATCTCAGTAGAATGCTTCTAACTTTTCCTGTTCACTAAGATGCTGGCTGTAGGCTTGTCATAAATTGCTTTGATTGTGTTGAGGAATGTTCCTTCTATTCCCAATTTGGTTAGAGTTTTCATCATGAAAGGGTGTTGTATTTTATCGAATGCTTTCTCTGCTTCTATTGAGACAATCTTATGGATTTTGTTCTGCAGTTTGTAAATGTAGGTATCACATTTGTTGATTTGTGAATGTTGAAACATCCCTGCATACCAGGAATAAATCCCACTTGGTCTGAGTTAATGATCTTTCTGATGTGTTGTTGGATTCAAGTGGCTAGAATTTTGTTGAGGATTTTTGTGTCTATTTCCATCAGGGAAATTGGTCTTTAGTTCTTTCTCTGTTGCATCTTTTCCAGGTTTAGGATTTAAGATGATGCTGGATTCATAGAAAGAATTTGGGAACGTTCTCTCCCTTTAAATTGTTGTGAATAACTTGAGAAGAATTGGAGTTAGTTCTTTTTTAAATCTCTGTTAGAATGCAGCATTGAAACAACCCAGTGTTTCACATCCTTCATGATATCCATCACATGGTAGCAACCTAAATATGTATTGCCAGGGGAGTGGATAAAGAAACCATGCTATATAACAGTGGAATGCAAATAGCTCTAAAAAGAGGGAAATGCTAGCATTGCTCCAACATGGGTGGACATGAAGGACATTCTTTAAGTGAAAGGAGTCAAGGGCCTATGCTGTGGTACAGTAGGTTAATCATCCACCTGCGGTACCGGCATCTCATATGGCCACTGGTTCTAGTCTCAGCTGCTCCTCTTCCAATCCAGCTCTCTTCCATGGCCTCAGAAAACAGTAGAGGACGGTCCAAGTGCTTGGGCCCCTGTACCCATGTGGGAGACCCAGAAGAAGCTCCTGGCTCCTGGCTTCAGATCAGCCCTGCTCTGGCTGTTAAAGCTATTTGGGAAGTGAACCAGTGGAAGGAAGACCTTTCTCTCTGTCCTCCCTCTCACTCTCTGTAACTCTACCTCTCAAATAAATTAATAAAATATTTTAAATAGAAATTAATCAGAAACGTAAAGACAATCGCTACATAATCTCACTAATATGAGGAGTAGAAAATAGTAAGTTCAGGGCCACAGTGTGGCACAGTGGATGAAACTGCTGCCTGTGATGCTGTAATCACACATCATAGCTCTTGTTGAAGTCCCGGCTGGTCTGCTTCAAATCCAACTCCCTGTTATAGTGCCTAGGAAAGCAGTGGAAATTGTACCTAGCGCTTGAGTCCCAATACACACGTGGGAGATCCAGATGGAGTTCCTGGCTCCTGGGTTCAGTCTGGCCCAGCCCTGGCTTTTTTGGCCTTTTGGAGAGTGAACCAGTGGATGGAAGATTCTCTCTCTATCTCTGTCTACATAACTTTGCCTTTCAAAACCTAACATAAATCTTAACTATTAAAAAAGATAGTAAATTCACAGAAGCAGAGAGTATAGGGGTCCTTGCAGAGCTGCAGAGAGAAGAAACTGGAAGCATGATCACAATGTGAGAAGCTTTAAGTTTGCAAAAGGAAAAGGACTAGAATTCTGCCATCCATCAGAGTTACTGTGGCCAACAGTGCTGGATCACATAGTGAAAATCCTCTAAGAGAGTCGATCCTTTGTGTAGATAGCAGTAAAAATACAAAACATATGGGTGGACCGAGCTTCTGGAGATAATGCACATGTTTATGGCAATGACTGTGGTGTTGCATTCATGGGTGTGTGTGTTTCTCCAGAGTTGTCAAGTTGTAATCGCTCTGTGTACAGCTTTCTGTATATACGTTCCATTTTAATGTGTCACTTGATGAAATTTAATAGTTTAAAATTAAAAAGCTTTTTCATGTCACACATTCCTTGGGGCTGGTTTTGTGATGCAGTGGGTAAAGCTGCCTATAGTGCAGGCATCAATTATGGAGGCTAGGTCAGGTACCAGCTGCTCTACTACTGACCCAGCCTCCTGCTAATGACCTGGGAAAACCGCAGAAGGTATCAAGTGCTTGGCTCCCTGCATCCATGTTGGTATCCTGGATTGGGCTCGTGGCTCCTGTCTTGGCCAGCTCTGGATGTTGTGTCCATTAGGGAGGTGAACTTGCAGATGGAAGATACGTCTGTCTCTGTGTCTCCCTCTCTCTTGATAACTCTGCCTTTCATATAAAATTTTTTTTCATTAAATTTCTGAAATAATTTTTAGGAAACATGTTTAACAATCATTACATCAGCAAAGTTCCTTTTGCTAGGGAATGCTATATATGCATGAAATGACACTCAAGCTAGGGAATGCTATATATGCATGAAATGACACTCAAGAGAAAATAGTGTTATGAAACTAGTGGATTACTTCAATAAAACATATTTATTTAAAATTCTCAAAATATCTATCAAATACTACCACCTTTAATTTTTGTAAAGCTGATGATAAAAAAAGACTTAGAAATGTCAAATGCTGCAATGCTATATTTGATTCTCTTCATAAACATATTATTTATTTGATATCAAAATATGCAAGTTTTTATCATGTTAGATTTGGGGGCAGAAAAAGGCTTCAGACATATGAGAAATCCAGCATGGAAATCTGATAGTTTTGTCCATTACTGAACTCAAGGTACCAACGAATAGACTATGGGATGTCCAATACCATGACTCTAATATCTGACTTAGAAATTGAGATGTATTCGTTAGCAGACGTGGGAAAACAGTGCATTTCCTTGAAAAAAATTTCAAAAATGAATTTCAACTCATATTTTCCCATTAATTACAAAGTCAATCAAGACTATAATTAATAAGCAAAAAGGGGTGGAGCCAGAAAACCATTTAACTATTCAATTCTCTTGAATTGAGGAGGTAAGTTGGTTTACCTAGGATTTAAGGGAATTTTAGAATCTGCCTGTTACACCATGATTTCATGGCTCAGGGTTCATACTTTCTGCATATACATGATATTATTCTCTTTAGCTTCAGGGTCCATTGGAGATGAGAAAGAAAGGTGAAAATTTGTAAAGAATTCTTTGGGAAAAATCGCTAAATCCTCTGTAATTCCAAAAAAATTTTTGGGGAGTACTAGACAAATGCAATGTTTTCTTTCTTTAGTGGCTATTATGTGATTTATTTCCTCCAAAAGGCTGTAAAAGTTCAATTTCTTTATATTTTTTTCGTAGATACAACTCCCTCCACCTATCATCCCTCCTTCCTTTTCTTTTTAATTTCTTATCACATTTTTATTATTATAAATAGTGTGGGAACCCATGGATAGGCTTGCCATGGGACCCCCCATGCTGGGCTTGGCTTATAGCAGTAATGCGGATGTAGCAGGTGATTGAACTCTCCATATAGCTGAGGATCGTGGTAAACAACAAGATGGCGTTAATGCCCTGTTCACTACGTGACTCCACAGCTGATTGATATAGCTTCTGCGTGACTCCACAGCTGAGCATGATCAAGTGCCGGATTGGAGAGCTCCGTGCATGGACTGTGATTGGTTGAATTATGTATATAAGTGGACTGCGGGAGAAGGAACATGCGCGCTATCTTTCCCCCTTAAGGAACGCGTGCGCCATCTTTCTCCCTTAAGGAACGCACGCGCCATCTTTCCCCCTTCTCCCTGTTCCCCACTCTTTTTCCCACTCTAAGTAAAAGTCTACTGAAGATTAGCTGCGAGCAGCGTCGTTCCTTTGTGGCCGAAGGATCGACAAATAGAAAAATGGTTTCTCCTCTCTTTTATACATTTATGCACTTATTTGACAGAGTCACAGAGAGAGGGAGAGATCTCCCACCAGCCCCTTAACTCCCCAATAACCACAATGGCTGAAGCTGGGCGAGGCCAAATCCAGGAGCTTAAATGGGGTCTTCATTGTGGTTTGCATGGGACTAAGCACTTGTGCCATCTTCTGCTAGTATTCTCAGGCCCTTAGAAGGGGAATAGCATCCAAAGTGGAGCAGTTGGGGACACAAGCAGGTGTCCATATAGGATGCTGGCACTGCAGCACTGGCTTTTACTACCTAGCCACAACACCAACCCAAAGAACAGCCGTTTTTAATGTAAACTTTGGTCATCACATTCTCCATTGCACCTGGGTCTCTGAAAACCTTTCTCAGGAGCATTCTCCCCACTGCTCTGCTCTTTACATGAATGAAGCTGAGCTTAGTGGTCTGTAGTTTGGGGAGGAAATCACTATGGGGTAGAAAGAAATCTACGAATCCTGAGAGACACAGGAGTTTGACTTCTCATCCCTCCCATGTCAGACTCAGCATCTCCTGCTCCCTTCTTCTCAGACCGCGTCTGCCCCAGGTTGCTGGGAAGAGCAAGAGTCAGTGTGAGAGTCTAAGAGTCTCCTTTGAGACAATAAATAGAATGATGTAAAAGTTTCTGGTAATTAGCCCAAGAGAAAAAACTTCACAAATGTTCTCATCTGAAACTTCACTTTCATTGAAGGTGAAAAGATAATTGCAGCTCCGCAGGGAGGTGAGGTCACAGGCACACACCATTTCTAGTGCTCCAGCTGCCTTCCGTCTACTCCTATGACTGTGGAGAGCTTTGTGCCGATCCGTGTCCTGGCAGCAGAGATCAGATTTGTGATGCAGTGGGAGAAAGAGAGCGGCTTCCCGTGAGGAGGCAATCAGGAGTCTGGGTGACTGATCAGGTGAGAAAGGGGATTCTCCTGTTCGCTCCTGGTCCTGGACCCCAGGCTCCCAGGGGGGAGGAAGGATTCAGAGATGTGTGTGAGCTAGGACAGGGAGATAGGGTCCTGTTACTGGAACTTTCTAGCTCTCTCTTATGCCAAATTGACATCACAAGGACAGAATCTGAAGTTAGAGAACGTTTAAGCTTTCAGGGGTTAGGCAGGGGCAGAGCAGAAGTCCCTACCATAAGTGCAGAGGTCTGTGGTGTGAAGGAGGGTGCAGGGAGCTTTGGCTGCTGAGCCAGGTGCTGGCCTGACCTCAGGGCATCTTGCACATGAGCTCAGTTCCCTGGGAAACCGGCTTGAGGGCTTGCCTTCGTCATGAGGAGGACGTGCCTGTGTGTTCTGTAGGACTGTGCAGGTGCAAAGCCTTCTTTGTGCTGAGATCTGACAGACATGGAGCACTGTGTTAAGTGATGTCTGTGAATGTTAATGGGGAGCAAGCCCAGCCAGTCTAGAGCCCTCGCAAACCTTGCCCATACTGAGGCACACACCGTTGCATTTTTCCAGCACTTTCAGACTTCCGGTCTCACTGACCCTTGAGGGCCAGATTCCATTGCTACCGTAGCTGACTCTTCAAGGTCAGACTCTGAGTCCTCAGCAAGCCTTGTTTATCCATCTGAACAGGCACTTCAGCCAGCACAGGCTCAGTGGCTTATGTTCATACACATATGAAAAGGAAAAGAAAGACGTATTTGCTGTGGTACAGTCCTCCACTCCACACCAACCTCTGGGGGCTCCTAATGTGATTTGGTGTCATCCACGATGACATTGGTTTTGGGGTTTGTTCCATGGTCATAAGAACTGGTGTGTAATATGTTTCAGGACTGTCATTTCAAATCCATCTGCTGTTCAGTGGATTCACAGGAGCCAAAGTCTCCACTCTCAGAACTACCAGAGAGGAGCCTGCAGACTCACATGCTTGTGGGGTAATGAGGGCAATAATGAGTGTAATGAGGTCCTCCAGAGCTGGGAGTGAACGATGAGCCAAGGGGCAACTGCTGGGACAGAAAGGTTTCCTTGGACTCTGCTCTACCAGCTGTGCAATGGAGCCAGTGGTTGTGTCCTAGGAAACACCTATTGTTCCTTACTACATTGTGATTTTTTTTTCATGTTGAAGCAAGGGAAGCCTGGTTAACGATAGTTTTCTAATGTAGGAAGGGGCTCCACATTCAAGTGTCTCTTCTGACATTTTCACTGGATTGAAAATACTTTCTTGCCATTTGCAAGCTGCACACACAGGATTTGACCCTCTGAGGTTCCATAAGGTGTATGTCCTCTATAGCCAGTATCTTTCAGAAATCTCACCTGATGGCAAAGCTTTCACTTAAATATTAGTAAATAAATAAATGTAGAACATGAGTAGGAATGTTCAGCTTCTATCATACATGATAGAAGATGTCTCCTTTCCCTGTGTACAGGGCAGAGTGTAGGATCAGTCCTTGAAGGTCATCTCTTCCTAGAGAATAGCATGGTAGTTTTTCCATGGGCTTCCCTATATGCAACCAGTTTGACTTAAAAAAAGTGATTGTTCAAGGAGAAGACCCCAGGAAATTATAGGATAATTAATTTATCTGCATCTTAAAAAGATATCTAAATGTTTAATCATTAGTGATGCTTGCTCATGCAATACATCTTCATGTATAGAAGTAAACTCATATGAAACTGTTAAAATCCAGTGCCACTAGTCTACAGTGAATTGGCAAGGTGAAAAAATGAATAAGTATTCATAAGGCTACCTGAAGAACACAGCTCACTAGATTTGTTGGAGTGTACCAGGAGAATTTACCTGCTTTTCTTTAAAATTAGTAGTCTGTAGCTGATTTCCAATGAAAGGAATGCTGCTGCCTTCTCATGGACTTATGACAAATGTGTCTCTTCACACCATAATATTTTATAAGGAGCCTTAATTTTTTATAAGTAATCTATTGTAATGAGCCTTAATATTACACATAGTACTCTTTGGAAATATGTTCATAAAGAAAAATATTAAGCAGATAACTCTAAGGGTGAATCTATGTTATTGGAGAAAAATATAAAAGAGAATGTTTAATTCAGCTGCCATTAATACAGGGGTTAATTCTTCATTTCCCCCACAGGAATCTCTGGCTCAGAGATAATAGCCAGGCTTTGGGAGCTGATGGGATGGTCACCAGATTTGATAACAGGCATGATCTACTTATCACAAACAATTGCTGGAATTTTTGGCAATTTCTCTATTCTTTCCCATTATCTCTATTTCAACTTCACAGGATGCAAGTTTAGGCCCACAGATTTGATCATCAAACACCTGACTATAGCCAACTGCTTAGTCATTCTGTCTAAAGGAGCAACACAAACCATGGCAGCTTTGGGGATGAAGCCTTTCCTCAGTGATATTGGGTGCAAGCTTGTGTTCTATGTGCACAGAGTGGGCAAGGATATGTCCACTGGCACCACCTGCCTCCTGAGTATCTCCCAGGCCATCACCATCAGTCCCAGGAACCCCAGATGGGCAGAGCTCAAAGCGAAGGCTCCCAAGTACATTGGCCCCTCCAACATCCTCTGCTGGATTCTGAATCTGCTACTAAATATCGTGGTACCTGTGCATGTGACTGGAAACAAGAGTTACAAAAACATCACTAAGAAAACTGATTATGGCTATTGCTATTCTGTGAGTCATGGCAAATCCTTAGACTTGCTATATTCTGCCCTGGTGTTATTCAGAGATATTTTCTTTGTGGCACTCATGCTCTTGGCCAGCAGCTCCATGGTTATCATCCTGTACAGACACAGGCAGCAGGTCCAATACATCCATAGGACCAATGTCTCCTCCAGGTCCTCCCCGGAGTCCAGAGCCACCCTTAGCATCCTTGTCCTGGTGAGCACCTTTGTGTCTTTGAGCACTCTCTCCTCCATCTTTCACATTTGCTTGACTGTTTTAAGCAATCCTAGTTTGTGGCTGGTGAACACCTCTGCACTACTTGCTGGGAGTTTCCCAGCTGTAAGCCCCTACATTCTCATGAGCCACGACTCCAGAGTACACAGGCTCCTCTGTGCCCCTACAAGAAATCGAGAATCCTCTGCTTAGAAAGTATGTGTAAATGTGTTGTGTGTATTCACAATGGTTTCTTCTCAATATTATTAAAATTTAATTTTAATTAGCTTTTTGACTTGTTATTCAGGGAAACAAATTGAGTTCATCATCCTCTGATTCACTCCCCAAATGCCTGCTAATAGCCAGATAAGGGGCCAAATTGGGAGCTAGGCACTCAGGTGAGGTCTCCAACATGGGTCACAAGAACCCAATAGCTTGAGGCAACACCATAACTTTCCAGGTTTGCATTAACAAGAAGCGTTGGTCATTAGCAGAGATGGATGTAGAACCCTGGTAACTGAGATATTGGATGTAGCCATCTTCTCTGGCATCTTAACCAACAACCTAAACACTGCCCCCTAGTGTTTATTCATTAATCTCTCTGCAAGTGCAACCACATTTCTGGAGTCCCAGTAGCAGAGTGGGGTAACCTAGCAGCCTAAATTTCTTCTCCAAAATAAGGAGTGAACCAGTTAATAATTAGAAATGAATTACTCTGTCATTAGCACATCAGTTCCTGTTCATGGAAATATTATTAATGTTCCTGGACCTCCAAAAATGTGGATTTTATGGAGAACCATGGGTGTCACCTGAGTATGATGTAAGGAAGCTGTCTGTCAGAAGTGAACAAGCTGTGGGAGTGTGGCAGAGGCTCCATGAATGAAGCTCCCAGAAACAATGAATAATGTGGAACATAGTGGAGGAAAACTCTGTCCCAGAGCAGGAGCTTTGACGACTCTGCAGGAGTCCTGTGCAACTCATCCTCATGGGACAGAGTCTATTGAAATCACGTATTTCACTTTGTGTTACTATATGAGGGCAAAGGGACAAATTCATTACTTAACACATGCTAAATTGATCACATGTATACAAAGAGAATTGAAAATGAATCTGGATGTGAACGAAAGGGTGGAGGGAGCGGGCAAGGGGGGAGGATTGCAGGGGGAGAGGGAAAATATGGGGGGAAAGCCATTGTAATCCATAAGTCGTACCTTGGAAATTTATATCCTAAATAAAAGTTAAAAAAAAAAAGAAAGGAGATCAGTGACTTCAAACATCTTGATGTACATATGACCAGTCTGACCATGCGAGGGCATGGGCAGAAGGGCACAGATGTATGTTCTGTTTATAAAAGACACCAAGGCAGTATGGCCTATGAACAGGGCACCCTGTCTGGAATATTCTGGCATGGAGTTGAGATCTGTATCTTTAAGTGAGAGTATTGGGTCTGTGGGCAAAACACATATTCCATGGGACACTCTTTGTGTCTCTGGTGAGGAGTAAGTTATGATAGCGTCTTGCACCAAACTTGAAGCCATGAGAACATAGGCACTGAGAGAAATTCTCCCCCTTTCTCTCTTTGTATGTTTATTTCCACATTTATAAACACACATATTATGTTTCTATGTGTTTATAGGTGCACATATAGAGATATGAAATAAGGTATGTTCACATTCTATCAATCAGAAATATTGGAAAACTGTAAAGCCAGAAATCCAAAGAAGAGGCCATCACTAAGGTGCAGCAGGTTAAACAGCAGCTGTAGCACCAGCATGCCACATAGTCGCCATTTTGACTCTAGGCTGCTCTGCCCCTGATCCAGCTCTCTGCTCATGTGCCTGAGAAAGCAGCAGAACCCAAGTGCTTGGGTTCCTGAAACCACTGGGAGCCCTGGAAGAAGCTCCTGGCTCCTGGCTGTGGAAAGGTCCAGCTCTGACCTTTGTGGCCATGTGGCTAATGAACCAGCAGAGGGAAGATCTTTCTCTGTGTGTGTGTGAGTGTGTGTGTGTGTGTCTGTAACTCTGCATTTCAAGTAAAAAAGTAAATCTTTTAAAACAAAGGTAAGTTTCTTGGTACAAAAATGTTTTAAAATTCATTGATGGAGCTTGCGCTGTGGTGTAGCGAATAAAGCTGCCGCCTGCAGTGCCGGCATCCCATAGGGGCACCGGTTCGAGTCCTGGCTGCTCCACTTCTGATCCTGCTCCCTGCTATGGCCTGGAAAAGCAATAGAAGATGGCCCAAGTCCTTGGGCCCCTGCACCCACATGGGAGACCCAGAAGAAGCTACTGGCTCCTAGCTTCGGATTGGCACAGCTCCAGCTGTTGCAGCCATCTGGGGAGTGAACCAGTGGATGGAAGACCTCCTCTCTCTCTCTCTCTCCTTCTCCCTCTCCCTCTGCTTCTCTCCCTCCTTCTGTAACTATGCCTTTCAAATAAATAAATAAATATTTAAAAATAAAGTAAAATAAAATTCATTGATGATTTTGTCAGGACACTCACTTTCTATGGCCTTTGGGAATGTCATTGGCTGTACAGATGTCATGATGTTTGAGAAAGAAAGGAAAAATGGACATAATTTTTAAATTTTTAAATATATTGTCAAATAATACTAGTATACATTCCATATCCATGGGAAACCATATGATCTATTACTATATGTTTACATTGATTATATCAAGCTACAATTAGAATCTACTTCGCTACTGTTCCATTGTGGTGTTTATGAACAAATAATATGAACATATAAGATAATTATCTGTGAACCCTATCACATGTACACTGTGATAAAGTAGAGGGGAGGTGGTGCCTGAATTTCTGTATTAATTAAAGTCCCAGAGACTCCAGCTGGTCAGCTGACCACACAGGGAGGAACAAGGGTCTACAGAACTGGAATAAGAAAACTCCACTATCCCACAGAAAACCTGAAAACACTGCCACGCAGAATCAGATACAAGTCAAAGGGAAAATACTGTGCTCCAGGATTGGAAGAACTGATATCTTTAAGTGAGCACACCATTATAATATCTGCAGTATCCATTCAATCTCTATCAAAATCCTAATGGTAATTTTCACAAAAGTGTAAAAAAATCCTAATATTCATGTGGGACTGAAAAAAACACAATGCCTCTGAGAGCCAAGACAATACTGAGGAAGAATAAAACTGGAAGTCCCACACCCCTTGGTTTCTCAATATATTACAGAGCCACTGTGTTCAGAGAGTAGAACACCAGGAAACTCAGACACATAGACTTCATACAGCAGAATGGGAGTGCTAAAAGGAAAATTCATGGATTATCCATTAATTTTCAGCAAGAGTTCCTGGAACATACAATGGCATAAGGAGAGGGAGTCCCTTCAGTAAGGGCTGCTGAGAAAACTGGAGATCCAGACATAATCTAAGGCAGTTGTACCCTTCACATACAAAACCAACTCAGTAATTAAGGTTTAAATTTGAGTTCTGAGGGGCCAGCAAGTTAGGCTTCTACATGTGACACCTACATCCCATGTGGGAGCTGGTTTGAGTCTGAGCTGCTTACTCCCAAGCCAGCTCCCTGCTGATGTACCTGGAAAAACAGTAGAAGGTGGCCCAAGCACTTGAACCCCTGCGACACATGTGGGAGACCCGGATGAAGGCCTGGCTTCTGCCAGGGGTTATGGCCATTTGGGGAATGAACCAGCAGATTGAAATCTCTCTTTCTCTCTCTCAGATAAATAAGTACATATTTAATATAAATGGATAAATAAATACAAGACATGAAACTGGTGTACGGAATGCAGTAGCTCAGAAAAAAGACCTGAGGCCATCAGCCCCTCCATGCAGCCCCGCAAGCAATACCCAAAATTTCTCCCCTTCTCAGACAAGGAAAACCATGGCTCCTGAAAACCCACTGCTCAGACCAGGCACCACCTAAAAATCACCAACATGGCTGCAGGATGCAGGCTGCAGGCTGCAACCCATGATGAACTTTAGTTTATTATTCTATTGTCACGATCATGAAATTATCATGCCTGACACTGCTATTCCCATCATGCACTGATGCTGTGCTACTTCTGTTATTTCCAAAAAACAGTAAGGTCGACCACCAGGTAGTCAAGTCCCATACAGAAACTCCGCCTCCAGCAAGTATTCAGTGAGACCTGGCTGCAGATACCACCCCATCCTTCCAGATCATGTAAATCACCTCCTGGAGGGCCTCCCACTCTAGAGCATGCCTGAACTCCTTCATGAGCATGCAATTCCACTTTTCATGCAATAAATCTCTTCTGTTGTTTTACTAGTTTCCTGCTTGTGTCAGACAAGAATCTGGACCCAGCTACTTCATGACAAAACCATAAAATTCTTACAGGAATTAGGGAAAAGTTCCTTGAGAATGGTCTTAGCAATAATTTCTGGGAGGTATGATTCCAAAAACGCAGGATACAAATGCAAAAATAGATAAGCAACATAGCATCAAACTAGAAAGGCTAAGCACAATGAAGAAAGCAATCAATGTAATATAAAGGAAATTAGGAAGCGGAGAAAAGATTTACAAATTATTTTTCTGCTGATGCAGTAAATTTCAAACCATCTGAATTCCTACAACTCGATAGTAAAATACCAAATACCCTGGTACAAAACTGGGCAAGAAAAAGAAAACTGGATATATTTTTCCCAAGAAGACTTTCAGATGATCAAAAGGCTGATGAATATGGCTAATCATTAGGAACATGGAAATCAAAACCACAATTGAGACATCCTCGTACATGTTCATGAACAGCTGTTATAAAAAAGAAGAATGAAATCTTGGGAGGAAGGGAGGAAAGAAAGGAGGCAGGCAGGCAAGAGTTGGGGAGAACTGGGATAAAAGTGAATTCTGGCCGGCGCCGTGGCTCAACAGGCTAATCCTCCGCCTTGCGGCGCCGGCACACCGGGTTCTAGTCCCGGTCGGGGCTCCGGATTCTGTCCCGGTTGCCCCTCTTCCAGGCCAGCCCTCTGCTGTGGCCCAGGAGTGCAGTGGAGGATGGCCCAGGTGCTTGGGCCCTGCACCCCAAGGGGAGACCAGGAAAAGCACCTGGCTCCTGGCTCCTGCCATCGGACGAGCGCGGTGCGCCGGCCACAGCGCGCCGTCAGTGGCGGCCATTGGAGGGTGAACCAACGGCAACGGAAGACCTTTCTCTCTGTATCTCTCCTTCTCACTGTCCACTCTGCCTGTCAAAAAAAAAAAAAGTGAATTCTTGCATATTTTTGCTGGGAGTGTAAATTGAGAATAGCCATTATAGAAAACAGTAGGACAGTGCCTCAGAAATTAAAAATGGAACTCTCATATGACTCAGGAATGCCACTTTTCATTATACATCCAAAGGACACAGGATCTTGAAGAGATGATCTGCTGGTGGTCATTACTGCATTGTCCACAATATCATGACATGGAAGCAACTTAAACATCCAATGTCAGATGAACTGGTAAAAAGATTGTGATGTACAATTCAGGGAAATATTACTTAGACTTTGATAAGATGGAAGTCTTGGCTTTTATATATCAGCATGGATGAACATGAAAAACACTGAGAAGGGGAAAGAGCCAGGCACAGATGGACAATTACTGTGTGATCCTAACTTCATGAGGAATCTAAAGCAGTAAGTTCAGAGAAGTGGAGAGTACAATGGTGTTGCCAAGGGATGCAGAGGGAGGGTTATGGGAGGGTTCCTCACACTGTTGATAAAACACTAGCATGAAGCTTCCTTCATAATATTTTTTTTCCAAGAGGAGAATACTGGTGGATTTAAAGATAATATATATTTACAGATTTGTAAAGAATGTGGGAATTAAGACATTTCACTCCTCAAACAGCTTTAACAATTACATATTCAAATCTTTCAAACACATCTGTAAAAGAAAAACATCCTGCAGCTTTCTAAGTGTGATCTTATGTCATTGTAGAACAATGTGAACACAGCACGTTGTGTTCCTGTTAATATTAATACATGCAGCTCTTCCCTCATTTCCCACACAAAAATCTCAGGCTCAGAAATGGCAATCAGGAATTGGGAGCTGATGGGATGGTCACCAGAGACTGGGCAACAGGGATGATCTCCTTATCAGAAACCAGTGCTGGAATTCTGGGGAATTTCTCTCCTCTTTCCCATCATCTCTGTCTCTACTTCACAGGATGCAAGTTTAGGTCCACAGATCTAATCATCAAACACCTGACTGTAGCCAACTGCTTAGTCATTCTATCTAGAGAATTTCCCCAAACCATGGCAGCTTTGGGGATGAAGCATTTCCTCAGTGATACTGGGTGCAAGCTTGTGTTCTATGTGCACAGAGTGGGCAGGGGGGAATCCATTTGCAGCACCTGCATCCTGAGTGTCTTCCAGGCCATCACTATCAGTCCCAGGAACCCCAGGTGGGAAGAGCTCAAAGCAACAGCTCCCAGGTACATGGGGCTCTGCATTATATTCTGCTGGGTGTTGAATTTAATGCTAAAATGCCATGGTACCTGTGCATGTGACTGGGAAAAGGAGGGACAAAAACGTCACTGTAAGAACTGATCATGGATACTGTTATTTTGTAGATCATGGCAAATTCACAGAATTTATTTATATAGCACTGGTTTTATTCAAAGATATTTTGTTTGTGGGCATTATGCTGTGGCCCAGTAGCTCCATGGTTTCTACCCTGTACAGGCACAAGCAGCAGGTCCAATACATCCATGGGACCAACATCACATCCAGGTCCTCCCCAGAGTCCAGAGCCACCCACAGCATCCTCGTCCTGGTGAGCACCTTTGTGTCTTTGAGCACTCTCTCCTCCGATTTCACATTTGCTTGGCTGTTTTAAACAATCCCAGTGTGTGGCTGGTGAACACTACTGCCCTGGTCTCTGGGAGTTTCCTGGCTGTGAGCCCCTATGTTCTCATGAGGCACGACTCCAGGGTGCCCAGGCTCTGCTGTGCAAGCACAAAGAAAGAAGAATCCCCTACTTAGCAAGAGAGGACAAAGTATATGAATATTCACAATTTTTCCTTCTCAATGCATTTTAAAATTAATAAATTAATTCTCCCAGTGTCCATCATGGCCTATTGTCAGGGGCCAATGTTGGGGGCCCAGAACTCAACTGAATTCTCCCAGGTGGGTGAGTGGAACCCAATTATCTCAGCAATTTCTCCTGTCCCCAGACCTGCAGGAGCAGGTTTAGTCTGCAATAGGGCTGGGTTAAGATCCAGGTATTTCAATATCTGATATGGCTTCTTATCTGGCATCTTAGGCATTAGACCACGTGACTGCTCTCACAATAGTGAGTTCTTTATTCTCTAATCTTTCTGGGAGTGAAAACCTATTGCTGAAGCTGTTGCCATACTGGAATGTAACCAACAACGCAGTGTGCGTTTCTGCTCTAAAATAACAACAAACCAATGGATAATAAGTGAATTACTATGCCATTATCACATCGATTTCTATATTATTGTAATGTTATTAATGTTCCTAGTTCTCCAAAAACAATATTAATTTTTAGCTGATCTCACCTAACTAGCTTCAGAAATCAGCAAGCTTCAGGGGGCCTTTAGCTGTCATTGACCTTATAGCCAGAGTTTGTCTCCTGCCTTGTGCTACACACAGGGACACGCACATCAGAATAGAATAGACAGGTTATTCTTACTAGCGTCACTTTGGATTTCTTTATTATTTTCCAATGAATTGATTGAAGTGCAAACATAACTTGATTTCATCTCTCTGAATGTGTTCATATAGAAACACAACTATCTGTGTCTACACACATGGAAACACACACACACACACAGGATAGGGGGAAGGTTAGAATTCTCTCAGTGCCTATGACCTCATGGCTTCAAGGTTACTGCAAGGCACCACCATAAACTTATTCCTCTCCAGAGACACAGAGGAGTGCACCGTGGAACATGTGTTTTGCCTACATGCAGAATTGTCCAGTTTGCTTATAGATACAGAAATCTCCCTCAGCAGATCTCAATATGATGCCAGGATATTCCGAAGGCCATACTACCTTGGTGTCTTTTTTTTAATAAATGATACAATTTATTATTTTTAAAATGTTTATTCATTTTTTTAATTTGAAAGAGAGTAACAGAGAAAGTTAGAGAGAGAGAGAGAGAAAGAAAAACTCTCTGGGAAAGACCAGGCTGAACCAGGAGCCAGGAACTCAATCCAAGTCTCCCATGTGGATGGCAGGGACCCAAGGACTTGAGCCATCACCTGCTGCCTCCCAGGTGCATTCACAGGAACCTGGTTCAGATCTCAGGCACTCTGATGTGTTGTAACTTAACCAATGTGCCACAAGGCCTGGCCCTGGAAGGAATCTTATTTAGTTCAGAGTTCTGAGGCTGGAAGTGTGAGACAGGGCAGCTGCATGTGATGAGGGTATTGTGCTGCTCATAATGTGGGGAAGAAGGCCTCGGTGTCTTTTATAAGCAGCAGAAAACACTTTTGTGAGCCCCTGTGCCCACACCAGGAAAGACTCTTCAGTTGTACATGGAGATGCTTGCAGTGACTGATCTCCTTAATAACACCTGCTTCAGATGGTGCTGCCCTTGAAGGATGAGGGGCACAGGACTCCTCTGGGACTCCCAAGGCTACTACCCTGGGAAGCTGAGTTTTCCTCCACTGAGATCCTCAGAGGCTTTCTTCATTTTCTGTATGTTGATCCCCCTTTGAAAAGCTGAACCTGCTTTATGGAGCTTCTGTTGCGCTCCCATAACTTGTTAACTTCTGACAAATTCGTTGTCAGATTCTGGTGACACCCAAGACTTCTCCATAACCCCCACTTATCTTGGTGGAGCCAGGAACATGGATAATGTTTCTAATATACAAGAATTGATGTGAGAGCTACCTAGCAACTCATGTATAATTACTTATCAGTTTGTTCCTTATTTTAGAGCAGAATTTCAGGCTCTATTGTTCACCATACTCTGTTATTGGGACTGCATCAGAATTGTGCCTACACTCCAGCAGGAATTAATGAATCAAGAACTCCCCATTGTTAACATAGACATTTGGACTAGGGAATTAAATGCCAAACAAGAATGCTGCATCAAGTGTCATAGATACTGAGGATTGAACCCCAACTCTGCACCTGACCCAAACTTCTACCTACTGCACACGTGGGAGGTTTGCTAATGACTCAGGTAATCAGGAGTGTGCAACCCACCAGGAAGACCTCAACCGGTCCTTGCTCCAAGCTTTGGCCCTTGATATGTAACTGTTAAGGAATGTGGGAGTGAAAAAGAGGATATTGGGTAATATTTCTGTCTCTTTGTCTCTCACATAACATTAATTAATTAATTTTATTTGAATCATGTTGATACTGAGAACAAACTATTGTCAACATACAATTTACACACTCATGCTAGGTAGGGGATCCTGTATTCCCTGTGAAGGCACAGCAGAGCATGGGCACTCTGGAGTCATGTCTCATGAGAATATAGGGGCTCACAGCTGGGAAACTCCCAGAGACCAGGGCAGTAGTGTTCACCAGCCACACACTGGGATTATTTAAAATAGCCAAGAAAATGTGAAAGATGGAGGAGAGAGTGCTCAAAGACACAAAGGTGCTCACCAGGACAAGAATGCTGTGGGTGGCTCTGGACTCTGGGGAGGACCTGGAGGTGATATTGGTCCCATGGATGTATTGGACCTGCTGCCTGTGTTTGTACAGGGTGAAAATCATGAAGCTGCTGGCCCACAGCAGGAGTCCAACAAAGACAATATCTCGAAATAACACCAGTGCTGCATACAGTGCTCCAGACTCTATTAATCTGTCACTAATGACTGAATAACAATAGCCATAATCAGCTTTCTTGGTGATATTTTTGTCATTCCATTTCCCAGTCACATACACAGGTACCATGACATTTAGTACCATGATAAGCATCCAGCAGATAATATTGGAGAGGCCAATGTACTTGGGAACTTTTTCTTTAAACTCTGCCCATCTAAGGTTCCTGGGACTGATGGTAATTGCCTGGGAGATACACAAAAGGCAGGTGCTGCCAGTGGTCACATCCCTGCTCACTCTGTGCACATAGAACACAAGCTTGCACCCAGTATCACTGAGGAAATGCTTCATCCCCAAAGCTGCCATGGTTTGGGGAACTCCTCTGAAGAGAATGAATAAGCAGTTGGCTACAGTCAGGTGTTTGATGATCAGATCTGTAGACCTAAACTTGCATCCTGTGAAGTGGAGATAGAGATAATGGGAAAGAAGAGAGAAATTCCCCAGGATTCCAGCGATGGTTTGTGATAAGAAGATCATCCCCATTGTCAAATCTGACAACCATCCCATCAGCTCCACGTGCCCGATTATTATCTTTGAGCCTGAGATTCCTGTGTGGGAAACGAGGGGAAAACTTCATGTATTAATGTTTACTGAAATTCAACAGTCTCTATTCACAATATCCTCTACTTATCTCAGTTCACACTTCGAAATTTCTCCTTAACTGTTCACAATAGCCAAAATTTTGTATTCAACCAAGGTGTCCATCATCAGATGAATGGGAAAAGAAAATGTGGAATATATACACAATGGAATATTATTCAGCTACAAAAAAGAATGAAATTCTACCATTGAGAGCAAAGTGGATGCAACTGGAGGCATCGTGTTGAGTGAAGTAAGCTGGAACCACAAAGACTGCAGGTTCTCCCTTATATGTGAGAGCTAAAATCTAAAAAACAAACAAAAAAAGAAAAAAGGAAGAAATGTCTGTGTGTTTCAGTATCGCTGCATATATAGTTTTATACAACGTTGTTTTATACCTTTGTCCAACCATTGCTTGTGAATGTTATACTACCTTAGTTTTAATAATCTGTGATTGCTTTAGAATTTAGTGTATATGGGTGAAATAGTCATTTTCCCATTCAATTATTTTTATAGCTGTTATTTATATTCCAAATAAATTAGGGTCTTTTGCTTTTTCACTTGATGAACTTCCTAATCAGAGAAATATTAATTTTTTAATGTAATGTAAATTTAAAACATGTTTTCTCAACAACCAAAAAAAAGAGATAAGGAGAGGAGAGTGGGAGAGAGAGAGGAAGAAAGAGAAGGAGGAAAAAGGGAATATCATCATTTAAAAAAAATTTTATTTAAGGTATACAAGCTTCATGTATTTCATATATACAGATTTAGGAACATAGTGATACTTCTCATCCTCCCCTCCCTCTCACTCATGCTCCAACCCTTCTTCTTCCTCCCTCTCCTATTCTCATTTTAATTTTTACAAAGATCTATTTTCAGTTTACTTTATACTCATAACCCTACACTAAGTAGAGTTCAACAAATAGTATGAATAAAAAACCACTGTCCTCAACAGGAGAGACAAGGGCTGTAAACAGTCATTGATTCTCAAAATATCCATTTCACTACAATACATTTTAGGTACTCTATTAGTTATCACCAATCAGGGAAACACTATGGTATCTGTCTTTTGGGGAATCGCTTATTTCACTGAGTATGATGGTTTCCAGTAGCATCCATTTTGTTGCAAAAGACAGGATTTTATTTGATTTACAACTTGTATCTACAAACCACATTGAATCTGTTAAAACTAATTAAATTAAAATAAAAAATATTTGTATAGATTACTGCTTACCATTTTTTTATGAAAAGGCTTCCCAAGTGTTGACTGTATAATCTTTAAGGCTACTTCCAAAATATGAATTACTGGTATTAAGAGACATGTGAGTAATTCCTGTATTCATAACTCCATGAAAGGCAACAGTATTCATTTCTTTAAAATAAAATTATCAAGTCTGGTGCCATGGCATAGTAGGCTAAGCCTCCGCCTCCGGCACTAGCATCCATATGAGCATGAGTTCATATCCCTGCTGCTCCTCTTCCAATCCAGTTCTCTGCTGATGGCCTGGGAAAGCAGTGGAAGATGGCTCAAGTGCTTGGGCCCCTGCACCTAATTGGGAGGCCTTCCATGGAGACCTGGAAGAAGCTCCAGGGCTCCTGGATTCAGATTGGCCCAGCTCCAGCTGTTGAGGCCATTTGGGGAGTGAACCAGCAGGTGGAAGACTTTTTCTCTCTGGCTCTCCCTTTCTCTCTCTGTAAATGTGCCTTTCAGGTAAATAAATAAAATCTTAAAAAATAAAATTATCACTCAGGCAGGTACTATTGATTTTTTTAAATTCAAATTTTATCTTTTTGTGTGCAAAGTGAGTAGTTGAACCTGTCTGGGCTTGTAGGAGCAGCTGTATTAACCATAAGGTATTGAAACAAAGATACTTAGCTTTGTTCTTCAAATAACATATATGCATACTTCAGTGTTTATCAACCTTATCAATTTGCTTTAGACTGGTGGTCTTATCATTTTGTACAAGTTTACCTTTATACATAAATTTTTACTCCATAAGACAACATTAATAATGATGAAATATTTACATATCTTGTTAAGATGTAGAAAAACTGATTATAGTATAATTGTCTAGGCTCTTGCTTTTTGAAAACTTGTATTGCAGGGATTCAAAATTGGCTGTGTAGTGGGAAGGCAATAGGAACATTATTTAGCTTTTATATTAGCAAAAATGACACCCAAGTCCCAAATATGTGTTATGGACTATACTACAGGACTTAACACCAGTATGGGTGGATCTGTTTAGGGTAGAAACTCAGCATAACTACTTTCATACCATATACTTCCATATTTACTTAAGTGAATACGTAAGTAGAGTTTTTTCAAAAAGTCAAGGTTTTGAAATATTGAGGTATAAGCCATGTATGTTATTAGGTCTCTCAGTATCCAATATATTCTATCTTGTAGCTTGAAATTATAGAGCTTGCTATTGACATGAAAGTATTTGCAACCCAGAGCAATTGTCAGAGGACACATTTGTACCTGATTGTTCTCACCTGAAACCCATTGCTACAAGATACCACTACCTTTTCCTTAACTAGGATTCCCTGACTTAAAGATGGAAAACAATCAAACCATAATTAAGGAGCTGTGGGTGTTTCATGTAGGAAACACTGCATCCAATGAGCAATTTAGACAACAACGTTAGAGAGAACCATTTTTTTAGCCCAGGAATCACCACTGGGATGCACTGTTTCTTTGGCTATGTCCTGCTCCATGTCACCAGCACATTGGGCTCTCTTGGTGCATCTCTTGTACTCTTGAAAGTGGAATCAGGGACTCCTGTACAGCACCAAATGGCAGACTTATTTTGGAACCGCAGTCCTTAGGAATATTAAACACCAGATTTCATGATTGTTTTCATCAAACACCAAGAACAAAAGTCATGTGGATGACAGCAAATTACATTTTAGAGCCCCCAGGAAGTGGTGTGAGGTTAGATCCTACTGCCTGTCCTAGCTCAGTACACATCTCAGAATCCTTCCTGCTTCCTGTTAGGATGGGGCACAGGACCAGGTGCAAACACAGGAGAATCCCCGTTCTCACCTGATCACTCACCCAGACTCCTGATTGCCTCCTCGCCTGAAGCCTCACTCTTTCTCACTGACAGAGAAAATCCCCAATTTCTCTCCACTGGCAGGTCAACCTCTGCATACAAGACACCGTCAGCACTGGGTGGGCTGGACGCAGCTGGGGCACTAGAAATGTGTGTGCCTGTGACCTCACCTCCCTGCGGAGCTGCAATTATCTCTTCACCTGCAGCTGCAGTGAATGTCAAGTTGGGGTACTGAGGATGTTTGTGAAAACTTTTTCCCTCTTCCAAATAACAAAAACAATTACACTACTGTAATTGTTTTCTGCAAGGAGACTGCTAGACTCTCACCTGACTCTGTCTTTTCTCAGCTCCCTGGAGCAGACAGGGTCTGACCTAGAGGGAGCAGGAGATCCCGAGGCTGACATGGAAGGACTGTCTCCCTGGATTCACAGATCTGTCTACCCCAGAGCGAGTTCTTTCCGAGACTTCAGACCCCTGAGCTCAGCATCATTGATGTAATAAATGCTTCTTCTTTAAGGCTGCCAGAGTCAGGTTAGGCTGACAGAGCGACTCTGGGCTACACAGATTCCATCAGACCGGTCCATCCTATCAGTCTGTTGACTGCTGGAAGCTCAACCAAAGAAAGGATGACATTTTCATCTCACTACAAGCTGTCCATCAGTTTGCTGATGCCTTGAGCCCACAGTCCAGTCAGGAAGAGAATGAACAAGCGAGGCACACTCAGGAGTTTGTTTCAATCCTACTTCCCACACGTGAGCCTCGTGATCAGGACAGAGAAAGATCCTCAAACCTCCTGGTGCCCACGTGTGAACAAGTTTACTCCAGGTGCCATTGAGCCTTCCTCCTCCCCCAACTCATTGCATAGGGGTCCTCGTCCTTCCTATTTCTAGAACATAATCTCGTCCATCATCCCATCTTTATCAAAACTGTCGAGAAGTGGACAGGGCTGTGAGTGGAGTTGGTACCTTGTTACCTTTGTCGTATCAGTGGTCTGTGCAATCATCCTTACTCCCAGTTTTACTACTGTTATCTTTCTAAATGACCTGGGCATGGGATATAATGATCTGGACATGGACATAATGCCAAACTCCTTGATATTTGGGACAGAAGCTGATAAATTAGAGGAGACGTGAGCGGTATATGAGGAAATGACCCCCAGCTGGGTGGATTTCGGCTCTAAGCACCAGAATACAAGATCCTCTGACATAAAGGATCCACTAAGATTCTGGACACCAGGACCTTGTTTTGCATTACTGAGGTACTGGTGCAGCCTTCAGGAGGAGATGGGGAGAGTGTGCTCAGGTCTTCGTGGAAAAGTCAGCTCCTAGGGTGATGTGATGATTCCTGGGAAAGCAATCATCAGTGAGAGAAAAGAAAAAACACCATCATATGGCATATTCTACATCAGCTGAAATTGCCCAGTTATATTGGGAAATCATCTGTTGCTATTCAGGATACAACCAACATTTTCTGAACAAATGGTCGATGAAATCTTAAACACAAATGAATTCTTTAGTTTTAGGGCTGGAATAGATTCCTGATAGAGAACAGAATATACTAAATATAGAGTGGCAAGTGGCAGTTTAGGTCATATTAAATATAGAAATAATATTTCTCAAAGAAAAATCAAAAAAATGAGAGAAGCAAAAAAGGAAGTGTACCCATAATACTAATGCACTTCAGTAAAACAACAGGAAAAAGAAAAACAACACAATAGGGAAAAATAGAAAAACAAGCCAAAGGAAACCTCAAGAAAAAGTACCCTAATTCTATTCTCTGCGTGAAGAAATGATCAAATAATCTTAGAAATAAAAACTTCGAATAAAATGCTCCCCTAAAGTATCAGATAGAAGCAGTGCTAATTAATAATGCACAGCGTGCAGCAATAAGCATATATTCACAAATGATATGAGGAGTGCAAAAAGCTCAAAGAGATTACTGCTGTGTTATTTCAACAATGCTGTGGGAAAGAGGCTGTGAGCTCTCAGACGTTAGAACTGTGGTCACCTGTGGTCAGGACAGGTAGTAATGGGAAGGAGACAAAATGTGACTTCTGGTTTCTGAACCCATGCTGTGTACAGAGGGTGCTTGGTTGTGAGGTTTCATTGTGCAGTGCTTTCAAGACCTGTGTTTGTCACTGACAATGGTTTACTATGGATCAAAAGGACTTGATAGGAAGCCTGTTGATTCTTGATGGAGTGCCATCGTACTGTCCAGCTGGAGTTGAATGTTTATGTCACTAAATGGTGACTGGCTTTGAAAAATCTCCTTGGCACAGCAGGTTGAGCAACTGCCAACATTGTCAGAATCCCATATGGGCTGCTCCACTTCTAATCCAACTCCCTGTTGATGCACCTGGGAAAGCAGCAGAAGATGGCCCAAGTCTTTGGGCCTCTGAACCCATGTAGGAGACCCAGAGGAAGCTCCTGGCTCCTGGCTCCTGGCTCCTGGCTCCTGGCTCAGCCTGGCCATGCCCCAGCAGTTACAACCATTTGGGGAGTGAACTAGAGGATGGAAGATCTCTCTCTTTCTTTCTCTTCCTCTCTCTCTCTGATTCTGCCTTTCAATTAAATAAATAAATCTTCAAAAAAAAAATAAAAAAGGAAAGAAAGTCTCATGTGGTTTCCATGGTAAAAACTGATAGATACTAAAGGTAAACCCACCAAGGTAAAAATTTGCACTTTGTGCAGACATGGGCTCTCATAAAGATCATGGAAAACTCATGTCATGATAAAACTATACTTAACTTTAAGAATTTCTTGGCACCAATAGAAACTTATTGATTAATTCTAATTTTCCAATAAATATTTGAAGTGTTCTTGTGTAACTAAAATACAAAGAATGAAACTGAAAAAAGAAGAAAACACCATGTTATTTAAGTCAGCTAATTATGCACAGTCTTCAAAAATAAGAGAAATAGATTTTTTCATCGACAAAAATATTAATCTACAAGAATTAAGACAGTAGGACAATGGGAGTGGTATAATGAAAAAAATACAAGGAGATAAATCATTCTTCTGTGTATGTATATAAATTAATATTTTTTTAAAGATTTATTTATTTATTTGAAAGTCAGCTTTACACGGAGAGAGGAGAGGCAGAGAGAGAGAGAGGTCTTTCATCCGATGGTTCACTCCCCAATTGGCCGCAATAGCCGCAGCTGGCCCAATCCAAAGGCAGGAGCCAAGAGCTTCTTCTGGGTCTCCCACACGAGTGTAGGGGCGCAAGGCCTTGGGCCATCTTCTACTGCCTTCCCAGGACATAGCAGAGAGCTGAATGGGAAGTGGAGCAGCCAGGTCTCGAACTGGTTCCCACATGGGATGACGGCGCTTCAGGTCAGGGCGTTAACCTACTGAGCCACAGCGCTGGCCCCAAATAAATGTTTTTAAAGAAATTTTCATTTTTATCTGATAAATAAATACTCAATATATGGGGAACCATGTGATGTTCTGATATATGTATGTCCTGTGTAATGTCTAAGACAAGGTAAATATATTTAACCCCTCAAAGCATCCCATTTCTGTATGTAAAAACGTTCAAAATATTTCTATTACCTTTTGTTTACAAAATTATCCAGAAAATTCATGTTATTTATAGTCCCCATTGTGCAATAGGAACCAACAAATATATACTTTTACATTAAGCTTGCAGACTGCTCCTAATACAATCAAATATTTCTTTTTAAAAAGAATTTATTTATTCATTTGAGAGGTAGAGTTACAGACAGTGAGAGGGAAAGAAAGAGAGAAAGGTCTTCCTTCTGTTGGTTCACTCCCCAAGTGTCTGCAATGGCTGGAGCTGCCATCTTCTACTGCCTTCCCAGGACATAGCAGAGAGCTGGATTTGAAGAGGAGCAGCCATATGGGATGCCAGCGCCGTGGGTGGAGAATTAACCTACTGTGCTACTGCGCAAGCTCCATCAAATATTTTTATTCAAATTTTATTAAAAGAGATGGGGTCGGCACCGTGGCTCACTTGGTTAATCCTCTGCCCACTGTGCCTGCATCCCCTATGGGCACTGGGTTCGAGTCCTGGTGGCTCCTCTTCCAGTTCAGCTCTCTGCTGTTTCTGGGAGGGCAGTGGAGAATGGCCCAAGTGCTTGGGCCACTGCAGCCACGTGGCAGACCAGGAAGAATCACCTGGCTCCTGGCTTCGGATCGGCACAGCATCGGCCGTAGCAGCCATTTGGGGAGTGAACCAACAGAAGGGAGACTTTTCTCTCTGTCTCTCTCTCTCTCACTGTCTATAATTCTACCTGTCAAATAAATTAAAAAAGAGAGATGCACATGTAATAAAAGGATTCAAATAAAAAGTTAAAAACACATATTCTTGTCAGTATAATCAATGGAACAAGGAGTTTGGCGATGCATATGGGTTTCAGGTGGTTCAACTTAAGCAGCTTCCCCAGGGCAATTTCTTTCCTTCCTGCTGTGAGATTTGTGTCAAAGATGAGTTTTAGGCACTGACTCATCCCCAAGCAGGTTATTGTAGGGCTTCCGCAAGCCAGGTCCTGGGAGCAGGCTGGTGGTCTGGACAAGAGACAGCGACAGGTGACCACTGACTGGGACGGTCTCTATGCAAAGTCCTTTCTTAGAGTCTCTGTGAAACAGCCCCCTTTCCTATGCCTGTATTCAACGTTGGTCGGGTACTAGGAGTTTCTCACCAAACCTGCCTCCCTGGACCATTCACAGACTTTTACTTTCAGTAGGAATGGGGCAGGTGGCCAACTTTGCTATCACAAGAGAATGGATCCATTGATGGAATTAATAAAATGATATAAGACCTTTTTCCAAAGTCTACTAACAAAGATGCAAGCCACAAGTGAGAAAAGCTTTACCTACTCCAGCAATGTCCCAACTGACAGAAACTCATGAGGGAACACATTGAGGGCTCTGACACTATGGTATGTTTCAACATCTATTCAGGAAGCAGAAATCCCCTCTATCAGAAAACAGCCAAAGCTGCTCTTGTTTAGATGCCAATTTTTGTTCTACATTATGTGGGAAACCCAGCCCATGGGGAGCAAAACGATAAAGAAAGGCGGAAGCACCAACAGTTAGCTATACATACAGATCATCATCCTAGGGAGAAAGCCTAAGGGTATGGGTGTCAGAGATAGTAATTGTTGGTACCAAAACCAGTAAGACCTTGTCTGTTTGCAACTGAAACATTGTGCAGAAACGTAGAAAGGAGAGGAAGCTAAAAGGCTATGCAACACTGTGAAGTTGTTGAGAACTTCTTCATCATCTTGAGAAACAGTTAATTTAAACTCAAACTAGAAGCCAGAAAGCAAGTATGGTAAGAAGAACGCTGATCTTGAAGCCCCAAAGGCAAAAATCTGAAAAGTTAAGATGATGATGGAAGCTAATTGGATAGCTGGTGGGCAAAAGGAGATTAGTCCTTTAAGTAATGACATAGTAGGAGCTGGTATGCTGGTGCCAGCAAATTCTCCTGTACAATAGGTCTCTATGGTTTATGGATGAAGTAGGTGATTCGTGGAGACCAAGAGCAAACTACTGAGTCTTCAATAAAGCAACGCCACCCAGAGCACCAGCCAGACCCGGAAGTGAATCGAGCTGAGCGACCCTGGCGCTGGAGTGAGTGGGATTCGAGTTTTCCTTACTATCCTCGCAGCCCCAGGTCTCCACGCGAGAGATGCTGGAGTCGTCAGACGTTACAATGACTGCAGCTGCCTCGCTGTCCGCGGTGAGGGCCAGGGCCGCCTGGAGATGTTCCGTGTGCTGGTGGCTCCGCCAGGCCTGGGGTCCGCGACGGTTTGGGATTGAGATGAGTCCAGTGTCAGTGCCCGCCTCCGGCCATTGCCTTCAAAGCAGTGGGAAGTGGCCACTCCCCAGGTGAAGTCGCATTCTTAGTTAGCAACTGTCTCTTTCCTGAGAGTCTGTGTTCGGCCTGGATAACCCACTGTGACAAGTCCCACCGGACGCATGGCCCGCTGCCCCGGCCTTCTCACAGCACCTGCGTTTCCCTCAGATCTGGCGTGGCCAAGATCCGTGTCCTTGAACTTGCAAAGAGGATCGTCCTGGGAAGGGCTTTAGACTCGGGCATGGATCAGAGACTGGCAGTGTCTCGCGGTGCCACTGAGGTTGGACCAAGGGCTTCCCTGTGCCTGTGGTGTCAGCTCACTGTAGGCGAACGTTTAGAAGAGGAGCACCTTGGTGTGCTGGACCAACTGCGAGAAACATCTAGAATGTTTTGGAAAGGAGAGTTGAAAAGGAGGCGCCCACTCTCCCTTATCTTGCACTGCATTTGAATTTAAACAAGTGAATGAATGTTTCTCCGGCCCAAAATATTGATGATTAGGACAAGCATGGAAAGTTCAGAGACAGATGTCAGCGATACAGGGTGTTTTGTTGAGTAATTTTGAGAGGAAGAGGCTCTTAAAATCGTTTACAGCCCATTTGTCTTTTAAAGACCCTGGTGTTTATTCAGGGACTCTAATGCAGCAATTATTTTAGATAAAAATGTTTATAATTCAGAGTCAGCACCATGGCTCGCTAGGCTAATCCTCTGCCTGCAGCACCGGCACCCCAGGTTCTAGTCCCGGTTGGAGCGCCGGTCCTGTCCTGGTTGCTCCTCTTCCAGGCCAGTTCTCTGCTGTGGCCCAGGAAGGCAGTGGAGGATGGCCCAAGTGCTTGGGCCCTGCACCCGCATGGGAGACCAGGAAGAAGCTCCTGGCACCTGGCTTCAGATCGGTGCAATGCACTTGCCATAGTGGCCATTTGGGGGGTGAACCAATGGCAAAAGGAAGACCTTTCTCTCTGTCACTCTCTCTCTCACTGTCTAACTCTACCTGTCCAAAAAAATTGTTTATAATTCAAACATGATATAAGAACAGAGAACTTTATCTTTGTAACTTAGGCTAAAGCCAAATTCTGGTTCTGCCAATACACTTTTTAAATTCGAAGAATCTATGATGTATCTTTGATTTGTGGTAGAACTCCAAACAGTTCTGCACATTAGAGACTAAGAAGTAAAACATCCCCTTCACTGTCACATCCTCCCTCCATCATCACTCACTGTCTTTGGAATGACCGTCCTCAGTTCTGAGGTAAGAGTACGTGCAGGCCTTGTAAAAATGCATTTACCTCTTTTTTAAAGTTTTATTTATTCATTTGAAAGGCAGAGTTACAGAGAAGCAGAGGCAGAAAGAGGGGGGGGGGAGAGGTTGGTTGGTCATCCATCTGCAGGTTCACTCCCCAACTGGCTGCAATGGCCAGAGCTGTGCCATTCCAAAGCCAGGAGTCAGGAGGTACTTCCGGGTCTCCCATCTGGGTGCAGGGGCCCAAGGACTTGGGCCATCTTCTACTACTGCTTTCCCAGGCCATAGCAGAGAGATGGATTGGAAGTGGAGCATGCCCATATGGGATGCCAGCACTGCAAACAGTGACTTTACCTGCTACACCACATGCATATACCAGCCCCATGCATTTACCTCTTAAGTGATTTCAGTTAAAATATTTCAATGAATGTTCAATAGTGATGTTTGATTCTACATGTGTGTCTTGGAGTTAATTTCATTTTATGAAAAATATACTAGGGGGTGGTGGTGCTAGCATTTTGGTGTAGTAGATTAAGCTGCTGTGTGCAACACTGGAATGCCATATTTGCACTGGTCCACTTCCATTCTAGCTCCCTGCTAATGTACCTGGCAATGCAGTATAGGATGGCCCAAGTGCTTGGGCCTCTGCACCCATGAAGGACACCAGGAAGAACTTGGCTCTTAGCTCAGCCTGGCCCAGCCCAGGCTGTTGTAGCCATTTGGGAGGCAAACTAGCTGGTGAAATATTCTCTGTCTGTCTGCCTCTCTCTCTAACTTGGCCTTCAAATAAATAAAATAAAAATCTTTTAAAAAAATAGACATGGTGGGAGGCCAGTGCTGTGGCACAGCAAGTTAAAGCCCTGGCCTGAAGCACCAGCATCCCATATGGGTGCCAGTTCTAGTCCTGGCTGTTCCTCTTCCAATCCAGCTCTCTGCTATGGCCTGGAAAAGCTGCAGAAGATGGCCCAAGTCCTTGGGCCCCTGCACACATGTGGGAGACCCGGAAGAAGCTCCTGGTTCCTGGCTCCCAGCTCCTGGCTTCAGATCAGTGCAGCTCCAGCCCTCACACCATCTGGGGAGTGAACCAGTGGATACAAGACTTCTCTCTCTGTCTCTACCTTTCTCTGTAACTCTGTCTTTCAAATAAATAAAATAAATCTTTTTAAAAAAAGAAAAAAATTTATGAATGTAATTAAGTTGAGAAACGTTTCAAAAATCATTGTTTGTGGTGGAATGAGGAGGTGAAAAGGTCATGCCAAGATGGCCACTGAGGTGAGAAAGTCACGCCAAGATGGCCACTGACAACAGAAACTGCCTGGCAACAGGCCATGATTGGATGGATTCAGAAACCACATGACAACAGAGCCTGACTGATGACAGGCTGTGATTGGATGGTTTAGGAAAATGCCTGGCAACAGAGCCTGACTGGAAACAGACTATGATTGGATGGCTTTGGAAACTGCCAGGCAGCAGGCTGTGATTGGTTAGGGCATAGACTGCCCCTTGACCAGATTGGCTGCCTTGGGTATATAAACAGCTGTAGCAACTGAAATAAATGAGTCTGTGGGCTTCTCGCCTCTGGCCCACTTTCACCCGACTCCCAGAGTCTGTGTGGTGACTCCGAGCCTCTTGCCCCCACCAGGCTCCTCCTCTCAGAACGAATCCTCTCAGAAGATATCAACAGCAACAATTGTTACTGTGCTTCTCCTCTTCAAAGAATTCCTCCTAACATCAACAACACTTTTAATAAAGATGAGATTTTTATGCATCCTTTATTGCTTGCACAGCATCAGAAAACACACATTAGAGAAAATCTCATAGATGTAATGACTGTGGGAAGGCTTTTAAAGGAAGTTCAATCCTCACTATTCATCAGAGAATTCATTCTGGGCAGAAACCTTATAAATGTAATGAATGTAGCAAGTTCTTTACCCGGTTTGCAAATCTTATTAAACATCAGAGAATCCACACCAGGGAGAAACCCTATAAATGTAATATTTGTGGCAAAGGCTGTAGTCAAAATTCAAATCTTGTAAATCATTAGAAAATTCATACTGGAGAAAAACCTTATAAAGTAGTGAGATTGGCAAAGCCTTTTCTGAGCACTCAAGCCTTACTCTAAACAAAAGAATCCATACTGGAGAGAAACATTACAAATGTAATGAATCTGGAAAGCCTTTTAGAGGAAGCTCAAATATCACTAATCACCAGAGAATTCATTCTAGCCAGAAATCATGTAAATATAATCTATGTGATAAATCCTTCAACTGCATTTCAGAGTTCAATAGACACCAGATAATTCATACTGGGGAAAACCAGCAAAATCTGTAGTCAAAATTCAAATCACGTCATTTATCAGAGAATTCATACAGGATAGAAACCCTTTAAATGCAATGAGTGTGATGAAGCCGTCAAAGAGTGGTCAAGCCTGACTCAACTTAGAGAATCCATCCTGGAGAGAAACCTTAGAGATGTAAAGAATGCGGCTCAATAGGCTAATCCTCTGCCTGTGGCACTGGCACACCAGGTTCTAGTACCGGTTGGGGCGCTGGATTCTGTCCCGGTTGCCCCTCTTCCACGCCAGCTCTCTGCTGTGGCCCAGCAGTACAGTGGAGGATGGCCCAAGTCCTTGGGCAATGCACCCGCATGGGCGACCAGGAGAAGCACCTGGCTCCTGGCTTTGGATCAGTGCAGTTCACCAGCCGCAGCACACCAGCCGCAGTGGCCATTGGAGGGTGAACCAATGGAAAAGGAAGACTTTTCTGTCTTTCTCTCTCACTGTCCACTCTGCCTGTCAACAAAAAGAAAAAAATGTGGCAAAGCCTTAAGCCAGTCCTCTAAGCTTTTCATACATCAGATTATTCATACTGGGGAAAAGCCATATGGAGGTAATGAATGTGGCAAAGCCTTTAATGTGTTATCAAGCCTTACTCAGAATCCAAGAATCCATACTGGAGAGAAGCCTTAGAAATGTAATGAGTGTGGTAAAGCCTTCACTCACTTGCAAATCTTACTAGATATCAGAAAATGCACTCTGAATTGGAACATTGTAAAGCAAATATGTGTAACAATACTTTTCCCCAAAAATCAAGTGTTGATAATTGTCATAAATTCATAATGGAGAGAAACCTTACAAATGTGAAGAGTATAGCAAAACCATTAATATGTGTTTGAGCCTTACTCAACATCACAAAATCATACTGTACAGATACCATATGAAATTTATGTATCTGACAAAGCCTTTAACCAGAGCTCAGACTTAACTAAACATCAAAAATGCATACATTGAGAGAAACCACATAAATGCACTATGTATGGTAAATCTTATCCAAAGGTCCACCCTTGTAATGCATTAGAGAGAGAAATCTTGCAAATCAAATCAATGTGGTAAGCCTTCCTCAAGTGTTCATAATTTTCAGTCATGAGAACTCATTTTGAAGAGAAAATATACAAATATAAGAGAAAATATACAAATATATGTATTTCAGTAAGGCCTTTAGACAACAGTCTGACCTCATTACTCAATGACTAATTTCTTCTGTAAAGAATCCTTACAAGTGTAATAAGTATAAACAAGAATATACCAACCTTTTGCAGCAGGCTAGCATCAGAGAATCCATGCTAGAAGAAATTGCCTCTCATTCTTAAGGATGTTTTCAATTAAATTCTATAAAGATTACAAAGATCAAATCATGATCTGTAATTGCTGCCAGGGAAACATGTAGAAGGATCCTGTTATTTTCACTTTTTAAAATATTTTACTCAGTTATTTGAGATTCTTGAAATGGTTGCATTACTCTTGCATGAAAAATCTTGATCTCAATAGGTGTGCTGGTAAACACATCCTAAGACGCTGAGAAACTCCACTATGATGTATGGAGCTCATCACCACCCATAAACCTACTTCTATTGCTCCACTGCCTCAGCCTTTCCCCAGGAATCCATGCAGCCTTCATCAAGTGCTCATGTGGCAGTTGCACCATGAATTTGCTGAGCTCATGTAGAGGTCCACTCAACCGGGACCTTCCCAGGGAACCATAAAAACGTCCCTCCACTCGTCCCCCATCTTCCACTTCTGATCTGTTCCTGATTTACAGGTTGGGCTAAGTGACACAGGGGATTCTGGGCTCAAGCACTGGACCAGAATGAAAATAATCTATACTATCTATTATGAAAATAATCTATACTAGTTTAGTGGGTCTAAACCATGGACATCAAGAAGCCTAGCAAGTTGGGAAAACTTGCCATAGACTAGACACAATTTGGAGGTCAGTTTTAAAGGCAGCTGAGTGCTGGATGCATTCAATTTGATGCGGAAGTAGCATAAAAATAGGCCTGTGATCTCTTGAGAGAGACTACTACCCCACCCCTTTCACTCACCTCAAGCAAATTGGAAGAATTTTTTGCTCTCTAAAGTGTGCTCCCTTCAAACCTTCCAGGGTTCCTGACATATTCCTCATGCTTTCTGATGGGAAACTAAGATTCCTAATTTTCAGCATATCACCACTGAAAGGTAAAATATTCTCAAGATGGCCACTAGTCCCTGCACTATCTAGGTACTTCATCCCCATCTCACACAGATGGCAGGGACCCAAGAACTTGAGCCATTGCCCACTGCTTTTCAGATGCATTAGCAAGAAGCTAGATCCGAAGTGGAAGTAGTTAGGACTCAAACAACATTCCAATATGGAATACAGGATGGAATAGAAGTAGAGAATCTAGGACTTAAACCAGTATTCCAGTATTGCATGAGGGCATTCCAAACAGCCGCTTATCACTGTGCATGATGCCAGCACCGGGGCAAAATCGTTCAACACTCATATCTCTTGTAGATGATAAGACCAGGCACAACACAGCCACAATGAAGATGCAGAGCGCTTTAATGCCATTTAAAGGCATATCATTGAGGTTCCTAGGTAAATTCATTGTTACTATTATGAATCTAAAGTTTTTCAATGCTTTGTCAAATATATTAGTTTTTTGAATGCTGCATGGTGTCACAAGATGTAGCAACAATACTGTATTGTACCTGAGGTCTTACAATCCTGGGATACAGTGTCTCATATAGAATTTCTCCCAGGAAAGAGTTTAATGCCAAAATCCATCTTATATTTCTTAAATAAGACTGATGTGCACCCTCCTCATTTATCTGAACAAAAACAGATGGAAATCCTCCAGATTCCCGTTTTTGTCCTAATTAGCTTAACTCTTTACCTCCACTAGTCAATCAGAACAAAATGCCTGTAACATTAAACTTCAGATAAGCTCCTCTTCTCCCAGAAAACACTGATTTTGCCTTATTCTTAAGCCCTTCCTAAGGGTAGGATGACTTCAGGGTAAAAGGTTTCCTTAAATTATCACATGCATCATCCGACCACTATCATGCCCCAGGCCATGTTCCTATGGAAGACTCTGGAACTGTGCATAATATTGAGTCTCTGTCTCAAGGAGAATGGAGGATACAAATAGAAATGACGTTCTGATGGAAATCAGTATGCAACAGCTTATTCCCTACAGATAGCTGTCACATTTCACATTCAAGCTTGTATCCTCTGCAGGTAGAACAATATCGTCTTAATTAAATGCTTAATTTCTATCTGGGAGTTGACTTTGCAAGACCCTAACATCACTCCTCACAGACACCCACACCTATTCTGAAGTCCCTGTTCCCAGACCAATTGCCTCAGCAAAAGGACCTGAATATGCAACCCTCAGCAAATACATATTTATTTACTTATTATTAAAACCATTACTAGGGCCCAGCGCTGTGGTGCAGTAGGTTAATCCTCCACCTTTGGCACTGATATCCCATACGGCCGCCAGTTCGAGTCCCGGTTCTCCACTTCCAATCCAGCTCTCTGCTATGGCCTGGGAAAGCAAGAGAAGATGGCCCAAGTCCTTGGGCTCCTGCACCACGTGGGAGACCCCGAAGATGCTCCTGGGTCCTGGCTTCGGATTGGTGCAGCTCTGGCTGCTGTGGCCATTTGGGGAGTGAACCAACAGACGGAAGACCTTTCTCTCTGTATCTCATTCTCAATGTCTGAGACTCTACCTCTCAAATAAATAAAATCTTAACAAAAAAACCATTAATAACCCAAGGAACTCTGAAGTTTTTACCCTACATAGCTTGAGCGACTGAAACATTAACATAAAATAGGTATGGAGCGAGGTTTGTCCACCGGATTCTAGTCAACTTCATCCACTTCAAATGGCGGGAAAAGCAGGGAACTCTGGAGACGACGCCAACTGCAGCAGGTGCCCAGAGCGACTCCGCCCCACCGGGCCCCGCCCACAGCGCCGGCCATGTCCGTGTGCGCACGCGCAGTTTCCCTCAGCCCTGGGCCCCGAGCGCGGCGCTGAGGCGGCACCGACGTGCCTCGGGCGGCCTCGCCGCCTCCCCCGCCTCCCTCAGCCTCCGCTCTGCCCTCCGGGCTCTGAGGAAGCCGCGCGGACGTGAGCAGCCCGGCGTCCGTGCCCGCCCGCGGTAGGTCCGTCCTCGCCGCCGGGCAGGGTCCCGGGAGCTTCCGCGCGGCCCTCGCGGCCCGGGTCCCGCCTCGTCTCGGTGGTCGCGCCGCGTGGGCCTCGCGGGCCGCCTCGCTGTCCGCCCCGCGCCGTGGGAGGTCTCGGCAATGGCCGTGGGAGGTGGCGGCCCCTCCCGGGCAGGCGCTGGGCGGCCCCTCGCCGCGTGCACCCCAACTCGTATTTCCGTGCAGAATCCTGTATTTGTGAATGTAACTGTTGTGTCCTGAAAAACTTAATAGATGCCTCTATGAGTTTAAACATTGGGATTATCTTCCTGGCTCAGGTTGTCGTTGGAAGCCTGGGGAATTTCTCCCTCCTAAGTCACTACTTTTTCCTGTATATCAGTGGACACAGGTCAAGGTCCACAGATTTGATCCTCAGGCACTTGACAGTGGCCAACTCCTTGGTCATTCTCTCAAGAGGAATCCCAGAGACCATGGCAGCTTTTGGGTTGAAACATTTTCTTAATGATGCCGGATGCAAACTTGTTTTCTATGTTCATAGGGTGAGCAGGGGTGCATCCATCGGCAACACTTGCCTCTTGAGTGTCTTTCAGGCCATCACAATTAGCCCCAGGAACACCAGGTGGGCAGAGCTTAAAGTAAAAGCTGTCAGGTACACTGGCCCCTCCAGTGTCTTCTGTTGGATCCTGTACATGCTGATAAACACCGTAGTTCCTATGTTTGTGACTGAAAAAAGGAGTGAAGAAAATAGCACAACCACCATCGATTTTTGATGTTGTTCCTCTAGCCATTGTGCAGAGACAGAGACTTACTATATTCAGCGTTCATATCCACCCCTGATGTTTTGTGTTTGGGACTCATGACGTGGGCCAGTGGTGCCACGGTTTTCCTTCTGTATAGGCACAAGCACCAAGTCAGACACATTCATAGGAACAACATCTCATGTCAATCTTCACCCAAGACCAGAGCTACCCATAGCATCCTTGTCCTGGTGAGCACCTTTGTCTCTTTTAATGCCCTTTCTTCCATCATGGGTGGATAAACAAGTCATGATGCATCCATACAGTGAGATCACAATGATGGAGAAGGCTGAAGATGATACACAGGACCACATGGTTGATTATCAGAATTATTATGCTGAGAAAGTGAGAGCAGTGTCAGAAGTCTCATAGTGTATATTTCCATTTAATGATCCCACAATACCTAAGGTTATGCAGTTTAGCTTGGAAAGCTAACAGTATAATGTCAGCAACCTGATCAGAGGTTTCCAGGCTATGAGTAGGGGGAAAATAGTGACTTCAGACATGCAGGAGGGCACCCTCTATGGGGATGGAAAATCTTTTCTTCCTATACCATGGTGGTGGAAGCTAACAGAACTCTACACCTAAAAGGTGTGCATCTTCCCTCATGTAAATTATAGCTCTATAAATAACATCTGAATAATACCTATCCCATAACTAGAAATATTTTCACAATGAGAACTCTTTAACAGAAGTTTTAAATCTCCCAGTTTATTGGATGTAAGATACCATAATTTGTAACACACATCCTCATTTCCTGTAATTTTTCTCACAAGTCCAGTGAGGGAAAAGAATCACTTTGTGTGTTTTCCTCAGAGAGAGTGCTGAAGCGCATAGAGCTTGGTCCCTCACAGGCAGATCCCCCACTGGGGCTGGAGCAGGGGAAGTTGAAGGGCATTGGCACCAGTATTGGGGCCCTCGTCAGGAGCTCAGACACAGCCCTGGTTGAGCTGTCATGTACAGCAGTGGGAAAGACTGCCTGCCACAGCATCGAGTACAACATTAAGCATAACTTTTCACAAATGATGTTTGTCACGTTATGAAGTTTTTTATTCTTAAGTGTCAAGTGTCTTCATCATGAAAAGTTGTTGAATTTTGTCAAATGTTTTTTTCTTCTTTTAAAAATTTAATTTTATTTATTAAAAAGGCAGTCACAGTGTGTGTGTGTGGGGTGGGTAACTCCACTGCAGGGTCTTAGTCCACTCGAATGAGGATGGATTGGGTCCAAAGAAAGGTAAGTGTGCCGCTCACCTGTTCCCCAGCCCCCCAATCCCGGGGACAGTCAGACACAGCGGGGAGTCAAGTAAGCAAGAACTCATTTATTGCATGCGTAGCAAAACCTTTTAAAGCACAAGACCACAGGATTACTGGGGCAGGGCATAAGGACCAACCAATTACTTAAAAGGTCATTTTACGGGGTGACTTTTTACAGGACCAGCCATATGTGTGTACACTTGTCATCAGTTGTCGTCACCGCCCCGATGCTGCGCAGCCAATCAGCTTTGGTGGTAAGTGACTTTGGGTGCTGCCCACCTTACTTCCTTTGGGTGCCATCTTTGAATTGCCTCCTGTGCCTAATTTCCCCACAGGCACCATCTTTGAATTGCCTCCTGTGCCTAATTTCCCCACACTCCACAAATGGTTGCAGTGAACAGGGGTTAGCCAAGCCACTTGGCTCTTATTACATTACTTTCCCAGGCACATTAGTAGGTTCCTGGATCAGAAGTGAAGCAACTGGGACTCAAGCTGGTGCTAATATTTGATGCTAGAGTTGTAGGCCATGGCTTAACCTGCTGTGCCACAACACTGGGCCCTAATATTGCAGCAGCTGTGATGATACATGTGTTTTCCTTTATAATTCTGTTAATGTAGTTTGATGGTTCATTTTTGTGTTGAATAACCTTTGGCTTCCTGGGATAAATTCCATTTCTTCATAATTTATAATCCTTTTTTAAGCCAAAACATTGTTTGCTTGTATTCTGCTGAAGATTTTCACACTTATATTCATGAGAGCCAGTAAACTGTAGTTTTCCTTGTGACTTCTTTGGCTTTGATATCAGTGTAATGTGGATCTCACAGAACAAAGAAGTATTCTACTTTTCTGCTTTGGGGGAGAGTTTGAGGGTTGGTGTTAATTGTTCCTTAATATTTGATAGAATTTAATATGGAAGATATCTGGTCCTTTTCTTTGTTTTAGAATTAAGTCAGTGATTTTTCCTTCTTAAAAGTTGTGATATGATATATTAAAAATTATATTTTCATTCTGTATCTCAGGTTCCTTGCACAGAGTCCCTAAAGCATTTGGAATATCTAATGGTGTGAGAGGAGGCTGTTTTAAAAATTTTAAATTATAAGCCTCTTTCAACCATACCCCTAATTGATGCTAATGAGGTGACTCTTGGGGGGGGGGGTCTCCCAGGCGGGTGCAGGGCCCAAGCACTTGGGCCAACCTCCACTGCCTTCCCATGTCACAGCAGAGAGCTGGACTGGAAGAGGAGCAACTGGGGCAGAACTGGTGCCCCAACCGGGACTAGAACCTGGAGTGCCAGCGCTACAGGCGGAGGATTAGCCTAGTGAGCTACAGTGCCCCCCCCCCGGTAGCTTTATAATGCTATATTGCTTATCCATTTTTGCATTTGTTTTCTGTGCTTTTGATGTCATACCCTGAGAAATTGCTGCTAAGACTGTTGTCAAAGAACTTTACCCTAATTCCTATAAGAATGTTGTGTTTTTGTTGTGAAATAGCTGGGTCCATGTTCTTGTATATGACACAAGCAGAAAACTAGTAAAACAACCGAAAAAGATTTATTTGCATGAAAAGTGGAAGTACATGCTCATGAAAGAGTTCAGGCATGCTCTAGAGTGGGAGGCCCTCCAGGAGGTTTGATCCATTGGTTTACATGATCTGGAAGCATAGGGTGGTATTTGCAGCCAGGTCTCACTGAATACTTGCTGGGGGTGGAGTTTCTGGGTGGGACATGACTTCCTGGAGGTAGTCCTTGCTGTTTTCTGGAGATAACAGAAGTACCACAGCATCGGTGAATGATGGGAGTAGCAGTGTCAGGCATATCTCTGCCACAATAGAATAGTAAATTAAAGGTCATCACAGGTTGCAGCCTGCAGCCATGTTGATGGTTTCTAGCTGGTGCCTATTCTGAGCTGTGGATTTGAAGGAGCCATGGTTTTCCACTGTCTAAAAGGGGAGGAGGTTTGGGTAGTGCTTGCGGGGCTGCAGGGAGGGGCTGATGGCCTCAGGTCCTCTTTGTGAGCTACTGCATTTCATACATAACTTTCATGTCTTATATTTATTTATTTATTCATTTATATTAAATATGTACTTACGTATTTGAGAGAAAATGATTTCAATGGCCACAACCACTGGTGGAAGCCAGGCCTTCATAAGGGTTGCAGGGGTTCAAGTGCTTGGGCCACCTTCTGCTGCTTTTCCAGGCAAACATTGGCAGGGAGCTGGATTGGGAATAAGCAGCTGGGACTCAAACTAGCACACACATTGGATGCAAGTGTCACATGTAGAAACCTAACCTGCTATGCCATAATGCTGGCCCCTCAGAACTCAAATTTAAACCTTAATTACTCTAAGTTGGTTTTGTTACAGCTGTGTGAAGGTTACAACTACATTATTTTATGTGTGGATCTCCAGTTTTCTCTGCAGGACTTATTGAAGGAACTCCTCCTAATTACATTGTGTATTCCAGGAACTCTTGCTGAAAATTAATGGATTATCATTCTGAATATAAAGTCAGTGTGTCTGGCATTGCTAGTACCCTACTTCCTGAACACTGAGGCTTTGTAATATATTGTGAAACCAAGGGGATGTGGGACTTCCAATTTTATTCTTTCTCAGTATTGTCTTGGCTCTTCAGTGGTGTTGTTTTTTCCAGTCCTACATGAATATTAGGATTTTTAATTACTTCTATAACAAATACCATTAGGATTTTGATAGAGATTGCATTGAATCTGCAGATCCTATTGTGGTGTGCTCACTTAAAGATATCAGTTCTTCCAATCCTAGAACACAGTATTTTCCCCTTGACTTGTGTCTGATTCTGCTTGGCAGTGTTTTCAGATTTTCTGAGGGTTGGTAGGCTTTTCTTATTCCAGTTTTGTAGGCCCTTGTTCCTCCCTGTGTGGTCAGCTGAGCAGCTGGAGCCTCTGGGATTTTAATTAATGCAGAAAATCATGTTCTGCCTTCTACCTACCTGATCACAGTATACACCTGACATGGTTCACAGATAACTCTCTTTTTTTTTGACAGATAGAGTTAGACATTGAGAGAGGGAGACAGAGAGAAAGGTCTTCCTTCCTTTGGTTCACCCCCCAAATGGCCACCATGGCTGGCGCTGCACCAATCTGAAGCCAGGAGCCAGGTGCTTCCTCCTGGTCTCCCATGTGGGTGCAGGGGCCCAAGATCTTGGGCCATCCTCCACTGCCCTCCTGGACCATAGCAGAGAGCTGGACTGGAAGAGGAGCAACCAGGACTAGAACCCAGTGCCCATATGGGATGCCGGCACCGCAGGTAGAGGATGAACCAAGTGAGCCACAGTGCCTGTGCACTGATAACTCTCTTATACTTTGATGTTTCATAGACAGCAGCAAAGGAGTAGCTCCTAGATGTAGCTTGACATAGTCATCCCACATTGTAAACACACAGTAAGATATCATACTCTTTTCCTTGAGTATAGCATGTATACTAGTACTATTGCCAATAAGAATTTAAAATTTAAAGTGAATCCATTTTTCTTTGCTTTATAAACATCATGGAATCTATGATAATTATGGCATTCTAAAAAGCCATGGAAAATGAGTATCTTCATAAAAGTGTTCATGAATTTTATATTTTTGGACCAAAAGAAACTTACCTATCAATTCAGTTTTCAAGAACTTTTTGAAGTACTTCTGTATAGATAAACTGTATGAATCAAAATAGAAAAAAAGAAAAATATTGCATTTAATTTTAAGAAGCTAATTATGCAGCCTCATAAATGAAAAAATATATAAAAATTTTTCTTATGGTCTAGAAGAAATTATAGTAAGACAATGAGAGTGAAAAATGAAGATCACACAAGAAGATGGATCCATTATATAGTGATATATGAGTGTGTGTTTATGTGTGTATATAATATACAATTTTTCACAGTTTTATTTTTACTTGACAAGTAAATATTTTACATACAGATGGGGTATTATGTGATGTTTTCATACATATATACACCATATTGAAAACAAAGTAAATGTACCTACCTCCTCTAACAGGTATCATTTCTAAATGGTGAATCATTCAAAATATTTCTGCTACATTTTTGTTTACACAGCACATATGCACAGAAAATTGTTGTTACTTATATTAACCCCTGTGCACCATGACGTAGCCAAATATATGTTTCTATGTTTACCTTAAACTAGTCCTAATACTTTACTATTTATTAATGAATTCAGTTGAATTTTATTAAGTGAAATGCATAAGGATTCAAAGAAAAATTAGAAACAAAAAGTATTCCACGTGAATCTCACTGATGGAAAAAGGAGAGTGGCGCTCTGTCTGGGTTTCATGTTATCCAAGTTAAGCAGTTTCCCCAGGGCGATTTCCTTCCTTCCTGCTGTGAGCTCCATGTCAAAGATGAGTCTCAGGCATGGACTGATTCTCAGGAAGGTTATTCTAGAAGGGCTCCCACAGCCAGGTACTGGGAGCAGCTGGTGGCCTGTACAAGAAACAATCAGGGGGACAGCCATCAGGGGTTCCTTCCAAAGACCTCTCTCAGAGCTGTGTGAATCAGCCCCCTTCCTTTTGCCTGTATTCAATCTAGGTCAGTTACTAAGAGTTTCTGTCCTAGGAAGTTGGAGCTGAGCTTTCAGGGGAAGCTTTGCTTTAAGTGAGTGAAAGCTGCATGTGTGCTGGGGTGGTCTTGTCTGCTGGGTTTCCCTGGGCCAGGACTGGAAATCCCCAGGCTGGGTTGTGTCCTACAGCTGAGGGAAAAGGGAGTATCAGCCTTACCAGATGTCCAGCGGTTGTTTAGCTGTCATTGGCCTTAGAGCCAGGGTTTGTCTCCTGTAGTGTCTCTACACATGAAGACTTGCACATCAGATTACATAGATGGTGAGCTTATTCTTATTAGTATTTCTTTGGATTTATTACTTTATAATTTGCCAATGTTATCGATTGATAAAGTGCAAATGTAATTTCACTTCGTCTCTCTACATGTGTGCATATATAAACACATAGAAACATATATATCTGGCCGGCGCCGTGGCTCAACAGGCTAATCCTCCGCCTTGTGGCGCCGGCACACCGGGTTCTAGTCCCAGTCGGGGCGCCGGATTCTGTCCCGGTTGCCCCTCTTCCAGGCCAGCCCTCTGCTGTGGCCCAGGAGTGCAGTGGAGGATGGCCCAAGTGCTTGGGCCCTGCACCCCATGGGAGACCAGGATAAGCACCTAGCACCTGGCTCCTGCCATCGGATGAGCGCGGTGCGCCGGCCGCAGCGTGCTGTCCGCGGCAGCCATTGGAGGGTGAACCAACGGCAAAGGAAGACCTTTCTCTCTGTCTCTCTCTCTCACTGTCCACTCTGCCTGTCCAAAAAAAAAGAAAAAGAAACATATATATCTCTGTACCCATGGAAATAGGAGTAAAATGTTTCTTAATGCCTGTGTCCTCGTGGTTTCAAGGTTACTACAAGGCACTATCATAAACTTATTCCTCTCTGGAGACCCAGAGGAGTGCACCGTGGAACATGTATTTGCCCACATGCAGAATTGTCCAGTTTGCTTATAGATACAGAAATCTCCCTCAACAGATCTCAATACCATGCCAGGATTTTCCAGACAGGGTGCCCTGTTCATAGTCCATACTGCCTTGGTGTCTTTTTAATTAAAAAAGTTATTATTTTAAAATTCTTTTTTTTTTAATTTGAAAGGCAGAACAACAGAGAAAGTTAGAGAGAGAGAGAAAGAAAAACTCTCTGGGAAAGACCAGGCTGAACCAGGAGCCAGGAACTCAATCCAAGTCTCCCATGTGGATGGCAGGGACCCAAGGACTTGAGCCATCACCTGCTGCCTCCCAGGTGCATTCACAGGAACCTGGTTCGGATCTCAGGCACTCTGATGTGTTGTAACTTAACCAGTGTGCCACAAGGCCTGGCCCTGGAAGGAAGCTTATTTAGTTCAGAGTTCTGAGGCTGGAAGTGCGAGACAGGGCAGCTGCATGTGATGAGGGTATTGTGCTGCTCATAATGTGGGGAAGAAGGCCTCGGTGTCTTTTATAAGCAGCAGAAAACACTTTTGTGAGCCCCTGTGCCCACACCAGGAAAGACTCTTCGGTTGTACATGGAGATGCTTGCAGTGACTGATCTCCTTAATAACACCTGCTTCAGATGGTGCTGCCCTTGAAGGATGAGGGGCACAGGACTCCTCTGGGACTCCCAAGGCTACTACCCTGGGAAGCTGAGTTTTCCTCCACTGAGATCCTCAGAGGCTTTCTTCATTTTCTGTATGTTGATCCCCCTTTGAAAAGTTGAACCTGTAGTTTTTGTTGCATTCCCATGACTTGTTAAATTCTGACAAATATGTTGTCAGATACTAGTGACCTCCAAGACTTCATAATTTCCACATATCTTAGTCTAGTTGGGAACATGAATAACATTTTTACTACATAAGAATGTGAGAGCTACATAGTAATTCCTGTATAATTACCTATCAGTTTATTCCTTATTTTAGAGTAGAATTTCAGGCTCTATTGTTTACCATACTCTGTTATTGGGACTGCATCAGAATTGTGCCTACACTCCAGCATTAATTAATGAATCAAGAACTTGCCATTGTCAAGGCAGACATTTGGAATAGGGAATCAAATGCCAAACAAGAATGCTGCATCCAGTGGTAGAGATATTGAGGATTGAACCTCAGCTCTGCAAATGACCTAAGCTTCCACCGACTACAAAACTAGGAGGTGTTGCTAATGACTCAGGAACAAGTAGTGTGCCACCCTCAAGGGAGACCTCAACTGAGTTCCCAGCACCCAGCTTTGACCCTTGATATGTAGCTTTTAAGGAATGTAGGAGTGAAAAAGAGGAGGTTGGGTTCTTTCTCTTTGCCTCTTACATAAAATTAATTAAATTTTAAATATATTGATACTGAGAACAGAGTATTGTGAATATACATACAACTCATACAGTTAACACACTAATGCTAAGATGATGAAGTATTCCTTGTGTAGGCACAGCAGAGCCTGGGCACTCCAGAGTCATGTCTCCTGAGAATGTAGGGGCTCACAGTTGGGAAACTGCCAGTGATTAGTGTAGAGGTGTTAACCAGCCACAAACTGGGATTGTTTAAAGCAGTCAAGCAAATGGGAAAGATGGAGGAGAGAGTGCACAAAGACAAAAAGGTTCTCACCAGGACAAGGATGCTGTGGGTGGCTCTGGACTCCGGGGAGGACCTGGAGGTGATGTTGGTCCCATGGATGTATTGGACCTGCTGCTTGTGTTTGTACAGGGTTAAAACCATGGAGCTGCTGGCCCACAGCATGAGTGCTACAAAGTGAGCATTTTGGAAAATGCTAGGGCTGCATAAAGGAACTCAGTGAATTTGCTGTGACTCACAAAATAGCAGTAGGCATAATGAGTTTTCTTTGTGATGTTTTTGTCACTCTTTTTCCCAGTCGCATACATAGGTACCTTGGCATTTAGTATTGTGTTCAATTTCCTGCAGAGGATATTGAATAGGCATATGTACTTGGGAGCTATTGCTTTAAGGTCTGCCCATCTGGTGTTTCTATAACTGATGGTGATGGCCTGGAAAATGCTCAAGAGGCAGGTGTGCCCAGTGGTCACATCCCTGCTCACTTTGTGCACATAGAACCCAATTTTGCACCAAATATTGCTGAGGAAATGCTTCATCTCCAAAGCTGCCGTGGTTTGGGGAACTCCTTTCGAGAAAATGACTAAGCAGTTGGCTACAGTTAGGTGTTTGATGATCAAATCTATGGGCCTAAACTTGTATCCTGTGAATTAGAGATAGAGATAATGGGAAAGAAGAGAGAAATTCCCCAGGATTCCTGTAATGGTTTGTGATAAGTAGATCATCCCTGTTGTCAAGTCTCTGGTGACCATCCCATCAGCTCTGAATGCCTTATTATTGTCTCTGAGCCTGAGAGTCCTGTGTGGGAAATTAGGCATGAGATACATGTATCATTGTCATCAAATTCAAGGGAGTCATTTAACATCAATTCACACTTAGAGTGCTGCTTAATATGTCTGTTTATGTCATGTTTCAAAACATAGTTGAATATGTAACTGTGAAGGCCACTTACAAAGTATGATTTACATATATGTAGTGACTTGAGAGTAACTCTTGTACTCACAGCTCCATGAAAGACAGCAGTATTCATTTCTTTTGAAATAATATTATCATTTAGACAGCTGTGGTCCAGCCATTTGTCTAAGTTGAAACTTTTTAATGTGTAATGTTGTCAGTTGTACCGGATTGATCTTATAAAAATGTAGGTTAGTTAACCACCTAACTATTCTTAGAAAAGTGATTAGCTGGTTCCTTCAAATAACACATCTGCATACTTATTTTCTTATAAAGTCAATTTATGGAGGACTATTGTTAATTTATCCATTTAAAGCAATTGTAACTCTTTACATAAAGATTTATAGGCTAAGTCAGTATAGGTCTTGATTAAGCCTTTAGATATCTTATGAAGATTTAAAGCTACTGATGATACAATTTTTTTCTGATGTCCTTTGCTATGAAAAATTGCATTTTATTAGGGATAATTGGTATTTCACTGGGAAGGCCACACAAACAGTCATTGGCTTTTAACCACTAGAAACTGATACCCAAGTGCTGGTCATATGTTGTAATGCAGATGAAGTGACAGGAGATATCATCTGATATGAAATCTTACATGGAAGAAGCTAAGTATTACCACTTTAGTATTATATGCTTTTAATGTTACTCGTTGTTAATTAATTATTAAGTTTTCATAATAGAGATATTTAAAGGGTACTGAATAGTAATAGTTGTAAGCCACATGGAATATCTAGGGTGCCCAATCCTGTGTAGTTTGTCACTTGAAACTATGGAGCTTGTGATTGACATGAATATATTTCCAATTCAGAGGAAATATGGGAAGACACATTTGTACATGGCAGCTGCCAAGTGACACTCATCTCCATAGGACATGCCTTGATGTGGCTTAAAGTCATCTATTATGTAAAGACGGGAAATAATCTTACCATCTTCACAGTACCAAGGATGTTTTCTGTAGGAAACTGTGACCAATTCTGTTGAGGATTAAGACAACAGAGTTAGAGGAAACCTTGATATTACAGCCTCCGCCTCTGGAATCCAAAGTTTCTTCCAGGAGCAGAAGATTGTTTTAGGCTTTTCCAACTCTTTTTCATAAGCAAATGACAGACAGATGTGCACCTCTGCTGTTCTTTGGGTTGGTGTTGTGGCTAGCTGGTAAAAGCCACCGCCTGCGGTACCAGCATCCCATATAGGCACCTGTTTGTGTCCCCAGCTGTTCCACTTCAGATGCAGGTCCCCTTCTAAGGGCCTGAGAATACTAGCAGAAGATGGCCCAAGCACTTGGGCTCCTGCTACCCACATAGGAGACCCCAGTAAAGCTCCTGGCTTTGGCCTTGCCTGTCCCAGCCATTGTTGTTTGGGATGTGAAGGTGCTGGTGGGAGATTTCTCCCTCTCTCTGTAACAGTTTCATTCAAATAAATACATAAATGTATAAAACAGGAGAAACTTTTTATCTATTTATAGTAATAAAGATGTGAAAATAAATTAAAAAGAAAAGTAAGGACGAAAGATGGGGGGAGTTGTATCTATGAAAAAATATAAAGAAACATGAACTTGTACAGCCCCTTGGAGGAAATAAATCACGTAATAGCCACTAAAGAAAGAAAACACTGCATTTGTCTGGTCCTCCCTAAAAAATTCTTTGGAATTACAGAAGATTTGGGGATTCTATTGCAAAGCATTCTTTACAAATTATCCCCTTTCTTTCTCATCTCCAGTGGACACAGAAACTAAAAGAATAATATCATTGGATACAGAAAATCATTGGATACAGAAATTTATGAGTCCTGAGAACTGAAATAACGTTTTAGCAGGCAGATTCTAAAATTCCCTCAATTACTAGAGGAGTCATCTTTGCTCCTCAATTTAAGAGAATTGAATTACCATGGTTTTTTAGCCCCACCCCCTTATTTATTCCTTGTAGTATTGATTGACTTTGTAATTATTGAGGAAAAATAACATGAGTTGAAATTCATAATTTGAAAGTTATTACAAGGAAATTCACTGGTTTCCAAAGTCAGCTATTTAATGCACTTCAATTTCTAAGCCTCTGACTTAGATAACTTCCAAGTGAGATGTTAGACTTCTGGCGTTGGGCAGCCAACAGCCTGTTGCCTGTTGGTTGGTATCCTGTGCTCAGTGATGGACAGAGCTGAGCTGCCAGGATTCTCTGCTGAATTTCTCATAGGTCTGGAGCCTTTTTCTGCCCCAAATCTGAGATGACAAAATACTCATATTTTGATATTAAATAGCTTATTTATGAGGTTAATCAAATATATTATTGCAGAATTTGAAATTTTAATTTCTTGTTTTTCTTTCAACCTTACAAAAAATAAAGGTTGTAGATTTTATGGATATTTTGACAATTTTAAATAAAACATTTTTTATTGAAGTGATTCACTAGTTTCATTGCACTATACATATTTTCTGTTGAGTCTTATTTCATGCATATATAACATTCCCTAACAAAAGGAACATTGCTGATATAATTATGGTTACACCTATTTCTTTAAAATTATTTCAGGAATTTATTGAAAGATTTTTTTTCTCAATATGAAAGGAAGAGTTACTGAGAGAGAAGGAGGGAGAGATATAGATCTGTCTTCCAAATGCCAGTTCACTTCCCAAATGTACACAACATCCAGAGCTGGGCAAGCCAGGAGCCAGGACCCAATCCAGGAGTCCAACATGGATGTAGGAGGCCAAGCACTTGGTAGCTTCTGCTGCTTTCCCAGGCCATTAAAAGGGGCCTGGGTAAGACATGGAGCAGCTGGAACTTGACATGGCCCCCATAAGTGATACCAGCATCATAGGCAGCTTTACCCACTGTCACGAAACTGACCCCAAGGAATGTTTGATGTGAAAAATTCAATTTTTAAACTATTAAATTTCTTCAAGTGACACATTAAAATGGAACTTACATACAGAACGTTGTACAGATAGAGGGATTACAAATTGATAAACCTGTAGAATCATATACCCATGAACACAACACCACAGTCATTGACATGAACATGTCCATGACCTCTGGAAGCTCAGTCCACCCTTGTGATTTATTATTATTTTTATTGTGGTCTATAAAAAGGATACTTCACATAGGCTCTACCCTGTTAGAGGATTTTCACTGCATGATCTAGCACTATTAGCCACAGTCACTGTGCTGCATGGCAGAATTCTAGTCCTTCTTCTTTGCAAACTTAAAGCTTCTCACATTGTGATCACGCTTCCAGTTTCTTCTGTTTGCAGCCCTGCAATGTTCCTTACATTCTCTGCTTCTTTGAATTTACTATCTTTTTTAAGATTTATGTTAGCTTTTGAAAGGCAAAGCTATATAGAAAGAGGTAGAGAGTGAGAATCTTCCATCCACTGGTTCAGTCTCCAAAAAGCCACAAAAGCCAGGACGGGGCCAGACTGAAGCCAGGAACCAGGAATTCCATCTGGATCTCCCACATGAATGCAAGGACATAGTACTAAGTCCATCTTCCGCTGCGTTCCCAGTGGAGTCTCTTACTATAAATATTCATTAATTGTGGTTTGAAGTTCTTATGGATAGGAAGAATACAAGGATGGATATGAGCAATAAGACAATGAGCAGTCGGATTGTAACAAGTCATCTACTTATGACTCTGTGGGGCTTAGGAGTTACTACTTATTCCCAACAAGGGGTCAGCAGAAATTGAAGGCCATGAGGCAGGCCACTGTTGTAAAGCAATATCAGAGACATAAGCACCAGTATCAGTTAACCCTGAAAACTAAGATTCAATCTTTATAGTCATTCAAGGACTATTATTAGAAACTTGAGTAATGGCAGCCACAAATGTAGATCCAAAAGCCTTAGGTTCTCTGTAAAACATCTTTACTAGAGGCAGAAACATGGAGACAAAGTAGTTGAGCCACAGAAGTTAGAGAGGGAAGTTCTTGAGGTAAGTTTGACCACAATTCAACACAAAGAATCCCTGTATAATTAGCATCTATTACTCTGGAAATGACAAAAAATGTCTGCTGTATAGGCATGGGACCTTGGCAAAACTAGTCCCACAGACATTTTATATAAAGGGCCTGTTATTTTGTGGGGAATTCAAGAGAAATTGGCTTTCCTGTCTATAAATCCATCCTGGCACTAGGGACAGTAGCATGAAAGGACTATAAGGAAGATCATGGGTAGGGACTGGCCTGCTGGGCAGTCAACACCCTCTGTTGGGCCTGGGCCAAGGGCTGGCCTGACTCCAAGTTTCCTGAAGCAGTAGAGTGACACTGATTAGCCCAGTGATATCCTTTATGGCATTGTGGACACTTTGTTGAAGGTCAAGAGTCTGAATTTGGGATCGGTACCACGGCTCACTTGGTTAATCCTCCACCTGCGGTGCTGGCATCTCATATGGGCACTGGGTTCTAGTCCCGGTTGCTCTGCTTCCAGTCCAGCTCTCTGGTGTGGCCCAGGAAGGCAGTGGAGAATGGCCCAGGTGCTTGGACCCCTGCACCCCCATGGGAGAAGAGGAGGAAGAACCTGGCTTCTGGTTTCAGATTGGCACAGAACATTGGCTGTGCAGCCCTTTGTGGGGTTAACCAATGGAAGGAAAACCTTTCTCTCGGTCTCTCTCTCTCTCTCTCATTGTCTATTTCTGCCTGTCAAAGTAAAAAAAAAAATATGAATTTGGCAGTGAGCTGCAGTCTCTCTTAAAATGACCCTGCTTCCCACAGCCAAAGCATGTTTTTATCAGGAGCATTAAGGACAGCAGCCAGTAAATTTTTTGTGAGTTTTAGTCCCCACTGTTTGACATGATTTGATCATTTCTACCATAGTAGTTTCAGGATTAGTGTAGACTGTTTTTAGTATATTTTTGCAGTCTTGGTTAGCATGTTCACAATTCATTTCTTTTAACAATACCTTTGTCACTTCTTGATGCTCATCCTAACCTCCAATAGCTTTCCCTAGCCTGTCCACAAAGGGTATGTTGCCCTCAGTTGGTCTCTGGTGAACTGCTGAAAAGGAGGTGGAGGAGTCTTTAGCATCAAGAATCATTTCCAAGCCTTTAATGCAATGATAGAGATTTGCACATAAGCCATCCTTCAAGGATAAGCAAGTTGTTGACCTTGGTCAGATAGGATCCCTTTCCTAACAACTGTTCCAGATTGATAGGGGCCTTGTTATTTAAATTATCTAGGGCTTGTATGGAATACAAATCTATATATTTCTGAGGCCAGACAGTGTACTGAGCTGGGGTAACCAAAATTTGAACTAAAGTTTTCCAATCCCATGGCACCATTTTATATCTTCCCTCATTTCTAACATGGCTGCTGTATAAGAACTTTGCAACCCATATTCTGTAATTATCTTTATTAACTCTTTATAAACATTATAGGGAATATGTTCATGCTGGGGAGGTGCATTTTGAGGTCAAACACCAGGACACACAGTTAGCATTGGTAACTGCTCGCTCTTTAGCTTCCTGAAGCCATGGCTTGTACCACTGGCACACCTGAAGGAGAAAGTCTGGGAAAGCAACTCATGTCCTTGTGAGTCCCAGCATTCCCACATGCCTCAGTGCTCAGTGGGATTAGTAGGTCATTTATTATTCTTAATCAGTACCTGCTGCCACACTCTGTGTCCAGCAGGAGTGTCTTCACTGAGAAGGCTTTGGAAGAGGCTGTGTTTCCTACACAGGAACTTCCTCCAGGTCTCCTCTATGGGTGACAGGGACCCAAGTGCTTGACCATGATCCTTTGCTTTTTCAGACCATGAGCACTTAGGTGGATCAAAAGTGCAGCAGACTGTCTAGGAGCCTGAGTCCACATGGGATTAACCCCCATACCACAGTGCCAGCCCCATGTTCTTATTTCAAAGCAGAAATTCATGCTGCCTTGCTAACCATATTCTGGTACTGGGACAGCTTTAGAAATATGCTTACACTCCCAGATGGATTAGCACATGAAGAACTCACATTCTATTGACAGATGCTTGGCCTGTTGCTTAAGATCCTAGATAAATTGCCACATCAGACATCAGAGTTACCAGGGTTGCATACCCAATTCTCCCAACACAAGGCTGCTGCTGAGGCAGACCTGGGAGTCACGGATAATATCTCAAGTAACTGCAGGAGGCCTGAATAGAGTACCTTGCTCCCAGTTCTGCCATCTGAGTCCAGCTATTACGGACATTTGCATGTGAATCATGGAAATTGGAGATCTGTGTCTGTCTTTCCTGTTTTCATGTACAAAATAAATTAATATTAATGAAATTTGAAACATATTGAGAACAAACCAGTATGAATGGTAATACACTTGCACTGTCTTGCTAAGTAGGGGATTGGGTATTCCTGGTACAGGCACAGCAGAGGCTCTGTGCTCTTTAGTTGTGGCTCATGAGAATGTAGGGGCTCACAATTGGGAAACTCCCAGAAAGTAATGCAGAAATGTTCACCAGGCCTAGTGATGTGGCACAGCATGTAAAGCCACAGTCTGCAGTGCAGGCATCCCATATGGGCACCTATTCAAGTCCTGGTTGCTGCACTTCCAACCCAGCTCCTTGCCATGGCCTGGCAAAGCAGTAGAATATGGCCAAAGTCCTTGGGCCTCTCTACCTGCATGGAAACCTGGAAGACCCTCCTGGCTCCTGGCTTTGGATCATTGTAACTTAGCTATTCCAGCCATTTTTTTGGAGTAAACCAGCATATGGAAGATCTCTCTCTCTCTCTCTCTCTCTCTCCGTCTACTCTCTCCTTGTAATTCTTACACATAAATAAATCTTTGAAAACAAAGAAATGTTCACCAGCCACCAACTTGGATTTTATAAACAGTAAGGAAAATGTGAAAGATGATAGGTATTCGAAAGTCAGAGTTACAGAGAGAAAACCTTCCATCAGCTGGTTCATTCTCCAAAAGGCCAGAAAAGCCAGGGCTAGGCAAAGCTGAATCCATGAGCCAGTAACTCCATTTAGATCTCCCACATGGTTGCATGAACTCAACTACTAGGGACATCTTCCACTGCTTTCCCAGGCACTATAGCAGGGTGCTGGATTAGAAGCAGGCCAGCTGAAACTTGAACAAGAGCTCTGAGATATGATAGCATCACAGGCAGCAGCTTTACCCACTGTGCCACAATGTGCCCCAGAACTTACTGTTTTCTACTGCTATGAATGAGATCATGTAGTATTTATCTTTCTGTGTCTTATTTCACTTCCACAATATCCTTCATGCCCATCCATGTTGGCACAATGCTGGCATTTCCCTCTCTTCAAGGCTAGATATTATTCCACTGTTATATACACCATATCTTTGTCCACTCACCCTTCAGTACATATTTAGATGGCTTCCATGTCATTCATCACATGAACAATGTAGTAACAAACATGAGTTAAATGACTTATGGAAGGTCTCATTTCTTTTGTTTACATAGGCACAGGTGGGGCCACAGGGTCATATGATTGCCCTTTTTAATTTCTGTGCCACTGCTATGCTGTTTTCCATAGTGTCTCCATCCAATTTACTTTCCTATCAACAGTGTACAAAAATTCACTTTTCTCCATGTTCTCCTGACACTTGTTGCCATTTCTTTATGTAAGGAGCTTTGTTATGTTCCCCTTACTTGCTAATTTGTGCCAACTTCATTATGTCAGATTAAGGGAGCACCTGTGACTTTTCCGCAGTCTCCACATTTCATGTTGGAGTGAGGAACATTGAAACATTTCCATAATATAGGAATTAATGTGATAATTATATAGTAATTCATGATTATTACTCAAAGTATATTCTTTAAGTTAAACACTTATTTGAAAGACTACAGACAGACACATGGAGAGAGAGAGTGAGAATGTTCCATCCATTGGTTTACTATATAAATGAGTTCAGTGTCCAGGGCTGAGCTAAGATGAAGACAGGATAGGAGCCAGGAGCTTCATCCAGGTTTCCTACATGGCTGCCAGGGACCCAGGCACTAGAGCCATCATCCACAGCTTCTCTCAGGTAATTAGCAGGAAGCTGGGTCAGAAGTACAACAAAAGGCCGGCACTGTGGTTTAGAGAGTGGAGCCACCACCTCCAGTGGTCAGAGATAGACAGAGCTCACAGGATTCCCTGCTAGAATTCTCATATGTATGGAGCCTTCTTCTCCCCAAATCTGACATAAAAATCCTCAAATATTGATATTTAATAAATACTAGTCTACTTGATGTGTAGAATAAAAAATAACTTTGCAGAATTTAAGATTTAGATATTTTCTTTTTCCTTATCAATATTATAAAATGTTTTTTGTTTTTTGTTTTTTGTTTTTTTTTTTACAGGCAGAGTGTACAGTGAGAGAGAGAGACAGAGAGAAAGGTCTTCCTTTTGCCGTTGGTTCACCCTCCAATGGCCGCCGCGGTCGGCACGCTGTGGCCGGCGCACCGCGCTCGTCCGATGGCAAGAGCCAGGAGCCAGGTGCTTTTCCTGGTCTCCCCATGGGGTGCAGGGCCCAAGCACCTGTTTTAAAATGTTATGGTGATTAGTGAGGGACAGAACCAAGATTGCAGTATAGCAACAGGACGTTCTGAGTCACTGGGAGAAAACAGATATTTAATAAGGAAAGGGGATACAGGTTGGCAACAGAGTTGCAAGAGTTTCATGCAGAGAAGCCCAGGAGTCCAGCAGAGACTGAGCAGGCCCACACAAAGGTTAAAAAAGAGTCACCAGGGCATAACAGAGGTGCAGAGGAGAAGCCAAATGGGAAACTGATGCCACACTCTCCCTTTTCCTGGGCAGACCAGATGAGACTCAAGGTTGTGAGTCCATGGAGCTGCATTTAGCAGTGGGAAGGAGAGGCAGGTGAACTGTGTTTGAAGTTCTAAGTGGGAAGAATAGGGGAACAGACGGGGAACATGGGCACACCTCTGCCCATCCATGTCTTACCATCCCCCCAACAGGAACCCAGCCAGATGGGAGAAACCACATTGTCTGTTTACATCTCTGAAAGTAATCAGGGTATGACCACATATGCATGTGCATACCCATCAATTATGGGGACCACTTAACCACATGCTCCCCACCCAGGAACAAGGATCACAACATTTCAGAGTAATTTCCCCCCACCACCACACAAGCTGTACAATGGGGAAAAGTTCTAAACATTGAAACCCCTAACTTGTTTCACACACCAGAGCCTGGCCCAAGTAGGTAAGGCTTAGAGCTCCAGAGCTCTCATATCTGCCCCCTTCACCATCCAGAAGTGAGCAAGACTTTAGAGGTGGGACTGTGTGCTTCCACTGGCAATGTACAGACACATAGCAGCTCATAGCAGAGGGCAATCTCACCACAAGCACCAAGACACATATGAATGACAAAAGAAACCAGAAATGCTGAAGAACAAGGGGAAAAACTTTAGTAAGACTAAGGAAGACAGTATGAGCCCCAGAAATGAACACTACATCTCCTCTTCAATAATAGAAGTGGAAGAAGAAGTTGAGGATATGCCAGAAATGGAATTCAGAAAATTAATCATCAGATTACTTAGAACAATCAGAAACAAATTCATGAACTAAATGAAAAGTGTTCCCAGGAAATTGAGATATGGAAGAGAAGTCAGAAAGATAAACTAGATATGAAGCATTCAAGAGAGCAAATAAAAAATACAGTGGAAAGTCTCAGTGATAGAATAAATGAAACAGAAGAAAGAATATCAGAACTAGAGGACAAATTCTAGGAATAACACAGACCAAACACAAGAAGAAATCAATAAATTGAAAAACACGATTGGAGATCTGGAAGATTTCAACAGATGATCCAACATTCGGATCCTAGGAATTCCAGAAGGCATCATAACAGAGAAAGGATTAGAAGGCCTTCTTAATGAAATAATAACAGAGAACTTCCCCCTTCTGGAGAAAGAGGCACCCAAGTTCAGGAAGTGCAGAGAACTCCCCATAGATATGAGTAGAAAAGAATCTCACCTTGGCAGAGTGGCAAAGCTCTCCTCAATAACACATAAAGAACAGATCCTAAAATATACATGAAATGCTAAATCACATTCGGAGGAAACATGATTAAACTCAACCCAGACTTCTCATCACAAACCCTACGGGCAAGGAGAGAATGACAAGACAAACTCCAAGTCCTAAGAGACAACAATTGTCAACCCAGATTACTGTGCCCTGCAAAACTCTTATTTATGAATGAAGGAGAAATGAGGATCTTCCACATGAAACAGAAATTGAAAGAATTTGTAACTACTCAACCAGCCATATGAAACATGCTCGAAGATGTGCTACACAAACAGAAACGGGAACTTCACTACAAAAGTAAATAATTACCCAGCAAAATGTTAAATGAAAACCAAAGTACATGAACAGAACTATTACAGAAACATGCCAGGGCAAAATTGGTACTTAACAATAGTAGCACTGAACGTGAATGGTCTCAACTTCTCAGTAAAAAGACTCAGATGGGCTGAATGGATTAAAAAAGAAAAGCCATCTATTTGCTGCTTACAACAAATGCATTTTACCAACAAAGATTCTTGCAGATTGAAAGCGAAAGGTTGGAAGAAGATAATTCATGCTAACAGAAACCAAAAAAGAGCTGGTTTAGCCTTCCTAACATCAGACAGAATAGACTTTAACACAAAAACCATCAAGAAAGACAAAGAAGGACACTATATAATGATCAAAGGATCATTTTAGCAGGAAGATATGACTACTATAAATGTATGTACACTGAACTAAAGGGAACCTGGCTATTTAAAAGAACTAGTAAAGGATTTCAAGGGAGATATAGACTCAAATACAGTAGTAATGGGGGACTTCAGTATCCCACTTCAGCAAAAGACAGATCAACCAGACAGAAATTCAACAAGGAAACAACAGTTTTAATCAATACCATCGACCAAATAGACCTAGCAGATATCTATGGAGCCTTCCACCCTACAGCCAGAGTACACATATTTCTTTCCAATTCATGGAACTCTCTCTAGGATTGACCACAAAGCAAGTCTCAGCAAAATCAACGTCATACCATGCATTTTTGGACCACAATGTAGTGAAGCTGGAAATCAACAATTCAAGAACTCTACATCGTATGCAAACACATGGAGGATGAACAACATGTTACTGAATGCACAGTGGGGCATAGAAAAAATCAAAAGAGAAATCAAAAAAATTTTTGAAACAAATAAAGATGACAGTAAAACACTTGAAAATTTGTGAGAGACAGAAAAAGCAGTGTTAATAAGAAAGTTTATAACAGTTGGTGGCTACAGCAAAAAATGGGAAAATCACCAAATAAATTGAGGCCAGCACTGTGTACAGTTGGTTGACGCCATGGCCTGAAGTGCTGGCATCCCATATGGGTGCCGGTTTTAAACCTGGCTGCTCCACTTCCTATCCAGCTATCTGTGATGGCCTGGGAAAGCAGTGGAAGATGGCCCAAGTCCTTGGGGCCCCACACCCACGTGAGAGACCAGGAAGAAGCTCTTGACTCCTGGCTTTGGATCAGTGCAGCTTGGGCCATTGTGGCCAATTGGGGAGTGAACCTGTGGATGGAACCCCCCCCCCCGCCTCTCCTCTTTCTGTGTAATTCTGACTTTCAAATAAATAAATAAATCTTTAAAATATAAAATAAATGATCTATCTATGCACCTCAAGCATCTAGAAAGAACAGCAAACCAAACCCAAACCCAATAGAAGGAAAGAAATAATGAAAATTAGGGACAAAATCAGCAGTATCGAAACAAAAAAAAAAATACAAAAGATGAGCAAAACAAAGAACTGTTTTTTTGGAAAAGTAACAAAAATTGACACACCATTGGCTCAAAACCAAAAAAAGGAGAACGCCCAAATCAGTAAAATTAGAAATGAAAACAGAAATATAACAAGAGACACCACAGAAATGAAAAGAATCACCAGAAATTACTATAAAAAGTTGTATGCCAGTAAACTGGGAAACCTAGAAGAAATGGACAGATTCCTGGACAGATACAACCTACCTAAATTGAGCCATGAAGACATAGAAAACCTAAACAGATCCATAACCAAGATGGATATTGAATCAGTAATAAAGCCCCTCCCAACAAAGAAAAGCCCAGGAAAGGTAGGCTTCACTGCCTGATTCTACCAGACATTTAAAGAAGAAATAACTACAGTTATCCTCAAGCTATTCAAAACAATTGAAAGGAATGAATCACCTTAATTCCTAAATTCAGAAAAGATGCAATAGAGAAAGAATATTATAGCCCAATTTCCCTGATGAACACAGATGCAAAAGTTTTCCACAAAATTCTGGCCAAATTCAACAACACATCAGGAAGATCATTCACCCAGACCAAATGGAATTTATCTGTTGTGTCCAAGCATTTGTTGTGTTCAACATTTGTAAATCAATCAATGTGATGCATCACATTAACAAACTGAAGAACAAAAACTATGTGATTATCGCAATAGATGCAGAGGAAGCATTTGTTAAAATATGATGCCTTTCATGGAAATTCTCAGCAAATTGGGTCTAGAAGGAATATTCCTTAACATAATCAAGGCAATTTATGACAAACCCACAGTTATCAACCTATTGTTGGAAACATTCCCACTGATATCTGGAACCAGACAAGGATACCCACTCCATTGCTGCTATTCAGTATAGTCCTGGAAGTTTTAGCCAGAGCCATCAGGTGAGAAAATAAATCAAAGGGATTCAAATCAGTAAGGATTAACTCAAACTATCCTTATTTACAGATGATATGATTATAATATAAGGGACCCTACTGGGACTCATAAGAAGAATTTGGTAAAATGGCAGGATATAAAATCTACACACAAAAAATAACAGACTTTGTATACATAGACAATGCTGTGGCTGAGAAAGAACTTCTAAGGTCAATCCCATTCACAATAGCTACAAAAAAATTTAAATTCCTTGGAATAAATTTAACTCAAGAGGTCAAAGAACTCTATGACAAGAATTGCAAAACTTCATGCCGGTGCCACGGCTTACTTGGCTAATCCTCCGCCTGCAACGCCGGCACCCCGGGTTCTAGTCCTGGTTGGGGCACCGGATTCTGTCCTGGTTGCTCCTCTTCCAGTCCAGCTCTAAGCTGTGGCCCAGGAAGGCAGTGGAGGATGGCCCAAGTGCTTGGGTACTGCACCCTTATGGGAGACCAGGAGGAAGCACCTGGCTCCTGGCTTCAAATTGGCGCAGCACACCGTCCGTAGTGGCCATTTTAACCAATGAAAGGAAGACCTTTCTCTCTGTCTCTCTCTCACTGTCTAACTCTGCCTGTCCAAAAAAAAAAGAATTATAAAACTTTTAAGAATGAAATACAAGAAGACACAAAAAATGGGAAAAAAAAAAACCTTCCATTTTCATGAATTGGAAAAATCATTATCATCAAAATGTCCATTCTTCTGAAAATAATTTACAGATTCAATGAAATACCAATTAAAATATCAAATACATTCTTCTCAGATCTAGGAAAAATGATGCTGAAATTCACTTGAAAACACAAGAGAGCTCGGATAGCTAAAGCAATCTTTCAAAAACGAAGCCAGAGACATCACAATACCAGCTTTGAAGACATACTGGGCAAAGGATAAAGATCAATGTCCCACTTGCACCTTTTAGCAATGGCAGCATCTGGGGAACTCAGGAGTCAGTGCCAGGTGGAGGCCGTCAACATGGTAGTGGTGGGCTCCTGCATTACTGACCTGGTCAGGTTAGTGTGGGGCTGGCACACAGGATCTGCGACTTGGGGCAGGGGGTGGACTGTGCTCTGAGCACTGCTAATTTGGGGGTAGACTGTGGTAGCTTGGGTGATGAGCTCTTGGCCTGCCACCTGCCTTTTTGACAGTTTGAGTTTGTAAAGGTAAATGTTAGGCAAGGGGGCGTGGAGGTGAGTCTAGAGAAACAAATAATGTTTCTAGAAGCGCTGCCCAAGACCTGCTCCTGTTTCTTGGCCATGCTGCCAGGCCTCTCCCATCATTGTCCCAGGGTCATTCACAGAATATGTTCTACTTCCATGGGTTGTAGGGCTTAAGGAGGTGGTTTGTCAGAAGTAACTTGACCCAATTTGGATATTATTGGTCTGAGCATGTATAAAATATTAAGCAGAGCAAAGGTCAGAAAGATGGCGCCCACCTCTGTCCCCATATTAATTGTTGGCAATCCTGTGGTGTCTTATATTGATGACTTATTTTTCAGTATTATAGTAACTGGCTTACCTTATAGCAAGCCCTGTGAGTCCAAATAAAAACCCATCAACGCAATATTTATAACCTTCGAAAGCTCTGATCAAAGAGTGATATAACATAATGCTAAATGAAAATAGTTGAGTTAGGTCAGATAGTCAGGAAAATTCTGATGGTAGAGGGGGAAAGACAGATAGTCCAACAAAATCCCACCATTGCAGCAGTTTTCACTTTGATGCATTGGTGAATAGCTTTTCATTTATACTGCTGTCTTAATTGTAAAAATGATAAGTGGAGGCCAGTGCCAAGTCACAGTCCATTAAGCCACTGCTTTCAAAGCCAACATCCCACATGAGAATCTAGCTTCCTGCTATTGCACATAGTAAGACAGGGGACAATGGCCCAATGACATGGGCCCCTGCCACCTGGAGTTCCTGTTATCTGGCTTAAGCATGACTTAATGCTATGGGCTGTTGTGACTGGGGAGTGAACCATCAGATGGAAAAATACTCTTTCACTCAGCTTTTCAAATAAATTTTTAAAAATAATAGTAATTAATGATGAGATATACTACAGTAAAAAAAGACATACTGCAAGGCAGTTACAATCAAAACAGCCTGGTACTGGTACAAAAACAGATGGATAGACCAATGGAACAGAATAGAAATGCCATAAATCAATCAAAGTATCTACAACCAACTTATATTCAACCAATGAGCTAAAACCAATTCCTGGAGCATGGACAGTCTCTTCAACAAATGGTACTGGGGAAAATGCATTTCCACTTGCAGCACCCCTACCTTACAACTTACATAAAAATCCATTCAACATGAATTGAAGACCTAAATCTATGTCCCAATATCATCAAATTACTGGAGTGCATTGGGGAAAATTCTGTAAGACATCAGCATACACAAAGAGTTCCTGGAAAAGACCCCAGAAGAACAGGCAATAAAAAATAAGAATAACAAGTGGGATTACATCAAACTGAGAAGCTTCTGTAAAGCAAAAGAAACAAGAAATTAAAAGACAACAAACAGAATGGTAAACAATGGTAGAGATTATTTGTAAACCAGGCAACTGATAAAGAATTAATAACTAGAAAATCTAATGTGATCAAAAAAACTCAACAGCAGCAGCAGCAAAGCAAGCAACACAGTCAAGAAGTGGCCAAAGAACTTAAGCAGACATTTCTCAAAAGAGGAAATCTAAGTGGCCTACAGACAAATGAAAAAATGCTCAGGGTCACTAGCCATCAGGGAGATGCAAATCAATACCACATTGAGGATTCACCTCACCCCAGTTAGAATGGCTTTGATACAGAAATCAACAAACAACAAATGATGGTGAGGTTACGGGGAAAAAATACCCTAATTTACTGTTGATGGGAATGCAAACTGGTAAAACCACTTTGGAAGACAGTTTGGAGATACCTCAGAAATCTGAGTATAGTCCTACCACATGACCCAGCCATCCCACTCCTTGGAATTTACCCAAAGGTAATGAAATAACCAAATAAAAGATTCATCTGCACTTCCATGTTTATTGAACCTCAGTTCACAATAGCTAAGACATGGAAACAACTTAAATGCCCATCAGTGAAGACTGGATATAGAAACTATGAGATATGTGTTCTATGGAATACTACACAGCAGTTTAAAAAATGAAATCCGGTGTTTTGCAACAAAGTGGATGAATCTGGAAAACATCATACTTAGTGAAATAATCCAGCCCAAGGGGACAAATACCATATGTTCACCTAAAAGGTAACCTGTAGTAGTGAAACTGACACTTTGAGAAGCAATTACTTGAACAACACTTGTCTTGACTGTCAAAGAACAGTTTATTTTATTTTGTTATTATTTTTTCTACTTAATACCATTGGTTGAACTCTTTACTTAACAGAGAATTAATCATAGGTGTATTAAGTCAATTGAAAATATATCCCAGTTAAAAATAAGAATGGGAATGAGAGAGGGAGGACATCTACAGTTCAGTACACATTCCCATGGGCTTACAACTAAGGGTAAAACTAAAAACTTGCCATGTGACTCCAAATCCCATTCAGGTGGCAAGTACTAATGCCATCTTACTAGAAAGAGTGATCATTTTAAGTGCATTTAAATGCGTATTTTAAGTGATCATAAAGATAGGAGTGTCACATGATCACATAAGTAAGATCAAGTGTGTACTAATAACAATAGAATTAAAAAGGAAAGTTCCAACATGGGAAGCAGTCCACACAGCAGACTCATAGAATGACAAGTGCCCTAAGCAGCACTATGACCTCAAAATCATCCCCAAAGGCATTCAGATCTGTCTGAATATCCCATGAGAGAATTTCAGGCATGGAAAACCAAGACTCAGTGGCAAAAAATATTCTACATGAAGGGTCTCTGTGAGTGAGACCCCAGTAAAAAGAAGGGGCGATCCATGTGCTCTGGTCATCACACTTTGCTTTCTCAGGCCAAATAACAAAGTGGATCAGAAGTTGAGTAATTAGTATACAAACAGGCCAATATGGAATTTACCCCCCATGCCACAATGTTGTTCCTTGTTCTTATTAGAAAGCAGAAATGGATGCTCTCTTGTTAACCACTCTATGGTACTGGGATAGCTTCAGAAATGTGCTTATATTCCCAGATGGATTAGTGCATGAAGAGCTCACCGTTGTAATGGCAGGTGTTTGACCTATTGGTTAAGATCCCAAATAAAACTACCACATCAGAGTTACCAGGGTTCTGACACAGCTCTGCCCCCGACGCAAGTTTTCTGATGCAGAGCTGGGAGGAAGGGACAATGGCTCAGTAATAGTGGGAGATGAAAATAGAATTCTTTGCTCCCAGTTTTTATACCTGAGCTATTACATGCATTTGGGTGTGAATCATGGGATATTGAGCTCAATCTCTGTCGTCCTGTCATGTACAAGGTAAAATAATTAGTGACTTAACATTGTGTATAGTCACACTATTTGCACTCCCAGGCTAACTAGGGGATTCTGTTTTCCTGGTGCAGGCACAGCAGAGCCTCTGTACTCTGGAATCATGGCTCATGAGAATGTAGGGGCTCACAGCAGGAAAACTCCCAGCAAGTAGTGCAGAGGTGTTCACCAGCCACAAACTGGGATTTCTTATAACAGTCAAGCAAATATGTAAGATGGAGGAGAGAGTGAATAAAGACACAAAGGTGCTCACCAGAATGAGGATGCTGTGGGTGGCTCTGGACTCTGGGGAGGACCTGGAGGAGACGTTGGTCCCATGGATATATTGGACCTGCTGCTTGTGCCTGTACAGGGTGACAATCATGGAGCTGCTGGACCACAGCAAGAGGGCCACAAAGAAAACATCTCGGAATAACACCAGTGCTGCATACAGTCTTCCATACTCTATAAGTTTATCATTAGTGATTGAATAGCAGTAGCCATAATCAGTTTTCTTTGTGATATTTTTTTCACTCCAGTTTGCACTCACACCGATAGGTACCAGGACATTTAGTATCATGTTCACCATCCAGAAGAGGATAACAGAAGGGCCAATGTACTTGTGAGCCTTTGCTTTGAGCTCAGCCCACAGAGTGTTCCTGGGACTGACAGTGATGGCCTGAAAAATGCTCAAGAGGCAGGTGTTGCTAATGGACACATCTCTGCCCACTCTGTGCACATAGAACACAAGCTTACAAGCAATATCACTGAGGAAATGCTTCATCCCCAAAGCGGTCATGGTTTGGGGAACTCCTCTAGAGAGAATGACCAAGAAGTTGGCTACAGTCAGGTGTTTGATGATCAGATCTGTGGACCTAAACTTGCATCCTGTGAAGTAGAGATAGAGATAATGAGAAAGAAGAGAGAAATTCCCCAGGACTCCTGTAATGGTCTGTGATAAGTAGATCATTCCCGTTGTCCAGTCTCTGGTGACCATACCATAATCCCCCAATACCTGATTATTTTCTCTGAGCCTGAGATTCCTGTATGGGAAATGAGACAAGAGTTACATGTATTAATATCAACCAAAGTCAACACTCTCTATTCACAATATTGTCCCCTTAAATCAATTCACACTTAGAGGTAGCTCTTAAAATGTTTATGTCTTATTTAAAAAGTGTTGAGGCGCTGGTGCTGTGGCACGGCAGGTTAAAGCCCTGGCCTAAAGCAATGGCATCCCATATGGGGGCCGGTTCTTGTCCTAGCTGCTCCTCTTCTGATGCAACTCTCTGCTAAGGCCTGGGAAAGCAGTAGAAGTTGGTCCAAGTCCTTGGGCCCCTGCATCCATGTGGGAGACGTGGAAGAAGCTCCTGGCTCCTGGCTTTGGATTGGCACAGCTCCAGCTGGTTTGGCCATCTGGGGAGGGAAGGCCTCTCTCTCTGTCTCTACCTCTCTCTCTAACTCTGTTTTTCAAATAAATAAAATAAATCCATTAAAATATTAAGGTATTTACAAAATATGATTAACAAATATGTGGTCAATTTGAGTAATTCTTTTATTCATAAATTCTGAAATGAGCAGTATCCATTTGTTGAATTAAGATTATCACATAGGCCCTTGCCATGGCTCAATAGGCTAATCCTCTGTCTTGCGGTGCCGGCACACTGGGTTCTAGTCCTGTTCAGGGTGCCAGAATCTGTCCCGGTTGCCCATCTTCCAGGCCAGCTCTCTGCTATGACCTGGGAGTGCAGTGTAGGATGACCCAAGTCCTTGGGCCCTGCACCTGCATGGGAGACCAGGAGAAGCACCTGGCTCCTGGCTTCGGATCAGCGCGATGCGCTGGCTGCAGCACGCTGGCTGCAGCGGTCATTGGAGGGTGAACCAACGGCAAAGAAAGACCTTTTCTCTCTGTCTCTCTCTCTCTCACTGTCCACTCTGCCTGTCAAAAAAAAAAAAAGATTATCACATAGGCAGCAGTAGTCTAGCCATTTGCCTAAATTTGAACTTTTTATTGTGTAATTTGGTGAGTTGAACCTGCATGGTCTTATAAAAATATATGACTATTATATTCTTACCAAACTAGTCACATCTGTTCTTCAAATAACACATAATCATACATATTTTATTATGATTTCAATTTGTTGCAGACTAGTAACTTTTTATTAATTTTAAGTGCAAGTTTAAACATAAAGATGTACTTCACAAACCAACTTCAGTATTGATTAAGCATTTAGGTATCTTTTGATGATGTGAATAACTGATTATAGTATTTTTTTCTAATATCCTTCTCCTTTAAAATTATATTTTATTAACAAGTGGGTTGCATATTAGGAAAGCAATGCAAACAGTAGTTGGCTTTTTTAGTATGAGAAACAGTAACCTAAGTGCTGGTCACATGTTCTGCTATAGACTATGGGACAGGAAACATTGTGATGAAGTCATGTATGGTGGAAAGTAAGTATTACCACTTTACTATCATTTGCTTTAACTGTGACTCATGGTTAATTAATGATTAAGCTTTATTATTGATGATTTTTAAGGGTTACTGAGTTCTAGAACTTGTAAACCACATGGAATAGCTAGGTTGCCCATTCCTTTGTATTTTATTATTTGAAACTGTGGAGCTTATGAATGATAAGAAAATATTTCCAGTTCAGAACAAATGCTGGAAGACACTTCATACATGGAAGCTGCCAGGTGATGTCCATCTACAGGACATACTTTCATGTGGCTTAAAAAATATTCCCTTATGTAAAGACCAGACTAATCTTATCATCTGCATGGTACAAAGGATATTTTCAGTAGGAACAATCACTGACTGCTTGAGGATTCAGACAACAGAGTTACAGAAAACCTTGCCGTTCCAGCAACTGCTCTAGGAATCCACAGTTTCTTCCAGGAGCAGAAGATACCTGTAGGATTTCCAAGTCTCTATCATAAGCACCTGATAGATAGATGTGCATCTCTGATAATTCTGAAAGTGGAGTCTATGATTCCCATCCAGTAGTATGGAACAGCGGATTTACAGGTGCCACAGTCCTTAAATGCATCAATACCAAATTTCAGGATTATTTCTTTGAAACCACGAACATATGACACTGAATTACATTAGGAGCCCCCAGGATTGGAGTAGGGTGTAGGACCCCATCTCCCTGTCCTAGCTCAGCACACATCTCAGAATGCTTCCTCCTTCCTTTGAGGCTGGGGCACAGGACCAGGCACAAGCACAGGAGAATTCCCTTTCTCACCTGATCACTCACCCAGACTCCAGATAGTCCTCCTTGCTGAAAGCTTCTTTCTTTCCCACTGACATAGAAAATCCCCCTTTCTTTCAGCATCCAGGCTGAACCAAGTGTTGGCATGAAGGTCACCACAGTTGTAAGGAGTGGGTTGGAGGCAGCTGGAGCACTAGAAATGTGTTTGTGTCTGTGTGACCTCACCAACCTTCAGAATCCAATTATCTTCATCTGTAGCTGCAGTGAATTGAAAATTGGGGATCTGAGAATACTGTGAAACTTTTTTCACTCTTGGTAACTACCAGGAACCATTGAATCATAGTAGTTAATATCTCAAAGGAGACTGTTCATCTCTCACAGGGACTCTTCCTTTTCTCAGCTCCCTGGAGCAGACAGGATCTGCCCTAGAGGGAGCGGGAGATCCAAAGCCTGACATGGGAGGGATGGGCAGTGAAATGCCTGTGTCTCCCTGGATGCACAGAAGATTTCTTTCTACCCTACAGTGAGTTCCTTCCCAAACTTCAGACCAGTAAGCTCAACACCATTTATGTAATGAGCAGAGCCATTTGAACAATGCTCCTGAGAAAGGCTTTCAGAAACACAGGTGCAAGGGAGAACATGTTTACAGTAGAAACCAGTGCTCTTTGGTTCTGCATTGTGCTAGCCAGTAACAGCCACTCCCTGCGATGCCAGCATCCTATATGGACCCCTGTTCCACATTGCATCCAGCTTGCTGCTAATGGCAGGGTAAAGCACAGATGATGGCCTAGGTATTGGGCTGCTGGCATCCACATGGTAGACCCTAGTTTAGTCCTGGCTTTGTACTTACCCAGCTCCAGCAATTGTGTTCATTTAGGGAATGCACCTGCTGGTTTGAGATCTCTATATATAATTCTGCCTTTTGAATAATTAATGTTTAAAAAAGAGAAATAAACCATTGTTCTCTTTTGTTAAAAATATTTATTTATTTGAAAAGCAGATTTACAGAGAATCACAGGCAGAGAGAGACAGGGAAAGAGAGGTCTTCTATCCACTGGTTTATTCCTCAAATGGCTGCAATGGCTAGAGCTTGGCCAGTCGGAAGCCAGGAGCCAAGAGCCTCCTCTGGGTCTCAAATGCAGGTGCAGGGTTCCAAGGTCTTGGGCCATCTTCCATTTCTTTCTCAGGCCATAGCAGAGAGCTGAATTGGAAGTGGAGCAGCCAGGACTCGAACTGGCATCCATATGGGATGCCAGCACTGCAGGCAGCAGCTTCACCACCATGCCACAGTGCCTGCCCACATTTTTTCTTTATATTAATGAAAAAGTGATTAAAAGAAGAAATAAATGGAAGGAATGAAGATGGAGGAAATTGTATCTATAAAAAAATGTATCAAGAAAATTTGTTACATCCTATTGGAGGAAGTAAGTCATTCATTATCCATTAAAGAAAGAAAGCTCTAGATTCGCCTGGTATTCCATGAAAAACTTTTTGGAATTAAGGAGGATGTAGGGATTTTACACCAAAGTATTCTCTTTTTTTAAAGATTTATTTATTTTCCCTGAGAGTCACAGTTGCACAGAGAGAGAAGGAGAGGCAGAGAGAGAGAGAGAGAGAGAGAGAGAGAGAGAGAGAGAGGTCTTCCATCCATTGGTTCACTCCCCAAATGGCTGCAACAACAGCAGGAGCTGATACAAAGCCATGAGTCTTTGTATCTAGGTCTCCCACCCGGGTTCAGGAGCCCAAGGACTTGGGTCATCATCCACTGCTTTCCCAGGCCATAGCAGAGAGCTGGATCAGGAGTGGAACAGCCAGGACTCGACCAGGCACCCATATGAGATGCTGGCACTGTTTTACCCGCTACGCCACAGAACTGGTCCCCCAAAGTATTCTTTCCCAGTTTGCATCTTCCTTTCTCATCTCCAGTGAACACAAGACGCTAAAGAAAATAACAACACTGGATATACGGTTTATGAGCACTGAAAAATGAAATAATAATTTAGCAGGCAGATTCTAAAATTCTCTGAATTACTAGATAACTAATCTTACTCCTCAATTCAAGATAATTGAATGGTTACCATGATTTTCTGGCCCACCCCCTTTTTGTTTATTGTTTGTAGTCTTGATTGACTTTCTAATTAATAAGGTGATATTACGTGGGTAGAAAGTCATTCTTTGAAATTTAGTTCAGGCTTCGGCAGCCGCGGGTTACGGTGCAGATATGGCCAAGTCCAAGAACCACACCACGCACAACCAGTCCCGAAAATGGCACAGAAATGGCATCAAGAAACCGAGATCACAAAGATACGAGTCTCTGAAAGGGGTGGACCCCAAGTTCCTGAGGAACATGCGCTTTGCCAAGAAGCACAACAAGAAGGGCCTGAAGAAGATGCAGGCCAACAATGCCAAGGC